>JBBMOI010000004.1:4427500-4540000 GCA_038088405.1 Porites divaricata
TGACAATGAATGTCCAGTTCCTTTGCTTATCTTACAAATGTACCCTCCTAAGAGTGTACCATAACATGCTGATGTTTTAGATGAAAAAAAAGGTTTTCTGGACTATGAAAATGTCCAACTTGCAGAGTCACCATATTTGTTAAAGTTGAAATTTGAACTTTGTTTGTTTTTGTTATCAATAGACCTAGAAATGGTGTTTGCTGATGTTTTAGATGGAAAGATAGGCTGTCTGGACTATGAGAATGTCCAATTTACAGAGTTGCCACATTAGTGTTATTTCCAAAGGGGTTAACGCATGGTTTAAGTTGAAAAATTGAAAAATTGAAATTTGAACTTTGTTTGTTTTTGTTCTTAAGAGACCTAAAAATAGTGTTTGCTGATGTTTTAGGTGGAAAGAAAGGCTTCTGGACTATGAAAACGTCCAGTTTACAGAGTCACCACATTAGTGATATTTCAAAAGGGGTTAACCCATGGTTTACTCAAGTGGAAAAATTGAAATTTGAACTGGTTTTTTTGGTTCTAAACAGACCAAGAACTACAATGACTACACCGACTACACTGATTACACCGCCTACATTGCCTATCTACTGACTACACCGACTTGACTACATTGACTAGTCAACTACACTGACCACACAACTACACTGCTTACACTGACTGCACCCCCTACGCCACCTAGCTACTGACTACACTGACTACACTGACTACATTTACTACACCAACTTCACTGAATACATCTATTTCATTGCCTACACTGACTAGAGCGACTACACAGTACATTGATGACACTTACTGCACTGACCACATAAACAACACCGACTACACTGACCGTACAACTACACTGACTACATTTACTACACCGACCACACAGTGTACTTCCTTTGCTGTAACACTGACTGTACCAACTTCATCCCCTATATTCACAACACTGACACCGTCTACACTG
The DNA here is from genome assembly GCA_038088405.1 of Porites divaricata. Taxonomy (NCBI): domain Eukaryota; kingdom Metazoa; phylum Cnidaria; class Anthozoa; order Scleractinia; family Poritidae; genus Porites; species Porites divaricata. The sequence continues at coordinate 4,428,447 of JBBMOI010000004.1, forward strand.
CCGCCAACCCATCTCCATTGCAAAGCTACTGTCCCCTAGCTACTGACTACACTCTTATACACTGATTACATGACTACATGACTACATGACTACAGGACTACAGTGACTACAGTGACTACACGATTAGACTGACTACACCAACGACGCGAACAACACTAACTGCAGCGACTAAATGAGTACACCCACTACACTGATACAAGATTATGCTGACTACACAACTACACCAATAACATTGACTACACGAACAACACTGACTACACTGTGCCCTACCCTAATCATAATAGCAACTACACTGACTATTCCAACAATGACACTGTCTACACTGCCTACACCGCCTACCCCACCTACCCCACCCAGCTACTGACTACACCTGAGTACATCACCTATCTGCATCGATTTCACAACACACAACTATAGCGACTACACTGGCTACACTTTACGTCACTGACTCATTGACTACACCGTCAACACCCGCTTAACATTTTTTGTCATATTATAGACAAACTACACTGTACATTGTATGATTTTCAAACCTTTGATAGAACATCACTGTCGAATTTTTATGGCTTCTGTATTTCTAATTTCTTCATATGCAGTTTAGCAAGGGACTATTTGTTGTTGCATGTTCAGATAGTTACCTTTCCTTAATCAAGTGATTACTTCTTAAACGTGTGCCAGTAACATCGGAGAGAAACATTGTAGAAAATACAGGTTCTCTCACTCTGTGGTATTAATTAACTGATTAATTTATTTGTAATAAGAAAAATACCTCAATAAATGACATGAATAGAGCTGTCTAAACAAATATGTTTTTCTGATTTCCTTGCAGAAAGATGAGTGGATTCGATGCATAGATTTGTACAATGAATCAAGGGAGGAGCCCACTCGCCGCGAGGAGTAAGGATCACACAGGAAGATCAAAGAGCTTCAATACAGATCAAATTAAGAGGAAGAGTTGATGGAAGAACCTCTGTGGAGTAAAGGTAGCAGATATTTAGACTTTTTGTCTTGAAATAATAGCGCAGATATTGAGGAAGGTCTGAATGGATGCGTTACTGATTCTCTCAGTGAAAGCTTACCCGTCAATCTTGTGCGACCTGCACTTCATTTTAGAGCGAAGGAAGCTAAATTCAATGGATATCAATCAAAGAAAAGCTGTTACAGTTTTTTTACAAATTCTGACATGATGGTTCAAGGTAACAGAGCCGCAAAAAGGAGATGATTACAAATGTTTTTTTCCAAATAAGAGTTAAACAAAAGAATTCTGTTTCTAAGTCCATATGCCCATCAGAAGGAAGAAACAGACAAGATCAGAGCTAATAAAAGAATCAATAATTTCACTTACAAGCAGAATCCTGTTGAAACATGATCAAAAATAGATTTCCCGTTATGATTTCCATAAGATGTTCGCCAAAAATATTTCAAATTAGATCTACAAAATGGATTTTTTACAAGTAAAAGCAATTTAATTTCCAATTCCTGCTTCACATGAGAATTCAAGACCTTGGTGATCTGTATGCAAATCTTATTAAAAGCCGCCACACACGGGGCCAAATTCTAATTATATGTTTTAAACTCTCTTCTAAAAAACTGTACCTCCTAAAGAAACGTTTGTGTGAACAAAGATTTACAATATTAGCTCAGAATCAATTCGGATCCAAAACATATCGCAGACAGCTTTGTTTTGATTGACAAACAAACACCGGTTTAAACTGATAATTATGCAGTGGTCGCGACATTATTGAAAACATCGTAAACAATTTTTCTGGAAATCAGCCGATACAGTATTACTTTTCACTGCTGGATTTGAATTCCTGTTGGGGCAGACGAACATTCAATACTGCAGAAAAAGAGCGCCTAAAATCGAGAAACTTGTAGGTTTTTGGGCGGAGATGTAGCGTGGTTGATTTGATTGTGTTTGTAACCTACTTCTCTAACCATGTGAACACAATGAACCAAGCTATTTGTCTCTGCTGCAGTGCTTCTGCACAAGTAATATCTTCAAATTCACAACAGTTCTTAATTTTAGACGTTCTTCTCTGTAGCATCGATTGTTTTTCTGCCTTTGCGGAAATTTAAGTCTACTTTTGGTTACTCGCGCGTCAAATGTTTACAGTGCACAAAAATTTTAATTCTCCATTCAGACCTTTATTTTTTATTTTTTTTTTTTCAAGAAGCCACTAAGATATAGTTTCGTTTCGCTCAAAGACGAGTGCTTGGTAAGTTATTCTGCGAAATTGCTTTCTGAAAATCTCAAAGAGTTATTGAGATAAATGTTTATTTTAATTTCTTGTCTTCACGAAAATATGATTGGAATGTGGCTCCAAAAGACTTAGAAAAATACGGCGCGCCCACGGCGCATGCGTCGTATTTTTTTTAAAAAATCGAAGCTTATTTACTACTACTACTATTAATAAAAAAATAAACAATATTTTTTCAAGTTGTTTTCATATTTTTATTTCTTTCACTAATAAAAGCCATAAATACTTTGTTTTCTTGTAGTGATTATTTCAATCAACACTTTGACTACTCGAGTAATGTTTTAATTAGTTAAGTAATTTTCATTAAAAAGGTGTCAAGAAAAATTTTTCAAAAATATACTAAGTCTTTTGGCGGGAAAATCTGAGCAGATTTGCACAGCGTTTCCCCTGACAACATTTTTGTGACAAAAATTGATAGAGTTTACCTTGAAAAATTTTCCGCCATAAAACATTTTCTTAAGTCTCTTTAGCAAAGTTTTTGCACAAGTTGGAGTATTAAATTTTTGGAAAGGCCAAGTAATATTTTCCTGCAACTAGTCGCGCACAAGGTTACGTTGCAAGGTGAAATACAATTTGTTGCGCGTATTACTTTCTACTTGCTCAGCAAATATTTATGTTGCAAACAGGAGAAGTATCTTCTACCTCTCTCAACACAAATTAACCGAACAGGTAGGAAGTAAAACACGCAATAAACTGTATATCGCCTTGCAACGTAACTTTGTACGCGACTAGGTGCAGGAAAATTTTACTCGTATTACTTGACCTTAAGGCGGTTAATGGCAAAAATTGCAAGCTATAAATCATTCGGAAAAAAAAAAAAATGTAAACTGCTTGAAAAGTTTTAAACCAAACGAAATATTTTTGTACAAAAAAAAAAAATAGAAAAACTTTTAGAGGGCGAAAGTATAACGCCTTTTGTATTTATTCCCCTCCCCTTCAAAACTGATTTTTCTTTTGAAACCGTCTATAGCCTGCCTCTTGATTGCCACCTAAATTAATAATAGTAGCATAGCATTAAAACCTCAATGTCTGGAGAAAATCATACCCGTTTATCTCATTTGTGATATTTTGGCGGCATGAAACAGATTAAGCAGACCACAATGGCACAAACAAATTACAAGTGTTACGTGTTCGATCTCAAATACTAAATGAAATTGCACCTTCTTCAATATTTTCCTATCGTATGCGAGTTGAATCGACGAAAAGCAACTTATTGGTCTCAAAATTAAAAACAAAATGCCTTCTCCCTTGTCAGTATTGAAAAACATCAACATATCATTGGGGCGGAAGAATTTTGTACTGGAGAAATTCTACACGTGCAAACCTTGTACGTCAATTTACATAGAATCAAAAATGTTACAAACTTAAACTATCCCACACAATCTTACGACAAGAAAAAAACAAGACCTTCAAAGTTTTGGTGGCTGAAATATGTCAGTACCTCGCACAACCAATTCGAATCGGTTGCCGACACTTTTATTCATTAGCATCTCAGTACGTTTTCTGTAAATTAAACACGTTGAATAAAAAAAATCAAGCTTTGCAATTTGCGGCGATTAAACAACAAGAAGCCGCCAAAATTTCTCGAGTAACATTTTCACCTAAATTCTTAATTATTTAAACAGAAACAAAATTAATTACCAATCATTTTATTTTGGTCGGTTAATTTTCGTCAATCCACGGTATTTGGTGTGACACTTGTTTTTTGCGTTTTTTTCGATTTAACATTATGGATAATTTTTTTGATTCAGTTGATCAACTGTCAAGAAAAAATACTGTATTTGATAAAGAAACTTATGAATTAAAATATGCTCCGAAAGCATTATTCAGATTTTATTAATGCTTTATTTCCAGGAATCAATATTTATACGTAATTATCATCTGTAACTTGACTTGACCTCAAAACTATTTTCCAAAATTAATTTTCTTTCACATGTCTTTGTTCTGCTTAGTGTAGAAAATAGAAATATAAAAATCTGTTTTCAAGCTTAATTTTGTGATTGTCCTAAACGGGACGAAAATCCATTCACAAACTTGTAAACCTCGTCGATAAGTACATTCTACATTTACCCTGCTAGCAGAGGCTTTTCCCTTGTGTTTCTCAGCGTTGTACTGCCATTCTCTTCGCGGTTTTGGTTGCTCTCGTTTTGTTTTGGTTGTGAACCAGCCTAGGAAAAGACCTCTGCCGACAGCCGCTTGCGATTCCTGTTGAACATGCGCGAGATGAAAATGCGGTTACCATGGAATTTCTGTCACGTGTCGGTAATACGATGCAGCCGCCGGAGTTTGCTCATGTATTCATGAGTCAAATTTCCCACGGGAATGACTCGCACTCGCCATGTTGATATAGCGGGCTCACTTTTGCACAGCAAACTAGTACATAAAAGATGAGCGAGTTTGATAAAACCGGTTCCACAACCGGGTTGTTTACCATTTATAAAAAAATTCCGGAAATTCTGGTTGGGAATTTTCGGTCGGTAAGAACGGTACGTATCGTTTACCATTTGCCTAAATTTCCGGATTGTCGCGCCGCGCTAGACTGGATTCTAGTTACAACATGAAAATGGTACGAAACTCATGAAACTTGTAAATGGTAAACGAATTTCCATTCGGAACGTCCCAGTGGGAAAAACGGGACTACCTTTTCAGAATTTCCGTTTGTCCCGGGAATTTTCCAGTGGGACGAACCAAAAAATCGTTTACCATTTACATGCCAACCGGAATTTCCGGGAATTTGTGGTAAATGGTAAACAACCCCGGTTTAGTCATGTGATTACCTCCTAGATTTTGGAGGTATCTACAGCGCATGTTCAACAGGAATCGCAAGCGGCTGTCGGCAGAGGTCTTTTGCTAGGCTGGTTCACAACCAAAACAAAACGCGAGCAACCAAAACCGCGAAGAGAATGGCAGTACAACGCTGAGAAACACAAGGGAAAAGCCTCTGCTAGCAGGGTATTCTACATTATGCCTCAGTAGAAAAATCTTAACTCACAAAATCCAGAGTGTGTTTTCGTTTTCTTTCAGTTTTATTGTCTTCCGTGATAATGTTTTTCAGATTACAATAAAGCTTTGTTGCGAGGAACTGAAGTGAAACGAAATCACTGTCTATCACTTGACCTTAAACTTTTTTGCCAACATTTTTTTTTGGTTTCACATTTAACTTATTTTTCTGCGAGGTTAGTTTTCTGATTTTCCTCACAGCGCAAGAAAAGCTATTTACAAACCTGTCAATCTCGTCTATAAGTACGTTCTACTTTATTTTAATATGCTTTAACTGAAAAATCCTAACTCAAAAAAGCTACCATTTCGTGATAGTATTCTCCAGATTTCAGTAAAGCCTTATTTTCAAGAATTAAAAAGGATATCACTGTAATCATTTGACGTGACCTCAAACTTGTTTCCTAATGTTAATTTTGTTTCATGTCTACTTTTTTGTGCTTGGTGTAAAATACGACCAAAGAAATCTATTGTATTGATTTTTTTTATTGCCCTCAACCGTGGGAAAAGCCATTCACAAACTTGCGATAAAATGTTTCAATTAAAATGTCAAAATGAAATAACAAACGCGAAAAAATTCATGAACAAATCATATTTCTCTCTCGTAAGATCCTATAAGATACAACCACGAGATTCAATTGCATGGTAATGTCGTGTGATTTTGATCAAGGACAGAGCCATTATTAACGACTAACTGTGGATTCCTTTCTTCAGGGCAGAATCTGCTCTCCTTTTATCTTCGTTAGAATATCGAGGCTCCGACTTTAAAGCTAGAAATGGTTGTTGGATTTTCACTGAGCCGATAAAGCGCCAAACATGGGCTGAACCTCATAAAAGTCAAGCCAAAGACATTATTATACGATCTTACTTTCAAGAACTACAACCTCAATGTAATTTTGATTTCATTTAATCTCAGCCAATAACGGCAGTGAAAAAAATATTAGCAAACGTTCTTGACAAGACTGTTTGCTACTTGGCACAACTCTGTAATTTGTCGAATTCATGTTCAAAATGCGTCACAGAACGACGAACAAGCTTATGACAATTGCTTTTTGCTTTATCTCAATCGTAATACTTCTGTTTTAGTTTAACGACGTTTTTTATAGTTTATTGAAAGTCTGTCGGCCTTAATAATTTCGAAAAAATTTAATGTTTTTGTTTGGTTGGTCTTCCAAAGAGCCGCCATCTTGGATTTTCATCGTGTCAATAAAGCGCCAAAAGAGAGCTGTACTTCATTAAGTCAAGCAATCTTTCAAAAACTACGACAATAAAGTAATTTTGATTCAGTGTAAGAACAGTCAATGCTTTAATGTGAAAAAAAAAATTGATCAAACCTACTAGTCAAGAACTGTTTCCATCGGACAATTCTGTTCAAAATCGTCACAAAAACTAGCACACTACATAGAATTCCGCTACAGTTTAATACTTTTAGCTTCATCTGAACCATAATTCTTCTGTTTTCAGTTTTTAAAATGCTTTTGTAGTTTTAAAGTCTGTGAGACTTGCAGATTTCGAACAATTTTGTTGTTTTTGTTCTTCAGGGCAAAATCTGCTCTCCTTTTATCTTTGTAAGAATCAGTCGAGGCTATGGATTTTCACTAGAGAGATTAAGATTCACGTTTACGGCATACGGCAAACGGCAAACGTCAGTTGAAAATTTCTTAGAATAGAAAATAAGCAGATGAAAACAGTCCAGAACGATTCTTGTGGAGAAAACTGGCATAAAACTACTTATTTTTGTGTACAAGCAATAAACAGTAAACGAAAAATAAGAGGAAAACTTGATCACGTGGTACAAATTCACGTTTGCCGTTTGGCGTAAACGTGAATCTTAATCTCTCTACTGTGTCAATAAAGCGCCAAACGTGAGCTGAACTTCATTAAAGTCAAGCCAAAGAAATGATTAAACGATCTTACTTTCAAGAACTACGACCTTAAAGTAATTTTGATCCCATTTAATCTCAGCCAATAACGGTAGTAAAAAATAGTAAACGTTCTTCGCAAGAACTGTTTGCCACCAGGCACAACTCTTTTTATAATAGGCCATTTGCACTAAGAGGTCATGTGACATCATTTTTATGAACATGAAAGTGGGTCGTATCTAGTAATAGTGATTTAGTTTTTCAAACCCGCACCTTTTTCTTAAAATGAGTCAGTTCATAGCTGGTAGCAAGACCAAAATGTGATTTTTAAAACTGTGAATTACTTCTTAAACTTTAAGGAAATTGTTGAAAAGATGATGTGCTAACGTCTTCAGCACATCTGAGCGTAACCATCAAACGTTTAATGATTAAAGTGCCATAAAATATCTCCCTTAAATGCGTTTCCTCTCAAATTTCGGGTGTGAGATAATTTTTATGCCCTCCGTCAATTTTTGGCATCAGCAAGACTCCAACCCATTGTTTAAAGGAAGCATAGGTCACGTGACCTGTTAGTGCAAGTGGCCTATTTGTCAAATTCCTTTTCAAAATACGTCACAGAACGATGAACTTGCAGATTTCAAACAATTTTGCCCGTTTGTGCTAAAGTTTTAGCCCTATTCAAAACGCTTTTTTTGTTGTTTTTGTTCTTCAGTGCAGAATCCGCTCTCCTTTTATCTTTGCAAGATTATTGAGGCTCTGACTTGAAGCTTGAAATGATTGTTTCGTGTTTCTGAACAGCCGCCATGTTGGATTTTCACTGTCAATTTAGAGAAATTTTGATTCAATTTAACCTCGCTCAATACTTAAAGATTAAAAAAAAGCAAACCACTTGTCAAGAACTGTCTCCTATAGAGAACTCTTTTTATTATTTATGAATTAGCTCATTGAGGAGAATTCCGCTACAGTTCAGATTACATTTTTAAAACGCTTTTTTAGAATTAAAAATTTGTGAGCCTTCACGATTTTGAACAGTTTTGATTGTTTGTTATCAATTCTTGTTGACGTTCTTTAAGGCAGTCTCATCTCTCAAATACTGAGACTATACTTATACTGGAGAACCGAAAAAGTTTCCATTAAAGTCAAGCGAAAGAAATGATTATACGATCTTACTTTCATGGGCTAAGCTTTTGTAAAGTAATTTTTATTCAATTTAGCTTTAGGCAATAACGGATGTTAAAAATGAGCAACCTAGCACTCAAGAATCATTTGCTTCTAGAGACAACCCTTTTTACTTGTCAAGTTCACATTTTAATTACGTCACAAAACGACGAACTGGCACAATTTTCTTTTGCTTCCTCTGAACCGTTATAATTGAAAGTCTTAGCCTCGATGATTTTGAACAATGGGCCATTTGCACTAAGAGATCATGTGACATCATTGTAATGAAATGAAAGTTGTATGATTTTGCCTTGGAAAAACGATTAGTGGGTCATATCTTAAACGAAATAATAGTGATTTAGTTTTTCAAACCCACACCATTTTCTTAAAATGAGTAAGTTTGTAGCTGGTCACGTGACCAAATTGTGATGTTTAAAATTGTGAATTATCTCTTTCTGAACACAAATTTTGCACTTAAACTTCAAGCAATCGAAAATGTTGAAAAGATAACGTGATAAACGTTTACAGCACATCTGAGCGTAACTATCAAACGTTTAACAAGATATAAGCAAAAAGTGGTTTTGGCCAAAATTAAAGTGCCATAAAATATCTCCCGTAAATGCGTTTCCTCTCAAATTCCTAGTGTAAGATAATTCTTGTCTGCTCTTTCAATTTTTGGCATCAGCACGATTCCAACTCATTGCTTAAAGGAAGCATTGGTGACGTGACCTCTTAGTGCAAGTGACCAATTTCATCGCGTTTTAGCTCTATTCAAATCATTTTTTGTTGTTGCTATTCAAGGCAATATCTGCTCTCTTTTTGATTGCAAGAATTTTGAGGTCCGACTCTGAAGCTAAAAATGTTTGTTTGTTTGGTTCTTGTTCCAAAGAGCCGTCAGAGAGGGCTAAGAAACTTTATCTAAGTAAAACAAACGAAATTATTAAACGACCTTACTTTGAAAAACTATGACCATAAGGTATTTTTGATTCAATTACTTCAGGGTAAAAAGAAATCTTTTGTTGGCCATGGACAACTGTTACTACCATTAGAATGTTGGATATTGCTCTAAGAATACCTAATAAATTTGTTAACACTCAATTGAGCAATAGCACTGCCTTCCAGTCTGTGTAAATTTATAATTGAGTACTGAACTTTGTAGCCAATATGTTCCTGTCGTATCACCTAATTCTTCGATGATTTGTGCTTAATCTGAAACTTAGAGCTTTGTTTGTCCAACGTATAAAATGGATTTCTTTCTTTACTTTGTGTTTTTATTTTCATGTTTGACGTAAATTCAAATGAAAGTGGAAAAATGACATCGAATCGTATTGTTTGCAGGACTGCCCAAAATAATATTGGAGAATTCCATGGTTGACTACCAAGAAACTAACTATTGATTTTCACCTATAAAATAAACTAATTGCATGTGCACCTCTGTTTAAACGGGCGTAATAAGTGAAAAATGTTTCTCTGTTTATACCCGAGTATGGAAAGTTAAACAAACCGATTCAATATCGTAACGAATGTTTCCAAGGAAAATCAGAATTTCTTTTTGCAACACTATTTTGTTTGTAAAAATATACATGGGAAACAAAATACTCCTATTGATTCATTGGCCTTGTAAAATTTTCAGACAATTTTTTTCAGCAAGCATGCTTATGCTAAAATCTAAATTTCTCTCTGTCTGTTTATGTGGTCTGCAAAACCTCTGTTGGAATATTAGGCGCTGATTGCACACCGCTTCTTTTAAAAAAATGACTGAACAAAAACAAAAGCTAAAGCAAAAAAATTCGTGACAAAAATGCCCCACTACTTTTAAACCAGACTTGAGTTTTATAAACTAAGCTACTTAGATGACAGGAGAACACAGAACCCTCAGAAATTAAGCAGCTTTTCCGCGCATGTTAAGCCCAATTTGAAAAAGAAAAATCTTTCCTTTTTGCTGTTCAACTGATTTAATAGGCCAATTTCACGATGACGTAGGCTTAACTACAAATCCCAGAATTCATTTCGTCTTTGCCTTCTCATTAATATTTCTCCCTCCCTCTAAGGTTTAGAAAACAATTGCCCCAATTTACACATGAAAACAACAAAGGATTCTGGTAGATGTAGTCAAATGATATCATCTTGCAAATGTCCTATGACAGTTGACGAAAAAATAAGCGCTTGAAAAGATCTATGCATTTAATAAGTCTGCATTCTCTTGTCATACAACTAATAGTTAAACAGCGAAATTTCAAGGAAGTAGATCTTTTTAAGGTTGCTTTTGTAGTACGCAAAATTTAAACTGTATCTTGGATTAGCAATGAAAAATTCCCTGCAGTAAATTGAAATGCTTAGTTTTATGTGCATCTGCACAATAACAGTTGCAGTTCTTAATTTGGCAGATTTTGGCAGTGAAATTATACTGAAATGAAAAAAAAAAATACAATTTGCATTATACACGCTTTATAGTTTGACATGTCCACCTTAAAATGATCCCCTTGCATCGCCAACTTATTATATGTAACTACTGAAGGTAACCAAAGATGCCTAGCGTTATAATGCTAATGGCAGAGACTTCGAGCGATCGCGATCTTTTCCACAAATAGACAATTGAAATTCCCTTTTAAACAGTTTTGCGTGTAGTTTATCAACGACTAGAAAATGCACCTTTTATCAGTGCTTTTTTAAAAAATTTTAACCCCCACCATCCCTCTGAAAAGTACAAAGTCGAAGTTATTATTGTAGCAATCGAAAAAGTAATTTCGTAGTTAAACCCCTGAGATCGCCGCTCAACCTTTCTGTTCAATATCTGATGCTAACGCTAGCGCCCTTGTGGAAACCATGATAATATGGTGGCTGCAACTGAAATCTTTTGTACGATGATTTGTACTAACCTCACGTCTACCATTCAAACTTAAGCTTTTGACCAGGACGTTTTGTGGTAGTATTTATCATTTTAAAACTTCCCTGTACTTTTGATTGCCGTTTTCTAGAATACGAAGTATAAATTCTTCTGTGCGTGAAATCCCGTTTGTGTGAGATGACAAATAATTTTATTGGTAATAAGTGGCAAATACTTTCATGATAGTGACACGCAGCAAAGTTAATCGTCCTGGAAAGCGGATCTTACTTTTTAGGTATGTGAGTGAAACCCTACAAGTCCTCGAAGACTAATCAAATGGATATTTCTAATTCAGGTTTTTTTTCTAGTGACGATTTGGTAGTGATTCTAATGCTCAAGTCTGTGTATGAAATAAGAATTTGGACAGCCACCATTTTATTTACAACAATTTAAATTATACTTTCAAAACTCCTTATCTTTGAAGCGTTTTCTGCTGGGATATTGATTCCATCTTCTTTGTTGTTCATCTTTCTGACAGCGGGTCCTCCTTGTCCAATGTTCGTCTCCCGGCCAAACAGCTTCGTGAAGGGTATTCTGGATTACAAGAGAGGGAATGTTATCATTGAGGAGAACGTGAAGAAAGTGCATCTACAATGTTGAATACAAGACTACAAACTGAGTCATAATTCAGTACAAGACATTTGTACTTCTGTATTTGTTGTGGCGTTTTACCGCTCAGAGTTTATTCTCGAATTGGAGCATGGTATTTTTTTTTATAACGCAGGAATAAGAGAACAAGCGGTGTATTCTTGTCTTGTCTGAATAAAAACTATTTACAAGTCAAAATGTGTCGTAAATTCACTTGCACGAAGTAAGCTTAAAACTTTCAAAGCGTCGAATTCCAAGAAGCTAACCTTTTCTTTTAAACTCTCTTGCTTGAGATTTTCAAAGCGCAGAATGGTTTATTTCAATGTTCGTTCTAGTTTGCATCTTAAACTGTAACACTTGGTAAGCTTAAGCTTATATTTAATGTGGGTATGAAGTTAAACACCAAATGTTAAACACGTCGCATTTCTTTCTAACAAAATATTCTTCAAAGTTCTACAACAAAGTGAAATAATATTTCAAACAAGAGCTAACCTTTGTGCTGAGTGAGTTGAAAATTCTCTTTCCATTTCTTCTCGTCGTGCAGTTCTTTGTACATTCCCTTTCCATTTCTTCTCGTCCTGGAGTCCTAGTGAAATAGAACGGAGGGGTTCAAAAGAGTTCCAAAGTCTGTTGGTAACTTTTGAAAACAATTTTCACAAAAATCCCCCAAAGAAGGACTTACCGCAGGTTTTTCGGTTTAAAGTGTTGTCCTAGCGTCTTTTAGTGAGGGCTCAGACCGCTTAGATATTTCTTAACTTCCAAACAGTCGCAGACGCCACACCGCAGCCAACAGTCAACTGTCGAGGACCTTACACGCGTCTTTTCGCATTAATATGCATAAGGAATATGAGCCAATCGACAATCGTTATACATTGGTCTCCAAAAAAAGACTTAGAACGTTCTGTACAACAAAAACAACCGAACAAAACGGACAGAAAAAAAGGAATGATAAGCAAAAAGAAAATATAATATTTTTCTATTCTTGATTTTTTTTTTTTTTTTTTCAGTTAAAGATTCCGCCGCCTCCTTCCTTCCCTTCGTATGTCCCGCATGATGTGTCATTTATATTCACAAAAAAACATTAGACTTAAAGATACCTGCAAATTCCAGCTTTTTCCTTCGTAAGCTCTCTCCAAGAGTTTCCGTTTTCTAAACGATTGATGTCATTGTAGAAAAAACCAATAAAAAATAAAAACAAAGAAAACAAAATACCATGACACAAAGTCATTCGAAATCGAACCCGGCCCTCTCTTACCACTACACCACAGAGCTTTGACGCCAGAAAAGTGGCAAGTTTAATTAAATAAAGATAATAAGGAATATATCATTTAATAAGGTATATGTCATATAGTCACAGACGAAATAAAGTTACAAATTACAAATACTTGTAAAGTTTGGCTTTCCCTTTTCTAAACGGCTGATGTGGTTGTAAAAAAGAACAAAATAAAAAAATGAAAGCAAAGAAAACAAAAAATCATAACCCGAAAAGAACAGAATTCGAACCCGGTACTTTCAACATATAATCTCACTTACCACTACACCACAAAGCTTTGACACTAGAAAGATGGCAAGTTTTTTTAAATAAAGATAATAAGGTAGATATCATTTAATAAGGTATATATCATTTACTCACTGAAAAAAAAATCAAAATTACAAAAAGTTGTAAAGTTTGGCTTTCCCTTTTCTAAACGGCAGATGTTGTAAAAAGGAACAAAATAAAATCATGAAAACAAAAAACATGACACAAAGTGATCCGAAATCGAGCCCGGTCCTTGCAACCATTGTTCTCCCTCTCTCACCACTACACCACAAAGCTTTGGCACCAGAAAAGTGGCAAGTTTAATCAAATAAAGAAATAAGGTATATATCATTTAATAAGGTATATATCATATAGTCACAGTAGAAAAAAAATAACAATACTTTGTAAAGCGGTTTGACCTTCCCTTTTCTAAATGGTTGATGTTGTTGTAAAAAAAAAAAAACAGAAGAAAAAATAAAAATAAAGAAATGGTCCGGAATCGAACCCGGCACTTTCAATAACTAATCTCCCTGTAGTCACAGCTACACCACAAAGCTCTGACGCCAGAACAATGGCAAGTTTTATTAAATAATAGGTGTCTTTTTTCCAGCTGATAATCTATCATAACTAACTCTGATATTTTTTGTCTTTAATTCGACTAAGGCCCAAATTCTGGTCCTGGTTGTTCAAACGTTGGATAGCGCTATCCAGCGGATAAAAATTAGGGGAACCTATCCAGCGTATAGTGAATTATCCAGTGGATAGCGTCCACCTTTTGACAAGAGAGAATGAGCTATCATTCTCTCTTGCTTTTGAACAACTGAAGCCTGATCTTTTTTAGTGTATTTTAACCTATGAATTTCTGTTGATAACATCATTATGTAGAAAATATTTTTAAGTGTCGGTCGCTAATATTGGTATTGACTGTTTGCCTGTGTATACATGTATAACCTCCAACCAAGAACCATAAGACTCCAACGCATTGGTGATTAAATGAGCCGAGTTGGCTCGCTTTGCAGAACTGACTATGCGATTCCACCATTATTCATCTTGACCGGGTTTCCAGCTAACCGAGCTAGCTGGATGGTCATGTAATCCCAAACCGGGCCAGCTCCGCTCGTGTAATTAGCACCGACGAAAATCAAATTTAGGATTAGCTTTGTATACAATACGGCATAATAGGCGATGCGCGTGATTCGAGGTAGTGCCCAAGTTCCACGCGTCCCTTGATACTTCAAAGAAAATTATGAAATTGTAAGCAGTGTAAACCAAGCCGCTGTTGTATCAAATGGTTACCATGGGTTCTTGAATGAACGCTGTCGCGCTTAATACATTTTTCGGTCTTCGATGAAACGTTCGTTCCAAGACAGCGTTGATTTAGGGAGCAGTGTGTTAGAAAAGGGATTTTTGGAAATGTCAATTCGTTCCGAGGTATTTGCTACTTTGAATACTGTTTAGACTGCTCACGCGCATGAGATAAATTAAACTGTGGAGTCAGTATAAGACACCGGGGAAACAGCCGAGTAGGGGAAGGGAATTTAGCAGTACCCCAAAATGACGCTTATAAGCTCCCCTTCTCCACTTAAAAGAACCCCCCCCCCCCCCCCCCCCCACCAATCAGAGGCCAATCTACAAATAAGCATAAAATAAAACCGATCATAAGGCCTCCTTCCTCTGATATAAAAACCGCCAAATGGCAAGTTTTATTGAATAAATGTGAAAACGGATATATCATTTAACAAGGTATATATCATATAGTCACAGAAGAAAAAAATTAAAAATTACGAATACTTGTAAAGTTTGGCTTTCCCTTTTCTAAACAGCCGATGTTGTTGTGAGAAAGAACAAAATAAAAAATAATAACAAAGAAAACAAAAAATCATAACCTGAAGAGAGCCGTAATTGAACCCGCGGTACCTTCAACATATAATCTCCCTCTCTTGCCACTACACCACAAATCTTTGACGCCAGAAAAATGGCAAGTTTTGTAAAACAAAGATGAAAGGGTAGTTATCATTTAATAAGGCATATATCATTTCGTCGCAGAAGAAAATTGGAAATTACAAATACTCGTAAAGTTTGGCTTTTCCTTTTCTAAACGGTTGATGTTGTTGTAAAAAAAAAAAAAAAAAAAAGCAAGAAAAAATAAATACAAAGGAAACAAAAATCACGAAATGATCCGAAATCGAACCCGGCCCCTTCAATAATTGCTCTTCCTCTCAGCGCTACACCACAAAGCTCTGACCCCAGAACAATGGCAATTTTTATTAAATAAAGATAATTAGGCGGCTTTTTCAACTGATAATCTATCATAATCAACTCTGATATTTTTTCGTCTTCAATTCGACTAAGGCTCAAATTCTGATCTTTTCGAGTGTATTTTATCCTATGAATTTCTGTTGATCACATCATCATGTAAAAGTATTTGTAAGTGTCGGTCGCTAATATTGGTATTGACTGTTTGCCTGGGTATATAGCCTCCAACGCACTGGCGCATTAAATGAGCCGAGTTGGCTCGCTTTGCGGAGCTGACTTTGATCCCAGCATTACCCATTTTGATCGGGTTTCCAGCTGACGTACCGAGCTAACTGGATGGTCATGTAATCCCAAACCGGGCCAGCTCCGCTCGTGTAATCAGCACCGAAGAAAATCAAATGTAGGATTAGCTTTGTCTGATACCAAACTTCCTTCAAAAGTCCCCTTTTAACAATACCGCATAATAGGCGATGCGCGTGATTCGAGATAGCGCCCACGTTCCACGCGTCCCTTGATGCTTTAATTAAAGAAAATTATGAAATTGTAAGCAGTCTAAACCAAGCCGCTGTTTTATCACCTGGTTACCATGGCTTCTTAAATGAACGCTGTGGCGCTTAATACATTTTTCGGTCTTCGATGAAGCGTTCGTTCTAAGGCGGCGTTGATTTAGGGAGCAGTGTGTTAGAAAAGGGATTTTAAGCGTAAAATTTGTCTAACCTGGTGCTCAGATGGTGTTCTTCTGTGGGTTTGGAAATGTCAATTCGTTCCAAGGTATTTGCTACTTTGAATACTGTTTAGACTGCTCACGTGCACGTGATGAATTAAACTGTGGAGTCAGTGTAAGAGTCTGGGGAAACTGTCCACCCACCCCTCCCTTAACATTTTGCCCACACAGCCGAGTGGGGAAAGGCAATTCAGCAATAGCGCAAACTGATGCTTATAAGCCCCCCTCTCCCACTTATAAGAGCTCCCCGCCCCCCACCAATGAAAGGCCAATCTACTTGTAAGCAGAAAATAAAACCGATCTTAAGGCTTCCTCTGATATAAACCCCTCCGAATGTGTTGAGGAGAATTTGATTTATTATGAAATATAAAACATCAGTAAATACAAATTATATTTTGAATCCGGTTATAATCCTGCTCGGATATCAGCCCCTTTGTTTATAAGCCGTTCTAAAACCCCTTACGAAGATGTGTAACCCGGGGCTTATTAGCGTTGGTTTGCAATCATTAAAAACGCCCCCCACCCTTGTAAAAGTGCGTAGCACTTGTCTGAGTAACAACACTCTGAATATAAACTGTACAGTCTTTCTGGAATTACAAATGACCAACCACATTTACTAACAGAAAGAAAAATTTAAAATTTCAACTACTTGTTAAGTTTTTCTTTCCCTTTTCTAAACGGTTGATGTTGTTGCAAAAAAAAAAAAAAAAACACAAGAAAAAATAAAAACAAAGAAAACAAAAAATTATAACCCGAAGTGATCCGAAATCAAACTCGGCCCTTCTGAATAATTGCTCTCCTTCTCAGCGCTACACCACAAAGTTCAGTCTGACGCAAGGAAAACGGTAAGTTTTATGAAATAAAGATAATTAGGCGTCGTTTTTTCAACTGATAATCTATCATAACCAACTCTGATATTTTTTGCCTTTAATTCGACTAAGGCCCAAATACTGATCTTTTTAAGTGTATTTTAACCTATGAATTTCTTGATTATGTAGAAAATATTTTTTTAAGTGTCGGTCGCTAATGTTGGTACAGTATTGACTGTTTACCTGAGTATATAACCTCCAACGCAATGGTGATTAAATGAGCCGAGCTGGCTCGCTTTGCCGAGCTGACTTTGATCCCAGCATTACCCATTTTGATCGGGTTTCCAGCTAACGTACCGAGCTAACTGGATGGTCATGTAATCCCAAACCGGGCCAGCTCCGCTCGTGTAATCAGCACCGAAGAAAATCAAATGTAGGATTAGCTTTGTCTGATACCAAACTTCCTTCAAAAGCCCCCTTTTAACAATACGGCATAATAGGCGATGCGCGTGATTCGAGATAGCGCCTACCTTCCACGTGTCCGTTGATGCTTTTATGGAAATTATGAAAGCAGTCTAAACCAAGCCGCTGTGGTATCATATGATTACCATGGCTACTTGAATGAACGCTGTGGCGCTTAATACATTTTTCGGTCTTCGATGAAACGTCCGTTCCAAGACAGCGTTGATTTAGGGAGAAGTGTGTTAGAAAAAGGATTTTAAGCGTAAAATTTGTCTAACCTGGTGCTCAGATGGTGTTCGTCTGTGGATTTGGAAATGTCAATTCGTTCCGAGGTATTCGCTACTTTGAATACTGTTTAGACTGCTCACGCGCATGAGATAAATTAAACTGTGGAGTCAGTGTAAGAGTCTGGGGAAACTGCTCACCCACCCCTCCCTTAACCCAACATTTTGCCCACACAGCCGAGTGGGGAAAGGCAATTCAGCAATAGCGCAAACTAACGCTTATAAGCCCCCCTCCCCCACTTATAAGAGCTCCCCTGCCCCACACCAATCAAAGGCCAATCTACTTGTAAGCAGAAAATAAAACCGATCTTAAGGCTTCCTCTGATATAAACCCCTCCGAATGTGTTGAGGAGAATTTGATTTATTATGAAATATAAAACATCAGTAAATACAAATTATATTTTGAATCCGGTTATAATCCTGCTCGGATATCAGCCCCTTTGTTTATAAGCCGTTCTAAAACCCCTTACGAAGATGTGTAACCCAGGGCTTATTAGCGGCAGTTTGCAATCATTAAAAACGCCCTATTTCCCTGTAACAGTGTGTATCACTTGTCTGAGTAACAACGCTGTGAATGTAAACTGTACAGTCTGTTTGGAATTTACAAAGGATTAGCCGCACCATTCTCCTTTCTTGCTTGAACTATTTGCCGCTCCCTCCTCCCGGTTAGTTAATTCCGTTGCCTTTTGCATTCCTTATGCTAATTACGTCAAGAGGTAGCCCACCCCTCCCCCCAAACAAAATGCGAACTCCAGGAGTCTGTAAACCCAAAATATGGTTTTTTTGTGTGTGTGGGCGCTATTGGTAATGATTAAAATAAAGGGAAGGAAAAAAACTATTTCGGATCCGAGCCTTCTTCCTCGGCTTTAACGGGCGTCACAATAACACCGCGATTACAGAGTATGAAGATTGAGCTATTGAGACAAACCTTTAAACAAGATGATAAAATTAAAGAGCCTATTTTACCCAAAATGGCAGTACGATAGATCGACCTGATTGATACATTTTAAGCTTCCACAGTCCAAGTCCGTTGAATTTACTATTACAAACTTACGCCTTTGCACTGTGACTTCCTTGCGCGCAAGAACATTAATACCCGTAGACAAACCATCCCTACTCTGGATACCAGAGGTTTTTCTCGCGTGCGGCGGGAATTTTTGGTGTTGGCCGAAGGCCGACACATCTTCGGTCGTAGGCTGAAGCCACGCGGGTCACTATAAAGACTTGATAGAAACCGGAAAATACGCTAGAAAAGTCTCTGGCACCGAGGGTAAACCATCCCATTTTGTATCTCTAAATGAGAGTTCAAAAGCGTCGATCTTTAATGTTAACACTGCAGGCAAAAATACACCATGTCCCGTCGTTCTTCAACGATAAGTTAGTGTGGACAGAAGCCTTTAACCTTTGCAGACCACTGAGAGATCTGATACACTGTCAAGATTTATGGATAATTCATTATACGAATAATCGCAGACAAAAAGTCGTATTGAAGTAAAGTAATTTATCTTTTATTGAAACATTGCATTGCAGATTATATTACACTGTTACAAAATACTGATAACTTTTTACTGAACTTCAAAATAGGAACTTCATTTACTGATTAAAGATTACAAGGAATCGAAGAATGTTTAGAATATCTGTAGATTGTAAAATGTATCTAAGAATGTTGAAAAAATCCTTATGGGAGTAGAACCTACTCTACCATCGAGCAACAGAGGACTCCAGGGCCGAGTTGTTCAAAGCTGGGTTAAGATAGCCCAGGATTAGTGCGAAATCAGTGAATTCAGATTTGAAAGCTTAAAAAGCATGTTCAGTTATATTCTTTTTATCTACAATATGATGATTGGATGATCTTAAAAGACCAGAGAAAATTATCCGAGAAGATGCTTTCGAATTAAAGGAAAACAAACCCCGATTAAAGTTTAACCTCAGGTTAGCGCTAATCAGCCTTAAAACAAATGGACCCTGAGAAGGAAACATCGTTTCTATTGAAAGCGTTGACTCTAACAACCCTATAATTCTACTGTTAACTTACTGAGACATACCGTAAATCCTCTATTAAGCCCCCCGGGGGGCTTATTTTTTTCAAGCACTTTTGACGGGGGGCTTATTCAATTTAGAGAAACGCATCACCTGTAGCAAAAATACCGTGGTATGAGACAGAATAGACTTACGCGTTGTACAATTAAAGTCACTGTCAAAAGTATTTAATTCACTTGTGGGAGCCTAAAAGTAACAAAAACAAAATTCTTACTCTTCAAAAATGTCACCCTAGTAACCCTAGTCACCAAACGTCGTCCTAGTCACCCAAGTCACCCTAGTCACCAAGTCACCCTAGTCACCAAGTCACCCTAGTCATCCTAGTCATCCAAGTCACCCTAGTAACCCTAGTCACCAAGTCACCCTTAAGTCGTCCTAGTCACACTAGTCACCCTAGTCATCCTAGTCATCCAAGTCACCCTAGTAACCCTAGTCACCAAGTCACCCTTAAGTCGTCCTAGTCACCCTAGTCACCAAGTCACCCTTAAGTCGTCCTAGTCACACTAGTCACCCAAGTCACCCTAGTCATCCTAGTCATCCAACTCACCCTAGTAACCCTAGTCACCAAGTCACCCTTAAGTCGTCCTAGTCACACTAGTCACCCAAGTCACTCCAGTCGTCCAAGTCACCCTTAAGTCGTCCTAGTCACCCTAGTCACCAAGTCACTCTAGTCACCAAGTCACCCTTAAGTCGTCCTAGTCACACTAGTCACCCAAGTCACCCTAGTCACCAAGTCACTCTAGTCATCCAAGTCACCCTTAAGTCGTCCTAGTCACCAAGTCACTCTAGTCACCAAGTCAAGTCACTCTAGTCATCCTAGTCACCAAGTCACCCTTAAGTCGTCCTAGTCACCCAAGTCACCCTAGTCACCAAGTCACTCTAGTAATCCTAGTCACCTAAGTCACTCTAGTCACCAAGTCACCCTTAAGTCGTCCTAGTCACACTAGTCACCAAGTCACCCTAGTCATCCAAGTCACCCTACTCAACCAAGCCATCCTAGTAGCCCCAGTCACCCTTAAGTCGTCCTAGTCACCCAAGTCACCCTAGTCACCAAGTCACTCTAGTCATCCTAGTCACCAAAGTCACTCTAGTCACCAAGTCACCCTTAAGTTGTCCTAGTCACACTAGTCACCCTAGTCACCAAGTCACTCTAGTCATCCTAGTCACCCAAGTCACTCTAGTCACCAAGTCACCCTTAAGTCGTCCTAGTCACACTAGTCACCCTAGTCACCAAGTCACTCTAGTCATCCTAGTCACCCAAGTCACTCTAGTCACCAAGTCACCCTTAAGTCGTCCTAGTCACACTAGTCACCAAGTCACCCTAGTCATCCAAGTCACCCTACTCAACCAAGCCACCCTAGTAGCCCCAGTCACCCTTAAGTCGTCCTAGTCACACTAGTCACCCTAGTCGCCAAGTCAATCTAGTCATCCTAGTCACCCAAGTCACTCTAGTCACCAAGTCACCCTTAAGTCGTCCTAGTCACACTAGTCACCAAGTCACCCTAGTCATCCAAGTCACCCTACTCAACCAAGCCACCCTAGTAGCCCCAGTCACCCTTAAGTCGTCCTAGTCACACTAGTCACCCTAGTCACCAAGTCAATCTAGTCATCCTAGTCACCCAAGTCACTCTAGTCACCAAGTCACCCTTAAGTCGTCCTAGTCACACTAGTCACCAAGTCATCCTAGTCATCCAAGTCACCCAAGACACCCTACTCAACCAAGCCACCCTAGTAACCCTAGTCACCAAGTCACCCTTAAGTCGTCCTAGTCACACTAGTCACCAAGTCACCCTAGTCACCAAGTCACTCTAGTCATCCAAGTCACCCAAGACACCCTACTCAACCAAGCCACCCTAGTAGCCCCAGTCACCCTAATCACCATAGTCATCCCAGCCGTCCTAATTACCCCAGTCACCCTAGTCGTCCCAGTCCTTTTAGTCATCTCAGTCATCCTAGTTACCCTAGCCATCCCAGTCATCCTTGTCATCCCAGTCATCCTAGTCACCATAGTCATACCAGTCACCCTAGTCATTCCAGTCATCCTTGTCATACCAGTCATCCTAGATGTCCTAATTACCCCAGTCATCCTAGTCATCTCAGTCATCCTAGTCATCTTAGCCATTCCAGTCACCCCAGTCATCCTAGTCACCATAGTCATACCAGTCATCCTTGTCATACCAGTGATCCCAGCTGTCCTAATTACCCCAGTCACCTTAGTCATCCCAGTCCTTTTAGTCATCCCAGTCATCCTAGTCACTTTTGTCATTCCAGTCATCATAGTCATCCTAGTCATCACAATCATCCCAGTCACAGTAGTCATCCCAGTCACCCTAGTCATCCCAGCCATCCTTATTATCCTGGTCATTATAGTCATCTCAGTCCTCCCCGTCATCCTAGTAATATCACTGATCAGTCACCTTTGTCACCCTAGTCACCCCAGTCATCCTAGTAATATCAGTGATCAGTCATCCTTGTCACCCTAGTCATCCCAGTCACCCTAGTAATATCAGTGATCAGTCATCCCTGTCACCCTAGTCATCCCAGTAATATCAGTGATCAGTCATCCTTGTCACCCTAGTCATCCCAGTCACCCTCGTAATATCAGTGATCGGTCATCCTTGTCACCCTAGTCATTCCAGTAATGTCAGTGATCAGTCATCCTTGTCACCCTAGTCCCCCCAGTCATCCTAGTAATATCACTGATCAGTCATCTTTGTCACCCTAGTCACCCCAGTCATCCTAGTAATATCAGTGATCGGTCATCCTTGTCACCCTAGTCATCCCAGTAATATCAGTGATCAGTCATCCTTGTCACCCTAGTCACCCCAGTCATCCTAGTAATATCAGTGATCAGTCATCCTTGTCACCCTAGTCCCCCCAGTCATCCTAGTAATATCACTGATCAGTCATCTTTGTCACCCTAGTCACCCCAGTCATCCTAGTAATATCAGTGATCAGTCATCCTTGTCACCCTGGTCATCCCAGTCACCCTCGTAATATCAGTGATCGGATCGGTCATCCTTGTCACCCTAGTCATCCCAGTAATATCAGTGATCAGTCATCATTGTCACCCTAGTCCCCCCAGTCATCCTAGTAATATCACTGATCAGTCATCTTTGTCACCCTAGTCACCCCAGTCATCCTAGTAATATCAGTGATCAGTCATCCTTGTCACCCTGGTCATCCCAGTCACCCTCGTAATATCAGTGATCGGATCGGTCATCCTTGTCACCCTAGTCATCCCAGTAATATCAGTGATCAGTCATCCTTGTCACCCTAGTCACCCCAGTCATCCTATTAATATCAGTGATCAATAATTAACAATTAGTCGCCGAAGGCGACGTGAATATCGGCGAATAGTCACCTCGACTTCGTCTCGGTGACTATTCGCCAATATTCACGTCGCCTGAGGCGACTAATTGTTTTAGTATAATTACATTGATGATTATTCGAGAAAATAAAATTATTGATCAATTTCTGACCCCGAAACATCAAAAAATCTGGCTGCCATTTTGAAAACTACTAGCCTTCAATGCTTTAATCACCGCGCGGTGATTATAGCGGGATAGAGCGAAGCTCCTAGCCAATCACAGCGCTCTATTTTCGATAGTCATCGATGTAATTATACTAATATAGTATATAGTATGATTGCCCGCAGTGAAGTCAGTTATTCTGTCAGACAGTAAGTTGAATACATGTAGATCAATGCAGTAGGAAATTTAAGGGTACAATATGGATTGCATATCTACACTAACAGGTACCTGTACTATAATAACAACATAACAATTATAATAATAATTATTATAATCATTATTATTATCATTATAACAGCAGAACTTGACTATTGTTTCAAACGTGTGACACAGTTGAACAAAGTCGATAAATGCTAATCCAGGAGAAAACTTAAACCATCCACGGATTTTTGCATCAGTTTTCTGATGTGTACTTCACTGACAAGTACATGTCTCTTGGAATTTTAGCTGTCAATCAAACTATCATTGTTCTTGAAACCAAACAGATTTTAATGAGTTTGAGCTGTCTTTGTATTATGATTCCCTGCAGACAAAACTTGTATTTTCAAGCAATATTTAATGCAAAATGTCTAATTCATACAAAGTTAAACAGAAATGCTGAATGCATCCCTTAAAAATAATGATTTGCTTGGTCTCGAAGTACCAATTTTATTCAGAAGTCAATAATAAAATATTTGTTCGACCCTGTTGATTTCTTTTCTACACTTTTGAAAATATGTCATCCATTGAATCACAAACAGCTGTAGCTGTTCAGGACTTACACTCAATTGAATGATCACATTTAACTTTCTCACTAACTTATATCTGATCCTGGGTTCAATGTTTATTTTCACAATAATAACGTTGACCAAGCTGTACAACTGTACTTGATTTCATTTATTTTGGAATTTTGCTCTTTTTATGTTGCATTTTATTTTGCACGTTTTTTTAGTTTTTATTGTTGTTGTTGTTGTTGATAAAAGATTGATAAACTTCTACTCCCAAAAGTGGTACACTTGATGGTGAAATAACTGCGAAATGAAAGAATTGGGTACAATATAATCATGTTACAAAAGCTTTCCCTGGATTGGCTTTATCAAACTTTGATTAAATCACCTGGCCAACAGTCCTGTTTATCTGGTTCATGCAAGAGCTGGATTACAAAGCGAGACTTACAGCATTTACAGTACTGAAGATAACAGAGACTCTTTGCTTGTGAAAGCCTTTTTCCAGTCTTTCTGTTGCATCTGATCTGGAAACAGAAAATTAAAATATTCAATGAAGCGCATCAGTTATTTTCAGAACAGAACAATTTTCCATTAAGTTCAGAAAGCTTATTGTCACAGATTTAGTCTCTACATTCAAGCTGCTTAATACATGAGTAACAAGGGACAACAGGAGGTATACAGCTGGTTACCGGTAATTAAGGCTAAGCCATGTGACAAGGGGTTACAGGGTCTAGGGGTTACTGGAAATTACAGGTTGATTTAATTTTTTTTGGAATAATTTTGTTTTATTTTGCTTTATTTAGAAAACGTTTCTATTTTAGTCTTTCTTTTTTAATGGAAAGAGTAAGATTGATAAATTTCTACTCCCAAAATTGTTACACTTGATTGAGAAATAACTATTAAGAGCCAATGTTGAAAAATATTGAGAATCTCAAATCAGTTCTAAAAATTTGAATTTTGGCTAATACCACATTAGGAACAGAGTCAAATTTAGAAGGATTTGTATGGAGTCATCAGAGCATAACTGGGCTAATATCTCAGAGACAATTTGCCCCACAATGCTAGTTTTTGGCAAGAAGGCCTCTTAGATGTGTTTCTTTCAGAATATCCTTACGAATCCCATAATTTCACAAATTCAATTTTTATGACGTAATCACTTTAGTACTCTATTCGGGTGTAAGTTTTTCGTTGGTAAATAATAATTGCTCCGTTTGCTTCTCAGAGGAAACTACTACCCAAGCCTGTTGTTATGTGGGAGTATATCTACCTCACTTGAAATTATGCTTCTAGAGCTGATACCACAAGTATCCCAGCAACAAAATACTTACAGTGTAAATCTTTTATTAACACTTTTTTTTACTTTCCATGGAACTATGCAAGATATTCTTACTAAATGAAAGGAAAAGTCAGGAAAATGTCTAGACAGGTCATATTACTGAAGACAGTACAAGAAGTACTGGGCAAGGAGAAAACTAATCAAACTTACTAAACAAAACATTTTGGGTTGTGGTTTCACGTCACTAAAAAATACAACTGAAAATCTGTCTGCATTCTCAGGCTAAAGCTTCCAGTGATGAATTGATTTGAAGGCTGTGCCTGTTAAAACACATTATTCATTATTTTTCTTCTAAAATCCTGTCTGTGAGAAGTTTCACGAAAATAATTTCTAGGTATAAATCCTCATCACATCGTCAATAACAAAAAAAAGAAAAGGTAGATGATCAGTAATGTTATGTTCTGGAGTGACCATAGATGTTTTGATTGAACGATGATGCAGAGGCCAAGAGAATTCTGTTTACATGTTAAGACATGTAAGCCTGGAAATGTCATTGATCTACGTAGTGTTAATCCTGTAGAAAAAACAGAAAATGATTAGAATTAAAATTATACCTTTCTAGTCCATACCACTATAGTTAGTAGTAACTATGATACTACTGAAAACCTGTTTAAGATTTATGCACCTACTTCAATTTATTAAGGCTGCTCCCATGAACCATGTTTCATAGCCAGGAGTGCACTATGGTAAACCCTTTTGTAGTGGGAAGTTTAATCTTGTTCATGTTCATTGAAATAATGGAGACAATTTGTGAAAAGGCATTCAAGGGAGCTTTCAAGTCAAATGGCTGCTAAAATTCTTAAGCATGAGCAAGCTGAAAAATTTCATTTTTAAAATGTCATGGTAAAAAATTAGAAGCCTCTTCTTTTTTAACAAAGGCCTGTCTGATTAAGCTGTGTTTTTGCATGGGCCAGAATGCTGATTATTTCAATAATGCACATCAACACTATTCTTTTTTTTATTCAAAGTTATTTATTGTATTGTTGTTCAACAAACGACTTGAATTTGATTTTTTTCTGCATCCAAAATTCCCACGTGCACGAGCCAAGTAAACTCATTAAAAATTTGCAGCATTTGCATATTACCACAGAGAAAAACCTAACCTCAAATAATTATTACTGTCTTAAATTAATAAAAAGAGTAGGATTCAGTGTTTGAACTACATTGTCTTAACATTCTGACATAGCATAGAAGCGTCAGCAGTGTTTGCTTTCTACGTTTCTAGGCTCATTGCGGGCACATAATTTACTAGACTTGCTACAATAATGCACCACAGGCTATGAAACATCGTTCATGCATCATTTTTCTCTGAACCAACCTTAATTGAAATAGGAGTATACTGACGAGTTTTATAAAGTTAGATAGACCGATTAGTTGCTCTTGGTGACAAAGTAAGCGAGTAAAGGACGCTACCAGTGTTTACATGCATCAGTGAATTAAAACCCTTCCCCCGCTCCCAAACCTCTGGGGCATAGCGGGGATTTAATGCAGCCAATGCCAGGATATACACATATTTTTAAAACAATGTGCTGGCCCTGGGTGCAGTAGAATTAACAACATTCCTACTTGACCCAGCTCATGAGCAGGGATTTAACAGCACATAATTTACACATTTTTGGAAGCAGGGACAGAGAGTGGGATTTAACATGAGTAACTTAGGAGAAGCCCTTGTTTCCCCCAGGAAGGGGGGGGGGGGGGGTTGTGCCATATATGGGCCATATAGGTATGTTCCACTCTGAAGGGTATGATTTTCAAGCAGTTTACTCTGGGATAGGATATAAAGAGAGTTTGAGTTCCAGGACACTGATCAATTGGTTGAAGATTTTAGTCTATACTAGGCAAACCGGGAATTGTCACTCAAAATTAAAATCAAAAGCAAGGAGTTGCCGTTACTCAACAAAAGATAACCAAGAATGAAGTTGATCGTCAGGCCCCAGTTGTTCAAAAGTTGGATAGCACTATCCACCGGATAAATCACTATCCAGCAGATAAGTATTACGGAAATCAATTACTCCATCCGCTAGATAGTGGATAGCGCTATCTAACCTTTGAACAACCGGGGCCAGGACTAGACAATATTAGCAAAGAAACCAAGTACCCACTCCTAAAATGCACTGCAAAACAAAGGTAAACCTTGGAACAGATGGAAGCACTGTCAACAATTATTACAAAGTTAAGCTAGGGGATGACATTTCTCATGAATTTGATAAAATGAAGTTGAGAGTTTCTATTAACAGGTCCATTGGTTTGAAAATAAAACAAATAAATACAGAGTACCAGACAGAAGACAGCAGTTTAAATCAAGCCTAGAACTACAACCACTAATTCCCCGCCATAAGATGCTTTTAACAAACTACTTGGCCTAGGAAGTGGAAAAATTAGTGGTGTTTTAACACCAGGCTAATGTTAAATTCCGGATCAGGGGGCCGGGGTTTCAATTCACTGATGCATTATATGACCAGATGTTGAGAGGGTATTGAAAGTGAAATGCAGTGTACATACATGTACATATGCAGGCTTGATAGTTCGGTTTAAAATTATCCCGTTGGTGTCTTGTTTCAAGAGTGTTTTCCCCCCTCCAAACCCCCCTTCACTCCCAACCCCCAGGACTTTCCTAACTTATAACTTAACTTTCAGCTGGGCCCAGTTGCTTGAAGCATGGTTAGCGTTAACCAGCGTTTAATACCTTGACAACGTATTGGTTTTGATACTGCTTAACCAATGGCTAAAGCTAACCATGCTTTGAGCAACTCAGCCTTCTAGAAGGTGTACAAAAACATTTACAGGGGCTGAACAAATATTTAAATGTGGCCTCATAAAGGGTGAACTTCTCCACGATCGGTCTTTTACGAGGTCGTAGTAAGTTTAACAACTCTCAGTATACTTATATACATCTTACTGAAGAACCGAAATAACTACAAAACAGCTCATTTATAACAAATTTTCGTAACCAACCTCACTTCAACAAGATTGCCAAATTATAACGGAGGAAATTGATTCGAATAAATACACTGATCATTTTTGTGGTTCACTCCCTGACATTTATTATATACTACATGGATTCTGTGAGATATAAACTACTTTTGAGCGAAGCTACAAGTTTTATCATGCTTTTTATCCAAAGAAAAACCAGATTTTGTCGAGCGAAATGCTGCACCGCACTCACATAATTTTCCTAACTTGGAGACTCACCAAAACGCTTCAGAAACCTTTTTTGCAGAATTTTCACGTAGTAATCAAAATACACTTACCTCTTCCGTTGGAATATGAGGTAATGTTATCCTCGATCAAAAGAGAAACCACATTGCTGCTTCATTCACGGAAAAAAATAAGCTCAAAGTGTCCACAAGAAAAACAATAACACCGCCATTTTCGAAAATTCTGCTCGTCGCACGCTTCACTTTGCTGTGACGTCACGATGGCCCGACACATTGAACAGCCGCGCTGATGAGTTTGACTCCCTCCTGTTGTGGCCTAAAGTTGTTTCCTGAAAGAGACGTGTAACTTGGTGTCATGTTATGTGTATGGGTAGAGTTGAACATGGGAAATAGCTGGGTGTACCTTGAGAGAAACTAGGAAGGGACTCAGCACGTGCCCCTCAATGCCCAAGCCCACCTGCACTCTGCTATTTGGATCTGGAGGCTCTTGTACTCGACTTAGCAAATTCTTGATTGGTGTTGTATTTAAAAGCAGCCCGGATAATACACAATGCTTCATTTGACTAATGACGCTTAAACTGCTTGAGTGGCCCTTGCCTTTGATCGTGGAAAGGTTTCTTGATGCTCAGATTTCATTTATTGTTATTTTTACAACTCATTGGAGTGTAAGTGGGTTGAACGTGCCTGGTTCAGAAAGTATGGTATTTCATGGCATATTTCCATGTTCTATTGAAAATCTGACAGTCAAATACAGTGGCAAGGATTTATTCTCGTCATACAGTCATGTATAGTCAAGACTAAGTCTGCAATAGCAATCATGCAGAATATGTTTCTTTTAGTCAAAGCCTAGTACCTAGACATAACACAAAGGCGTACTTTCTACAGCACAATGCTGGAAGCTATCAGCTTTGCAACAATCTTCTATTCCCTGTACGTTCACAGTCTATATGGGACTTAAAATCATGCGCATTGATTCAGTGGTCCACAGGTTGGTAACGGAGCTAAAAACAGATTGCCATGGACCCACATTTAAAACTCATGTTCCCAGTTTCATGAATAAAGGCCATGATGTCACAAATGCCACTAAATTACCAACGCTCTCGTTTCAACAGGAGAAATTGCGGTTGTACGCATAGATTGTATGGATGTAACCTGCGAGCAAGTTCTCCCTTTGGAGGACTTGCAAAAAGCCACCTGACAGCAGCACGTAAAAGGAGATGATTGACGCAAGAGTGAGGGGTGGGGAAAGAGAGGAAGAATTTTCTCCCTTGCACAGTATAGATCTTCCCATTTCTGTTAGCGCCATGTTTCTAGTAGTGCCGCAAAAATTTATGGCGGTTCAGCCAGGAGTGTCTAGGTGAGTCATTTTTCTGCCTCTAAGGGCTTTTGCTACTTCCTAAATCTGCATTTCCGGCTCATGGCTCCTTTCAGTAGCCATAAATGGAGAGCTTGCTGGCATGCTCAAGTACAGTTGCAAAACAAAAGTAAAAGTGGTCAGCCAAGCAATAAAGATCCACAGTGTCAATGAACTAAACAACTTTTGATTTTACAAAGGTTTTTATCAAAGATTTTGGTGCATGTATGACATTGGCAGTAGAAAACTGAAAAACAAACAATACCATCGATCACTAACGATGGTTGTCTGAACATCAACTCTGTTGAATAGTCCTTATTGGACAACAATAAATAGTACCTTGCCACATTTAAGGGCAAATCCACCGAAGCAAATTTAGTGTCATTTGTACATCATCTATTGTCAGCATGATCTGCCCTGCTTTTAACTACAACACTGCTCAAAAATTAGCTAAGTCAAGCACCACCCTCCAGGTCTTTACCAAATACCGAGAAACAGCCCACATCCAATGCCACTGTTCAAGAGAACGCCCCCTCAAAGCTTGTATTAGACCCCCTCTCTACCGTCTCTAATAAACACCCCCTGTCTAATAGATGCCCCCTATGAGAACTACACCAAACTACTAGGAATTAGCAAAAAAGGAGAAAATCACTCAATTCATTCAGTTTCTTGCTTGATTTACTGGGGGTTAGAGTATTTTTATTTTCATCTCTTGTTAATACACTAACAATGGAAACAAAACATTGATGGGTTGGGATTTGAGATGTGCAATATGGGTCTCTAGACGGCCTAGACATATCAATTGATGGAGTAGATATTCTGCTATTTTAAAACTCTTTTGATATCTTTTGCCAAAATAAGTATTGTTGAATGGTACAGTCATGAGAATAAGCCCCTCTCCCTTTCAAACGCCTCCTATCTATTAAACATTCCCGCTTGGACCCATAAAGTTAAAAAAATGCCCCAGGTCAGTGAGAATGTTTATTACCGATAGGTCATTTAGAGTATGTATATCATCTTCAGCGCATTTACCGAGTGCAGGTGGGCTAGGGTCATAAGGGGCATGTGCCAAGCCTCTCCCTGGTTTCTGCCAAGGTACAACCAGCTATTTCATAGTTTGTTCTTGAAGGCTTTTCGACTTGACCAGGATGGGCTGGAAGCATTTTTACTTCCGAGTTCAGAATGAAATGGTCACCTGACATGATTCTGTTGCTCGTTTTTCAGGATTTTTTTCCTTTTTATATTTTTTAATGGACAATTTCGCCTTTTTAGCTTTTCAGATGGCAATACCTACTTAGATACCAAAATTTCTGTCTTTTCTTTGCACTTTGGTGAGCTAGAAATAACTTTGGTGTGATTTTTTCCTTTGTTTACATGGTCTTTGCTTTGTTTAACATATCTCATTTTTGTTGCTTACGGTGGCCCGAGGGGCTCTATTAAAAAATTAATTTTTCGCAAGCATTTTAATTCACAGAGCTGAAACTTCAGGTCTATAGTTAACAGCTCTTTCATGTAGTAAAATCATGTTTTAAATTTGAGACATACCAGAATCGACTTTTTGAGGTTAAAGTTGGGCATTATTTTGACCACCAAAACAGCACACCATCAAAGTTATTTTGCAAGACATTTTTAGGCAGTCTTAAATCTTTGGGTAACATACTGTTACTGGTAAACGCATATGCAACATCATGTCAATGGGAGTTTTTGCACACTTGTACTGCTTCCTTGAAAATTGTTGAAATTTGCAGCAATTTCCCAAATAAAAACATGCATTTTTATCTGGCCCCGGTTGTTCAAACGTTGGATAGCGCTATCCACCGGATAAATCACTATCTAGCGGATAGTGCAATTGAGTTCTGTAATACTTATCCGCTTGATAGTGATTTATCCGGTGGATAGCGTTATCCAACGTTTGAACAACTGGGGCCTGAACTTTTCCAAATTTCTCAAAATGTAACGCGCTTGAGCCTGATTTCTTAATAACACCTAAAGGGTTCTTTGGGTGGTATTAGCCAAAATTCAAGATTATTTTTAGAACTGATTTGAGATTCTTGATATTTTCCAACATTGGCTCTTAAATGAAAGAATTAGGTACAAAACAGCTCTCCCTGGATTAAATTCAATCACAATTTGAACCAGCTGGCGAACAGTACTGTTTATCTGGTTCACTCAAGAGCTGGATTACAAAGCAAAACATACTACTTACAGTGGTGAAGATAACAGTCTCTTGGCTCATGAAGGCCCATCAGTCTTTCTGTGACATCTGATCTGGAAACATTAACGAAGCTCATCAGTTATTTTCAGAACAGATCAATATTAACATTGAAGTCAAATCTTGCTTTACAGATGCCCCCTTAGTTTGGAAAGCATAGTATTTGTGGACAATTTGCCAGTTAATTTTATTAACTAGGTGTCCCCAATTAGTAGGCTACAAGTGGCCAGCTAGAAGCTGATTTTGACATGTTAATAAAGTTGCTCATTCATTCATTGCTTTATCAGTTTCTCAGTCAGTCAGTTGGTCAGTTTATATGTCAGACAATCACTTTATAGCTAGTTTCTCAGTTAGTAAGGCAGGTCAACGTTAAATGTTTTTTTTTCCTTTTTTTCTCCGGCCTCCTTGACTGAATTGTGCTTATTCTGGTCTGGTTTGAAAGAGCTGTTCACCCTGCACAAGTTAGCTGACAAGGTTGTCCTTGACCGTTAAAACTGATGATGTCACAAATGATGGAAGGGACATGGATCTACATGGGTGGTTCAGGGTTGGACGAGTTATTGTACCTTGATGCTACTTAACTCTGTGTGTCTTAACACACAAACATTATTGGTCAAAATCATAGCCTAAGTTTGCAAAACATCCACTTCTGGTTGAAGTTCATCATCCATGATGTTATTGCTTAAACTCCCTAGTATCTACTCAATCACTTTGAACAACAAATGCACAGATGTCTCAAACAAAGCAGGAAATCTTATTATTGTACATTTTTAGTAAGATATAGATTAGAGTGTTGCGAATAGTCATGCATGATTCTAAACTCACTACACGACAGTGAGTAAAAAACAACTACAAAAACATTGGCATATTAATATATAACTGTGTAATCTCATTCTCCATTTTTAACTTCAACTTCAACTTTATTTAATAAAAATATTGATTACAATAGACAGGCTCGCAAAATAGCAATTTATTGCCAATCATTCTAGGTGGACCAGTAAAAAGAAGAATAAAGTGAAAGACCTAGATCTATTTACTAATCTTGATGGTCAATTAAATAATAATAACAACAATCACAGACAATGTTAATAATTAAATATCCCCGCATAGTTTCAAATTATTTAATAGGAAGCTATCCAACAGTGAGGATTAATCCAGTTTTTCAGTTTGTCACAATAATGTTGTAAGCATCATCCCATGAATATTTGAAAAATTACTACTGGATGAACTCGACTTTCAAATTAACTTAGTTGCTGTCACAGAAACCAAAATTACAAATTCAAATGAGAACGGGTCTTTTCCTTGCATACGAGGATATGTTTTTGACTTTGTCCCAACACCTCTAGCATCTGGAGGTGTTGGCCTTTTCATCCACGTATCACTAAATTACACAGTTTTGTAAAAGACCTCTAACCAAAGTCGCTATCTCATTCCAACAGTTGGTAAGCCCTCTCAAGTCTATAGAAACCCTGCCACGTTAATTGATAATATCTTATTAAACAACCCTGACCAAAGACTTCTCAGCGGTAACATCATCTCTGACCTCAGCAATCACTCCTTTCTTTCAATTTTGTATAATCAAAGCAGCAAGAGATAAATATAGAGGATACACTGCCAAAATACACGATTTTTCTAAATTTTCCACTGATCTCTGAAGCTGACTGGGAATGTATCCTCAAAATCATCCAACTGATCCAGACAAATTATTTTCAACTTTTTAAAACAAATTTAATAAGATTGTAAACAAACATGCCCCCGTTACAAAGTTGTCAAAGCATAAAGCCAAACAGCTTTCTAAGCCTTGGACTACTACTGGATTGAAAGCATCCATTATGGTTAAAGGCAAATTGTATGTGTCTGGTGACGAAGACAAATACAAATATTATAGAAAAAAATTTGTAGCCTGATACCTCTTAGCAAAAAGATATACTATCAGGATTATTTCGAACACCACAAAATGAACATGAAAAAGACATGGGAAGGAATAAATGGCATCTTGCATCGCAGAAAGAAGACCAAACTTAAAAGTGCTATTAAGGACCGCAATAAGAGCAACAACATCGTAAATGGACCTTCACAGATTGCTAATATTCTTAATGACCATTTTGCTTCTGTAGGAAATAGTCTAGCTAGCACAATTCCAATGCCACAACAACATTATCTTAATGAGGTCAGTCATTGCATAGCACGCACAAGTTCATCTTTTTTATTCTTACCGCCAACTCCGGAGGAAGTGAATTTTCAGATCTCTCCATACCAGACAACAAGTCTTATGGTCTATATTCATCTCCCATAAAATTATTCAAGTGTGCAAGTAGTATCATAGCTCTTATTCTCTCAAAAATATTGAATATCTTAGTAAAATGAGGAAAGTACCCTTCAAATCTTAAATTGTCCAAAATAACTCAATATGACGAAAAAAATGATTCAAATTACAGACCTATATCTTTATCATCTAACTTTAACTGAATTTTTGAAAAGATCATTTACAACAGAATGAAAGATTATATTCAATATGACAAACATAATTTATTGTATTCCTCCCAGTATGGCTTTCGTAAAGGTCACTAGACTCAACATGTAATATTAGACGCTGTAAATGCAATACAAATTAATATGAATCAAGGTCTTTTCTTGTGTGTCAAGTCTTCATAGACCTCAAGAAAGCTTTTGATACTGTTGATCATAACATTTTGCTCTACAAACTTCATCACTATGGTTTCGTAGAATTATTAAATATTGGTTCTCCTCATATTTGAATAATCGTATGCAATCTACCCAAATTGGACTGCATTTGCATTTGGACTGAAATAATTGTGGTCTTCCGCAAGGATCTGTCCTTCGCCCTCAATAAAATTCTAGTTCTCCAAAAGAAAGTACTTCGCATGATGTGTTTTATGGATATACATTGAACTCACAATTCCTCTATTTATCGACACTGACATATTATTTTTGTCATTTATGTATTATAAAACTGTAGCTAGTCTAATGCACAATATTAACAGCAACAATTCACCAACAAATCTCTTAAATTTATTTGAAAAAAATTCAACAATTCATTCATACCATACCTGATCATCTCCTTCACGTAACTTTCAGGTTAAAAGCTCCAAGCTGGAAATACACCAAAACTCCTTGTCTCATTTTGGCATAAAACTTTGGAATGAGATACCTTGTCATATTGGAGATCTTCGTAAAAAGGAATTTACGAAAGTGCTTCACAGATTGCTTTCCGATATCTTAAAAAGAGAAGATGACTATATTGAGACATCATTAATTAATGAAAAAGTTTGATTAACAGTTAACTGATTTCTGTACAAAAGTATTTGTTTTTTGCTCTCTGCCAATTCGTTTTTTTTTTCGTAGATTTAATGTAATAACAAAATAAAACTATGATAGAAATAAGAATTATTGTACCTTAAAATTTTTTTTTCTTTCCTTCAAATAAGCTGGATAATATTTATCTAGACATCTCCAGCACACTGTGAAGTAGTGAACACCGAGTTATTAATTTTTTGTCTTCTTCTTCTGTTGTTTTTTATTATAAAGCTGGACTACCCCTAAATTTACTCAAACAGGACTAACACAAAACTTTCGGCTACTTTGGTCACTGTGCACATTTCACTAAACTTGTACATTATATTTACTTTTCATTAGTTGTCAATTATTTATTTCTTCTGTAATGTATAGTTTTCTGTATCAACTTGGACAGTGTGCAATGAACTTGACTTGACTTGACTTTAACAATACTGCACAGATATTTTGGTCTTGATAAACTGGCTCTGTCAAACTCATCCTACCTCATAAGTCTATCCCTAAAATCCACTGAATCATAGAAAATTCTTCACTTTGGTGACAGAGTATGCAACTACAATTCCAAAATAAAGATTCCACTGGTCTTGCTAATTTCCCAATAATTATACCCTGTGAGTAGAGTTTCCTTTTTCTAGGAAGATCGAAGGAGACTCTGCTTGCAGGGTACCTTAGGCCCTTGATGCATAGCAGCTTTTAATATAATACAGGTCACACATTCTTCAGTTCAGAGCACAGGTCACAATACTACTGATAAAGAAACATGGAATGTGACCTGTATTTGTGACCACTGCTTGAAGTAATGACCTGATCTTGCAATGACTTGAGTAAAAGAGAAGTGGAGCTTCAATAGACAAAGGGTTAAACATCATTTGAAACAAGACTGAAGCTGTACCTGAAAATATGGCAGTTCAGCTTAGCTTCTCGGAGATATTGATGTACCACACAGAAGACCCATGAAACAACCTGCTGCATTTCTGCGAAGATAATATACATAAAAAAGGCAAAAACTTTGATGCACAAATGTTTATAAACAAATTAATGACTGGTACAAACCTTCAACAAGGAAAACATGCCTCAAAATCTTAAATGTCTTGTTTTGGTGCCCAATTCCCCTCAAACAGAAGTCAAATTTTGCGCGAGGACCAAGGTATGTTTTCCTTGTTTTCAGGTAAAAAATTGTGCTAATTGATTACTATAAGAGATAAGAGTGCTTTTAAAATTTAAAGTAGCTTAGGGATTAAACATTAAAAAGGCTAGCTGAACAAAAGACAATTATTTTGAACGTTTGTCTCAAAAAAAGTTTCTATGGATTTGCGGACGAATGCGATCACCGACTGAATGATCCCCATTTCTCTTCTCCAAAATGATCCCCAATTAATTTTAGGGATTGAATGATATCCTGGAATCATGAATCGAGCAAAAAGTACAACATCAATTAAAGCTTCAATAATAATCTTCACCTGCCCGCATTCTTGAAAAATATTAATTTAGGATTACCCTTTGAACTGGAGTAAACGGAAATACCATTTGTACTTAATACTCAAAGTCTAGTATATTTTTAGTAACACCATGAACTGCAACTGGTAACATCAAGAAACATAACATCTTTAATCATAATAATTATTATTACTTAGGTAATTATAGCCAGGTGGGTTATAGGCAAATTTTTGTTTACATTTTTTGCCTCATAAACATATGCTTATCGCTCTATCTTATGGAGCTAATAAAACAAACCAGCTGAATAATGAAAGAGCATAACAATTTCAGTCACCTCTGAAAAATTGAGCTCGATATACCAAATGGTTCCAGAGAAATTCTCTTTTAAAAACTCAAACTTTTACAAAGAATGTAAGGCTCATTAACTTTTTGCCACCCACCAATTTCAGACTGTTTTTGATGGCTGATATTTCCTTCAGTATTGCTTGGAAAGAGCTGAAAATTGTACAAATTGCTCAAGGCAATGTGCTCTTTCAACTTGGTATAAACACAGCTTCTATGAGTTAAGTCATAAGCTAATGATGAAGAATGTAAACAATGACATCAGCAAAGATTAGCCTATAGAGAAAACTGCATGGGCGTTAAATTCTAAAAAATGATGTTACACTTCATGCCTTGGATAGTGAATTTTTAAAATTTAATGGTGTTTTAACACTTTTTAAAATCTTTTAAAAGACAAAAGCACTAAAAAAACAGGGGCACCCAACAACAGTTTCCTCCTAAATGCACTGAAATGTCTTTTTAGGCTATCTAGAGTGCTTTTAGATCTCTCGAAATGCATTCTGAGCAGCGCTATAAAATTTGTATCTGTTCGGTCATCCTAAGGGAACTTGAGGCCTTTTGAAATTACAAGGGCTTCAGTGTTATTTCCCTGAAAATGTTAGATGCAAATGTTTAACGAAAGTGATAATTTTTCTTATTCCTCTCTCCATCACATTTTTGAATCCCAAAATTTGATGTGGGGTTTCCATTTTGTAATTAGCTTAAAATAAGGAGTAAAATATGAAGGATTAAACTTTAGAAAATCGTAGGGAGTTTTTTTAGATAAGCCTCGAAAACTGTACGTGAATGGAAATGCTTATCTAAACATTTTTAGCCGTATTTAGGTAATATAAAATTCCAGGTAATATTTTGCTTCTCCAAACAAATATTTTACAGAAAACAGTAATTGGATGCCCTGAAAAAAAAACATAAACTGTAGTAAAATGTGAAATGAGATTGAAAAATGTAAACGCTGCAACAGACTTGTAATAATTCCTTGGCAGAATACTATTTCATTCCAAGAATTAATATTATTGGGGATCATTTCGGGGTCAACGTGAAGAGAAATAGCGATCATTTCAGGGTTGGGGATCACTTCGGGGTCGGGATGATTTCGGGGGCTGTACAGACCCTTGAAAACGAGGACTGAAGACCTAGAAAATGAAGACCCCCCTTAAAATCACTTGGACACGACTCGAAACTGCCAATAACTACTTCTAGACACTAGAAGAGTGTAAGAAACAACATGGTTTTCAATTATCCAAAATTTTGACTTCATTTTCTAGACTTGGAAAACAAAGACCTAGCAGGGCACGAAGAAAAATAATCATTTTTACAGCTTGTCATTCGGGCAAGCTGAAGCTAGCATTTACTAGCCCAGACGTCATTTTAACTACCCCCAAAAGCTTTTTGATGAGCAGAATTGATTTCACAGTTCTTCTGTTATTCAAATTCCTCAAAAAACATCACTTGCCTGTCAGGCAAGTTAAAAACAGAATTCACTAGTTCAATAGCAAACTCCACTAGCCGTGGGCTATTGGACACTACTTTCTTTGCACGCTGCCTAGAAAATGAAAACTCTCCTTAAAATCACTTGGAAACAACTCAAAACTGCTTATAATGACTTCTAGACACTAAAGGACTGTAAGAAACATCACGATCTTTCCGTTTCCTTTCAGCGAAACGAAGGTTAGAGAAAGTTAGAGGATCTTAGAGAGGCAAGAAGCCCACAGCAAAGAGGCGCAAAGATGTTAAGGCTTGGGGGGTCTCAGGGGGGAGAAGTGAGGACCTTGCATGTAATTCCCACTTGGCTACACAAGCTAACGTTTCCAAGTGATTTTGAGGGAGGGTCTTCGTTTTCTAGGTCTAGAAAACGAAGACCCTGGTCAAAATTGTGCATAATTGAAAACCGTGTTGTTTCTTACACTCTTCTAGTGTCTAGAAGTAGTTATTAGCAGTCTCAAACCGTTTCCAAGTGATTTTAACAGGGGTCTTTGTTTTCTAGGTCTCTGTTTTCTATGTCTTCGGTCTTCGTTGACGTTCTTCGTTTTCGAGGGTCTTCGTTTTCTAGACACCCATTAAACCTGTTGGCTTTTTTCCAGTTATTTTTTCTTTACCACCACCTTAAACTGCTAACCAAGCAAATCTACGCATACATACCTGGGCTTTCAAGTAGCTGAGCTTTCTTCGTCCGTTGCTGAGGGGTTATCGTGAAATAAAAACACGACGCTTGGTCAAACCTTCGTACGCCGCCATATTGGAAAACGAGAAGACCCTGGGGATGAGGTTGCAACGAGCCATCTTCCCAGACTCGTTCCAGTCGCTCCTGAGGCGGTTTTGACTAGAACGCATTGCATCAAGGGAAGGCCGCACGTTGGGAGCTTTTCTTTCGCCCTTCCCAGCCTGCCCCGCGACCTTGACATCATTTCTCCCCAGTCTTTCATTGCCTTTAAAGAACAAAAAAGTAGGGACTGGGAACGAGCCTGGCATCTTCCCTTTCCCTTCCCTTCTTTTTGCTTCCTTTCCCGCAAATTCACACTAATTTGCTCGCAAAAGGTTTTTTTCCCACCAATCACTGAGTCCCCGTATAGACCATTAAAGGGAGTACCCCCCGGGGAGACGCCCAGCTCTCTAATGGTAATACCTCCTTACAAATGTCGACCCAGGAACCAAACGAGAACGGTCGTGAGAGAACCAGCTTAGGGACCTGTCATTATTTGAGGCTAAACAAGGTGAAACTTAGCCGATCCCCCATTTGAATGCTACTTCACTGAAGTGATCCCCCCTAATCACTTTTGATGACTTCCGCGTTCTCCCCCCCCCCCCCCCGCCTCGTCTTCATTTTTAGAGCAAATTTGAGTGGTCCCCCTATGAATCCTTCCAAAGTTGTCAGCGATCCCCCCCATTTGGGTTCTCAGTTACGACTGATTCCCCCTTTTGTTCTCCTAAAAATCAAGTGATCCCCCCTAAAATCTTCCGTCCCCCTTCCCCGGCTATAAATAATAACTGGTCCCTTACTATGACAACTATGACCTGGGAGATAACTATTAAACATCGCGAAGGCGGATAGACATAGACAGACATCACAGGACATAGACGCTATATTTTACGTGGTGAATATGCTTAGCCACATGGCTAGTTTACAGATATCCCACAGGGAAATGAAAGCAGAAACTAAAATACAAAAATATTGTGAAAAGTTTTAATTGCTAATTGCTAAGAGACCCTAAGATTATGAATAACTACGATAAAATTTAAAATACCTTAACCGACTTAATTTAATGTACCCTGCTAGCAGAGGCTTTTCCCTTGTGTTTCTCAGCGTTGTACTGCCATTCTCTTCGCGGTTTTGGCTGCTCGCATTTTGCTTTGGTTGTTTCTGTGCCGAGGAAAAGACCTCTGCACCTTTTCCTCGGCACAGAAACAACCAAAACAAAACGCGAGCAGCCAAAACCGCGAAGAGAATGGCAGTACAACGCTGAGAACCAAAAGGGAAAAGCCTCTGCTAGCAGGGTAAATTTAATGACAAAGTTATAAAAATTCTAGAAATCTTAAACATTAAACCCCGAGTCCTGTTGCCAAATTCCTTAGTTCCAGCCCAGGCACGCAATTGTCTGGTAAAGCGTTCCAGTATTTCGCAGCATACTAGCTAAAATAATTTAGACCAGTTTTGGTGCTATCCACCCTTGGTAAAGACAATAGTGCATTTACTCCCCGCAGATCGTAATTGCTTTTCCTGACCTCAAGAAGACGATTTATGCTCGCTGGCGCTCTTCCCTGAAAACAACTGTTTATGGTCAATAACATGTCTTGTACTCTACGCGAATCTTCTTAGCTGAACTGTAAACTAGGATCATACCATACTGGGTGCAATCTCTGCAATCTGTCAAATCACAACCCAGCAAGAAGAACAATCAAAGAAAGAATGAGAAGCCTGTTTGAATAATTTACTTACACGTTTAATATGCTTACCCTCAGTTAAAAAAGATATCGTTATAGTAACAAAGTACTTTTAAGTAATACATGGGTTGAAACAAACTTGAGAAAAAAAAAAACCTTCACTGAATAGAGCTGAGCAGCCGCTACAAAACAAGATCGACGGCTAGAACTGAGGCCAGAAAAAACCTGCCCAAAAAACCCATTGGGAAAAAAGTATGGCAGGAAATCTGGGTAGGAAACATGGCTCAAGCTCCAAATGATTGGTAGCCCATCCTACGAGGCTTTACAAAAGAAAAACAACCAATAAAAATTATTGGCCAGTGAACGTTTACACAGAGCCAACCATTTAAATTTGATGAGGGAGGGGTAGGATAGTTCGCTCTTTTGATACCGTCATGTAGATACAAGATTTTTTACTCTTTGCAATTTTTTCGTAAAGACACACATCTTACCTCCCTTTCAAAAGACAAATGGTAGACTCGTTCAGTTGTTGGTATTACGACTCGAACAAAAGAAAGTCGGGGCGAATCTGACCAGTTTTGGAATTCTTCCACTTGACTTGCGATTTGGTTTTGCTGTTCTGTTTTAAGTTTTACTTGTTTTTTTGCGCATCTCATGTACACACGCCCGGTGTTGATCAAATCTTCCTTTAAGTCCGATTTATACATGTTCTACTTTACTTGCCAATTCTGTCGCCAGGATAGTTTTACTTGGAGTTTCAATATTCTTCATGCATTAGAAGGTTATTGCTGGCTATTTGTTTGTTAGCACTGCAAGCATAAGAAAAGACGAATTAAGACACTCCAAGTAAATCCTATGATCCAGGAGCTCACAAACTACAAAAAACATCAGATATTTTGATGACGCGGTAATGTTTGAGTTTCCAAAAAAATTGCGCCCTGATTTTTTTTAAGTTGAGCCAGTTCCCACAGTAGTGCAAACCTTTAAAACTGTCGAGAATTAGAAACTTAAAATTACTAAACTGATCGATTTTAAAAAAATAGCCTGCTATTTGAAATAATTATATTTTTAGGCATGTGAGACCTCTGAAAGCAATCACCATCCTTTATTATCATTATTTAACAATTAGTCGCCGAAGGCGACGTGAATATCGGCGAATAGTCACCGAGACGAAGTCGAGGTGACTATTCGCCAATATTCACGTCGCCTGAGGCGACTAATTGTTTTAGTATAATTACATTGATGATTATTCGAGAAAATAAAATTATTGATCAATTTCCGACCCCGAAACATCAAAAAATCTGGCTGCCATTTTGAAAACTGCTAGCCTTCAATGCTATAATCACCGCGCGGTGATTATAGCGGGATAGTGCGAAGCTCCTAGCCAATCACAGCGCTCTATTTTCGATAGTCATCGATGTAATTATACTAAAGTCCAATATGCAATGTCTAGGAAGTCAAAACCACAGCAAGCGAAGCGAAAGTAACTTGGTGGCCAGTGGGGGGCTAAGAAAATGCGCGAAAGCGGGACTATGGGTCTAAATATACATAATGAGCCATGAATGGCAGTTATAGGGTAGAACAATATGCCATTTTTCTTAGTGGAATCCTTCAAAATCATATTTAAGCTCAAGAAAATAATGGTTCAGTCAACTCTGTGGTCAGATCAGGCTGCATCGAATCATTTGGCGATTTCCAGAAAGGGTGCCAAGTTATCAAAAGGTGGTCCAGGAGGGGAGACTGAGACGAAGGTAGGGCTTGTATGGCTTTATAGAGATGACTTTTAGTACCGCTTTCGTTGCTCATCGACTTAAATTGAAGAGGTGGAGCAGAAAAATCCTCTTTATTTTTGTATATGGCCTATAAAGAAGAATCTTTTGCTTTTAGTCCTTCAATTGAATGGGCCGCTACGGATAGGAGTTTTGAAGCTCGCGCTTTGAATAGTGCTGTTCTTTGCAGCATTTTTTAACTATACGTGCCGTCATCTCCGTACTACCTTGTTTTAATTATGGGCACGGGGGAGGGGAGGGGGGCTTGCAATGACCACATGAATTATAATGGGAATATATATGTTTTTTTCATTAATGAT
The DNA here is from genome assembly GCA_038088405.1 of Porites divaricata. Classification (NCBI taxonomy): domain Eukaryota; kingdom Metazoa; phylum Cnidaria; class Anthozoa; order Scleractinia; family Poritidae; genus Porites; species Porites divaricata. The sequence continues at coordinate 4,471,656 of JBBMOI010000004.1, forward strand.
CATGATCTCATGTTCATATAAGATTGGTGGTATCATTATTTCCTTGAGCATTCAGACAGTTCTGTACTTAAAAACGGTGGACGGCACCAAGCAAATCGAGGGTCTTTTTTCACTAACCAAGCCAATTGTTACAAAGGGAAAAAAGCCCCTTGAAATTTTGCTCTGATACTGTGGTATGCAGTTTTCAGGCCGCTGTATAATTCAAACGGATGCAATAACGTTGTGAAAAACTATATTGCATAAATAATTGCAGTAGCAGAACCTATTTGTAGAGGTAGTATTAACGAAAGGGCAATTGCTTTCACAGAGATTTCACATTTAAACAAATTAAAAATAAAATATACACATGTTTCACTATCTATATTCTTCCCATAGCATGGACATCTACTCTACTATAAGTTCATTGTTTTGCCAATGAGCAAGTGGTACATCTGTACCTTCTTTGAGCCCTTGTTACTCTTGTCCAGCGGGAACCGAGAAGGAAGAGCATTTTGGTAGATACTTCATATATGGTTCCTATAGTGTACCGATATAAACATTCTTAGTTACTTACTCTTTCTTCTAGTGTACTCAGGTACATGGTTTACTTAGATACTTGGTTTGCTTCGGTGTCTGTGCCTACTTTTGTGTCTTGGATTGATGGAGTAACTTGGCGTGCTTTAGCATCTTGGCCTGCTTCAGTAACTTGCCGTGCTTTAGTATCTTGGCCTCCTTCAGTTACTTGCCGTGCTTGAGTGTCTTGGCCTACTTCAGTAACTTGGGGTACTTGAGTATCTTGGCATACTTCAGTTACTTGCCGTGCTTGAGTATCTACGCGTACTTCAGTAACTTGGCGTGCTTGAGAATCTTGGCCTACTTCAGTTACTTGCCGTGCTCGAGTGTCCTCGCCTACTTCAGTAACTTGGCGCGCTTGAGTATCTTGCCCTACTTCAGTTACTTGACATGCTTGAGTGTCTTGGCCTACTTCAGTAACTTGGCGTACTTGAGTATCTTGGCATACTTCAGTTACTTACCGTGCTTGAGTGTCTTGGCCTATTATTCTTGATATTCGTTAAATTCCTGTTTGCCGTTTTTCTTGACATAAGGTGAACAAATGCGTTTCTTCAGAGCAATAGTTTGACATTGGGGGCACTACCTTTTGAGTGAAGTTCAACGATTCTCTTCCAGTAGCATAGTATCTGACAAAGGTAACAGACTTATAGCACTGCATGGAAAGACAACAAGTGATTATATCGGGAAGACGTAGTAAGCAGCTAGACGGCATAATGTGTGCCTTCCAAAGTGTGACTGAACAAGGCTAGGGTAAAGACAATAAAATTGAAGATCCCCCTCTGGAATCATAAAATAAAGAGGGAGATATTTGATTTCATTGGTATAGTAGGTTACGATCACACGCAATTTCTTTTTTGAACTAAAAATCAGCGATTATTTCTTGTCTTTATGGAACAGCTGTAGAGCAGAGATGTAATTAGAAAAAAGTCTAAATGTGTACTTTCAAAGTACGGTATAGCTAAGGTAAAAGCAAGGGAGCGAAAATTGTTCTTCCATTGTCTATGAAGGTCAAAAACGCTTCAGAACTGTAAAGAACAGAAGGGGGACGGTAAGAGACTCCAATCCTCTTTAGATGGTTGCCTCAAGATTATAGCTGAGACCTCTTTGTCCTTTTCTTTAAACCAAACTGTACTAAAAAGAGACAAACGTTCTACTAGAAATTAGTAAACCAACAACGTGTATTCAATTGTCATCAACTGCAGTTCTCTTAAGAGAGTTATCAATGGCTAATGGGTTTGGATCCCAGAGTGAGACAAGCTTTTTATGTTGTGTTTTTGTTTCTCATTGCTGTTTTGAAAAGTGAAGACGGGAATCTTATTAAATTTTTTATGTACTTTTGAAAAGGTGTGGTGGGTTTTAATCCCATTAGGCACACTTCAATATATCTTCTATCGTTATGTGTTTACAAATTTTCTTTTTCAACGGAAGATTTCACCGAGTTTGAATCCTGTGATCCACTATCCTTAAATTTGTTTCTTTCTTATCCATACTTACAGTACAGTTACGTCCCGCATACATTCCTTTGGATATAATACTTAGCCGGACCTAACGTCTACATGGAAGCTGCACTCAAACTGAAACAAAAACATACAGCAAGGTAAATCTCAGAATTCAAAATATAATTTATAATACGTACCTTTAAATTGCTAAATCATCACCGGACGATGTATGCTGCGTTAACGGAATCGTCTAAGAGCTTCTGTCGTCGGTACATCATAAAACGTGCAGCTGAAAAGGGGATGTTCTTCTGGAAGGCTGTAAAGTCTGACTCCCAACCAATGAAAGCTAAACAGTAGCCGTTTGATCTTCAATGAAACAAAGTCTTTTAGATTTATAGCTTCGGCATTAAAATCTTCAAGACGGATGAGTTGTCGTCTTTAAAGTAGTGACATCCTCTTGACAGTGCAACTTGAATTTCTCCAATTAAACATCAAGCAAAAAAGGACATCTAGAAAAATCTTATGAGAACTGATGTCCATGTTTCTGGTTCTTTGCGCAGCTATCACATTGCAAGAAAAAACATGAAAAGGAAGCTTTCCTGAAATAAAATGTTTTATATTAGTACCTATAATCCTCTACGTTTAAGAAGAAGACGTCAGTCATATTGATTGGTTGGTTTTATTTTTTGTCGATGTTACAGCAGTTTATATGACTAATGCTTATTGTCAGTTAAAAATATTTTGTTAGATCCGCCTGTAAAGAAATGACCAGTTAGTATGTTTAGCTTATAGTAAAGCAATTATCTGACATAGGAAAAGACACAAGACAACATTTTTTTTAGATTTTTATTTATTTCTAGAAAAAAATTAAAAAAGGCGAATCGGTGATGAAACGCGCTCCTAGATGAAAAATTTGGCATCCAGGGTACTTAACCGAGGAGTGTTCATGTGTCTGCTTAAGACTTAATCAACACCTCGAATGAAACACTCCAGGGTCCCCTAGATGGTACACGCGCAGAATTTATAACGGCTGCTATCGAGACTTTGTCGATACCAAGCCTTGTCGTTGAGAGAAGCCGAAATCGGTAAAAGGCCGAAAGCCGAACTGAAATAAAAACCGAGCGACAAGCCGAATCGAATGACAAGGAGACGGTAAGTTATAAACACTATTCACTAACCTGATGCCATCGTCAAGTGTTGTGCTTGAGCCTATTTACTTTGGTGCAACGTTTGCTAAAAATAATCCGCATGATTTGATTGACGAAGCTCAATGATATATTTGGCAAATTTATTGAAAACAGTTTTAGCGAAACGTTGTACCAGTTAAATCTGCTCTACCTTAAATATTGGGTTGCTGCCACACTATGCGAGCTCTCTCTGTCCAGACGCAGCTTAACCGTAGACCAAAGCTTCTTGTACGGGGAATATGGAAGTACTGCATTGGCGAAATCCAGGCGATGAGTTGAAGATACACCAGACGTTGAAGTTCGGCCGGCCAATTATTTAGGTACTACTATGTAATTTAAGTACCTATCTACCTGACCTAAGCTCATTTAATAGGAAGGTATTTTAGGCTCCGTTCTTGATAGTCTCCATGAGGTTTCTGGTTGCTCCGTCACTATTGCAGTATTAGTTACCTAGTAAACTTAACTACCTATCGCTAGATGTTTAGTCTTGTCTTCGGCCGGCCTCTTCCTTTACCATACCATTAGCACACAAAGTCAGGAACCCTCCACTTGTAGTCTGTTTGTAGTACTACCATGGTGGACCAAGCGTCGTGGGCTGCATGTCGATGAGATGAGTGACGTTTACCTGCGCCTACAATTTGTAGACGATATGCGCCTACGTTGTGCAATGCAGGACTTCCTAAATGGAAAATTCCTCCCACGAGGCAAGATTAACAAAAAGACACAGACGCTTGTCTAATTGCTAGCCCTGCCGTAGCAAGAACATTTTCCCATTAACCTTATATCTCTATAAACTAACTATAACACGCCAAGCAGACACAAGAGCTATGCAAGACTCTCGCGCTTGTGATACACGCAAGGGAAAGACCAAAAGATCTCTCTTCATCTCGCGAGTCCCCCACGCGCGCGTCCTGATCTTTTTTCATAACACTCTTGTAGTGATGCAAGGCAAGCTACTATCTTTATTATTTTGTCGTCGCGATGCTGATCCTCTGATGATGTATCCATCTCGTAGATTGGGCTGGAGGAGTTTTTCACTATCTAACCTATGGTGTGTGCGTTGTCCCATGTTTCCCATCAGACAACTTGCGATAAGGAGCTACCTTCACGAGTACAACAACAATCCTGATCGCACGTTACCTTAAAATGTATGACTAGTTGATAATACTCCAAACTAATCTACTTTCGCAAATAAGTGGTAAAGAAACACCTCACCTTTTTTCGCTAATTTTGTTTTGACAACAAAATCCGACGTTAAATGTGACGTCCGTTTCCTTTTTCTTTCTTTGGCTCTAAACCGAATTCATAATAACAATTGAAATCCAAACCACAATTGCGAGACTACTCTAACTAGCTGCCTACAACTAGAGAAACCACTAAACGTGCAAGGAGAAGCCAAATAAGGTTTCCATGCAACTGTTGAATGGCTTTATGCCTCTAGTTTGCTAAGTTATGCTTTAATAAAATTCTGGTTGAACCTTACCAATAAAAGCTTCACATACGCAGCGTTTAGTCTGGCAAGTGAAGTGTGACAGATTAATTGAATTTGGCGCAACTAGGCAGAAGCTTGCGATAACGTCCGCGATGATGATGATGATGACGATAACGGATACGTAGTTCATTCCAAGAAAGTCTAAACAAACGCCGAAGACAAGCCCATGTATGGAAACCGATAAACGAATAAGCGAATTGATGATCGAAAAACCTGAAAAGGAACCCATGTAAGGAAAATGGAAAAGGGGAGGAGCCTTACCGCACCAAGGGACCCGTTAGTACTTAACTACAATTAAATTAAGCCGAAAGTCTAGTCGACGGATTTCAGGCCGAACGTGGGTGGAAAGTATGCTTTGTAAGGTTCATCCAGCGCTTTAAATATTATCCTCCCACTTCCTGCCCCAATTGACTGACCAGAAATTCGACGCTTCTCTCATAAGGCAGCTGACTGGGTTCCCTGTACTGTACTGTTTGAAGGAGGACTTGTTTCGTGAGATTGACGATGTTTCCTTTTTTTGGCGTACTATGGCTCACAGAGGCTTTTCTCCACCGCGCTTTACTGCAACTAATTGACGACCTGCTGAGACTAAACACCACTTTGAACAACAGTTAATATTCAGTGAGCGTCAATAAGAATCAAAAGAGTTATAACACTTGAAATCGAAAAACAAATCAGTAAACCAATTATTCAAAGGAAAAAATGTGAACGCTACCAAATCGTCTAGTGTAGAGTTTGATAAACATCTTTGAAGTGACGGTATGTGTTGGTGTCCAATTGGCTTCCGTCGTTTATAGTACTATGACCAACATCTCTGTTGTCCTTATAAGAACTCGCTTAACTCTTCTTTATTATGTCAAGTCCTCTCTCCAGTCTACGTTTTTCAATGTTTCAGGCCTTCTCGGAAGTTTCTTTGGTGGTGAGTTCAGTTGATAATCAAGACAACGCTGCGACATCGATAGTTGCTGGGCGGTTCTCCTGCCTTCTTCTTTCCTTGTACTCATACTATTCCATATGATTTCCAATAATCTAAATATGCATCAATCATGAAATTTCCAATATGGCTCTTGATCTGATCTGATCAATATGGCTCTTGGTCTAGGACGTATTCCATATTGTAAATTAGGCGTTAAGTACCTATCTTGTGTTCTTGTGACTAAAGCATAGTTAAATCTTTCCTCGTTTTTAACACTGTCATCGTTGCGTTCAATTTCCAGATGGTTTATCTTTGCAGCAAAAGGCAATCGTTGCATTTAGCCTCATGAGATTATCTTTCTCTTCATTTTCTATTCGATGAAACATACCATTTCGTACCTTGTGAAGTAAATCTCAAACAGAACCGGTGCTCATTTGCAGCTTTCTCTATCCCCCACTTAACAAGAAAACCGGGCAGTCGTAAACCTGTTAAATTACAAACAGTTCTAATCTTCTTTATAATAATTCTGTTGATATGTTAATGTGTCTTCTTGTGGGTACCAAAGCTCTCAAATCGATTCTCTGTTTCTCGATAATTATCTCCGAAATAGAACAGTGAAAAGAGTAAACTTCAAAGAGATGACCTTAAAAGTAACGTAAGCAAGAATAGAGGGTCACGAAGATAGATAAAAGAACGAAAAGTACACAAAAGGACATTCCAACTTTATAAGAGGTTGAAGGAGGGCAAGAAATATCAGTCTCTTTTTTCTTCATTTGGTCTGAGAACGGAACCAATAACCGGCCGAAACAGCTCTAAACCCTCATCTCTCTCAAACCAACCATTCTCTTTTTTAGTGAAGTCTCCTTATTTTTTGCGTAAAAGGGACGTAGTTTCTGTCCCTTTTGTCATTTTTTTGTCAGCAAAGCGCCCTTGATTTCATTCTTGCTTACCTTTCAGGTCATTGTTTCTTGCTTCTTTCTTGAATATTTTCAACGAGGTAGAAGGTGAAGCTCTAACTTCTTATCACACTTTTGTTAATTCTCCAAGAATTTCTGCTTGTTACTGTTACCCGGACGATCCACGTTTTATTCTTTATCTTCTCTGTCTTCCTTCTTATTCTTATTTTTTTCTACTACTTAAAGAAACTCTTCTGTGCATCTAGCATATATCTTGTCATCTTGCAAGTTCTATGAAGACTTCCTTTACATCGCTGGTGTTAACTTCAGCAGAAACAATAAATGCATGCCACTAATGATCGACAGCTCCTGAGCGTTAAGATGATAACATCTAAGCCATGACCAGATTGTGATCTCTCTCAGGCTTTTGCACCTCTGGAAAATCTAACATCTAATTAAGACTTCCTCCGTTTTTTGGTCACTTTGTTTATCGATCCACTTGTGATCTTGTGTTAGGTAGGCCCTTCCCTACTACTACAGCTCAACTTGAAACTATACATAAAATTAAGGCGCGCTAAAACAGCCTCAACTGAGAAATGTCTAGGCCATCACCAAATACTGGTCCATTTCTTTGTTTGCACCTCCGTTCAATCGTGCAACTAGCAAGGACTTTCTCCATGTATTTGGTCAATCTGGTTATGGATCCAAGCGAGATTATGTTTGAATCGATCTTGTGTTATTTTGGAGATGTCTCTACTCTTTAGGGAACACATAGCAATTAGAGTAAAGAGGAAACAAATGAAATACAGGTAAGAGGTTTGAATACATTTCCGAATTGCGTCCTTTACATGGAGTTATTTTTTCATTAGTAGAGCAAAGGTGAGCAGCATGCATCTCTTGAAAACCTTGAGCAACAGAGGGATATGAGTGAATCAAAGTAGACGGAAGGACAAACCGACGTATTCATAGGTTGAGCGAGGGCAAGAGTTATCAGCCGCTTATTTTCTCATTGGCTGTTAGAGGTGCAACGCAATTCGTCTTGCCTCTTTGCGCCCTATCTTCTTATCAGTTTTAATTCAATCCTGGGAAGAAGCGTTTTGCTTTTGTACAATTTATGACAGTTAGTCTCTTCTTGTAATCCACCACCTATCCACCTTTTACTTTCTCTCTTGAATTTCTTCCTTTTTTCTGCTAGCTGACAAATCGTTTGCTCAGCATCGGTTAGGCAGTTTGTTACTTTTCAGAGTGCGTTCCATGGGGTACATTGCGCCGATTCTATTGAGTTCCACAACGGACGTCAATTAATTGCCAGCTATTGCCTGTTAATTCTAAACTACGTAGCTAGCTTTCACTAGCGCGTTGACTAGAACCAGCATTCTTTTACAGCGTATCAGACATTTGTTTCAGCTCTTCATAAAACATCTCTTTGATTTCCTCCTCCACTTACTAGTGTGGTAAGTATGTCATCTTGCGTAGTGTTCAATTGGAGCTTTCTGCTAATATATCTTGCTCATCGATTCATGGAAACTAGTTCTTAATGACATTATCAGAGGCTACTTCCTATGTCATCCTGTCCTGATCTAAATATTGATCAACCCTCAATCGTCTGTCTAGTTATCGGCTCAAGTGAGGCTAGAAAGTTATCCTCAACTTGTGTCGTTATTTACAAAAGCGCGGCGATATGATTCTCCTTCTGTATATCTTCAAACGCCTTCGTTTCCTTATTCTTGTCTACGGCCAGGTTTTTGTCTCTCAGTCGACCAACCATCCTCACTCTTATACAGTCCGTCCTCGACGGACTGTTGATTCTTACCTGGTATAGCGGCAATCGTTTGCCATGTAACCCCAACTTTTAAATCATCCTAAACATTTTGGTGTGACAATCGTGTCCAACTCTTTGCCTCATACCATGAACGAGGATCGTCTTCTTTACAACTTCTTTGACATCTTTGATTATTCGATGGAATCAGTTAATCTTCTTCTGAACATCAACAGATTAACGTCAGTAAAGTGATAGCCTCTTCAGCAAAAGTCTTTTCGAAGTCCTGTCTATGCGTAAGAGCAAACCATTAAACAGTCTGAGGTGCGAAAGAGCTATTGGCCGCAGAAAAACTTCAAAGATTTATCGCCCAACGTTTAGTAAGGAAACACTTAGATTTCATTTGATATTCTTTAAATTCCTGTTTGCCGTTTTCCTTGACATAAGGTGAACAAATGCGTTTCTTCAGAGCAATAGTTTGACATTGGGGGCACTACCTTTTGAGTGAAGTTCAACGAGTCTCTTCCAGTAGCATAGTATCTGATAAAGGTAACAGACTTATAGCACCGCATGTAAAGACGACAAGTGATTATATCGGGAAGACGTAGTAAGCAGCTAGACGGCATAATGTGCGCCTTCCAAAGTGTGACTGAACAAGGCTAGGGTAAAGACAATAAAATTGAAGATCCCTCTCTGGAATCATAAAATGAAGAGGGAGATATTTGATTTCATTGGTATAGTAGGTTAAGATCACACGCAATTTCTCTTTTGAACTAAAAATCAGCGATAATTTCTTGTCTTTATGGAACAGCTGTAGAGCAGAGGTGTAATTAGAAAAAAGTCTAAATGTGTACTTTCAAAGTACGGTATAGCTAAGATAAAAGCTAGGGAGCGGAAATTGCTCTTCCATTGTCTGTGAAGGTCAAAAACGCTTCAGAACTGTAAAGAACAGAAGGAGGGTGGTAAGAGGCTCGAATCCTCTTTAGATGGTTGCCTCAAGATTGTAGCTGAGACCTCTTTGTCCTTTTCTTTAAAACAACCTGTACTAAAAAGAGACAAACGTTCTACTAGAAATTAGTAAACCAACAACGTATATTCAATTGTCATCAACTGCAGTTCTCTTTAAGAGAGTTATCAATGGCAAACGAGTTTGAATCCCAGACAAGCTTTTCATGTTGTGTTGTTGTTTCTCATTGCTGTTTTGAAAACTGAAGACAGGAATCTTATTAAATTTTTTATGCGCTTTTGAAAAAGGTGTGGTGGGTTTGAATCCCATTAGGCACACTTCAATATATCTTCTATCGTTATGTGTTTACAAATTTTCTATCTCAACGGAAGATTTCACCGAGTTTGAATCCTGTGATCCACTATCCTTAAATTTGTTTCTTTCTTATCCATACTTACAGTACAGTACATTCCTTTGGATATAATACTTAGCCGGACCTAACGTCTGCATGGAAGCTACACTCAAACTGAAAAAAAAAACATACAGCAAGGTAAATCTCAGAATTAAAAAAACAATTTATAATACGTACCTTTAAATTGCTAAATCATCACCGGACGATGTATGCTTCGTTAACGGAATCGTCTAAGAGCTTCTGTCGTCGGTACATCATAAAACGTGCAGCTGAAAAGGGGATGTGCTTCTGGAAGGCTGTAAAGTCTGACTCCCAACCAATGAAAGCTAAAAAGTAGCCGTTTGATCTTCAATGAAACAAAGTCTTTTAGATTTATAGCTTCGGCATTAAAATCTTCAAGACGGATGAGTTGTCGTCTTTAAAATAGTGACATCCTCTTGACAGTGCAACTTGAATTTCTCCAATTAAACGTCAAGCAAAAAAGGACTTCTGGAAAAATCTTATGAGAACTGATGTCCATGTTTCTGGTTCTTTGCGCAGCTATCACATTGCAAGAAAAAACCTGAAAAGGAAGCTTTCCTGAAATAAAATGTTTTATATTGGTACCTAATCCTCTACGTTTAAGAAGAAGACGTCAGTCATATTGATTGGTTGGTTTTATTTTCTTGTCGATGTTACAGCAGTTTATATGACTAATGCTTATTGTCAGTTAAAAATATTTTGTTAGATCCGCCTGTAAAGAAATGACCAGTTAGTATGTTTAGCTTATAGTAAAGCAATTATCTAACATAAGAAAAGACACAAGACAACACTTTTTCAGGTTTTTATTTATTTCTAGAAAAAAATTTTCAAATTACAAAAATTTAAAGTAAGATGAATCGGTGATGAAACGCGCTCCTAGATGAAAAATTTGGCATCCAGGGTACTTAACCGAGGAGTGTTCATGTGTCTGCTTAAGACTTAATCAACACCTCGAATGAAACACTCCAGGGTCCCCTAGATGGTACACGCGCAGAATTTATAACGGCTGCTATCGAGACTTTGTCGATACCAAGCCTTGTCGTTGAGAGAAGCCGAAATCGGTAAAAGGCCGAAAGCCGAACTGAAATAAAAACCGAGCGACAAGCCGAATCGAATGACAAGGAGACGGTAAGTTATAAACACTATTCACTAACCTGATGCCATCGTCAAGTATTGTGCTTGAGCCTATTTACTTTGGTGCAACGTTTGCTAAAAATAATCCGCATGATTTGATTGACGAAGCTCAATGATATATTTGGCAAATTTATTGAAAACAGTTTTAGCGAAACGTTGTACCAGTTAAATCTGCTCTACCTTAAATATTGGGTTGCTGCCACACTATGCGAGCTCTCTCTGTCCAGACGCAGCTTAACCGTAGACCAAAGCTTCTTGTACGGGGAATATGGAAGTACTGCATTGGCGAAATCCAGGCGATGAGTTGAAGATACACCAGACGTTGAAGTTCGGCCGGCCAATTATTTAGGTACTACTATGTAATTTAAGTACCTATCTACCTGACCTAAGCTCATTTAATAGCAAGGTATTTTAGGCTCCGTTCTTGATAGTCTCCATGAGGTTTCTGGTTGCTCCGTCACTATTGCAGTATTAGTTACCTAGTAAACTTAACTACCTATCGCTAGATGTCTAGTCTTGTCTTCGGCCGGCCTCTTCCTTTACCATACCATTAGCACACAAAGTCAGGAACCCTCCACTTGTAGTCTGTTTGTAGTACTACCATGGTGGACCAAGCGTCGTGGGCTGCATGTCGATGAGATGAGTGACGTTTACCTGCGCCTACAATTTGTAGACGATATGCGCCTACGTTGTGCAATGCAGGACTTCCTAAATGGGAAATTCCTCCCACGAGGCAAGATTAACAAAAAGACACAGACGCTTGTCTAATTGCTAGCCCTGCCGTAGCAAGAACATTTTCCCATTAACCTTATATCTCTATAAACTAACTATAACACGCCAAGCAGACACAAGAGCTATGCAAGACTCTCGCGCTTGTGATACACGCAAGGGAAAGACCAAAAGATCTCTCTTCATCTCGCGAGTCCCCCACGCGCGCGTCCTGATCTTTTTTCATAACACTCTTGTAGTGCTGCAAGGCAAGCTACTATCTTTATTATTTTGTCGTCGCGATGCTGATCCTCTGATGATGTATCCATCTCGTAGATTGGGCTGGAGGAGTTTTTCACTATCTAACCTATGGTGTGTGCGTTGTCCCATGTTTCCCATCAGACAACTTGCGATAAGGAGCTACCTTCACGAGTACAACAACAATCCTGATCGCACGTTACCTTAAAATGTATGACTAGTTGATAATACTCCAAACTAATCTACTTTCGCAAATAAGTGGTAAAGAAACACCTCACCTTTTTTCGCTAATTTTGTTTTGACAACAAAATCCGACGTTAAATGTAACATCCGTTTCCTTTTTCTTTCTTTGGCTCTAAACCGAATTCATAATAACAATTGAAATCCAAACCACAATTGCGAGACTACTCTAACTAGCTGCCTACAACTAGAGAAACCACAAAACGTCGAAGGAGAAGCCAAATAAGGTTTCCATGCAACTGTTGAATGGCTTTATGCCTCTAGTTTGCTAAGTTATGCTTTAATAAAATTCTGGTTGAACCTTACCAATAAAAGCTTCACATACGCAGCGTTTAGTCTGGCAAGTGAAGTGTGACAGATTAATTGAATTTGGCGCAACTAGGCAGAAGCTTGCGATAACATTCTCGATGATGATGATGATGACGATAACGGATACGTAGTTCATTCTGTTGAGGGCTTGTGTAACTCGCTTAGCTTTGCAGCGGGAGGACCAAGACTCTGTTCTTGCTCGTTTCAGTTGGTAGTTTAATCTTCAACAGCTCGTCTACAACAGCTCTCTCTCTACTCTACTCTATTAGCTAACGCAGCCAATTAAATAGCTAAACTGTAGACTTATTTTGAGTTAGCTGACCGGGAGAGTTTCTATAGAATATCTCATCGCCTATGTTGTAACAGGTTTGCAATAGTTAGATAAACCTACACGGCTGCAACCGACAAGTATCAAAGAACCAGTTAAACGCTAACAGTTAAACTGGCCAGATGGACTAATCATACAAAACAGGAACTCGGTTGTGGGCAACACTCAGGGTCAGCTATACTCTCCAAACAAGCCTACTCTAAAAAAACTAAAACTATGCCTAACAAACACTTCAAATGGATAATAGCAAAATAGCAAATCCGAAAAACAAAACTAAAGGTAACTACTTCATAACATTCCTCCATGCCTAAACTGAGCATCGTCCTCGATGCGGAGAAAAACGGATACACGAGTTTAGAGATTTAAGTTAATCTAGTACTAATAAAAAAAATGTATCAAAAAGGGAGAGAAAAGAGTTTACGACATCTCTTCTGCAGCCACCTTTCCGCTGTGGGTATGCTTCACGATATAATCGTAGGCACCCTCCGGGAATACGGCCCCACAGTGACAGGCGCGCATAGTCTTCAGAACGTGTGCGTTTTCTTTAAAACATCTGATGCAGACGAGATGGTCGCATCGTAAAACTGTCCAATCGAATACAGTGGCTCCTTTCATCTGATAACAAAAAATGCATATCCATTTCGCCATGTGGCGGATACGTTTCCAATCAAGATCCATAATATCTATAAGGACAGAAACAATAACAAAAACCAAGATGATTTGGGATAACGGTCAATCCTGCTCTAATTCGGTTAAACGATTGCTGACGAACTGCCGGAAACTAACTGGACTGGGGGCTAACAATAGGTCTTCAAAAATAAAAATTTCTTCATACTCATGTGACGCGAAAGCCATCAGGTTACGAGCCAGATAAAGGTAACCGGATGTTTTCAAAGCAAACAGCACTTCGCAGAATTGATTTTCTAAAAACGATTGACAGTAATTTCGCGGAAAACTCACGCGAAACACGTCATTAACGATGCGCTCGTAAATCATGAAATAATTACAAACATGCACAAACTCGACAAGGTCATCGACCTCCCAACTCAGAGATCGACCAAAACCAGAAAACAAACCCAGAAACAAATCAATAGACTGCCATGAGAAAGAGTGATTTATATGGAATACATATGTTGTTTGCCTCGAAGAACGACTGTCACACTCATACTTAAATGACGCGAAGCGACCACTAACTGAAGCTAACTGAGTAGCCCCAATCTCATCTAAAAACCTCGAAAAATTAGCTACAGTTAAGGTAATCCCGTAATACACCATCACTAAATTAAAAACACGAGAGTTAAATACAGTTCAGTTCCTTTGTTTCAAATTTGAAATATCTTGTCCTGAAAAGTCTTGTTACTGTTCCTTTGTTTCAAGTCGTCGCGGGTCATGACACTGCTTACTTGCTGCTCTTTTACGACGATCTTTCTTTACGGGTTTAGAGCAATGGCCGCATACCTTGTTCTGGCGGTTGTTAGAAACGGGTGCTTGCAAGGGAGGAGGAGGCGTATGTGTGGCTCGATGACCAAATATCCTGAAGATGCATCGGCAAACAATACAAAAGACAATGAAATTGACCACAGAAAGGCCAAGTGCAATGAAAGCAATGTACTCGACGTAAGTGGACTGACTTGTTTCTTCTATCTGGTCAATAAGACTGTCTGCCTTCTGCAAAGTATCACTAAGCTGGCCATCGTAACGCTGAAACAACTCATCAAAATTATCAATCATAGTACGGTTAATCTTAATAGGCGGCGGAATGGTCAGGGATTCTTGATGCAAGTCCAGTGGAGTGAGATCGTCTGAGGTCGGATCCCACTGAACATATGTAATCATATCAGTTGAAAACAGTGGAAGTGATACTAGTAGTCTCTGAGGACAGGTGCCTAAGCTAGTTTTCATTCCGACAAAACTGACGTTGCAGGGAAAGTTATAAACTGCCAATGGAGAAACATCTAACTCGCCGCTGCTTAAGGCTAACGTTCCAGCGGTTGTTGAGAGGAAATATCTGCCTCCAAGATGAACTAGCGGATGGATATGGTCACAGGTTGGAGTAAGTTCGTGATTCCGCGGGAAAGAAAGTTTCAGGTTCGGATTCCAAGCAAAACCCAACCATTGCAAGCTAGAAACTGACTTTAAGACATTTCTGGGACACAAGAAACCTACTTCGCTACTAAAACACCTATCTAATCCCTCTAAAGACACTACCTGCCTCGAATTTGGACAATTAATTAAAGCAAGGTTTGTATGTGGAACCGGCCCTGAAAAACACTTCCCCGAAATATTAAACTTGAGAGGCGTCAAATGTTCTACGACGCAGAAACTATCCTTATCCGTGATCTCGGGTGCTAACAATAAAATATCAATAGTCAAATTCTGACCATCATGTTCAACATCTACCATAGGGCCAGCCAGGACGGACAAACCTTCCTCTAACGCTGTCACAGTCAATCTCAAAGAAGGATCGATAGAAAGTTTGGCAGACAAGTGTGAAGAAATAAACTTGGGTAAATCCGAATATCCTATCAAAGGTTTATCTTTCAGATGAGAAATCTGGCTTAAAGTATCTTGGATTTCAAACAGTCTAAGAAAGGCGACAAAGGCCCGGTTAATTTCCGCAGTATATTTAGAAAGAAATTCCATCGTCAATCCCTCGCGGCATCTAACCGAATTAGCAAATTTTTTGAGCTGTCTCTGCCAATCAGTAAAGGTGTTTTGAACTATTTTTAGATCTTGAGACAAAATGTTCAATTTACTGTTCATTTGATCTGTGATTTTAAACAAATACACAACTTTTCCATTGATAACACGCATCATACTTTGAGAAATAGACATAGCGCTGCTCAGGGTTCTTAAAGTGGCCTTTAGCTTGCTAACGTGATTCTCTTCGCATTTATGGCCTGTTCCGGTCCAAATCGCGCGGAAAATACCTAGCCCCCCTGCGTGGCACATCCAGTTTGAACGTCGCGTGCGGCTTCTCCCTAGCAACCACTGTCTTTCGTCAACTGACATGCCGCGACAGAAGCGCAACGCCCAAATTTTACACTCGGAAATGGAACTCTTATAGGCTCTTGGACACGACATTCTCGAGACTTTTCCTACCATAAACTGATAATACCTCGGTAAATAGGTGTCACACTCAACCAAAGTTGAAAAGCCTGGCAAAGAAAGAAGCCGACGAACAACTTTTTGAAAGCCGCGAACTGTAAGTAACAATTGATCAAAGAACTTTTCTAGAGGTACGGAACAAGATTTGTTACTCATAGCGAAGCTACCACCAAGCTCAGTAAAATTAAAGACTGTGTGAATATTCAAAAGCTTTGTTTCGGCATAAAAAGTAAGCGGCTTGGGAGAATGACTAATCATCAATGGAGCAGGATAAAATTCTACTCTCTGCGTAAGGGAATCAAAATTTTGAGCACGTGTCACGCAAAGGTGCACAATAACAAAAACAAATATTAGACAATGCAACGGTTGGGAACTGGGCCTGGAATCCATTTACTGAAATCTCTCTACAAGAAAACGCTGTGAACACAATCTTGATCCCTAAAGAAAAACAGAACAAAAATGAATCGACTGTAAGAAGACTCACTACTTCCTTAAGCTGTTGAAATTATCAATAAGGCGCTTATCCAAAATATTCTGTTCCGGTTCCCAAGTCGACTGATTCCTAGGATAGTTATGCCACTTCACTAGATACTCCGTTTTGCCCTTTTTCTTTCGAGACTTAAGAATGCACTCAGCCTGAAAAATACTTTCGTCATCTATCACGGAATGATCAGCACTTAATTGCGATTGCACCGGTCGGTTCTGTTGATCAGATTGTGTGCTCGAACTTGTAGGGACTGAAGCTGGTAAAGTAGAGTCAATATTTTTATGGAGAAGAAGTTCTGACTCAAAACAGTCATCTGGAATATCTGATTCATCAAGATAAGGCTCATTCGGATCATCAAATAGTGGAGGATCGATTGGTCGTAAGCTCTGATCAATAAATGGCTTCATTCGATTCGCATGCACAGCAAAAGTAACTTTCTTATTAGTATCAGTACGCAATCGAAAATGAACAGGAGAGGATTGTTCTACTATTCTGTATGGTCCCAACCAATTGTGTAAAAGTTTCCTAGACAAACCCTTTTTGGTTCGAGGAGTGTAAACCCATACACGCTGACCTACCACGAAAATAGGTTCCTTGGCTCCCTGGTCATAGTAATCCTTCATTTTCTGCTGAGCACGCTGCAAATTTTCTCTTGCCAAATTTTGCGCTAATTCAAGCTTTTCAACAATACGCTTACGATGTTCAAAAACTGAAGTAGTAGCGTCATCAGCGACTGGCGGTAAATACTTGACATCTACAGGCAAACGAGGCTCACGGCCATACAGAACGTAAAAAGGGGAATCGCCGATAGCTTCTAAAACTGATGTTCTATGAGCAAACAAAACTAGTGGTATAAAATCGTCCCAATCTTTTTGATTCTTTGCGACATACATCGAAAGTGACTGACATAAGGTGGAGTTAAATCTTTCGACTAGGCCATCAGTCTGCGGGTGATAACTAGAAGTATTCACTTTGTGAATTTGAAAGATCTTACAAACATCTGCTACCACTTTAGACAGGAAATTTTTCCCTCTGTCAGACAACAAAACTCTAGGTGCACCATGCCTGGCTATGATTTCATCGATTAAAAGACGAGAAATTACAGATGCTTCAACGCTTGGAACGGGAAATGCTTCACACCATCGAGTAAGGTAATCACTGAAAACGACAACATACCTGTTGCCTTTATTAGAAGGTGGGAAAGGCCCCAGAACATCAACAGCCACCCTATCGAAGGCATTTTCTACTGGGATTGGAAGTAAAGGTGCTTTCTTTGAATTTCTCGGCGTTTTTCTCATGGAACATTCAGTACAAGACTTACACCAGTGTTCAATATCTTTGTACATTCCTTTCCACCAATACCTCTGCTTGACCTTATTGAACGTCTTATGGACTCCAAAGTGCGCACCAGAAACATGGTCATGCACGTTAGACAAGATTTCAAACCTTAATGTTGGTGGGATAACTAGCTGAGGAAACGAATCCCAAGAATTGCGCTTTCGATTGTCGCCTAAATGATAAAGCAATCCATCACGCCCTATATAAAAACTGTCGCTCGCGAGCAAAATTTTGCGCGCAGCACGATCGTCTGATGGTAAAGCATCACTTTCTAGGTAATCAATTATATCACTCAGGTCAAGATCACGCCTTTGCATCTCTCGAGTTTTCGCCACTTGTGGATCCTCCTTTTGGAGTGAATTAAAATCACATGACACATAAGGACGCCTAGATAAACCATCTGCATTGCCATGAATCTTACCAGGACGATGAACAATCTCAAAATCATACTGCTGCAAAAGTAAAGCCCATCTTGCTAAACGTCCTGAAGCGTCCTTGACATTCATTAACCAACGCAAGGAACTGTGATCCGTAACAACTGTAAATTTGCGATTCTGAAGGTAAGGTTGAAACTTCTTAATTCCCTCAACTAACGCAAGTGCTTCCCTCTCGGTTGTACTATAATTACGCTCTGCTTGATTCAAACCGCGCCCATTGTAAGCAATTACCACTTCTTTTGCATTCTGAATTTGAGCTAAGGTAAAACCGATTCCCGTGGAACTAGCATCAACAAACAACAGAAATGGCTCCTTAAAGTTGGGATAAGCTAAAACAGGAGCGGAAACTAACGCTCGCTTCAGCTTTTCGAAAGCGACCGCACATTCCTCTGTCCAATTAAAAGAAACACCCTTTTTAGTCAATGCATTCAGAGGACTGGCTATGTGAGAAAAACCTCCTACAAAACGCCTATAATAATTAGCAAGACCTAAGAAATTTCTAAGTTCCTTCAAATTAGTTGGAGTAGGGAATTCCTGCACAACACGAATCTTGTCTGGGTTAGGACTTACACCTTCAGGAGTTACAACATGACCGAGATATTCTACCTTTTGTTTAACAAAGCTACACTTCTTTGGATTCAATCTGACATTAGCTTCACGGAGCCTCCTAAAGACTTCTTCTAAATGGACCAAGTGCTCTTCAACCGACTTAGAAAATATAATTATATCATCTATATATATAAGTGCGAATCGGTACTCTAGTCCTCTCAAGATATGACCCATAAGCCTTTGGAAACTTGCTCCAGAATTCGTAAGACCGAAAGGCATTACTAAAAATTCGTAAAGACCATTGTGAGTAACAAAAGCAGACTTTTCTCGAGCAGAAGGATGAAGTTCTATTTGCCAATATCCTGCCTTCATGTCAAGCGTACTGTAAACGCTTGTTCCATTTAAAGAATCTAAAGTGTCAGCGATCAGAGGCAAGGGAAAACTATCTTTCTTCGTAACCTTATTCAACTTACGATAATCAACACAAAATCTCATAGAACCATCTTTTTTCTTAACTAAAACAACAGGTGAAGACCAAGCACTAACTGACTCCTGAACAATTCCGTGTTCGAGCATATTGTTCACTTGCCGATCAATCTCTTGCTTACTTTCAGGCGAAGTGCGATAAGGCATTTGTTTAATCGGGGTGGCATCACCAGTATCGATCACATGTTGAACTAACGACGTTCTACCTAACTCAGAATCAGACAGAGAAAACACGTCACGGTATTTCACAAACAAATCACGAAACTTAACTTTGTCATCAGCTGACAAAATACTGTCAGATAAATCAGGCAATTGGGAATAATCATGCTTGTCCAGCTGCTCTTGATTGGAAGGCTCCTCAATCTGCTCAGTCGCATTTAGCTCAAAAGTTTCTACATTTTGACTAACCCCCTCAAAATCAGCTAAACGGGTTCTACGGTAAATTTTGACTGGCTGGAAGGAAGGATTAACTAACCTTATAGGGATTATACCATCATGTGCAACTTTAACAAGCTCAGAAGCCCCAAAAACGGAATAGCGATGGCATAAATCGGACCTTGGAACAATCATACCATCAATACCAACTGCATTTGGTAAAGAACTGAGTTCCCCTGAGATCAAAATTTCTGATTGAGGTGGAATAACAAAAGTACGAGAAGCGTGGACCGAAGAAATAAAGGCTTTATTCAATGAATCATTATCGCTATTTAAGAGTATGCCCTTAAAAGGAAGGGGATCTGGTTCAGAAGGAAAATTCACCAATCCATTCTCAAAATCAACCTTAAAACAAAATTCTTTAAGGAAATCTCTACCCAGGATAACATCATAAGACAAATTTTCAATCACGCGGGCCTCAAAAGGAAATTCATGAGAATCAATAACAAATTTCATTAGTGACTTTCCGAGAATAGTCAAACAGGAACCATTGACAGTAGTCACTCTCTCTGAAACAGGTCCATCTAGTCTAGGGTAAGCGTGACATAAATACTTCCGCCACACTTCAGCACTTACTGCTGTGACAGCAGCTCCTGAATCTATTAAACAATAAAAATTATGACCCTCTATACTAACAGGCAATGTAGAGCTTCCAGCCACAAAAGGAAGACAAATATTATTATCTGCTTCTTCTACTCCATTATCGACGCAAGCTGAAATAGGCCTTTTACAAGAATTCGCATATAAATCGGCGTCACATTCGATCTCTGCTCCCGCTTTACTGCGAAAATCATTTAAAACACTCGGGACGGACGAACTCACTGACCCCTGTACACTATTCACCAGACTATCACTTAAAGGCGAATTGTTATTAGATACAGATGTGCCGCTATCAGTTACCTCCTTAAGTTTAACATCATCGGGTATGACCTCCGAAACAACAACATCACAAAAACTCAATGTGTCATTAACATTAACATCAACCTCCTCAACAACTAAACAGTTTTCTTTAACAACAACACTTTCAAAATTCTGGGGTTTCTCTTCTCTGAAAGTCTCAGACAAATACAAAGGAAATTTATCCTGAATAGACAAAGCAGAAGAACTTGGCGTACCGGTGCCGGAATATTTGCTTTGTAACTCTGGAGGTCGATTGAGTACATTTACCATGCTTGTTATGACTCCTTCAAATAATTCAAGTAACTTAATAATGATAGCGAAAACAACTGATAGAATAACAACAATATTACTCTCAACAGAAGTGCCTTGTTTGGATAGCCTACTTCCTTGACGTGGGTAATCTGACAATTGTTTTGGCGAGGTCCGAAAATCACTCTTATTTACAACATTTTGCCCAAAATCACCTTTTGTATCTACTGAAACATCGGCAGGCCGGGCTTTACTGAAAGCAAATTTATCAGCGTCGCACGATCCTGGCGATAAACTTTGTTTCTGCTCTACAACTTTCGAGGCCCCCATCACGGGTTCATTTTGCAACGAGACAGGGGCGCACTTTAGTTTCCCTGCTGCTTTGGTTGCCAATTAGAAGCATCTTGACCTCTACTCTGATAAAAATTTTGTCTACCTCCGCCACGACGAGAATTTCTAGGGTCAGGTTTTGAGCGGCAATAATAATAAGTATGTCCTTTTCGACCACAATTATAACAAACGGCATCGCCAAAACGGGACCGAAAACCCCTTGACTGAGAAGACTGGTTAGAGCGCTGATTATAACCACTGGGTCTTGAATTACCACCTCCCATTAACTCTCGAAACTCGTCTCTAATAATTTGTTTTATTTCAGACTTGCTCACGTGGGAGTCCTGACCCACAGCACTAATTGACTTATCCTTAGGATTAATTGCTTTCGTCAATTCCTCTAAAATCTGTGCCGATACCTCTTTAGGGTTGAAATCTGTGCGTTTACTCGACCCAGCAAACACCGATTCTTTTAACTTAGCAAAGTTCTCTGCTGATTCCAAATTCTCAGGCTGTTGCAAAATAACGTATTCGCGGATCTCTGGTAGGAGACCCTGCACAAAATAATGTGTCCACTCAGATCTAGGCAAATTAATTCTTGCACAATGGGTTCGGAGACTATAAGAGTAATCTGCAACCGATTCTTTCTCCAGTTGTCGCCGCTGCCCTAGCGCCTGTCTCACGCGCCACTCGCTGGCTCCGGAGGCAAAATGCGTAACTAATCGCTCAGATAATTCGTCAAAAGACATCTCGTCAGCCATAGGCAAAGTCTTAAACCACGCACTAGCGTGACCCTTCAAATAGAGGGGGAGGCCCAACGCTAAATTGTCGTCGTCCCAACCATTTAATCTACCGGCCCTCTTATAATTCCTAATAAACTCATGAGCATCCTCACACTCATCTCCCCTAAAAACTGGAAACGTTACTGACGACTTCACACCGACGCTTCTTCCCTGTGAGTTAACAGAAGCCTGCATCCGCTCAACTGCTCGACATAACTGACTAACTTGATCTTCCATCTCAGAATAGACTGGTTCAAAAGACAATTGTCCTGACTCTAAAGAATTGTCAACAGATGAATTATGAGATCCCTCGATAGACTCTTCACTTATACTTTCACTACTAGGACAATTTTCTCTGGGCTCTACGTTTTCATAAATAATTTCCTCTTCACAATCGGAATCGTGGTCGCTATTACAAAAGGAAACTAAAGAGCCTTCACTGGGAGTCGGAATTACACTTAATGCCTGTGCTTGTGCTCGTGCTTGTGCTTCAGCCCTAGGTGATCTATTAATTGACCTTAGAAATGAACGGAAAAGCGGTTCTCCAGACTGCTGAACGGGTGGAGGAGGGGCAGGCCACTCATTTGAACCCGAATTCACAGTCAAATTTTCCTGGCGAACGGCCCCCTCAGCCAGGGTTCGCGCTCTCTGCCTAGTAATCAGGATGGCAAGTGGAGAAGTTCAACATAAGCCAGATTCTCCAAAGACTCAAAAACGACGGCAATAATATCAAAAACGACACTCATAAAGGAAGAAAAAAAAAAGGTGAGAGACACATCAACCGAGAAACGAACTTTGAAATTGACTCAGAGCAGCCATGAGTAATTCGCAAACTAACCGACACGTATACCGAAACTAAACTATACCTTACGCAAGTTCGAGCATTATTAAAAATAAAGAAAATTTCAGGGCTACACTAGCTTGCAACGGAAAGGCATGCTAACAAAAACGAAGTTCCACTCACAATTGCAGTGATTCCTCAAAAGGGTTCTCCACCAAGTATGTTGAGGGCTTGTGTAACTCGCTTAGCTTTGCAGCGGGAGGACCAAGACTCTGTTCTTGCTCGTTTCAGTTGGTAGTTTAATCTTCAACAGCTCGTCTACAACAGCTCTCTCTCTACTCTACTCTATTAGCTAACGCAGCCAATTAAATAGCTAAACTGTAGACTTATTTTGAGTTAGCTGACCGGGAGAGTTTCTATAGAATATCTCATCGCCTATGTTGTAACAGGTTTGCAATAGTTAGATAAACCTACACGGCTGCAACCGACAAGTATCAAAGAACCAGTTAAACGCTAACAGTTAAACTGGCCAGATGGACTAATCATACAAAACAGGAACTCGGTTGTGGGCAACACTCAGGGTCAGCTATACTCTCCAAACAAGCCTACTCTAAAAAAACTAAAACTATGCCTAACAAACACTTCAAATGGATAATAGCAAAATAGCAAATCCGAAAAACAAAACTAAAGGTAACTACTTCATAACAATTCCAAGAAAGTCTAAACAAACGCCGAAGACAAGCCCATGTATGGAAACCGATAAACGAATAAGCGAATTGATGATCGAAAAACCTGAAAAGGAACCCATGTAAGGAAAATGGAAAAGGGGAGGAGCCTTACCGCACCAAGGGACCCGTTAGTACTTAACTACAATTAAATTAAGCCGAAAGTCTAGTCGACGGATTTCAGGCCGAACGTGGGTGGAAAGTATGCTTTGTAAGGTTCATCCAGCGCTTTAAATATTATCCTCCCACTTCCTGCCCCAATTGACTGACCAGAAATTCGACGCTTCTCTCATAAGGCAGCTGACTGGGTTCCCTGTACTGTACTGTTTGAAGGAGGACTTGTTTCGTGAGATTGACGATGTTTCCTTTTTTTGGCGTACTATGGCTCACAGAGGCTTTTCTCCACCGCGCTTTACTGCAACTAATTGACGACCTGCTGAGACTAAACACCACTTTGAACAACAGTTAATATTCAGTGAGCGTCAATAAGAATCAAAAGAGTTATAACACTTGAAATGGAAAAACAAATCAGTAAACCAATTATTCAAAGGAAAAAAATGTGAACACTACCAAATCGTCTAGTGTAGAGTTTCATAAACATCTTTGAAGTGACGGTATGTGTTGGTGTCCAATTGGCTTCCGTCGTTTATAGTACTATGACCAACATCTCTGTTGTCCTTATAAGAACTCGCTTAACTCTTCTTTATTATGTCAAATCCTCTCTCCAGTCTACGTTTTTCAATGTTTCGGGCCTTCTCGGAAGTTTCTTTGGTGGTGAGTTCAGTTGATAATCAAGACAACGCTGCGACATCGATAGTTGCTGGGCGGTTCTCCTGCCTTCTTCTTTCCTTGTACTCATACTATTCCATATGATTTCCAATAATCTAAATATGCATCAATCATGAAATTTCCAATATGGCTCTTGATCTGATCTGATCAATATGGCTCTTGGTCTAGGACGTATTCCATATTGTCAATTAGGCGTTAAGTACCTATCTTGTGTTCTTGTGACTAAAGCATAGTTAAATCTTTCCTCGTTTTTAACACTGTCATCGTTGCGTTCAATTTCCAGATGGTTTATCTTTGCAGCAAAAGGCAATCGTTGCATTTAGCCTCATGAGATTATCTTTCTCTTCATTTTCTATTCGATGAAACATACCATTTCGTACCTTGTGAAGTAAATCTCAAACAGAACCGGTGCTCATTTGCAGCTTTCTCTATCCCCCACTTAACAAGAAAACCGGGCAGTCGTAAACCTGTTAAATTACAAACAGTTCTAATCTTCTTTATAATAATTCTGTTGATATGTTAATGTGTCTTCTTGTGGGTACCAAAGCTCTCAAATCGATTCTCTGTTTCTCGATAATTATCTCCGAAATAGAACAGTGAAAAGAGTAAACTTCAAAGAGATGACCTTAAAAGTAACGTAAGCAAGAATAGAGGGTCACGAAGATAGATAAAAGAACGAAAAGTACACAAAAGGACATTCCAACTTTATAAGAGGTTGAAGGAGGGCAAGAAATATCAGTCTCTTTTTTCTTCATTTGTTCTGAGAACGGAACCAATAACCGGCCGAAACAGCTCTAAACCCTCATCTCTCTCAAACCAACCATTCTCTTTTTTAGTGAAGTCTCCTTATTTTTTGCGTAAAAGGGACGTAGTTTCTGTCCCTTTTGTCATTTTTTTGTCAGCAAAGCGCCCTTGATTTCATTCTTGCTTACCTTTCAGGTCATTTTTTCTTGCTTCTTTCTTGAATATTTTCAACGAGGTAGAAGGTGAAGCTCTAACTTCTTATCACACTTTTGTTAATTCTCCAAGAATTTCTGCTTGTTACTGTTACCCGGACGATCCACGTTTTATTCTTTATCTTCTCTGTCTTCCTTCTTATTCTTATTTTTTTCTACTACTTAAAGAAACTCTTCTGTGCATCTAGCATATATCTTGTCATCTTGCAAGTTCTATGAAGACTTCCTTTACATCGCTGGTGTTAACTTCAGCAGAAACAATAAATGCATGCCACTAATGATCGACAGCTCCTGAGCGTTAAGATGATACATCTAAGCCATGACCAGATTGTGATCTCTCTCAGGCTTTTGCACCTCTGGAAAATCTAACATCTAATTAAGAGTTCCTCCGTTTTTTGGTCACTTTGTTTATCGATCCACTTGTGATCTTGTGTTAAGTAGGCCCTTCCCTACTACTACAGCTCAACTTGAAACTATACATAAAATTAAGGCGCGCTAAAACAGCCTCAGCTGAGAAATGTCTAGGCCATCGTCAAATAGTGGTCCATTTCTTTGTTTGCACCTCCGTTCAATCGTGCAACTAGCAAGGGCTTTCTCCATGTATTTGGTCAATCTGGTTATGGATCCAAGCGAGATTATGTTTGAATCGATCTTGTGTTATTTTGGAGATGTCTCTACTGTTTAGGGAACACATAGCAATTAGAGTAAAGAGGAAACAAATGAAATACAGGTAAGAGGTTTGAATACATTTCCAAATTGCGTCCTTTACATGGAGTTATTTTTTCATTAGTAGAGCAAAGGTGAGCAGCATGCATCTCTTGAAAACCTTGAGAAACAGAAAAATATGAGTGAATCAAAGTACACGGAAGGACAAACCGACGTATTCGTAGGTTGAGCAAGGGCAAGAGTTATCAGCTGTTTATGTTCTCATTGGCTGTTAGAGCTGCAACGCAATTCGTCTTGCCTCTTTGTGCCCTATCTTCTTATAAGTTTTAATTCAATCCTGGGAAGAAGCGTTTTGCTTTTGTAGAATTCATGAAAGTTAAGTCTCTTCTTGTAATCCACCTCCTATCCACCATTTACTTTCTCTCTTGAATTTCTTCCGTTTTTCTGCTACCTGACAAATCGTTTGCTGATGAGCATCGGTTAGGCAGTTTGTTACTTTACAGAGTGCGTCGCATGGAGTACATTGCGCCGATTCTATTGAGGTCCACAACAGACGTCAATTAATTGCCTGTTAATTCTAAACTACGTAGCTAGCTTTCACTAGCGCGTTGACTAGAACCAGCATTCTTTTAAAGCGCATCAGACATTTGTTTCAGCTCTTCATAAAACATCTCTTTGATTTCCTCCTCCACTTACTAATTTGGTAGGTATGTCATCTTGCGTAGTGTTCAATTGGAGCTTACTGCTAATATCTCTTGCTCATCGATTCATGGAAACTAGTCCTTAATGACATTATCAAAGGCTACTTCCTATGTCATCCTATCCTGATCTAAATATTGATCAACCCTTAATCGTCTGTCTAGTTATCGGCTCAAGTGAGGCTAGAAAGTTAATCCTCAACTTGTGTCGTTATTTACAAAAGCGCGGCGATATGATTCTCCTTCTGTATATCTTTAAACGCCTTCGTTTCTTTATTCTTGTCTACGGCCAGGTTTTTGTCTCTCAGTCGACCAACCATCCTCACTCTTACAGTCCGTCCTCGACGGACTGTTGAATTCTTACCTGGTATAGCGACAATCGTTTGCCATGTAACCCCAACTTTTAAATCATCCTAAACATTTTGGTGTGACCGTCGTGTCCAAGTCTTTGCCTCATATCATGAACGAGGATCGTCTACTTTACAACTTCTTTGACATCTTTGATTATTCGTTGGAATCAGTTAATCTTCTTCTGAACATCAACAGATTAACGTCAGTAAAGTGATAGCCTTTTCAGTAAAAGTCTTCGAAGTCATGTCTATGCGTAAGAGCAAACCATTAAACAGTCTGAGGTGCGGAAGAGCTATTGGCCGCAGAAAAGCTTCAAAGATTTATCACCCAACGTTTACTAAGGAAACAGTTAGATTTCATTTGATATTCTTTAAATTCCTGTTTGCCGTTGCGTTTCTTCAGAGCAAAAGTTTGACATTGGGGGCACTACCTTTTGAGTGAAGTTCAACGATTCTCTTCCAGTAGCATAGTATCTGATAAAGGTAACAGACTTATAGCACTGCATGTAAAGACGACAAGTGATTATATCGGGAAGACGTAGTAAGCAGGTAGACGGCATAATGTGCGCCTTCCAAAGTGTGACTGAACAAGGCTAGGGTAAAGACAATAAAATTGAAGATCACTCTGGAATCATAAAATGAAGAGGGAGATATTTGATTTCATTGGTATAGTAGGTTAAGATCACACGCAATTTCTCTTTGGAACTAAAAATCAGCGATAATTTCTTGTCTTTATGGAACAGCTGTAGAGCAGAGGTGTAATTAGAAAAAAGTCTAAATGTGTACTTTCAAAGTACGGTATAGCTAAGGTAAAAGCTAGGGAGCGGAAATTGCTCTTCCATTGTCTGTGAAGGTCAAAAACGCTTCTGAACTGTAAAGAACAGAAGGAGGATGGTAAGAGGCTCGAATCCTCTTTAGATGGTTGCCTCAAGATTTTAGCTGAGACCTCTTTGTCCTTTTCTTTAAAACAACCTGTACTAAAAAGAGACAAACGTTCTACTAGAAATTAGTAAACCAACAACGTATATTCAATTGTCATCAACTGCAGTTCTCTTTAAGAGAGTTATCAATGGCAAATGGGTTTGAATCCCAGACAAGCTTTTCATGTTGTGTTTTTGTTTCTCATTGCTGTTTTGAAAAGTGAAGACAGGAATCTTATTAAATTTTTTATGTACTTTTGAAAAAGGTGTGGTGGGTTTGAATCCCATTAGGCACACTTCAATATATCTTCTATCGTTATGTGTTTACAAATTTTCTTTTCAACGGAAGATTTCACCGAGTTTGAATCCTGTGATCCACTATCCTTAAATTTGTTTATTTCTTATCCATACTTACAGTACAGTTACGTCCCGCATACATTCCTTTGGATATAATACTTAGCCGGACCTAACGTCTGCATGGAAGCTACACTCAAACTGAAAAAAAAAACATACAGTAAGGTAAATCTCAGAATTAAAAATATAATTTATAATACGTACCTTTAAATTGCTAAATCATCACCGGACGATGTATGCTTCGTTGAGGGAATCGTCTAAAAGGTTCTGTCGTCGGTACATCATAAAACGTGCAGCTGAAAAGGGGATGTTCTTCTGGAAGGCTGTAAAGTCTGACTCCCAACCAATGAAAGCTAAAAAGTAGCCCTTTGATCTTCAATGAAACAAAGTCTTTTAGATTTATAGCTTCGGCATTAAAATCTTCAAGACGGACGAGTTGTCGTCTTTAAAATAGTGACATCCTCTTGACAGTGCAACTTGAATTTCTTCAATTAAACGTCAAGCAAAAAAGGACATCCAGAAAGATCTTATGAGAACTGATGTCCATGTTTCTGGTTCTTTGCGCAGCTATCACATTGCAAGAAAAAACCTGAAAAGGAAGCTTTCCTGAAATAAAATGTTTTATATTAGTACCTAATCCTCTACGTTTAAGAAGAAGACGTCAGTCATATTGATTGGTTGGTT
The DNA here is from genome assembly GCA_038088405.1 of Porites divaricata. Taxonomy (NCBI): domain Eukaryota; kingdom Metazoa; phylum Cnidaria; class Anthozoa; order Scleractinia; family Poritidae; genus Porites; species Porites divaricata. The sequence goes on from JBBMOI010000004.1 coordinate 4,500,277, forward strand.
TTATTTTTTTGTCGATGTTACAGCAGTTTATATGACTAATGCTTATTGTCAGTTAAAAATATTTTGTTAGATCCGCCTGTAAAGAAATGACCAGTTAGTATGTTTAGCTTATAGTAAAGCAATTATCTAACATAAGAAAAGACACAAGACAACACTTTTTTAGGTTTTTATTTATTTCTAGAAAAAAATTTTAAAATTACAAAAATTTAAAGTAAGGTGAATCGGTGATGAAACGCGCTCCTAGATGAAAAATTTGGCATCCAGGGTACTTAACCGAGGAGTGTTCATGTGTCTGCTTAAGACTTAATCAACACCTCGAATGAAACACTCCAGGGTCCCCTAGATGGTACACGCGCAGAATTTATAACGGCTGCTATCGAGACTTTGTCGATACCAAGCTTTGTCGTTGAGAGAAGCCGAAATCGGTAAAAGGCCGAAAGCCGCCGAACTGAAATAAAAACCGAGCGACAAGCCGAATCGAATGCCAAGGAGACGGTAAGTTATATACACTATTCACTAACCTGATGCCATCGTCAAGTGTTGTGCTTGAGCCTATTTACTTTGGTGCAACGTTTGCTAAAAATAATCCGCATGATTTGATTGACGAAGCTCAATGATATATTTGGCAAATTTATTGAAAACAGTTTTAGCGAAACGTTGTACCAGTTAAATCTGCTCTACCTTAAATATTGTGTTGCTGCCACACTATGCGAGCTGTCTCTGTCCAGACGCAGCTTAACCGTAGACCAAAGCTTCTTGTACAGGGAATATGGAAGTACTGCATTGGCGAAATCCAGGCGATGAGTTGAAGATACACCAGACGTTGAAGTTCGGCCGGCCAATTATTTAGGTACTACTATGTAATTTAAGTACCTATCTACCTGACCTAAGCTCATTTAATAGCAAGGTATTTTAGGCTCCGTTCTTGATAGTCTCCATGAGGTTTCTGGTTGCTCCGTCACTATTGCAGTATTAGTTACCTAGTAAACTTAACTACCTATCGCTAGATGTCTAGTCTTGTCGTCGGTCGGCCTCTTCCTTTACCATACCATTAGCACACAAAGTCAGGAACCCTCCACTTGTAGTCTGTTTGTAGTACTACCATGGTGGACCAAGCGTCGTGGGCTGCATGTCGATGAGATGAGTGACGTTTACCTGCGCCTACAATTTGAAGACGATATGCGCCTACGTTGTGCAATGCAGGACTTCCTAAATGGGAAATTCCTCCCACGAGGCAAGATTAACAAAAAGACACAGACGCTTGTCTAATTGCTAGCCCTGCCGTAGCAAGAACATTTTCCCATTAACCTTATATCTCTATAAACTAACTATAGCACGCCAAGCAGACACAAGAGCTATGCAAGACTCTCGCACTTGTGATACACGCTAGGGAAAGACCAAAAGATCTCTCTTCATCTCGCGAGTCCCCCACGCGCGCGTCCTGATCTTTTTTCATAACACTCTTGTAGCGCTGCAAGGCAAGCTACTATCTTTACTATTTTGTCGTCGCGATGCTGATCCTCTGATGATATATCCATCTCGTAGATTGGGCTGGAGGAGTTTTTCACTATCTAACCTATGGTGTGTGCGTTGTCCCATGTTTCCCATCAGACAACCTGCGATAAGGAGTTACCTACACAAGTACAACAACAATCCTGATCGCACGTTACCTTAAAATGTATGACTAGTTGATAATACTCCAAACTAATCTACTTTCGCAAATAAGTGGTAAAGAAACACCTCACCTTTTTTCGCTAATTTTGTTTTGACAACAAAATCCGACGTTAAATGTAACGTCCGTTTCCTTTTTCTTTCTTTGGCTCTAAACCGAATTCATAATAACAATTGAAATCCAAACCACAATTGCGAGACTACTCTAACTAGCTGCCTACAACTAGAGAAACCACTAAACGTGCAAGGAGAAGCCAAATAAGGTTTCCATGCAACTGTTGAATGGCTTTATGCCTCTAGTTTGCTAAGTTATGCTTTAATAAAATTCTGGTTGAACCTTACCAATAAAAGCTTCACATACGCAGCGTTTAGTCTGGCAAGTGAAGTGTGACAGATTAATTGAATTTGGCGCAACTAGGCAGAAGCTTGCGATGACGTCCGCGATGATGATGATGATGACGATAGCGGATACGTAGTTCATTCCAAGAAAAGTCTAAACAAACGCCGAAGACAAGCCCATGTATGGAGACCGATAAACGAATAAGCGAATTGATGATCGAAAAACCTGAAAAGGAACCCATGTAAGGAAAATGGAAAAGGGGAGGAGCCTTACCGCACCAAGGGACCCGTTAGTACTTAACTACAATTAAATTAAGCCGAAAGTCTAGTCGACGGATTTCAGGCCGAACGTGTGTGGAAAGTATGCTTTGTAAGGTTCATCCAGCGCTTTAAATATTATCCTCCCACTTCCTGCCCCAATTGACTGACCAGAAATTCGGCGCTTCTCTCATATGGCAGCTGACCTGGGTCCCCTGTGCTGTACTGTTTGAAGGAGGACTTGTTTCGTGAGATTGACGATGTTTCCTTTTTTTGACGTACTATGGCTCACAGAGGCTTTTCTCCACCTCACTTTACTGCAACTAATTGACGACCTGCTGAGACTAAACACCACTTTGAACAACAGTTAATATTCAATGAGCGTCAATAAGAATCAAAAGAGTTATAACACTTGAAATCGAAAAACAAATCAGTAAACCAATTATTCAAAGGAAAAAATGTGAACACTACCAAATCGTCTAGTGTAGAGTTTCATAAACATCTTTGAAGTGACGATATGTGTTGATGTCCAATTGGCTTCCGTCGTTTATAGTACTATGACCAACATCTCTGTTGTCCTTATAAGAACTCGCTTAACTCTTCTTTATTATGTCAAGTCCTCTCTCCAGTCTACGTTTTTTAATGTTTCAGGCCTTCTCGGAAGTTTCTTTGGTGGTGAGTTCAGTTGATAATCAAGACAACACTGCGACATCGATAGTTGCTGGGCGGTTCTCCTGCGTTCTTCTTTCCTTGTACTCATACTATTCCATATGATTTCCAGTAATCTAAATATGCATCAATCATGAAATTTCCAATATGGCTCTTGATCTGATCTGATCAATATGGCTCTTGGTCTAGGACGTATTCCATATTGTAAATTAGGCGTTAAGTACCTATCTTGTGTTCTTGTGACTAAAGCATAGTTAAATCTTTCCTCGTTTTTAACACTGTCATCGTTGCGTTCAATTTCCAGATGGTTTATCTTTGCAGCAAAAGGCAATCGTTGCATTTAGCCTCATGAGATTATCTTTCTCTTCATTTTCTATTCGATGAAACATACCATTTCGTACCTTGTGAAGTAAATCTCAAACAGAACCAGTGCTCATTTGCAGCTTTCTCTATCCCCCACTTAACAAGAAAACCGGGCAGTCGTAAACCTGTTAACTTACAAACAGTTCTAATAAATCTTCTTTATAATAATTCTGTTGATATGTTGATATGTCTTCTTGTGGGTACCGGAGCTCTCAAATGGATTCTCTGTTTCTTCATAATCATCTCCGAAATAGAACAGTGAAAAGAGTAAACTTCAAAGAGATGACCTTAAAAGTAACGTGAGCAAGAATAGAGGCTCACGAAGATAGATAAAAGAACGAAAAGTTCACAAGAGGACATTCCAACTTTATAAGAGGTTGAAGGAGGGCAAGAAATATCAGCCTCTTTTTTCTTCATTTGGTCTGAGAACGGAACCAATAAACGGCCGAAACAGCTCTAAACGTTCATCTCTCTCAAACCAACCATTCTCATTTTTTGTGAAGTATCCTTATTTTTTGCGTAAAAGGGACGTAGTTTCTGTCCCTTTTGTCATTTGTCAGCAAAGCGCCCTTTGATTTCATTCTTGCTTACCTTTCAGGTCATTTTTTCTTGCTTCTTTCTTGAATATTTTCAACGAGGTAGAAGGTGAAGCTCTAACTTCTTATCACACTTTTCTTAATTCTCCAAGAATTTCTGCTTTTCGTATTCATGCCAGTTATTCGTTACTGTTACCGGGAAGATCCACGTTTATTCTTTATCTTCTCTATCTTCCTTCTTATTCTTATCTACTACTTAAAAAAACTCTTCTGTGCATCTAGAAATACATACATACATACATACATACATACATACATACATACATACATACATACATACATACATCATTTATTTGTTTACGCAGGTCAAAATAAGGCAGCATTTTTGCAAGTTCTATGAAGACTTCCTTTACATCGCTGGTGTTAACTTCAGCAGAAAACCATAAATGCCACTAATGATCGACAGCTCCTGAGCGTTAAGATGATAAATCTAACCCATGATCAGATTGTGATCTCTCTCTTTTGCACCTCTGGAAAATCTAACATCCAATTACGAGTTCCTCCGTTTTTTGGTCACTTTGTTTATCGATCCACTTGTGATCTTGTGTTAGGTAGGCCCTTCCCTACTACTACAGTTCAACTTGAAACTATACATAAAATTAAGACGCGCTAAAACAGCCTCAACTGAGAAACATCTAGGCCATCGCCAAATAGTGGTCCATTTCTTTGTTTGCACCTCGGTTCAATCGTGCATCTAGCAAGGGCTTTCTCCATGTTTTTGGTCAATCTGGTTATGGATCCAAGCGAAATTATGTTAGATTCGATCTTGTGTTATTTTGGATATTTCCCTACGTTTTAGGGAACACATAGCAATTAGAGTAAAGAGGAAACAAATGAAATACAGGTAAGAGGTTTGAATACATTTCCAAATTGCGTCCTTTACATGGAGTTATTTTTTCATTAGTAGAGCAAAGGTGAGCAGCATGCATCTCTTGAAAACCTTGAGCAACAGAGGGATATGAGTGAATCAAAGTACACGGAAGGACAAACCGACGTATTCATAGGTTGAGCGAGGGCAAGAGTTATCAGCCGCTTATTTTCTCATTGGCTGTTAGAGCTGCAACGCAATTCGTCTTGCCTCTTTGCGCCCTATCTTCTTATCAGTTTTAATTCAATCCTGGGAAGAAGCGTTTTGCTTTTGTAGAATTTATGACAGTTAGTCTCTTCTTGTAATCCACCACCTATCCATCTTTTACTTTCTCTCTTGAATTTCTTCCTTTTTTCTGCTAGCTGACAAATCGTTTGCTGATGAGCATCGGTTAGGCAGTTTGTTACTTTTCAGAGTGCGTTCCATGGAGTACATTGCGCCGATTCTATTGAGTTCCACAACAGACGTCAATTAGTTGCCTGTTAATTCTAAGCTACGTAGCTAGCTTTCACTAGCGCGTTGACTAGAACCAGCATTCTTTTACAGCGTATCAGACATTTGTTTCAGCTCTTTATAAAACATCTCTTTGATTTCCTCCTCCACTTACTAATGTGGTAAGTATGTGATCTTGCATAGTGTTCAATTGGACCTTTCTGCTAATATATCTTGCTCATCGATCCATGGAAACTAGTTCTTAATGACATTATCAGAGGCTACTTCCTATGTCATCCTGTCCTGATCTAAATATTGATCAACCCTTAATCGTCTGTCTAGTTATCGGCTCAAGTGAGGCTAGAAAGTTAATCCTCAACTTGTGTCGTTATTTACAAAAGCGCGGCGATATGATTCTCCTTCTGTATATCTTTGAACGCCTTCGTTTCTTTATTCTTGTCTACGGCCAGGCTTTTGTCTCTCAGTCGACCAACCATCCTCACTCTTACAGTTCGTCCTCGACGGACTGTTGATTCTTACCTGGTATAGCGGCAATCGTTTGCCATGTAACCCCAACTTTTAAATCATCCTAAACATTTTGGTGTGACCGTCGTGTCCAAGTCTTTGCCTCATACCATGAACGAGGATCGTCTTCTTTACAACTTCTTTGACATCTTTGATTATTCGTTGGAATCAGTTAATCTTCTTCTGAACATCAACAGATTAACGTCAGTAAAGTGCTAGCCTGTTCAGCAAAAGTCTTTTCGAAGTCCTGTCTATGCGTAAGAGCAAACCATTAAACAGTCTGAGGTGCGAAAGAGCTATTGGCCGCAGAAAAACTTCAAAGATTTATCGCCCAACGTTTAGTAAGGAAACAGTTAGATTTCATTTGATATTCTTTAAATTCCTGTTTGCCGTTTTTCTTGACATAAGGTGAACAAATGCGTTTCTTCAGAGCAATAGTTTGACATTGGGGGCACTACCTTTTGAGCGAAGTTCAACGATTCTCTTCCAGTAGCATAGCATCTGATAAAGGTAACAGACTTATAGCACTGCATGTAAAGACGACAAGTGATTATATCGGGAAGACGTAGTAAGCAGCTAGACGGCATAATGTGCGCCTTCCAAAGTGTGACTGAACAAGGCTAGGGTAAAGACAATAAAATTGAAGATCCCTCTGGAATCATAAAATGAAGAGGGAGATATTTGATTTCATTGGTATAGTAGGTTAAGATCACACGCAATTTCTCTTTGGAACTAAAAATCAGCGATAATTTCTTGTCTTTATGGAACAGCTGTAGAGCAGAGGTGTAATTAGAAAAAAGTCTAAATGTGTACTTTCAAAGTACGGTATAGCTAAGGTAAAAGCTAGGGAGCGGAAATTGTTCTTCCATTGTCTGTGAAGGTCAAAAACGCTTCAGAACTGTAAAGAAGAGAAGGAGGATGGTAAGAGGCTCGAATCCTCTTTAGATGGTTGCCTCAAGATTTTAGCTGAGACCTCTTTGTCCTTTTCTTTAAAACAACCTGTACTAAAAAGAGACAAACGTTCTACTAGAAATTAGTAAACCAACAACGTATATTCAATTGTCATCAACTGCAGTTCTCTTTAAGAGAGTTATCAATGGCAAATGGGTTTGAATCCCAGGGCCCAGTTGTTCCAACGCCGGTTAGCGCTAACCTGGGGTTAAATTTTAACCTGGGTTTCTTTTTCTTGTTATCAAAAGCAGTTTCTCGGATAATTTTCTCTATTCTTTTTAGGGTATCCAATCATCAAATTGTAGGCGAAGAGAATTAAACTGAATTTGCTTTTTAAGCTCTAATATTTGAGTTCAAATTTCGCACTAACCCTGGGTTACCTTAGCCCACCTTTGAACAACTCGGCCCAGACAAGCTTTTCATGTTGTGTTTTTGTTTCTCATTGCTGTTTTGAAAAGTGAAGACAGGAATCTTATTAAATTTTTTATGTACTTTTGAAAAGGTGTGGTGGGTTTGAATCCCATTAGGCACACTTCAATATATCTTCTATCGTTATGTGTTTACAAATTTTCTTTTCAACGGAAGATTTCACCGAGTTTGAATCCTGTGATCTACTATCCTTAAATTTGTTTATTTCTTATCCATACTTACAGTACAGTTACGTCCCGCATACATTCCTTTGGATATAATACTTAGCCGGACCTAACGTCTGTATGGAAGGTACACTCAAACTGAAAAAAAAAACATACAGCAAGGTAAATCTCAGAATTAAAAATATAATTTATAATACGTACCTTTAAATTGCTAAATCATCACCGGACGATGTATGCTTCGTTAAAGGGATCGTCCAAAACGTTCTGTCGTCGGTACATCATAAAACGTGCAGCTGAAAAGGGGATGTTCTTCTGGAAGGCTGTAAAGTCTGACTCCCAACCAATGAAAGCTAAAAAGTAGCCGTTTGATCTTCAATGAAACAAAGTCTTTTAGATTTATAGCTTCGGCATTAAAATCTTCAAGACGGATGAGTTGTCGTCTTTAAAATAGTGACATCCTCTTGACAGTGCAACTTGAATTTCTCCAATTAAACGTCAAGCAAAAAAAGGACATCTAGAAAAATCTTATGAGAACTGATGTCCATGTTTCTGGTTCTTTGCGCAGCTATCACATTGCAAGAAAAAACCTGAAAAGGAAGCTTTCCTGAAATAAAATGTTTTATATTAGTACCTAATTCTCTACGTTTAAGAAGAAGACGTCAGTCATATTGATTGGTTGGTTTTATTTTTTTGTCGATGTTACAGCAGTTTATATGACTAATGCTTATTGTCAGTTAAAAATATTTTGTTAGATCCGCCTGTAAAGAAATGACCAGTTAGTATGTTTAGCTTATAGTAAAGCAATTATCTAACATAAGAAAAGACACAAGACAACACTTTTTTAGGTTTTTATTTATTTCTAGAAAAAAATTTTAAAATTACAAAAATTTAAAGTAAGGTGAATCGGTGATGAAACGCGCTCCTAGATGAAAAATTTGGCATCCAGGGTACTTAACCGAGGAGTGTTCATGTGTCTGCTTAAGACTTAATCAACACCTCGAATGAAACACTCCAGGGTCCCCTAGATGGTACACGCGCAGAATTTATAACGGCTGCTATCGAGACTTTGTCGATACCAAGCCTTGTCGTTGAGAGAAGAGAGAATAAAAACCGAGCGACAAGCCGAATCGAATGCCAAGGAGACGGTAAGTTATATACACTATTCACTAACCTGATGCCATCGTCAAGTGTTGTGCTTGAGCCTATTTACTTTGGTGCAACGTTTGCTAAAAATAATCCGCATGATTTGATTGACGAAGCTCAATGATATATTTGGCAAATTTATTGAAAACAGTTTTAGCGAAAAGTTGTACCAGTTAAATCTGCTCTACCTTAAATATTGTGTTGCTGCCACACTATGCGAGCTGTCTCTGTCCAGACGCAGCTTAACCGTAGACCAAAGCTTCTTGTACAGGGAATATGGAAGTACTGTATTGGCGAAATCAAGGCGATGAGTTGAAGATACACCAGACGTTGAAGTTCGGCCGGCCAATTATTTAGGTACTACTATGTAATTTAAGTACCTATCTACCTGACCTAAGCTCATTTAATAGCAAGGTATTTTAGGCTCCGTTCTTGATAGTCTCCATGAGGTTTCTGGTTGCTCCGTCACTATTGCAGTATTAGTTACCTAGTAAACTTAACTACCTATCGCTAGATGTCTAGTCTTGTCGTCGGCCGGCCTCTTCCTTTATCATACCATTAGCACACAAAGTCAGGAACCCTCCACTTGTAGTCTGTTTGTAGTACTACCATGGTGGACCAAGCGTCGTGGGCTGCATGTCGATGAGATGAGTGACGTTTACCTGCGCCTACAATTTGTAGACGATATGCGCCTACGTTGTGCAATGCAGGACTTTCTAAATGGGAAATTCCTCCCACGAGGCAAGATTAACAAAAAGACACAGACGCTTGTCTAATTGCTAGCCCTGCCGTAGCAAGAACATTTTCCCATTAACCTTATATCTCTATAAACTAACTATAACACGCCAAGCAGACACAAGAGCTATGCAAGACTCTCGCGCTTGTGATACACGCAAGGGAAAGACCAAAAGATCTCTCTTCATCTCGCGAGTCCCCCACGCGCGCGTCCTGATCTTTCTTCATAACACTCTTGTAGCGCTGCAAGGCAAGCTACTATCTTTACTATTTTGTCGTCGCGATGCTGATCCTCTGATGATGTGTCCATCTCGTAGATTGGGCTGGAGGAGTTTTTCACTATCTAACCTATGGTGTGTGCGTTGTCCCATGTTTCCCATCAGACAACCTGCGATAAGGAGTTACCTTCACGAGTACAACAACAATCCTGATCGCACGTTACCTTAAAATGTATGACTAGTTGATAATACTCCAAACTAATCTACTTTCGCAAATAAGTGGTAAAGAAACACCTCACCTTTTTTCGCTAATTTTGTTTTGACAACAAAATCCGACGTTAAATGTAACGTCCGTTTCCTTTTTCTTTCTTTGGCTCTAAACCGAATTCATAATAACAATTGAAATCCAAACCACAATTGCGAGACTACTCTAACTAGCTGCCTACAACTAGAGAAACCACTAAACGTGCAAGGAGAAGCCAAATAAGGTTTCCATGCAACTGTTGAATGGCTTTATGCCTCTAGTTTGCTAAGTTATGCTTTAATAAAATTCTGGTTGAACCTTACCAATAAAAGCTTCACATACGCAGCGTTTAGTCTGGCAAGTGAAGTGTGACAGATTAATTGAATTTGGCGCAACTAGGCAGAAGCTTGCGATGACGTCCGCGATGATGATGATGATGACGATAACGGATACGTAGTTCATTCCAAGAAAGTCTAAACAAACGCCGAAGACATGCCCATGTATGGAAACCGATAAACGAATAAGCGAATTGATGATCGAAAAACCTGAAAAGGAACCCATGTAAGGAAAATGGAAAAGGGGAGGAGCCTTACCGCAACAGGGGACCCGTTAGTACTTAACTACAATTAAATTAAGCCGAAAGTCTAGTCGAAGGATTTCAGGCCGAACGTGTGTGGAAAGTATGCTTTGTAAGGTTCATCCAGCGCTTTAAATATTATCCTCCCACTTCCTGCCCCAATTGACTGACCAGAAATTCGGCGCTTCTCTCATAAGGCAGCTGACTGGGTCCCCTGTGCTGTACTGTTTGAAGGAGGACTTGTTTCGTGAGATTGACGATGTTTCCTTTTTCACGACGTACTATGGCTCACAGAGGCTTTTCTCCACCGCGCTTTACTGCAACTAATTGGCGACCTGCTGAGACTAAACACCACTTTGAACAACAGTTAATATTCAGTGAGCGTCAATAAGAATCAAAAGAGTTATAACACTTGAAATCGAAAAACAAATCAGTAAACCAATTATTCAAAGGAAAAAATGTGAACACTACCAAATCGTCTAGTGTAGAGTTTGATAAACATCTTTGAAGTGACGGTATGTGTTGGTGTCCAATTGGCTTCCGTCGTTTATAGTACTATGACTAACATCTCTGTTGTCCTTATAACAACTTGCTTAACTCTTCTTTATTATGTCAAGTCCTCTCTCCAGTCTACGTTTTTTAATGTTTCAGGCCTTCTCGGAAGTTTCTTTGGTGGTGAGTTCAGTTGATAATCAAGACAACACTGCGACATCGATAGTTGCTGGGCGGTTCTCCTGCGTTCTTCTTTCCTTGTACTCATACTATTCCATATGATTTCCAGTAATCTAAATATGCATCAATCATGAAATTTCCAATATGGCTCTTGATCTGATCTGATCAATATGGCTCTTGGTCTAGGACGTATTCCATATTGTAAATTAGGCGTTAAGTACCTATCTTGTGTTCTTGTGACTAAAGCATAGTTAAATCTTTCCTCGTTTTTAACACTGTCATCGTTGCGTTCAATTTCCAGATGGTTTATCTTTGCAGCAAAAGGCAATCGTTGCATTTAGCCTCATGAGATTATCTTTCTCTTCATTTTTTATTCGATGAAACATACCATTTCGTACCTTGTGAAGTAAATCTCAAACAGAACCAGTGCTCATTTGCAGCTTTCTCTATCCCCCACTTAACAAGAAAACCGGGCAGTCGTAAACCTGTTAACTTACAAACAGTTCTAATCTTCTTTATAATAATTCTGTTGATATGTTGATGTGTCTTCTTGTGGGTACCAAAGCTCTCAAATCGATTCTCTGTTTCTCGATAATTATCTCCGAAATAGAACAGTGAAAAGAGTAAACTTCAAAGAGATGACCTTAAAAGTAACGTAAGCAAGAATAGAGGCTCACGAAGATAGATAAAAGAACGAAAAGTACACAAAAGGACATTCCAACTTTATAAGAGGTTGAAGGAGGGCAAGAAATATCAGTCTCTTTTTTCTTCATTTGGTCTGAGAACGGAACCAATAAACGGCCGAAACAGCTTCTAAACCCTCATCTCTCTCAAACCAACCACTCTCTTTTTAGTGAAGTATCCTTATTTTTTGCGTAAAAGGGACGTAGTTTCTGTCCCTTTTGTCATTTTTTAGTCAGCAAAGCGCCCTTGATTTCATTCTTGCTTACCTTTCAGGTCATTTTTTCTTGCTTCTTTCTTGAATATTTTCAACGAGGTAGAAGGTGAAGCTCTAACTTCTTATCACACTTTTCTTAATTCTCCAAGAATTTTTGCTTTTCCGTATTCGTTTCAGTTATTCGTTACTGTTACCCGGACGATCCACGTTTTATTCTTTATCTTCTCTATCTTCCTTCTTATTCTTATTTTTATCTACTACTTAAAGAAACTCTTCTGTGCATCTAGCATATATCTTGTCATCTTGCAAGTTCTATGAAGACTTCCTTTACATCGCTGGTGTTAACTTCACCAGAAACCATAAATGCATGCCACGACAGCTCCTGAGCGTTAAGATGATACATCTAAGCCATGACCAGATTGTGATCTCTCTCAGGCCTTTGCACCTCTGAGTTCCTCCGTTTTTTGGTCACTTTGTTTATCGATCCACTTGTGATCTTGTGTTAGGTAGGCCCTTCCCTACTACTACAGCTCAACTTGAAACTATACATAAAATTAAGGCGCGCTAAAACAGCCTCAGCTGAGAAATGTCTAGGCCATCGCCAATAGTGGTCCATTTCTTTGTTTGCACCTCCGTTCAATCGTGCAACTAGCAAGGGCTTTCTCCATGTATTTGGTCAATCTGGTTATGGATCCAAGAGAGATTATGTTTGAATCGATCTTGTGTTATTTTGGAGATGTCTCTACTGTTTAGGGAACACATAGCAATTAGAGTAAAGAGGAAACAAATGAAATACAGGTAAGAGGTTTGAATACATTTCCGAATTGCGTCCTTTACATGGAGTTATTTTTTCATTAGTAGAGCAAAGGTGAGCAGCATGCATCTCTTGAAAACCTTGAGAAACAGAAAAATATGAGTGAATCAAAGTACACGGAAGGACAAACCGACGTATTCGTAGGTTGAGCAAGGGCAAGAGTTATCAGCTGTTTATGTTCTCATTGGCTGTTAGAGCTGCAACGCAATTCGTCTTGCCTCTTTGTGCCCTATCTTCTTATAAGTTTTAATTCAATCCTGGGAAGAAGCGTTTTGCTTTTGTAGAATTCATGAAAGTTAAGTCTCTTCTTGTAATCCACCTCCTATCCACCATTTACTTTCTCTCTTGAATTTCTTCCGTTTTTCTGCTACCTGACAAATCGTTTGCTGATGAGCATCGGTTAGGCAGTTTGTTACTTTTCAGAGTGCGTCGCATGGGGTACATTGCGCCGATTCTATTGAGGTCCACAACAGACGTCAATTAATTGCCTGTTAATTCTAAACTACGTAGCTAGCTTTCACTAGCGCGTTGACTAGAACCAGCATTCTTTTAAAGCGTATCAGACATTTGTTTCAGCTCTTCATAAAACATCTCTTTGATTTCCTCCTCCACTTACTAATTTGGTAGGTATGTCATCTTGCGTAGTGTTCAATTGGAGCTTACTGCTAATATCTCTTGCTCATCGATTCATGGAAACTAGTCCTTAATGACATTATCAAAGGCTACTTCCTATGTCATCCTATCCTGATCTAAATATTGATCAACCCTTAATCGTCTGTCTAGTTATCGGCTCAAGTGAGGCTAGAAAGTTAATCCTCAACTTGTGTCGTTATTTACAAAAGCGCGGCGATATGATTCTCCTTCTGTATATCTTTAAACGCCTTCGTTTCTTTATTCTTGTCTACGGCCAGGTTTTTGTCTCTCAGTCGACCAACCATCCTCACTCTTACAGTCCGTCCTCGACGGACTGTTGAATTCTTACCTGGTATAGCGACAATCGTTTGCCATGTAACCCCAACTTTTAAATCATCCTAAACATTTTGGTGTGACCGTCGTGTCCAAGTCTTTGCCTCATATCATGAACGAGGATCGTCTACTTTACAACTTCTTTGACATCTTTGATTATTCGTTGGAATCAGTTAATCTTCTTCTGAACATCAACAGATTAACGTCAGTAAAGTGATAGCCTTTTCAGTAAAAGTCTTCGAAGTCATGTCTATGCGTAAGAGCAAACCATTAAACAGTCTGAGGTGCGGAAGAGCTATTGGCCGCAGAAAAGCTTCAAAGATTTATCACCCAACGTTTACTAAGGAAACAGTTAGATTTCATTTGATATTCTTTAAATTCCTGTTTGCCGTTGCGTTTCTTCAGAGCAAAAGTTTGACATTGGGGGCACTACCTTTTGAGTGAAGTTCAACGATTCTCTTCCAGTAGCATAGTATCTGATAAAGGTAACAGACTTATAGCATTGCATGTAAAGACGACAAGTGATTATATCGGGAAGACGTAGTAAGCAGGTAGACGGCATAATGTGCGCCTTCCAAAGTGTGACTGAACAAGGCTAGGGTAAAGACAATAAAATTGAAGATCACTCTGGAATCATAAAATGAAGAGGGAGATATTTGATTTCATTGATATAGTAGGTTAAGATCACACGCAATTTCTCTTTGGAACTAAAAATCAGCGATAATTTCTTGTCTTTATGGAACAGCTGTAGAGCAGAGGTGTAATTAGAAAAAAGTCTAAATGTGTACTTTCAAAGTACGGTATAGCTAAGGTAAAAGCTAGGGAGCGGAAATTGCTCTTCCATTGTCTGTAAAGGTCAAAAACGCTTCTGAACTGTAAAGAACAGAAGGAGGATGGTAAGAGGCTCGAATCCTCTTTAGATGGTTGCCTCAAGATTTTAGCTGAGACCTCTTTGTCCTTTTCTTTAAAACAACCTGTACTAAAAAGAGACAAACGTTCTACTAGAAATTAGTAAACCAACAACGTATATTCAATTGTCATCAACTGCAGTTCTCTTTAAGAGAGTTATCAATGGCAAATGGGTTTGAATCCCAGACAAGCTTTTCATGTTGTGTTTTTGTTTCTCATTGCTGTTTTGAAAAGTGAAGACAGGAATCTTATTAAATTTTTTATGTACTTTTGAAAAGGTGTGGTGGGTTTGAATCCCATTAGGCACACTTCAATATATCTTCTATCGTTACGTGTTTACAAATTTTCTTTTCAACGGAAGATTTCACCGAGTTTGAATCCTGTGATCCACTATCCTTAAATCTGTTTCTTTCTTATCCATACTTACAGTACAGTTACGTCCCGCGTACATTCCTTTGGATATAATACTTAGCCGGACCTAACGTCTGCCTGGAAGCTACACTCAAACTGAAAAAAAAAACATACAGTAAGGTAAATCTCAGAATTAAAAATATAATTTATAATACGTACCTTTAAATTGCTAAATCATCACCGGACGATGTATGCTTCGTTGAGGGAATCGTCTAAAAGGTTCTGTCGTCGGTACATCATAAAACGTGCAGCTGAAAAGGGGATGTTCTTCTGGAAGGCTGTAAAGTCTGACTCCCAACCAATGAAAGCTAAAAAGTAGCCCTTTGATCTTCAATGAAACAAAGTCTTTTAGATTTATAGCTTCGGCATTAAAATCTTCAAGACGGACGAGTTGTCGTCTTTAAAATAGTGACATCCTCTTGACAGTGCAACTTGAATTTCTTCAATTAAACGTCAAGCAAAAAAGGACATCCAGAAAGATCTTATGAGAACTGATGTCCATGTTTCTGGTTCTTTGCGCAGCTATCACATTGCAAGAAAAAACCTGAAAAGGAAGCTTTCCTGAAATAAAATGTTTTATATTAGTACCTAATCCTCTACGTTTAAGAAGAAGACGTCAGTCATATTGATTGGTTGGTTTTATTTTTTTGTCGATGTTACAGCAGTTTATATGACTAATGCTTATTGTCAGTTAAAAATATTTTGTTAGATCCGCCTGTAAAGAAATGACCAGTTAGTATGTTTAGCTTATAGTAAAGCAATTATCTAACATAAGAAAAGACACAAGACAACACTTTTTTAGGTTTTTATTTATTTCTAGAAAAAAATTTTAAAATTACAAAAATTTAAAGTAAGGTGAATCGGTGATGAAACGCGCTCCTAGATGAAAAATTTGGCATCCAGGGTACTTAACCGAGGAGTGTTCATGTGTCTGCTTAAGACTTAATCAACACCTCGAATGAAACACTCCAGGGTCCCCTAGATGGTACACGCGCAGAATTTATAACGGCTGCTATCGAGACTTTGTCGATACCAAGCCTTGTCGTTGAGAGAAGAGAGAATAAAAACCGAGCGACAAGCCGAATCGAATGCCAAGGAGACGGTAAGTTATATACACTATTCACTAACCTGATGCCATCGTCAAGTGTTGTGCTTGAGCCTATTTACTTTGGTGCAACGTTTGCTAAAAATAATCCGCATGATTTGATTGACGAAGCTCAATGATATATTTGGCAAATTTATTGAAAACAGTTTTAGCGAAACGTTGTACCAGTTAAATCTGCTCTACCTTAAATATTGTGTTGCTGCCACACTATGCGAGCTGTCTCTGTCCAGACGCAGCTTAACCGTAGACCAAAGCCTCTTGTACAGGGAATATGGAAGTACTGTATTGGCGAAATCCAGGCGATGAGTTGAAGATACACCAGACGTTGAAGTTCGGCCGGCCAATTATTTAGGTACTACTATGTAATTTAAGTACCTATCTACCTGACCTAAGCTCATTTAATAGCAAGGTATTTTAGGCTCCGTTCTCGATAGTCTCCATGAGGTTTCTGGTTGCTCCGTCACTATTGCAGTATTAGTTACCTAGTAAACTTAACTACCTATCGCTAGATGTCTAGTCTTGTCGTCGGCCGGCCTCTTCCTTTATCATACCATTAGCACACAAAGTCAGGAACCCTCCACTTGTAGTCTGTTTGTAGTACTACCATGGTGGACCAAGCGTCGTGGGCTGCATGTCGATGAGATGAGTGACGTTTACCTGCGCCTACAATTTGTAGACGATATGCGCCTACGTTGTGCAATGCAGGACTTTCTAAATGGGAAATTCTTCCCACGAGGCAAGATTAACAAAAAGACACAGACGCTTGTCTAATTGCTAGCCCTGCCGTAGCAAGAACATTTTCCCATTAACCTTATATCTCTATAAACTAACTATAACACGCCAAGCAGACACAAGAGCTATGCAAGACTCTCGCGCTTGTGATACACGCAAGGGAAAGACCAAAAGATCTCTCTTCATCTCGCGAGTCCCCCACGCGCGCGTCCTGATCTTTCTTCATAACACTCTTGTAGCGCTGCAAGGCAAGCTACTATCTTTACTATTTTGTCGTCGCGATGCTGATCCTCTGATGATGTGTCCATCTCGTAGATTGGGCTGGAGGAGTTTTTCACTATCTAACCTATGGTGTGTGCGTTGTCCCATGTTTCCCATCAGACAACCTGCGATAAGGAGTTACCTTCACGAGTACAACAACAATCCTGATCGCACGTTACCTTAAAATGTATGACTAGTTGATAATACTCCAAACTAATCTACTTTCGCAAATAAGTGGTAAAGAAACACCTCAACTTTTTTCGCTAATTTTGTTTTGACAACAAAATCCGACGTTAAATGTAACGTCCGTTTCCTTTTTCTTTCTTTGGCTCTAAACCGAATTCATAATAACAATTGAAATCCAAACCACAATTGCGAGACTACTCTAACTAGCTGCCTACAACTAGAGAAACCACTAAACGTGCAAGGAGAAGCCAAATAAGGTTTCCATGCAACTGTTGAATGGCTTTATGCCTCTAGTTTGCTAAGTTATGCTTTAATAAAATTCTGGTTGAACCTTACCAATAAAAGCTTCACATACGCAGCGTTTAGTCTGGCAAGTGAAGTGTGACAGATTAATTGAATTTGGCGCAACCAGGCAGAAGCTTGCGATGACGTCCGCGATGATGATGATGATGACGATAACGGATACGTAGTTCATTCCAAGAAAGTCTAAACAAACGCCGAAGACATGCCCATGTATGGAAACCGATAAACGAATAAGCGAATTGATGATCGAAAAACCTGAAAAGGAACCCATGTAAGGAAAATGGAAAAGGGGAGGAGCCTTACCGCAACAGGGGACCCGTTAGTACTTAACTACAATTAAATTAAGCCGAAAGTCTAGTCGACGGATTTCAGGCCGAACGTGTGTGGAAAGTATGCTTTGTAAGGTTCATCCAGCGCTTTAAATATTATCCTCCCACTTCCTGCCCCAATTGACTGACCAGAAATTCGGCGCTTCTCTCATAAGGCAGCTGACTGGGTCCCCTGTGCTGTACTGTTTGAAGGAGGACTTGTTTCGTGAGATTGACGATGTTTCCTTTTTCACGACGTACTATGGCTCACAGAGGCTTTTCTCCACCGCGCTTTACTGCAACTAATTGGCGACCTGCTGAGACTAAACACCACTTTGAACAACAGTTAATATTCAGTGAGCGTCAATAAGAATCAAAAGAGTTATAACACTTGAAATCGAAAAACAAATCAGTAAACCAATTATTCAAAGGAAAAAATGTGAACACTACCAAATCGTCTAGTGTAGAGTTTGATAAACATCTTTGAAGTGACGGTATGTGTTGGTGTCCAATTGGCTTCCGTCGTTTATAGTACTATGACCAACATCTCTGTTGTCCTTATAACAACTTGCTTAACTCTTCTTTATTATGTCAAGTCCTCTCTCCAGTCTACGTTTTTTAATGTTTCAGGCCTTCTCGGAAGTTTCTTTGGTGGTGAGTTCAGTTGATAATCAAGACAACACTGCGACATCGATAGTTGCTGGGCGGTTCTCCTGCGTTCTTCTTTCCTTGTACTCATACTATTCCATATGATTTCCAGTAATCTAAATATGCATCAATCATGAAATTTCCAATATGGCTCTTGATCTGATCTGATCAATATGGCTCTTGGTCTAGGACGTATTCCATATTGTAAATTAGGCGTTAAGTACCTATCTTGTGTTCTTGTGACTAAAGCATAGTTAAATCTTTCCTCGTTTTTAACACTGTCATCGTTGCGTTCAATTTCCAGATGGTTTATCTTTGCAGCAAAAGGCAATCGTTGCATTTAGCCTCATGAGATTATCTTTCTCTTCATTTTCTATTCGATGAAACATATCATTTCGTACCTTGTGAAGTAAATCTCAAACAGAACCAGTGCTCATTTGCAGCTTTCTCTATCCCCCACTTAACGAGAAAACCGGGCAGTCGTAAACCTGTTAACTTACAAACAGTTCTAATAAATCTTCTTTATAATAATTCTGTTGATATGTTGATATGTCTTCTTGTGGGTACCGAAGCTCTCAAATGGATTCTCTGTTTCTTCATAATCATCTCCGAAATAGAACAGTGAAAAGAGTAAACTTCAAAGAGATGACCTTAAAAGTAACGTAAGCAAGAATAGAGGCTCACGAAGATAGATAAAAGAACGAAAAGTTCACAAAAGGACATTCCAACTTTATAAGAGGTTGAAGGAGGGCAAGAAATATCAGTCTCTTTTTTCTTCATTTGGTCTGAGAACGGAACCAATAAACGGCCGAAACAGCTCTAAACGCTCATCTCTCTCAAACCAACCATTCTCATTTTTTGTGAAGTATCCTTATTTTTTGCGTAAAAGGGACGTAGTTTCTGTCCCTTTTGTCATTTGTCAGCAAAGCGCCCTTTGATTTCATTCTTGCTTACCTTTCAGGTCATTTTTTCTTGCTTCTTTCTTGAATATTTTCAACGAGGTAGAAGGTGAAGCTCTAACTTCTTATCACACTTTTCTTAATTCTCCAAGAATTTCTGCTTTTCGTATTCATGCCAGTTATTCGTTACTGTTACCGGGAAGATCCACGTTTATTCTTTATCTTCTCTATCTTCCTTCTTATTCTTATCTACTACTTAAAAAAACTCTTCTGTGCATCTAGAGATATCTTGTCATCTTGCAAGTTCTATGAAGACTTCCTTTACATCGCTGGTGTTAACTTCAGCAGAAAACCATAAATGCCACTAATGATCGACAGCTCCTGAGCGTTAAGATGATACATCTAACCCATGATCAGATTGTGATCTCTCTCTTTTGCACCTCTGGAAAATCTAACATCTAATTACGAGTTCCTCCGTTTTTTGGTCACTTTGTTTATCGATCCACTTGTGATCTTGTGTTAGGTAGAACCTTCCCTACTACTACAGTTCAACTTGAAACTATACATAAAATTAAGGCGCGCTAAAACAGCCTCAACTGAGAAACATCTAGGCCATCGCCAAATAGTGGTCCATTTCTTTGTTTGCACCTCCGTTCAATCGTGCATCTAGCAAAGGCTTTCTCCATGTTTTTGGTCAATCTGGTTATGGATCCAAGCGAAATTATGTTAGATTCGATCTTGTGTTATTTTGGAGATTTCCCTACTGTTTAGGGAACACATAGCAATTAGAGTAAAGAGGAAACAAATGAAATGCAGGTAAGGGGTTTGAATACATTTCCAAATTGCGTCCTTTACATGGAGTTATTTTTTCATTAGTAGAGCAAAGGTGAACAGAATGCATCTCTTGAAAACCTTGAGCAACAGAGGGATATGAGTGAATCAAAGTAGACGGAAGGACAAACCGACGTATTCATAGGTTGAGCGAGGGCAAGAGTTATCAGCCGCTTATTTTCTCATTGGCTGTTGGAGCTGCAACGCAATTCATCTTGCCTCTTTGTGCCCTATATTCTTATCAGTTTTAATTCAATCCTGGGAAGAAGCGTTTTGCTTTTGTAGAATTTATGACAGTTAGTCTCTTCTTGTAATCCACCGCCTATCCACCTTTTACTTTCTCTCTTGAATTTCTTCCTTTTTTCTGCTAGCTGACAAATCGTTTGCTGAGCATCGGTTAGGCAGTTTGTTACTTTTCAGAGTGCGTTCCATGGAGTGCATTGCGCCGATTCTATTGATCATGAGTTCCACAACAGACGTCAATTAATTGCCTGTTAATTCTAAACTACGTAGCTAGCTTTCACTAGCGCGTTGACTAGAACCAGCATTCTTTTACAGCGAGCGTATCAGACATTTGTTTCAGCTCTTCATAAAACATCTCTTTGATTTCCTCCTCCACTTACTAATGTGGTAAGTATGTGATCTTGCGTAGTGTTCAATTGGAGCTTTCTGCTAATATATCTTGCTTATCGATTCATGAAAACTAGTTCTTAATGACATTATCAGAGGCTACTTCCTATGTCATCCTGTCCTGATCTAAATATTGATCAACCCTTAATCGTCTGTCTAGTTATCGGCTCAAGTGAGGCTAGAAAGTTTATCCTCAACTTGTGTCGTTATTTACAAAAGCGCGGCGATATGATTCTCCTTCTGTATATCTTTAAACGCCTTCGTTTCCTTATTCTTGTCTACGGCCAGGTTTTTGTCTCTCAGTCGACCAACCATCCTCACTCTTACAGTCCGTCCTCGACGGACTGTTGATTCTTTTCTGGTATAGCGGCAATCGTTTGCCATGTAACCCCAACTTTTAAATCATCCTAAACATTTTGGTGTGACAATCGTGTCCAAGTCTTTGCCTCATACCATGAACGAGGATCGTCTTCTTTACAACTTCTTTGACATCTTTGATTATTCGTTGGAATCAGTTAATCTTCTTCTGAACATCAACAGATTAACGTCAGTAAAGTGATAGCCTCTTCAGCAAAAGTCTTTTCGAAGTCCTGTCTATGCGTAAGAGCAAACCATTAAACAGTCTGAGGTGCGAAAGAGCTATTGGCCGCAGAAAAACTTCAAAGATTTATCGCCCAACGTTTAGTAAGGAAACAGTTAGATTTTATTTGATATTCTTTAAATTCCTGTTTGCCGTTTTTCTTGACATAAGGTGAACAAATGCGTTTCTTCAGAGCAATAGTTTGACATTGGGGGCACTACCTTTTGAGTGAAGTTCAACGATTCTCTTCCAGTAGCATAGCATCTGATAAAGGTAACAGACTTATAGCACTGCATGTAAAGACGACAAGTG
This sequence comes from Porites divaricata, assembly GCA_038088405.1. NCBI lineage: Eukaryota > Metazoa > Cnidaria > Anthozoa > Scleractinia > Poritidae > Porites > Porites divaricata. The sequence goes on from JBBMOI010000004.1 coordinate 4,521,924, forward strand.
ATTATATCGGGAAGACGTAGTAAGCAGGTAGACGGCATAATGTGCGCCTTCCAAAGTGTGACTGAACAAGGCTAGGGTAAAGACAATAAAATTGAAGATCCCTCTGGAATCATAAAAAGAAGAGGGATATATTTGATTTCATTGGTATAGTAGGTTAAGATCACACGCAATTTCTCTTTGGAACTAAAAATCAGCGATAATTTCTTGTCTTTATGGAACAGCTGTAGAGCAGAGGTGTAATTAGAAAAAAGTCTAAATGTGTACTTTCAAAGTGGGGTATAGCTAAGGTAAAAGCTAGGGAGCGGAAATTGCTCTTCCATTGTCTGTGAAGGTCAAAAACGCTTCTGAACTGTAAAGAACAGAAGGAGGATGGTAAGAGGCTCGAATCCTCTTTAGATGGTTGCCTCAAGATTTTAGCTGAGACCTCTTTGTCCTTTTCTTTAAAACAACCTGTACTAAAAAGAGACAAACGTTCTACTAGAAATTAGTAAACCAACAACGTATATTCAATTGTCATCAACTGCAGTTCTCTTTAAGAGAGTTATCAATGGCAAATGGGTTTGAATCCCAGACAAGCTTTTCATGTTGTGTTTTTGTTTCTCATTGCTGTTTTGAAAAGTGAAGACAGGAATCTTATTAAATTTTTTATGTACTTTTGAAAAGGTGTGATGGGTTTGAATCCCATTAGGCACACTTCAATATATCTTCTATCGTTATGTGTTTACAAATTTTCTTTTCAACGAAAGATTTCACCGAGTTTGAATCCTGTGATCCACTATCCTTAAATTTGTTTCTTTCTTATCCATACTTACAGTACAGTTACGTCCCGCGTACATTCCTTTGGATATAATACTTAGCCGGACCTAACGTCTGCATGGAAGCTACACTCAAACTGAAAAAAAAAACATACAGTAAGGTAAATCTCAGAATTAAAAATATAATTTATAATACGTACCTTTAAATTGCTAAATCATCACCGGACGATCCCTTCGTTAAAGGGATCGTCTAAAAGGTTCTGTCGTCGGTACATCATAAAACGTGCAGCTGAAAAGGGGATGTTCTTCTGGAAGGCTGTAAAGTCTGACTCCCAACCAATGAAAGCTAAAAAGTAGCCGTTTGATCTTCAATGAAATAGAGTCTTTTAGATTTATAGCTTCGGCATTAAAATCTTCAAGACGGACGAGTTGTGGTCTTTAAAATAGTGACATCCTCTTGACAGTGCAACTTGAATTTCTTCAATTAAACGTCAAGCAAAAAAGGACATCCAGAAAAATCTTATGAGAACTGATGTCCATGTTTCTGGTTCTTTGCGCAGCTATCACATTGCAAGAAAAAACCTGAAAAGGAAGCTTTCCTGAAATAAAATGTTTTATATTAGTACCTAATCCTCTACGTTTAAGAAGAAGACGTCAGTCATATTGATTGGTTGGTTTTATTTTTTTGTCGATGTTACAGCAGTTTATATGACTAATGCTTATTGTCAGTTAAAAATACTTTGTTAGATCCGCCTGTAAAGAAATGACCAGTTAGTATGTTTAGCTTATAGTAAAGCAATTATCTAACATAAGAAAAGACACAAGACAACACTTTTTTAGGTTTTTATTTATTTCTAGAAAAAAATTTTAAAATTACAAAAATTTAAAGTAAGGTGAATCGGTGATGAAACGCGCTCCTAGATGAAAAATTTGGCATCCAGGGTACTTAACCGAGGAGTGTTCATGTGTCTGCTTAAGACTTAATCAACACCTCGAATGAAACACTCCAGGGTCCCCTAGATGGTACACGCGCAGAATTTATAACGGCTGCTATCGAGACTTTGTCGATACCAAGCCTTGTCGTTGAGAGAAGCCGAAATCGGTAAAAGGCCGAAAGCCGCCGAACTGAAATAAAAACCGAGCGACAAGCCGAATCGAATGCCAAGGAGACGGTAAGTTATATACACTATTCACTAACCTGATGCCATCGTCAAGTGTTGTGCTTGAGCCTATTTACTTTGGTGCAACGTTTGCTAAAAATAATCCGCATGATTTGATTGACGAAGCTCAATAATATATTTGGCAAATTTATTGAAAACAGTTTTAGCGAAACGTTGTACCAGTTAAATCTGCTCTACCTTAAATATTGTGTTGCTGCCACACTATGCGAGCTGTCTCTGTCCAGACGCAGCTTAACCGCAGACCAAAGCTTCTTGTACGGGGAATATGGAAGTACTGTATTGGTGAAATCCAGGCGATGAGTTGAAGATACACCAGACGTTGAAGTTCGGCCGGCCAATTATTTAGGTACTACTATGTAATTTAAGTACCTATCTACCTGACCTAAGCTCATTTAATAGCAAGGTATTTTAGGCTCCGTTCTTGATAGTCTCCATGAGGTTTCTGGTTGCTCCGTCACTATTGCAGTATTAGTTACCTAGTAAACTTAACTACCTATCGCTAGATGTCTAGTCTTGTCGTCGGCCGGCCTCTTCCTTTACCATACCATTAGCACACAAAGTCAGGAACCCTCCACTTGTAGTCTGTTTGTAGTACTACCATGGTGGACCAAGCGTCGTGGGCTGCATGTCGATGAGATGAGTGACGTTTACCTGCGCCTACAATTTGTAGACGATATGCGCCTACGTTGTGCAATGCAGGACTTCCTAAATGGGAAATTCCTCCCACGAGGCAAGATTAACAAAAAGACACAGACGCTTGTCTAATTGCTAGCCCTGCCGTAGCAAGAACATTTTCCCATTAACCTTATATCTCTATAAACTAACTATAGCACGCCAAGCAGACACAAGAGCTATGCAAGACTCTCGCGCTTGTGATACACGCAAGGGAAAGACCAAAAGATCTCTCTTCATCTCGTGAGTCCCCCACGCGCGCGTCCTGATCTTTTTTCATAACACTCTTGTAGCGCTGCAAGGCAAGCTACTATCTTTACTATTTTGTCGTCGCGATGCTGATCCTCTGATGATGTATCCATCTCGTAGATTGGGCTGGAGGAGTTTTTCACTATCTAACCTATGGTGTGTGCGTTGTCCCATGTTTCCCATCAGACAACCTGCGATAAGGAGTTACCTTCACGAGTACAACAACAATCCTGATCGCACGTTACCTTAAAATGTATGACTAGTTGATAATACTCCAAACTAATCTACTTTCGCAAATAAGTGGTAAAGAAACACCTCAACTTTTTTCGCTAATTTTGTTTTGACAACAAAATCCGACGTTAAATGTAACGTCCGTTTCCTTTTTCTTTCTTTGGCTCTAAACCGAATTCATAATAACAATTGAAATCCAAACCACAATTGCGAGACTACTCTAACTAGCTGCCTACAACTAGAGAAACCACTAAACGTGCAAGGAGAAGCCAAATAAGGTTTCCATGCAACTGTTGAATGGCTTTATGCCTCTAGTTTGCTAAGTTATGCTTTAATAAAATTCTGGTTAAACCTTACCAATAAAAGCTTCACATACGCAGCGTTTAGTCTGGCAAGTGAAGTGTGACAGATTAATTGAATTTGGCGCAACTAGGCAGAAGCTTGCGATGACGTCCGCGATGATGATGATGATGACGATAGCGGATACGTAGTTCATTCCAAGAAAGTCTAAACAAACGCCGAAGACAAGCCCATGTATGGAAACCGATAAACGAATAAGCGAATTGATGATCGAAAAACCTGAAAAGGAACCCATGTAAGGAAAATGGAAAAGGGGAGGAGCCTTACCGCACCAGGGGATTCGTTAGTACTTAACTACAATTAAATTAAGCCGAAAATTTAGTCGACGGATTTCAGGCCGAACGTGTGTGGAAAGTATGCTTTGTAAGGTTCATCCAGCGCTTTAAATATTATCCTCCACTTCCCGCCCCAATTGACTGACCAGAATATTCGACGTTTCTCTCATAAGCTGGCTGACTGGGTTGGCTGTCCTGTAGAGGAAAGTGGGCTGACTGTGTGTTGTACTTTACTCAGTGGTTCAAAAAATTGCCAGAGTAGTGACGGTGAGGAGCTGACGAGAGAAAAAAAAAAACAGATAGAAAAATTAAAATGTAGCATCAGGCATTGCTTCAGAATCAGGGAGGATTAGTGTCTTTTGTGTTTGTTTATTCAGACTTACTTTTATGGGGTTTTAATGGAATAAAAATTTCGGCTGATGTAAGAGTGATAGGCCCGAGTGTTATGTTTTTTCGTTTTCTTATTCCACTTTCCTGAGTAAGTGCGCTTTTTTCAACTCACTAAGCAAAAACTGTTAGTTTGAACTCACACAGAAAAAGTTTGACTTGTCTCTTAAGGAAAGGATTATTATTTTCTAGTAGTGTCTTCCTTACTGAACCAGCTCAAATTCTCGGCATGATTTATAGCCTTAAAAGAACTGAAATGAAAAGGTAGCTATAGCGCGATAAAAAAAAAACGATGAGTAATTCCTCGATTAACTCATACTTACTTCGATAAAGGCTTATTTAACAACCACATAACTATTTAGAAGATAGCATCATTTTTCCTTCCCTTTGCTCTCTTTTCAGAGGGATGTACGGATAGAGATGCGTGCTGAGTTTTTCTAACCTTCTGAACTTTCTCTATTTCATAACTTGAATTTCTAAAATTTTTCACATACTAAAAATTACTTACGAAGAGAATATCGCGTTTATGCGTATATAGAAACGTTTTCTATGAACAGTACTGTATTTGTGTACTGTTTTTTTTTTCGGCCCCAGAGAGAAGCTGAAATTCACGCTACATTTTATTTTTGAAAATCATGGAAGACAAGTGAAAGGGTAGGTTTTTTGTTTCTCCTACATTCGCCTTTGAAAGGCTTGCATGGAATCTTATAGAGCTAACAGTATAACATACAACACCTTAACACCCTGAATATCCTATTAGGATCATTTATAATTTACAATTTGAAGAGAGCAATCTCTTATTCTTTTATTATTCAACAAAAATAACACTACAAATTACCGGTTTTAATAAACCCGACAAAACATTGTTGAGCATGTTTAAAAACGAGCTCAGTTCGCTGTCGATTCGCTGTCACTATCAATTACTGCGTATAGCACTGAGGTTACGAAAACTTTCGAGTTAAACTATTTCCACGGTTTTTCTCAACTTTTCTGGCCCACCCTTTATTCATCTTCTCTACTTAAAGAAAGTTCAACACCTATTTCCATTATAAATTAGTCACGTACACAAAAATATTTTAGCACAGTGGCGACTCGATTTGATAAAGAAGTCGGTCTGCAGAAGTTATGTTCTTCAGGCTTTGACCTGGTTGTACAAATGATTGTTTTTTGGTTTGGAAGAAGAAGCTAAGACAAGTTTCTGTTTGTTTCTGCGAGCTTTACGTTTATTATTGCTGTGTACAGCCGGTTGCAGCAACTTCAAGTAAAACATATTCTTTGTTTTTGTCAATTTTTCGGTCACATTTTTTTTCTCCTTTCTCCTTAAAAAACCAAATTGTCTTAAGATAATTGGTTTCGTTTGATTTTAATTCATTTTGGCGATTAAAAAAATTATTTACCATGAATAGTTTTCGCAAAGTTGTGAAGGGCCCGCGTTGTAACGTTGTTGAAAGTTTGCAGAAGTCAGTCTTTCATTGAAAGTTCTTCATGTGTATTTACTGTAAACGTTTTTTAAAAAAAGACGTTGTAAAAGTTACTAAAAAAGACAATTAACAGACTCTCGCATTAATAAAGAAGACAATGAGAATATTTTGCTTTAAAAGGAAAAAGAAAACTAGAGCAACAATTCTTACCTTGTTTGGTTTGCCGCCACGCGCGAAGTTGCACATCTAAAATTGAATCCTAGTTATCTTGCTTTGAACTCTCGTTTCAACAGTAAATTTCTAAAAAAAAAAAGTAAGACATGTGTTAATATCTATTATCTTTGGCTACTAAATACTAATGTAAAAACAATTTTTTCTGGATGAGAAAATAATAGATTTTCAGTCACTCGATCGACTTCTTTGAGTGGCAACTTTGAGCAACTTTGAATGAACATTGGAAAGCAAGTCACTAACCTGTTTCTTTTTTTCTCTCATGTAAGTTGTATGTTTGAGAAGTCTTGAGACACTTTCTACACCGTTTCCTTCCGATAAATTGGCGAAGAAGCAAGGAATAGTTATGTTTTTCCCCCATTTTGTGAAGACATGTCGCTGCTTTCACGTTCGTATGTTTGTTTGGCAACAGAGTGGCTCAAAATATTTTTTCTAGTAGAGTTCAAGTTTTGGCGCCGACTGTACCGCGTGGTTAAATACTTGTCCGTGATTGGTTTATCGCATTTTTCCTTGGCAGGTGTCAAAGGTTTGTTAATCATCCAATCAAGAGCCAAATTTTCTAAGAAAAGGCTTTTTAACATCAGTTAATTTAGGTTAAAAGCGAATTCAATTGATCTACTTTCATAATGTAGTTTTTTGCAACTTTCTCATACGGCGTTTCACAAATCTTTTTTTTTTTTTGCAACCCATAAAATAAACTTTTGAGCGGAATGTGCGAATCTAATTACGTGGCCTCTAAGGAAAGCACGAACATTGGGAGCAAAATGTATGAAGTATCCACCATCGCTTTGTTTCTTGGTGAGGATTCCTTTGTGTACCATTTCTTTCCTGCATTTTTGACAAGGAAAAGCTCAGTGAAATGCCTAAAAGATAGCTCGAAATTAAGATATCCATAACAGAAGATGGATCCGTCAAGGTAAGGCTCCGTAAGGCTAGTGAAACAAAATCAATTCTGTTGCATTTTGAAGCCAGACCCCCTGGTTTATATTTAGGACTCTATAAAATAACCAGTGAACTAACTTGTGAAGATTTCAGTAATTTAATGCATGTACTCTAATAACTGTAGTATGAAATGTCTCTTTCCCTGGATAATTTAATGAATAGACACTTTAAACCGAATTCTACAAAGATTCTGTGTTACTTCTGAAAAAATTTCTTTTAAAATAGTGGTTGTAAGCTAGCTATTCGAAACTAATTATTCCATTTCTACAGCATACATCTAGAGAACTTTGCCTCTTTTTAACTTATAAAGTGTGTGCGGATGAAATGCGATGAAGCCCAGTCCCATTTGACAAGTAGGGTGATCATGTTGCATGGAAAGAGCAAACACAAGCATAAGGGTGCTCATATGGGTGGCAGGGCAGGGTGTCAGCCACCTTAGTCAAAACTGAGAACATCTGTAGGTAGTACTTGCACAATAGGTTGGAGATCAAACCCAAGTCTCAGGTTAAAGATGACTTGCGTGAAAATTTTTTACTTTGATTAATAAACATGGCTTCCACTGATATTAACTGTCAAAACAGAACTGCATATGTTTGGAGAACCCATGGATTAAATGTTTAGGCCAAACATCATTTTTAAGGCCAACTAAAGCCCACGGAGATGAGAAAAAAATTCAATTCCAAGCACCCTGTTTTCTTAGAGTGTGAATGAGCTTGCCCTGTACATATTTGCAGATTTAAATCTGCCACTGCAGGGGTTTTAGGTCTCATTGACATTTCAAAGTAGGTGATGAAGCAAGCTGTCATAAAAATTTGATTCCTTGGCATCTCAAGTCTGTCAACGTATGCCTAGAAAATTTGTTCCACTATTGGTGTTATCTCTGTTGACTAGCTGTGTCAGTGTTGATAAGTTAAAAAATATGGATGACATCATGTAACAACACTTTATTTTGCATTGGTGGCAGTAAAAGTTTTAGGCAAAACTTTAACAACCTTAGTTCTCAACATGTACACTGATAATGAGTATGAGTGGTAATAAGAGACTTCACTGGTAATGCAGAGGGGATTCATCTAAACCCTGTTCAAGCCTGAATTTCTTTCAGGTTTTCTTCTTGCAACTGCTTAAGTTGCACACATCTGTGATAATCTTTCATGTCAAATCTTTGTTCTACAGTTCATGTATAAAATTTTACATAGTAAGTGTTGAATAATCAGCGGCAGATCAAGGGGCATGGGCCCCTCCCTTATTTTTACACCAAACTGAGGCCTGAAGCACCGAAAAAAAAGTATTTTTAAAGACCAGCCCCCCTCTTAACTCAGAGTCCGGATGACCGACTGACTGTCATTATAAGATAAGAATATACTATACCAAAGTTCTGCCAAAGAGGTTTCATTTGAATGGTACATCAGGGGATTCCATCCACAGACAAGTTAGAGCGAAAATGAACCCAACCATAAATCCAACTAGTGGTCTATTATCACTGCTGCATTCTGACTGGTTGAGCTGCTACTAGGTTATATGTTATAGCCTACTAGGTAGCGAAAAGCGCTGTCTTGGCGGCAAAAAAGGATTTTTTAACTAGCTAAAGTTGTTTTGTCTTAATATTTTTGACCAACTAGTTGGATTTTACTAAAACAATAATTATTCCTCTCGCCCTCATGGCCTCTGAGTCAATAGCCCATTCAGCCAGAGCCCATTCGGGCTTGAGGAATAATTGTTAAATATTCCATGTTAGTGCCAAGAAAAAGAGCAGCAAATTATATTTTAATTCTCAAATATTATATTAAAACCCATCTGAACCCCTGAAACATAGTTTGATCCCTGTAAATAAAGCAAAACCTCTAAGACAGCTACAAAAATGAATACAAGTAAATCGGTAGAGCAGTTTTAACAAAATGCCTTTATTTTAGCTGTTACTTTTACAAAAATTGTAGTTCTGCATGAGCCTGGTTAAGAACCCTTACCACTAACTTTTATCAAAATTACAATTACATGTAGTATCAAGTGCTTCAGTGTACGTCTGGCTGGCTTCATTCGTCTTTGAAAAGAATCTGGAAATGAAATGGATCAAAGTATCATTTTTGTTTTGCGTTTATACTTTCTATAGCCTGTCAATCATACCTGATGGCCGTATTCACACTAGAGTCGGATTATCCATCTGAGACGGGTTATCTGTTTGATAATTTGCGTTAGACAGATATCACATATTAATTTGAAAATGGAACGGTCTTAATTTTGGATGGACAATCTGCCTGACTTCATCCATCTGTTATTCCATCAATTTTTATGGATTTTGAAGTTTGATTATCCGTCTGTAGTGTGAAAATGGCCAATGCCGTATAGATTCCAATGCAGATGTTCTTTCGCTCGTCACGCAATCCTCTCCAATGTAGGGAAGGAACGCATGATGAAACCCAAGGAACGTCTGTGCAGGAGGCTAAATGCTGTTATCATTTGAAACATAGCAAGTGACAGTCATGATCCTTATCTCGTGTAAATGATCCTTGCACTCACTTCATATACATTTTCGTCCATTAATATATATAGTAAAATTTTTTGGATAACTTAGTTTACAAATTCTTAGGGTTACACAACAGCTCCTTACAACAGTTGATAGCCCTCGATGAAGATGCCTTTCAACATCAGGACTGGAAAGAAGGAAAATGAAAAGATTGAGATGTACCAGGACCTGAAGAACAAGTAGGAGAGTGTCCTGGGAATGAGATTGACAACTCTAGATGATTTGGAACTGCAGGGAGGTCACTATTGGACCCACGACACCTCTCTCCTCCGCAGAGGCTCCTACTGGGTATCCCAATAAAAGTAACAATAATCAAAAAATAGCAAGTGTGCGGGGGAGGATGGGAAGGGGGAGCTTCCTCTCTTTCCTCTTCCCATTGACCCTGCACGCTTTCTTTTTTCCCTCTCTCCAGCCTTCAGGACTACGACATGAAGAGGCCTCGGCAGAGAAGATAGCCCCTGATGACAGGATGCAAATCCGAGTGGGTGTCTTTAAGTGACGTGTAAACCTGGTTGTGGTACATAGCTTTTACCTTGTTCAAAGCCATTTAAAATGCATCATCAAATTTCTCGCACTTTTGTCCCTCTGACACAACAGTCACTGGCACAAATGGATGTTTAGTGTTCATCAGATAGTTCTAAGTGAAGAAAACTCCAGGTTAGAGTCGGGCTATATAGTTTTGAATCAGGGAAATATCTTATAAAAAAGTTGTTATAGTCGCCTGACATCGCTGAGAATGACTTTTGAGCATGGCTGATAAGTGCGCCTAGTATATCATGAAACTCCTTACCATAACCAGGAGCCTATAACCCGGAGAGAGCACTCCTTTGTGCCCATGCAAGGCATATTCACAGACCAATTTATTTTTAGATCAACTTTCCCGCAAATTATGATCATTAAATAAGAATCACCGAAAGGTGATTTTAACTGGGCTGCCAAAGGCAATTTTTCCTGGAGAAGAGGGTGGCTGTTCACACTTACGCCACCACATAACTTTGTCACCGACCATTGTGTGACATAGCATCTCATGTGAGAGTTAAACATAAACTCATTTGAACATTGTACCCTTTTGAAAGACTTACGTAACAAGAAAATAAGTACCATTTTTAAGTCGCAGCTGTATATAGTAACTTTTCAAATTCCCCCATTATGAATAAAACTAAGCAAGTTAGCTATTCTAAGCAGGAAACAGTAAGCGTTATTTTCACTCACCCCTCCCCCAATCCCTCTGCCCCCCAAAATAAAGTGTGAGAGTATAAGGTGATTTGACCTAACCGGAAATTCCAAAAATTATTGTCATTCTACTGGTCATAAAACACAGTTAATAAGCAGTACACTTCTCAATTCTGGTTCTTAAAACTAACAAAGCAAATTAAATTTAAGTATACAGTTAATTGACAGAGTGTCCGGGCAAGAATCAGCTCTCCGGGTTGAAAAGAAAGTCAGTGGGCCTATAGATTGAAGTGTATCCAGCTTCAGCGCTTGAATATTATAACTGATTTTTTTAACAGCCAGAATAGGGCAACTGGGTCTCACATCCGGTAAAAGCGCACACGCATTTATCTTCCTTTGTAGCGTGTGCAAATTTTCAAATTTGTTCATGATCATGTAATAATGGTGTGTAATGTTTGTAACAGCCATTCACCCTGATGAAGGCTGTTTAACATGGTCGAAATAAAGGTGAGAGATGAAAAAACATTATTTTACTCTTCATTTGTGAGAATATTGTATTTATTGAATTATGAAGAGAATGTCTCCTTTCCTTCTCCTCGCTCTTTCTTTTTCTCCTTTCCTTTTCCTTCGTTACAATGATTTTGGGGCTTCTTGGGCGTAAGAAACGTGACTTTTGACGCTTTTTCACTAAAATGACCGCAAATTTTGTTAGGTTGGCTTTCAAAAAATCGGCTATATACATTTTGACATTGTGATCTACATTCCCTGGGACATTCCTTTCACATGTACAGCAAGAATCACAATAAGATAAAAAGAGACATTAGCTGTCGCCTTTTAAACAGTTTAAAAAAATTCAAACCAAAGATTAAAATTGAACCACAGTCAACAGCTACACACTCAGAGAGATTTGCAATGCATGTTTTAGAAGGGAAAAAACTCATTGAAAGGTTTAAACTTCAACAAAAAGTGAAGAAAAACCACAAAAGGTACTCAGCGTACCATCTTTTCAAGGAGGTGATGAAAAGCACAGTAGTTGCTAGCTTCAAACACATCTTCATTTAGAGACATGTTAAAACATGGTTAAAAGTTACCAAGTTAATAATTATTATTTATAGTGTTCATCGCCATAAAAACGAAAATCCCTGGGGAAGTACTCCCTTACATTTGCCTCTTAGGCATTGATCCGAAATAAGGTCTAGGGTCAAGATTTGGAGAGCCGGACAACACCCCCCCCCCCCCCCCCCCCACCACGAATTCCCAGGAATACCCCCTGTGAACAAAAAATTTCGGAGGGGTACTGCCTTACATTTGACTAATAGGTATTGGTCTGAAATAGGGTCTAGGATCAGGATTTGAAGAGTGGGACAGCACACCCCCACCCTGAATTGCTAGAAATACCCCCCTGCCCCGAATAAAAAATTGACGGTATTTTATGAACTGGGCCAGCCTTCGGCAACCCCAGTTAATAAGTCTTACAAATCACTCAGTCAAAACCGGAGGACAAGAAAATAGTATTTTTAATGTTTTGCAGGCATTTACTTTTTCTTTTTGCCATTATCATATTATGGATGTGTAATACGATAAACGATGCTTTGATTGTTGCCGGAAAAATACTGCAAAATGATGCTAAAAATAAACTGATCTTTGAAGACATTGTTGCATAGGCTAAGTATGGTTGTCCTTCTTCCCTTTGCCCATCACTTTTACCCCCCCAAAAACGCCTGATCACATGTTACCCTTCACATAGCCTTTTATCTGTTTCATCTGAGCAACACTCCTTTACACATGTTTCTAAAATTAGTTAAGTTCATGCACAATAATAATGATTAACTTGGAAACTTGTGTGTAAATATGAGGCTGAGCCTGATGGGTTCCAAGAAGATTATACACCAAGTTCAGAACATTTCCTCCCTTTTCAGTGCGCAGAGTACAAGAGCCAAAAGGGGATTTCAATTCACTTGCACATAACATGTTTACCAGCGAAGTAAGCAAGTGAACAGGTTCTTTAGAGGTTTTGGCTGTGCAACTGGGGTGGAGAGATTTTAAAAGGTTCATGGGCATGGATGAGGGGTAGTCTGCTACAGAGCGGTTCTTTGTGTCTTCACGCAAGACTGTGTTGCATGATGACACAAAAAACAACTCTGTTGCAGACTAGGACGAGGGATATTTGACTTACATTATACCAGTTTCAGGTTTATGTCAATCCCACCCACTACACCCAGTCTAGGTTTCTACCTAGTAGCTTTATAATAACAAAAACTGAAAATAAAAAACAAAACAAGAAAACAACAACAAAAAGAAAAATCTTTCTTATCATAGGTTTTGCCTTTTGTCTGACGAGCTCATTGAGGAAGGGAATTGTTATTACATTTGTGTGTTTACCAACCATACTGTGAGCACTCTCAGGCCAGTTTAGGGACATGCAAAATATATCAGCTCAAGAAACATCTGAAAGGATTAAGAGAGAGGTTCCACATCCAAATTACTTACATGAGCGTACAGTAGGCCTTTGTGCCTTTCATCAATACTAGCTTTCTTTCCAACCCAGACAAAGCATTCCTTGCCAGTGTCACAAATGAACACTAAAAAATGTAAATAGTAAATTGTAAATAATTATTGGATGAGGGTTTTGTGATAAATGCAATAATCAAGGTCAAAGTAAGTGTGATTATCAGCTTTGGCTTGGCTGATAACACTTACTTTGACCTTGATTATTCTGGATATCACAAACACTATTGTTCTATTGTACATTAATTGTTTCAAAGAGAAAATGGTCGGCAAACACAGCATTGCATGGAACATAGTTTGACATTGCTTTTGGAAATCATGCATTGCAGGCACAACCTACAGAGTATAGTAGTCACTTAATCTGATAGCAGATAACTAAAATGAAGGTTAATATGCTGATTACCAAAATTAACTGTAGGCTCTTAGCCAATGAAAAAACAGATTCAAGCACAATTTATAATAATCATCATTACACAACATACAATCCAAACCTGAAGGTTAATTTGATCTTCAGGTAATGTGATTTAGACCATCACAAATTCAGTGTTGATGATACCAATTTGAACAAAAGCATTTCCTTACCATCATTACTATGCAGTTTTCCTTTTGAAAAAATGCCTTGGTCTTCCAATTCCAGATGCCCACTTTCATCACTTAGTTTAAAGATAGTTTTCTTGAAGTCATCATCTCCAGTCTGTAAAGAAAATAGTGAATCAAAGTGAAAATAATCTACCAGGGGTGCCATTTAGGGGTGGGGGGTAGGATTCTTTCCCCATCTACTAAGTCATTGAGGGAGCTCAAGTCACTTGACAAATTTAAAAAGGCCATCCTCAATGTAACAATTTGATTAATATTGATTTTAGTTCTTAGTAAGTTCTTATTTAGTTATAGATTTGTCTTTTTCACTTAATGTTTTTTGGTAGGAGGACCCTTCTGTAAAGCACTTTAGGGTGAAGTGGGCATCCTCCTTAAAGATTGTCATTATTATTACTATATGATGATACCCTTGGGCCAGTTTGATCATAAAAATGAATAATAATAGAAACGAAAGAAATTTCTAGCAGTCACAACACTAATATTTTTTCGACACTAGGCATTGGGTTAGTGAGTTTAATAAATCACTTGCCTAGAAGACAAGCCACTGATCCAAGAAAAAACTGAAGTGTTTCAAAACATTACAAGATTTGCAGCCTGTACTAGAATTTTAGAACTTTCATGACTCGACTTTATCAAGTCCAGACAGAAATTTTCTGTTCCTGCATGAGACAAGTTCAAATTTGCTAATCTCTCAGCGCTACTGTTGGAGTCCACACATGTTCCACAGTATGAATCGCAACCAAGGATATGTTTTCTTCCAACTAAGTTGAAAACTTCTTGACCTCTTATTGCACATCTTTTTTGCTTCATGCTGTGTGTGGTCCTTTGGTAAGCCATGAAAATCTGCCTTAGCATGACTGGCCGTTTTCTCAAAGTTAGTTTATTAAAAGAGCTTCTTCATTCCTGTGGTAAGGCCTCCACGACCTATCACCTTCCTACATCAAGGAACTCCTAACTCTGTATTGTCCTGCATACATGCTTCGTTCATCATCATATTTTCATTACCTCCAGGTCACCTGATGGGTCTCCAGAAGGAAGCAACTTGTCAAGATGGTACCCTAAACGATCATCACCTAATGCAAGTCATGGTACAAGTCAATGTCAAAAGTGTCATTACAGAATCATCAAAGGATCATTTTTGTTTTTTTAACTTTATATACAGTCTTGACCTTGTATATTAAACTTTGGTGGTCACCCTCTCTATCATGCAGTCACTTGCAAAACCTCTGGAAAATTAATACTTTCCCTTAATTCTGTGGTTCCAGAAAATGTCCATACTACCATAATGAAGCGAATTTCACTTGCCTGGATTTTCCATTTTTAAAAAAGATAAAGTTGAACTTATTTACGTCTTCAAGAATGATCTACCAGGTGGGTAAGTATCAAAATTTAATTTGGTACTAAAGCCAAAAATGAATAATTCATTTTTGACTTTAGTTACATTTGGAAAGTCATTTATAATTAATCATCCAACTCACAGCTCCTCCTGTGGAATATCATGGGCTTCTAAACACCACATCCCACCCCTGGAATCTCCAATTCCCCCCAGGGTGGAGGTATGGATATTTTCTGGAACTGCATGAATGCAGGGTGACAGCTAATAAATATGGTTTGACCATGAAAATGTTTTTTTCATTCACAAATTTGGGCAAAAGTACCTCTAAGCAACCAACAAACTTTGTGGGAATCAAACTGATAAATTTATAGCGAAAATGAGTGAATTTTACTCAGTTAGTGGGAACTGAAAGTTGAACTTACCAATAACTTCTGTTTTTGCTTTTCCTCTTTCAGACTAAAACATAATAACAAGAAAAATAAAAACTAAAAGTAAAAATAAAGGAAAATGGGAAGGATCGATAGAATAAAAAAGGATCTAGCTGAGAGTAAATGATATGGTAGTTAACTATTTATAAAACTGTTGCGGAGAATCTGGTAAAAGTGAAGAACAGCTCCCCTAAAAGTCTGTCGGCCGACTGTCGGCCAGCAGTATACCAACAGTTAACCGACAGTTGACCAACAGCAAACTGACACTTGAAAATTTGACAAATGTAATGACATCGCAGTACCCTGCAAGCAGAGGCTTTTCCCTTGTGTTTCTCAGCGTTGTACTGCCATTCTCTTCATGGTTTTGGCTGCTCGCGTTTTGTTTTGGTTGTTTCTGTGCCGAGGAAAAGACCTCTGCAGACAGCCGTTTGGGATTCTTGTTGAGCATGCGCATTAGATACCTCCAAGATCTAGGAGGTAATCACATGACTAAACCGGTTGTGGAACCGGTTTTATCGACTCGCGCATCTTTTTTGTACTAGTTTGCTGTGCAAAAGTGAGCCCGCTATATCAACATGGCGAGTGCGAGTCTTTCCCGTGGGAAAATTGACTCATGAATACATGAGCAAACTCCGGCGGCGGCATCGTATTACCGACACGTGACCCAGAAATTCCATGGTAACCGCATTTTCATCTCGCGCATGCTCAACAGGAATCCCAAACAGCTGTCTGCAGAGGTCTTTTCCTCGGCACAGAAACAACCAAAACAAAACACGAGCAGCCAAAACCGCAAAGAGAATGGCAGTACAATGCTGAGAAACACAAGGGAAAAGCCTCTGCTAGCAGAGTAACATCGCAGTCACCCAACCCTTACTGTTCTATGAAATCGCCCTATAATGCATTGCGGTTCGTTTAGCGTGTCATATAGGCACTTTCAATTATCTCTGTCTGTTTGAGTTTATTTTTGGTTAATATTTTCAGTTAGTTAATTATTTTTTTACATAGTCACTTGTCAGAGACAATAAAAGCTGCTTACAAGTTAGTCATTGAATTTGTTTTATTTGGTGGTTCCTAAAGGAACCGTTTTGGTTGTTGCTAACCCCAGCAACTTAGTGCACAGGATAAAGCTCTGCAAATTATATGTTGCAGCATCATTTTGAAGCGCTCTCCTGGATAAACTGGGGGAGCTGTTCTTCATTTTTCCCGAGAATCCAGTTGGAGAGTAAATGACACAAGATCAAATCTCTTGGGTCATTCCAGTTAAAAACTTCCAAGAGAAACAATTCCTGAAAAGGTGGTCCTGTATTCCCAGCCAGAAAGTTTCAAACAGAAATTTGCAGCTGCTTTTTGGTAAATGCATGAAACTGATTTGTGCAAATGGTATGCAATTGATTCCAGGATGAAATTTAGCAGTCCAAAATTTTACTTTAGATTTGCCCAAACCACAAACGGACCATCTATGTACCATTTTAACTGAAAAAATTAAGTATGCAGGTGATCTCATTGTTAATAAATTAAACCCTCTTAAGATCTCTTAATGAATTAACGGCACTTACCTCCAACTGTTGCAAATACTGTGCAGCTTTGATACGCTCATCCTTATCAGACTGACTGCCATTGATCTTAAAAATATATAATATAATTATTATTATCATCTCGATGCAAACATACAACACTGGGTTATAATTTCCAGAAAAAACCTATACTTGCAATGAAGGGAATTGATGACTCAGAAAAATCAAAATACCAATATAAAGCACTAGGTTTTGGTGTCCAAGCAAATTATTCTTCCTCAAGGATCACTTAAACCTTTTCTGTTGATTAATAAATGACTTTGAAAACATTTACTAGTTTGCTTTTTTTTAAAAAATGTGATAGACTATACATTAAGGTTACCTTTGTAGTAATATTAATGTGGAGACCAAATCCATCAACTGCATGTTTTGAATACAATATTATTTTGATGCCCAAATTGCCATTATTAATTATAATTAATCCTCATAACTATCGTACAGAATTTTACGAATAGTCTTTCACGCACTAGCCTCTATTTTAGCCTTAAGACAAGTTTCGTTTATTCAAACCTCTTCAGTTTGGCCATGGATAACAGAAAGAGTATTTCCATTATCCATGCTCAGAAGAGTACTTGACAACATGCAATTTTACTGTCTTCATTGACTATGTGTGTTCAGTAAATCCTGCAATATAGACAAACAAAAAGAAAACTAAAACACTGTTTGATAAATAACAACCACACTTAGGAGCCTAAATGGAGGCCAAAAAATGTCAGTAGGTGTTTCACATTCATGCTACAATTATTAGTTTATGTAAGGCAAAAGTACAAAAACTATTCGAGTCTCTTCAGTGCCTTCGAATACATGATGCGCGGAGTGACGTGAGGCGATTGTGTTCACTTGATATGTAATTTAGTAGTTTAATTTCAACATCAAAGGATGAGCGAAATTAACATACTGCTTTACGAACAATTAGCAGCGTTAATATAGTATTACTTGAGCGAAACAGTTCTCAACACAAACTAGTCTACCGATTGGAACTTTACACACCGTGTGCGTACACTTGCTCGGCGCCAGCTCGGTCGAATGTAGTTAATTTCAGCCATTTTCAATCAAAATTTATGGCGGAAAATAACAGCAATCAGTCTGTAACTATGCCTACGCCACAATTCCATCCTTAAAGCATCTGTCAATCGTAGTTATGAATAGACCATCAGGCCCCAGTTGTTCGAAAGGTGGATAGCGCTATCCACTGGATAAATTACTATCCACTGGATAGCGCAATTGGATGTCGTA
>JBBMOI010000004.1:4545000-4837500 GCA_038088405.1 Porites divaricata
ATAGCTACAATTAACGGTTCCGTGAGAGTGGATCGCATAATGTACCATAACCTAACTTATGATCAGAAGGTTGTTATCCATTGCTTTGCCTTCGGTCTTACACTTGTTTAGCTCTTGATCAATGAAGTTGACTTTCGCAGTATGCAAAATGGTTTCTGAAGAGGCAACACCTTTTCGATAATGTTTAAATTGTCCCTGTATTTTAAATCGTTTGCATGGAGAAACTTCCTTTTCGCTTTTTAATCTCAACAACAAATTTCACAGTTTTTTTAATTTTCTGTTCGTGATTTTTTCCTAGCAAATTTGTATTTCGTTCATATAGCTCTTTGACTACATGCGCCTAGTACAGTTGGTTCTCGTATATTTTCTGTCTTCAGTTATTTATAGGTGAAGACAGAGTATTATTTTTTGTTGATGGAGACTTATAACGATCATTACTCATAATTTTTGAGATTGACACTCTTAGTGATTACTTCTTTTCTTGCTTCTTTCTAATCTGGGACCAGCTGCATAAAAAGGAATTTTAGACGTAAAAAAATAAAGGGATTTACCAGGCCTAACGTAGGACCCTAGCGTTTACGTCGAACGTAAATATTTCTGCAAGTGGCCCCTGGTTTTTTACATGTCGAAAAGTTTCTTTGAAGATTTTTGTTGGCTCATTTTTTTTCCCAAGATGTTGTCACGTCAGTGTTTTTCACTCTGGAACGGTTTTAAAAGTGGAAAGCAGGATTTTCAAGCCTTGGCGCAACTGGAAGAAACAAGATAGCATTTCGTAACATTTTGTGAGGGCAAAGAGGCCAGAGAGGGAAGCGAAATTAAAGGGGTTCACACTATTCCCCTCTTGCCTCCCCGCAGACGTCCTGTGGGGTTCGTTTGTCAGGTATGGATACGTGACAAACGAACCCCACAGGACGTCTGCGGGGAGGCTAATTCCCCTCCGGTTCCACCTTATCAAAGAACCTCCCTTGGGAAAGTAAACGAAATGCGCAGTAGTTTTTTCATTTTTCAATCTCCGAAAAGAGTTAAAATTTGATAAAGTAACGTAATAATGATGTCATTATAATTATATCACTGGTGGTCACTGGTGGCCATTCGCGGTCAGTTTTAGACACAGTCCACAAAAAAGGGAAAAAATAGAAAGGGTTACTACCCTCCTTTTAACTTATAAAACCCTAACCACGATTCAACTGGTATCATGAACCCTGAAGCACACACAAACCGACGAGGAGGCCTGGGGACGAGGACATGAACATAACTGATAGACACAACACACCTTCACTAAAATGGCTTTACAGTTCTTTATTCACTATTTCACTACTGGCCAATGACAAAATAATTGCTTTGATAATTTACATCAGTAGAAAATTAATCACAAAATTATTGCAAAATCTCTACACTCGATTAAATTTAACTCTATTTTTGTGCATTTTCGTTTTTCCTTCAATTAGACAAGAAGGAAGAAGACAGAAGGGAACTGGAGCCGAACTGCGTCCCGCACTTGTTTCTGGGAACGTTACTGGAGACGACCCGGTTAGTAATTGGTCAATTTTTTTCGTTGTCCCTAGTAACGGTCCCAGAAGTCTTTTCGAGACTTTATTCGGCCCAGTTTCCTTCTCGTTCCTAAAGTGCCGAATTTCTTTTTAATACGTAACATATAAACAAAATAAATTTGATTCGTCATATTGGTACTGTACAAATACATAAGGATTATTTACCACAATTATCGATCCGCCATTACAACAAATAACATTTTACTATGTCATACGTCCCCAAAAATACGCCACTTCCGAGTTGCCTCTCAGTGCGAAGCTATTGATGCGAAGTTCTTGAAATGAAAATGATGTTCTATTCTCATGCAAGGAAAACTTCTCTACACAGGAAGTAGCCTGCGAGCAAGCTCTCCCGAGCGCTCTGGCGGCGGAACGAGAAAAGGCGGGAGAGCTTGCAACTACATCTCTGGAATTCTAATTCCATCTCCAGTTCCCCTGTTGCTCCCCGTCGACTGAGCTGTCAGAAACGAAGCGCGAATGTAAGCAAACGTAAAACACGTGCCAAGGGTAATGACGTCATTTCTTATGTCATCTCCGCCAATCAGCATTTCGTATCGACTTTTTCGATGCAGATATTCAAATTTCAGAGACGTAGTTGCAAGTTCTCCTTCCTTTTCCCGCCATGCCGCCAGCGTGCCCAGGAGAGCTTGCTCGCAGGCTACACAGGAAAGGTTTTGCATTTTGCCTCGTTTTGAAAGCGAGAGTTTAACCCAGAAACGGCCAATTCGAATTCTACACATTCTATTGGCTGAGACATTAAATAATTTTTCGACGTTCAGACCATATGTACAGTATCAGGGTCGATTCTTGATTAAGCCCGTGGCAACCATGATGTGCTTTAATAACTTGCTCAAAAGACAGCAAAGTCAAGTTTGTTCTTAAATAGATATCCAGTGTCAACAGTTGATTATATACTTACTTGAGTTACAGTGCTATGTATGTACACAACTATATCAGCTAGAGTAATTTCTGTAATTTAATTTATTACACCTACGCTGTTTTGTACGAACCGCGTTACTTGAAAATACATGCGCAATAACGTTACTTTCGTCAAAATGCACGTCTGTTATATTACGTCAAGACGCTGACCAAACTAAACGAGGGCTCTGTGGACAACCAAAAATCGGTAAAAAAGTCATGTACACGAATTGCAAATCTCCGTTTTATGTCATGAATAGGAAAAATCCAAGATGATGTCATATTACTACAATGTTTTAAGCCTCAGCGGGATTGACAGATTTAAATAAGAAGGCAAGTTTTAGTTTGTTTCTTACATTTTAAAATATTTTCCCCATGCAAGTCTATGGAACTGGCGACAATGGCTGTGCATGACACCAAAACTACTACTGATCCTTGTGAAAATGTTTGTAACATCTACAAACAGACGACACAATAAATAACTGCTGTATAGATACGTTCAACTGAACGTTTTCCATTCTCTCACTCTGGAGTTAATAAAGAAGGCTGTAATATAGTTCTAACTTTAATATCTGTGGATCAAATCCTATTGTGTGACCATTCAAATGAAAGCTATTGACCAGTAATTTCCTGTAGTGCTGTTAATAATTCTGTACAAGCTAGTTCTACCTTTTCGGTCCGAGGACGAAATCATGCAACAGGGCTGCATGAAACCTGTACAATGGTAACTTCGCATGGTGATATTGTAGTTTCAAAATGTTAGACAAAATGAAATTATATTTCTTAAATTTTTTTTGTGTTCTTAGAAGCGAAAGTACTACTACACTTGCATGAACACGTTTTTAAACCCATATGGTATTCTCAAGATCCACCTCTCCATATTTGCGACCTGCAAGATGGAAAGAAGTAAAGCCAAATTAAAACGACTTAAATAAATATGCATGCAGGCACGAACAAAATGTGAATGGTTACTATTAATTTTGACGTTTAGTACTTAGTAATTTATTCCATTTATTGGTTGACTTTGGTTAGGCATTCAGCGGTCAAGCAACGTAATTGTTAGTTTTATCATTTATTGCCAGAATGTGTAGTTTCGAAATAAAAATATCCATATTTAGTAAAATCCAACTAGTGATCTATTATCAATGCTGCGTTCTGATTGGTTGAGCTACTACTAGGATATATGTTATAGCCCACTAGCAACGAAAAGCGCCGGATTTTGGGCGACAAAAAAGGATTAAAGGGACACAGTCAGCTATGGGACCGCGCTGACCTGGACATTACTTTTGCTGGTTTGAAAAGCGTTTACCTCAACCCGAAATCAAATCTACGCGTCGGATACATGTAGAAATCCGCTTCAATCCTGCCTACCCTGCTAGCAGAGGCTCTTCCCTTGTGTTTCTCAGCGTTGTACTGCCATTCTCTTCGCTGTTTTGACCTCTGCAGACAGCCGTTTGGGATTCCTGTTGAGCATGCGCGAGATGAAAATGCGGTTACCATGGAATTTGTGTCACGTGTCGGTAATACGATGCCGCCGCCGGAGTTTGCTCATGTATTCATGAGTCAATTTTCCCACGGGAATGACTCGCACTCGCCATGTTGATATAGCGGGCTCACTTTTGCACAGCAAACTAGTACATAAAAGATGCGCGAGCTGATAAAACCGGTTCCACAACCGGTTTAGTCATGTGATTACCTCCTAGATCTTAGAGGTATCTAATGCGCATGCTCAACAGGAATCCCAAACGGCTGTCTGCAGAGGTCTTTTCCTCGGCACAGAAACAACCAAAACAAAACGCTAGCAGCCAAAAGCGCGAAGAGAATGGCAGTACAACGCTGAGAAACACAAGGGAAAAGCCTCTGCTAGCAGGGTAATCCTGCCTAGTGTTTCATTCGATCTTCGATCTTTTACTGAAAATCTCTTTTTGAGTAAACTTTTACTCGTCCTATTACATTATTTTATCACATTTGGTTAAAAACAGTATTCAAAGAAACATGAACAGAAGAGGTGAGAAACGCGTACGCGCCGGGAGGGAAAAATCGCCCTCGTTTACCAAAATAACAAGAGAAATGAATCCGAAACATTGGCGTTATATATATTTGGAAAATCAATGAAAATGGTTACACATATTTGGAAAATCAAGCTTTCTCGACCGTGAACCTTCGACAATGATTCAGACTTCGTGCAATTTGTCACCTCTACTGATGTTCAAATTCGGAAGCATTCGTCGATGTTTGGCTCCACCGGTGAATTCACAAGGGTATATATGTATATATATAAAAACGAGTGCTCTAATGTGGCTTAGGGCCTATAATCACGATTTCGGCTTGTAACTAGTTCAACTCTACAGGGTTTGTTTAGAGTATTCCGGATACGCTTTTGTTTCACGCGTGTCTTGTGACATGCAAATCAGCTAAGAAATGGTATCTAATGCGCATGTGCTCAGCTGACTGTGTCCCTTTAAAGTCTAGCTTTAAAATAAGCTAAAGTTGTTTTGTCTCGATGTTTTTGACCAACTAGTTGGATTTTAGTAAAACGATTATTCCTCTCGCCCTCATGGCCTCTGAGTCAATAGTTATTCGGTCTTCGGCCTCACCGCGGACTATTGACTCAGAGTCCATTCGGGTTCGAGGAATAATTGTTTAATATCCCCCCCCCCCCCCCCCACGGTGGGCACTTCTGTTTCAGACCTCCCACCCCCGGCAATTTCTATCCCAGGGGTTGCTTGTCATGCCCCCCAGCCCCACTCCCTGGAATTTCCGCGATTTTCGAACTTGGTTGGGTGCCCACTGAAAAGACTATTTCTGTCCAAAATGCTGTTGGACTATTCTATTTTGCGAAAGATAATCAGTTGTTTTTGTGACAAACTGAAAACTGAGATATTGCTCATTCACAAAAATGATTTTAGACAAGGTGGTGAATTTCAAGGATTTTTCAAGACCTAATAAAGAAATCAAGTACTTTTCAAGGACCATAACCGAATTCAAGGACTTTGCAAGATAACTACTAAAATTCAAGACCTTTTCAAAATTGTACGAACCAAGTGGAGAAACGTTGTCCCTGAAAAAAAGGGCCACCCTCCCAGCCGAGTCAAATTTTAGCAATCGTTTTTATGAGAAAAGAGGTTTACCCCTTTGCCCGAGCCAAGAGCTAACAACAGCACTCGCGCATGCTCTGATTGTCTAGCCATGTCCGAATTGACCCGGCTGGGCGAGCCAAAGTGTTTATATGGAGAAAAGCTGGTTCGACAAGGAGTGTGACCTTACCGTCGAAAAAGGATGACCCGGCTAGGTGCGTTGGTCATCCTTCTAGACGAGTCAACGTTTTGCTTCTCATGAAAACGGTTCGCTAAGTTTGGTAAGGAAATATAGGAAAAGCTGGTTCGCCCAGGGTAGCTCAGGTAGGCGAGTGATCCTTCTAAACTAGGCATAAACATCATTAGTAAAATCCAACTAGTGGTCTATTATCAACGCTGCGTTCTGATTGGTTGAGCTACTAGAAGGCTATATGTTAGAGCCTACTAGTAGCGAAAAGCGCTGGCTTGTTGGCGGCAAAAAGGATTTTTTAACTGGCTAAAGTTGTTTTGTCTTGATATTTTTGAACAGCTAGTTGGGTTTTACTAAAACAATTATTCCTCTCGCCCTCATGGCCTCTGAGTCAATTTAAGAATTTGTTCATGCTTAGCGTGCGTATATCGAGTTATGGATGCACGCGGGAAGTTTGGAGAGCACGAAAGATGCGTAAGAGTTGCACGAGGCGATAGCCGAGTGCAACTCTAGCTTCTTGAGTGCTCTCCAAACTTCCTAAGTGCATCCATAACTCGATATACGCACAGCTAAAAGCATGAGCAAATTCTTTTATAACAGAGCTGACAAAAATGCTTGCTTTTTGATTACCGGTAACTGCAAAATTCTCGTAACGCGCGCCACAGAAAAACAAACGCTTCTATACTGGCTGGTTACAAACACGCCACAATCGCCTAGTTTGAAAGAAAATTCTTTCTGTGAAACTGAGAAAGAAAATTTGCTTATTTATTCGTTAACGATCAATTGAAACTAAGCAGAAATAAAGATGAAAGTGTCTTAAAGTCCACCTAAAGTTAAAATACCGTCACATGTTCGTAAGACGTCGTGGAGTATGGTTTGGATCCGGCGCTGAGAAGATGTTTATGTTTTGCTTGGCGAAATCCAGAAAACTTGTTTTTTTAGCGAAGACGATTGTCATCCTACTTTACATTCATTTACGAACAATGGCTGGTCATTACGGCTACTTGAGAAGACCTGGCAGCAGTTGTTTTTATGAGTAATAAATTTGTCTTCTTGAGTAATTTGTCTTGTTATTGCAAGAGAAATTTTCCTGATTTAGTCGGATTGTTCGGTGATAACAAAAGTGCATAACAAATTTAAAAACAACAATAAAAACGGAAATTTTACATTTAATTGTTGTTAATGACCAGTTGGTGTCTCTTCTGTTCCCAGTGAATGTCTCTCGGCCAAAATTTGCTGCAGCTGCTCTTTTGACAAATTTGCGAAACGGGCAACTTGCGAGTTTTTTTTAATACGGCTTTATTTTTGCTGCTTGTTAGATCAGAACGTAAAAGGTCAATGCCGATTGAAAAATTCGGCAGTTCTTCGCTGGTTTTTTCCATATTTTAAAGAGAAGGAAAACTGCATTGCAGCTTAAAAGACGACAACTTTGCAGCCAGGTAAAAAAAAAATGCTCGCGTCATCTTATTTACGCACGGGCGTGCGTAAATAAAGATTTTGTTCATAGCGGCTCAATAGGACCTATATAGGACAAGCACGCGCGCTATGTTATAAAGCCCATTCGGGCTCGAGGAATAATTGTTAATTATACGTTTCTGGGAAACTGCCCACCTACCCCTCCCCTAAGCCAACATTAACACTTACTTCCCACTTAGAGCAAAATGTTGGCTTAGGGGAGGGGTAGGTGGGCAGATTCGAAGAAACGTAAAATGATACGTAACGACTAGCAGTGTTACGGTCAGTTGTTGATTAGAAATAAAGAATTTTGAAAAAAAAAAAAACCACAAAAAAAAACAACAAAAAAAGCTGAGAAAACAGCAGAGGAAGGAAGAAGCATCATCGGTTAACAAGCAAAAAGAGTATTAATTTTTTATAGCAACTTACACAATCTGATTCAAGAGCAGTTTGCATCAATCTCCTGGCAAATAAAACACATATGTTCTTAACTCTCTTGTACTACTCGTTAATTACTTAAAGCCTCAAACATGATTACATTAGCTAGCACTTGGCATGAAGGCAAAATTAAGTTATCGCTGATCACTTACTATGCTTCAAGCAATTTCAAGTGAGCATATGAACAGAAGAAAACGTAAAACGTTGGATAGGATACGTACATGGCTAATGTAAATAGTGATGAGATGTGATCGTAACGTCTAATCTGTGGAATAATTTTCAAGAATGCATAGTAGTAAAACAAGTAAAAGGGTGCTATCGCAATATCTAATTTATGGGTTAATCAATTTCGAGAAATTTTGCCACGCGAGCTGCTATTGCAGGACAATAACACCAAAAAGAACGTAAAAAGAAAGCAATAACAACAGCAAAACGCACGCAAAAATCTATTAATTTTGCAAAGGCCAACAGCGATTTTGTTGCAAATAGTTATGATGAGACCCAAGACTCGTCTTGTGAAAAATCATGAGCCCAGGTAAAAATCACGAGTCCGAAATTGAAAATGCTTGAGCCTTTATGAAACCAGACAGTAAATCTGAAGACAGACTCCAAAACTCTGCATTGCAGAACACTGAAATGAAAAAATAGTCCTTCTACTTTAAAGCCCAACAAAGACTGAACGAAATATGCATCGTCAAACAACAGCCATAATAACTGCCACAGTAATTAAACGAACAGGCTATTTCTACAAAAACACATGTTAATATCCAACGATAGATGTTGGCACGCATGCTGTGATTTATTTTGCGTCTTTGGGAATATTTATGTTTCAAAAACGAAGGACGCAGAGGTAACAAAATCACTGGGCCAAAGTTCGCCCATACTGCTCTACGAGCTCTTTTTTTGTTTTCACGTGAAGAAAGGGAAATCAGTTTGCACAATGACGTTCATTGGCCATTCGCCACATAATAACGAGAAAGGAATTGGAACCGAAATGAGTCCCGCAATTGTTTCTGGGTTCCTTTTTGGGGAGGAGCCAGTCAGCTATTGGCCAATTTTTTCCCTATCCCTTGTAACCGTCCCAGAAGTCTTTGCGAAAGTAAATTCGGTGTAGTTCCTTCTTGCTTCTTGAGTGGCGAATTTGCAGAGTTTTTTTTGTGCGAAAACAAGTTAGGGAGCAAAGCATCCAAGAACAACATTAGCCTTTTTAAAATGAGTCATCTGAAAAAATTTGTTTCGCCTACAGTCGAACCTCCTCCGCTAACGATCACCTCTCTACAACGGCCACTTTTTTTCGTTCCGGCGGACAAAAAATCCATACATTGACTCTTGTTTAAAGCCTCTTTACAACGGCCACTTTCTTCAGTCCCCAAGGTGGCCATTGTGGAGAGGTTCAACTGTATTTCGTATTTAACATTTTACAATAATTGGCTATTACTACCAGGTGATCTGTGACGTCACTGCGGGGGCCTGGGGAAAGAAATTTTAATGCCGTATCCGATAAACCAACGCGCGCACCAATTCAATTCAATTCAATCTGTTCCCGTCAGCTTTGGTTTATGGGATACGGCATTAAAATTTCTTTCCTCAGGCCCCCGCAATGACGTCACAGATCACCTGGAATTGGCTATTACTAAACTAATGGGGATAATTGGAGCTTAACTGAGCACAATGACGAAGACGGCAATCAAATCGTCGCTAAAAAAGGAATTTGCTTCCTTTCAAACTTTATCGCGTCTATTTCGATCCGCTCAATTTGTCAAATGTAGGCGATTTTTTATTTGAGTTGAATTCTGAAGGAATTTATCCAGGTTCAAAAAGAGAAAGGAAAATTCGTCTTTGGATGTTCACATCCGCCATTAAACGTCACATTGGGAGGACTCACGTCGAAGACGTGCAGTGGACGTCAAAGAAATGTAATAAAAAGCGTGATGCACGAGCATCGTGTTGTTTTGCTCATAAAACCAATTGTTTTTTGGAAGCTGTCGTTGTCGTCGTCGTTGCTTAAGCTTCCTAAAGTCTCTCTAGCCGTCAGTCATTGATAAAAGAGTGACCACACGTGTAGCAGTGAAGCACTTTCATATTTGACCTGAAGCAGAGGCTTTTCTCGCCCCTCTCGTATTATAAAGAAAAAGCTTTAGGGAAGACGTTGATGTTATTAAAAGGACGATAAAAACCGAGAACTAACATTTGAAGCACTTGATCTTGTTCAAGAATAGTGGCAAAACAAATGTTCAAAAGTAGGTTGAGTTTGATCGTCCGGGTTAACGTAGTCCTGAATAGGACTGTTGTTGACAGTGACTGACGTTTCGACAACCTGTGCGGTAGTCATCTTCAGAGTCAAAGTGAGTTGTATCACGTCAGTAATACAACTCACTTTGACTCTGAAGATGACTACCGCAAAGGTTGTCGAAACGTCAGTCACTGTCAACAAAAACAGTCCTATTCAGGACTACGTTAACCCGGACGATCAAACTCAACCTGCTTTTGAAATGACTCCTGGGTTCAAACCTTTCACAAAACAAATGTTCTTAGTGCACAGTATTTTCATGGTTTTACCTTCAGTGTTTCCTGTTTTCTCTCTCAATGCTTTCATAGCAGCTACCACGCCTTGAGGTACCACAGTTGTGTCCGTTTTTACTTTCTGCATGACGAAGTTAAACTGTGAAAAAAAAAATCTAAGAATCAGTTACGTCTATGCGTTAAGTGTCCTCTTCTCTACCCACCACCCCTCTCCCATATCCCGGGGGACCACACCCACAGGATTTCACATTTAGCCAGAACTTTTGACAGAATTCTCTGACATTAACAGCACGAGAAAATAAATGTCTCTACAGGCACTAGAGGTGGAGTAATGTTACCATATTACCATTTGCAAACTCGCTATCTCTCTCCCTAAACACTACACTAGCTACCACACTGACCCGCCAAAATTTCGAAACATTTAAGTACATAAACTGGAAAACCGTCTTTCTTAACTGACACATCAATAACAGGTGACACTAGCCCAGTCAATAACTTTTGACGTAAATTCAACGTGGGCTTCAACTTTGTTATTTGCCTTATTGTACCTTAATCCAGGGAAGATATTACATCTATTATGACTAAAGGCTTGGTTACCAGTGGTAATATGAGTACCATTACCAGTACCTAGCTGAATAGCCTGTACACAGACGTTGCTCTATTTTTCTTTTCGTTCTTTTCGAAAATATCGGCAAGCGAAGCGAGCGTGCGAGAACGAGCGTGGAGCGCGACCCCACTTCTACCTTAAATCCTCTGCGGTTTATATTTTATCACGCGCGCCCGACGGACTTTGAAGAGAAAATAGAGGGTCTGTGAACAGGCTACTACCTGAACTCCTTATTCAGTTAAAGCGTTTTCCTTCCTTATATCTCTAGGTGCTACCTTTTATTTATTTATTTCATTTTATTTTTGCGTTCTCTTTACTTACCGTTCTTCTGCCGACTTTATAGGAGACAATTATTGTATTGTTGCCCACCTAGAATAGCTCCGCTAATTGTGGGTGACATAGTCTTGCATTATTTGATCATTGAATAAACTGTTGTTGGTGGTGGTGACATCGACCGTTAAAAATGGCAACGACCGTTTACGAAAGGGAAATAGGCGGCAGCGAAAGCAGCCAAACTCTAAAAAAACGCGTAAAAACTCTAAGCACACGCGCAAGGAACAATTCTGCCAGCTACGAAGGCTAATGGCCTGTTTACATGGAGGTGGGGGCCCCCACGTAGCTGAGGTACCCCGCTAAGGTGGGGTAAGCCGCCTGTCCATATAATCTCTCATATTAATTTGATCATGTTTACATGATAGGTGGGGTGACCATAAAAGAGATTATATGGAAAGGCGGGTTATCCCACCTAAGCGTGTTACCTCTCTTACCAGGGGTCCCCCACCTCCATCACCCTAAAGAAGCCCTAAAAAACGGCATATCATACCTGCCTTCCACCGCCACTACCTTTAAGCGGTTGATTCCCCCCAGCTCCTTCGATGATGTAGGTAGGCATAGAGTGACGCTTGGTAAGGTCATGTGGCCCCGTCTTGGTTCTCATGACAACATTAGGGAGAGATCCGTTATTGACTGCTGGCTGGGGTGTGACATCAGCTGTTGATTTCACTGGCTGCGGCGTGGTGTCAGTTGTCTTCACAGGGTGCTTTTTGGTATCAGCTACGACCTCTTGCTGTTGTTTACTACCAACAGTATTCATGGGCTGCGTTTTACTTTCCACTTCCCTTGAATGCAGCTTCACGTTAACGGTCTTTTCGTGTGGGGCTGGCTTAGGTGCAACGTGCGGCAAATCCGGATTGTTCGGCTCATTTGCTTGTTTTTTCACCCAAGATGCACCCACACCCTTTGTGGAGCCTGATTGGAGAGCTGCAAGTTTCTTAACGTCAGCCCAATTGCCTCCATTCATACCTGTCGTCTTCTCATCTGCGGACAAGACTTGGAATTTAGAGCCACCAAAAACGGCAGACTGAGGTCTGGCGCGCGAGACTCTGTTCCCTCCTGATGCGTCACGCAATATCTGCTCCCTAATTGAACTGGAACCAGACACGTTCTTAGAAGACTGACGTGAGCCACTACCAGTTTTGTTTAGGTGGTCTTGGGAAGCACTTTGTGTTTCTGATGGACTGCCGGGATAGACGATTTCGTACTTTGTTTCATCAGGCTCTGCTTTCTTTGACTGGGGATTACTCTTAGCATCAGTTGATGTAGGTTGATGGGCGTGAGTTGTTTTGTCTGTGGATAGCGGCGAAACATCAGGGGCCAGAGAAGATACACTCTTTGAATTCCCCTCAGCCTTTTCTGCTTCTACAGGGGTAGGCTTCTGTGGTTCGTCACTCGTTTTAACAGAGCCTTTCGCTTGTAACTTTTCATTTGTGGTCACCACGTGGTTGTTTGCAGATGGTGGACCTGGCGCTGCAGTTGCTGTGTTAAATTGCTTGGCATTAAATTCAACTGGACGTGCAACGGTCTTTCCTGGTACATTAAATGACACTGGCTTGAAAGCCGAAGAAAACATCCCTGGTCTCTTGCAGTTGAAATTGCTGGCGTTTTTGTTGTTTATTTCTGGTCCCATCCAACTCCGGGCACTCTCTTCGACAGAAAACGAGCTTCGCTTCAGGGCAGCGTTAATTGGTTTAGGAGGTGCACTGGGCTTCGAGACACCTTCCTGGGATTTCTCTACGTCTTTGCTGCTTTCTTCTGGTCCCATCGAACTCCCGGGACGCTCTTCGACAGAAAACGAGCTTCGCTTCAGGGCAGCGTTAGTTGGTTTAGGAGGTGCACTGGGCTTCGAGACACTTTCCTGGGATTTCTCTACGTTTTTGCTGCTTGTTTCTGGTCCCACCCAACTCCGGCGCCGCTCCTCAATAGAAAACGAATCGCGCTTCAGGAACGAGTTAACTGGTTTAGGAGGTGCACTAGGCTCGGATGCATCTTCGCGTGATTTCACAGCGGCCTTCGCCGCCGAGGAAATGAAGCTGAGGTCAGCTGCAAGATCTGAGTAGCGCCTGAGAGGTGGAACCGTGAATGGAGGTGGCTTGGGGAGATCAACTTGTTCTGTGTTGCCATGTTGATCACTTTCCACGGGAGATGAAGGTAAAGATGACGAAGAAACACCAGTCGATTCAGACGTGCTAGACTTTCTTGAGTCTGATTGCACTGTCGACCTGGCGTCTTTTTGAACAATGTCACTCGTTAAGTTACTTAGATGTCCTGCTGGCATGCTAAGTGGACGCTGAAGCTTAAAAGGCGCTTTTGCAGGTTTCTCTTCTGTTGAATGTTGCCTCGCAGCAGCGGTATCTCTTGCCGATTGTGTATGGGAAGTCTGAACAGGCTTATACGCCGTTTTCTCATGTGTATACAATGTGGTGGGACCTCTAGGCTCTTCGGTGAGGGATATCCCAGATTCAGTTGACCCGTCGCTGAGTAATTCCCTGGGAGAAGGCAATATAGATGACCTAGGTGAGACGGCCACCGAGGGAGGTGACGAAGAAGGAGGACCTGGAGGCTCGGGAGATTTCTGTAGGGATGACAGATCTAAATGCATATCGCTATCAGGAGCTTCATTTGATGAAGGCCCCTGATAAGGAGGGTACTGCTCTTCCACAATAGCATTAACAGGCAGGTCCTCTTTTACTTTACTTCCAGCCTCAACAGCTTTCATCTCTTTATTGTCCAACTTTAACAGCTCCTCAAACTGATTATATAAAGAGAATTCGACTTGTTTTGTCTCAGCTACGATCACATCCTCGACAAGATGGTCTTTACTGGGGACTGTAGGTTCGTGATCAGCTGCGGAGACAGCCTTGCTATTGCCGGGCGTTTTCGAGTTGGATATAGAGGGTCCGGAGCCTTCATCTAGTTCCTGAAGCCTTTCGGCCAAGTCTTTGAACTTGTCATGTGGGGAAGGAGTAGTTTTAGTCTCTGGAGTAACAAGGGATTCCACAATAACGCCATCATTTCCTATGGGATCAATCGTTGTAGTTGCTTTCGGTAGAGAAGTATTGGCCTCTAATACTGCCTCATTCAAAGAGCTGACAGCAAATACTCGTTGCTCGTTGTCAACCGCTTTTATACTGCTTTCCAATACAGGTCTTAACTGTGGAACTATAACCTCTTGAACATCATGTGATTCTACATTTTCCGACTTGACAGATTCAACCGGCGATGCCGGTTGTACTTTTTCAAACTGTGGAGGTTTAATGCTTAAATCTCCAGAACACTGAGAGGCATCGACTTTTAACTTCATTTCTTTCTCTTGTACAATTGTACCTGGATTAGCGCTCGATTCTAGTTTCTCTGGCTTGACTTGCACCTTTACATTTTCAGTTTCATCCAGTTTCTCTTTATCATTTACCGCTGGATCACATGAGGAAGTTGTATAAGCCTCAAAGTCAACTTTTTCATCTTTGATAAGTGTTGATTGATTGGATGTTTCGGTTTTCTCAGATTTAACGGTTGGCTTGATCTCTACAACCTCAAGGCCTAGTTTCGGTTTTGTACCTTCTCCAGGCAAGTGACTAACCGGGGTAGTATGTACCTCAATTGTAACTCCAGCTTCTTCTTTTACCACTTTTACAGGCTCTTCTTCCGTTTTCTGTTTTTCAGGTTTGACTTGTACTTCCAGTTTGACAGGTTTAACGAGCAACTCCGCCCGCTGTCTGTTTACTAAGGAGGAGTCTCCAACCTTAACTTCCTCCTTTGCGGAAGTAACTGGCTTGATTTTTGTTTGTGGTTTAACGGCTACTACTTGTGGTTCCGGTTTCGCAGTTGTAATCTCTGGCTCTTCTCTTGCAACTTTCAAGGATGGATGAACTACTGAGGCTGTTTGCTGTGTGTCAGTGACAGCAGGCTCAAGTTTAATTTCTTCTTTTTGGACAAACCTCCTCATGGGCTTTGGTTTCACTTCCGGGCGAACAGTGTTTGTCAATGGATCGGAAGTATTGCGAGATCCAGGACACTCTGATTTTATCGAGCTGACACTTACAGCTGCGACTTCATCTGTTTTTACTGCGTTTGACTCCGGCAACTCAACCTTTTGTGTTGTCCCACCATCATACGACAATGCTTCTGGTAATTCTATATTTGACACTTCTCTTACTCCTTTGACTTCTTGTTCCACGTCTTTGGGCCTTAGTTCGTTTGTTGATGACTCGCCTTCACTTTGGAATTGATGGCCTTGGCTTGCGAAGATACTTGTAATCGAAACAACAGCACTAGCAGAGGAATCTTGTGATTTTGCTCCATCGCTGTGATTTACAAAGATCTTCTCGCCATCTTGAAGCGTTTGTTGTGGTATTTCATCCTCTGGAGCGCCTTCACTGTCAAGGGATACCGCCAGCGGTACCGTGGCATTTATAGGAGCTTGAGGGTTGTTCATCAATGGAAACAAAGCTCCGCTAACATTCGATTTCTTCCGAGGTTGTGCTTTCTCAGGTTCTTTTTCTTTCACTTCCTCTTCAACGAAGCCTTCAGGGGGAGCAACGGTAGCGTTTGCGAACTGACAGGGAGGAGTAAGTGGGCGTGTAGCAGCAAAATCCACAGGTGGGGGAATGGTACTTACGACGTCTAAATTGGAACCAGAATCGACATCCTCCCAGCTCTGAACCGGGACATTCTCTGACGAATCTGAAGGAGGAGAAATATCAAGGTTTTCTGGGCTCTCGTCAAGCCCCGAATCGCGACCTCTCTCTTCACTGTGCTGGCTTGTTGATGTGGCCTCTGTTTCTAATAAAGGCGGTGGAATATTAGGCAAACTTGGAGTATTGACCTTATTGCTAAGATCTGGGAAGATAAAGGCTAAGTCTCTCTTGTTTGAAACAACAGTAGGTTCTGTTTGGAGCCGGATTTCACTTGAAGATGATTTCGTAGTTTCTGAGTACATTGGAGGCGGTGGGACAACAGAAATCGAATCATGCTCAGGGACAGTGGCCAGGGCAGCTTCAGTTTTTGACCACACAGCTGGATTTTGGAATTCCGCACTTTGCCCAATTTCATTCTCAATAGTCTGTGTCTGAGAGGGAGCTAAATACTTCCTAATGCCTACAAAGCCGTTGACTGTTACCGGAAAGCTTTCACCTGGAGAGCCTGAAAAAATATAAAAAAAGACAAAATTTTTTTTATTGTCTCTCTTATCCTCGTACCCTGCGAAAACATCCGTTTCTCCACGTCCCCAGAGGCGAAGAGCGAGGACAAACGGATATCTTCGCAGGCTATTATCCCCGCATCCATCTACACCCTCTAAAGAAATGGCCCTTACATTACAAAGGCTATTACAGTCGACTATATACTGTAATGATATTTAAAACCACGTCATTACAATAGATTTATTCCTTGAAATTTAAATTGGTCAGTGCGCAAAGAAACCCTGGCTGTTTACCATTTACAAAAAGATTCCGTAAAATTCGGTTGGAAAGTAAATGGAACATGACGTTTTTGGTCGTTCCAGCGGAAAACTTCCGGGGGCGGCGGAACCTCTGAAAAGATAGTTCTGTTTTTCCGGACGGAATATTCCAAACAAAAATTCGTGTTCCATTTCTTCAAAGCCATCTTTGATGCCAGTTTTAGGCCTTTGCGGTCGGAATTGACTCGTACAAATGGTAAACGCGATTCCGGGGCGAAATTTACCAGTACTGAATTTTGCGAATTATTTGCCTAAACCGGTTGGCTCACGTAAATGGTAAACAACCCCTGCGAATCTTAAGCGAGCAAGCTCTTCATTAGGGGATTATCGTGCAACGTCACGAGCGAGCGGTCACGCCAAAGGAGATGCGAGAGGCTTTGTAAATTTCCTTACACTGAGCAGTTCATTAAAATTTACTTCAAAGGTCTGTTTTGGCCTTGGCGTTTTCCCAAAGAAAATGGTACTGAAAGCTTTGAGAAAGAGTTAGTACCAAGCAGTGAAGTAAATAAAGATCTAAGTTTTGAGTTTTATAAAACGTTTAATGTTGTTACCTTCTAATATGTCAGCCTCAAAGTCTGTCAAAGGCCCCACCGGTGTCTCGCACTCGTCCAGTGGGGGTGGTAGTTCATCCGGAGGGGGAGGAGGAATAAAGATAGGGACACCCCTCAAGTCGTCTTCCCCCTTCTCATCCTCCTGGTAAGAACGTATGGTGGGATCAAGATCTAGCGACAATGCCACACGATCGGGTCTCGGAATATTCCCGTTCTGCGTAAATTGTGGCCTTATATCCTCTTTTTTGCCGAAATCTTCTTCAGAGCTTCTTGAGTCCTTGCTCTCTGTCGAACCCCGTCTCGTGGGATGCTGGGGCGGGAAGGGTCGAGGTGGGCGTGGTGGGGCAGGTCTTTTCTTGTGACTCGGCTTTAACTTAACATCAGCTGCCGAAGTGGCTGATAACGGACTAGATCCAGGGATAGGTGTAGACGTTTTCACTAACCAACCAGGCTTGTTTGCTGGCGCATCTGGTTTCCCGTTGTTAAACAAAGCTCTGGGAGCTGCTGGACGTAGAGGCGGCGGCGGCGGAGCGGCTCTGCGTTTAGTCTTGTCAGGTGTAGAAGTCTTGATGTTGCCATTTCTAGGCGAGTCATCTGAATTGGCAGAAAGCAAACTCAAGTCGGGGGTAGAAGCCGAAATGATGCCATCCTTTTTTATCGGACTAAAGGTCGAGGTCTTTAGACTTCCATTGCGCATATCTCTGGGCGGTTTCTTTGGCAAACTTGATGTCTTTGACGCATACGGCATTGGCATGACTGGTGGCTTCTTAGTGGAGCCGCTACTACTGGAGCTACTACTACTGGAGCGTCGTTTCACAGCAGATGGAACTGAACCATTGGCGGCTGAATGTTTGGGAACACCCTAAAGAAAAAAAAACGCATTTTGAGTGTTAATGTACCTTGCTGGTACTTACTTTCGCGGGTATTTAATTGTAGAAGTCTCAGATATCAGGAGACGTGTGCACGCAACGAGAAGTTGAAATTGAGAGATTTGCTAACAACATTAAAGTTATTTTGGAGAAAGTAAGCACACGGCGGTTGATTTTTCTTCTCTATTTGAACTTTTTAAAACCCGTCCTTACAAATTATTTGCAGATTTTGGATGTTGTTAGGTCCCCTTTCCTGTTCCTGGCTTCGATAATATAAAACTGCTGAGGAGATAAAGACGGCTCCTTAATAATAATAATAATAATAATAATTAATGTAATAATGATGATGATGATGATGATAATGATAATTACGTTTCCACAACGTGGCTCTTCATCTGTTATATGTATGTTGCAGTTAATTTTTTACTTCAGTTAATTTGTGTTTTTTCTTTGTTTAAAATTTATTAGCATACATTATCATAAACCAAAACAATCGAAAAATAAAAATTAACTGCAACATTTATATAAGGAGAAAAAATAAAACTTTAATTAGCGGTAACAATAGTTACAATATGTGAACAAATGTGAAAATGAAATAGCCAGCATGTCACGAGCGTAGAAAAAAGAAATATTACTAGGTTCATATTTGAATCGCGTCCTGCATACTGCTAGGATCAGCAGTGTCGATGTCGCACTGTTCGGTGAAAGAAATGAAAGATGGTAAAATTCAAATTTTATGGTGAACATATTTGCAGTAGAAAATAAATAAATAAAATTCAATAGAGATTCTGAGTTTATCTAGAAGTCATCACACATTCTTAGATGATCAGGGAGGCTATTAAAAATCTTTGCAGCAGAGACCTGAAAGGAACCTTTTCCAAGTGGCAGAACTGGAATGAAATGTACCGGTACGCAGACTAGTTACTCGATTAGCATACATTATCATACCCAAAAACAATAGAAAAATAAAAGTTAACTGCAACATTTATATAAGGAGGAAAAAAAAACTTTAACTAGCGGTACAAAAATGTACAATATGTGAACATATTTGCAGAAGAAAATAAACAAATAAATAAAACTCAATAGGGATTCTGAGTTTATCTAGAATTCATCACACATTCTTAGATGATCAGGGAGGCTATTAAAAATCTTTGCAGCAGAGTCCTGAAAGGTACCTTTTCCTAGTGGCAGAACTGGAATGCAATGTACGAAGACTAGTTACTCGATCGATTCTCAAGTATTACGACCAGTTATTCATATAGAGTGCCCTATGGACAAAGTTAAGCAAGTTACCTTATCTAATACTTGTCCATCCGGCTCAGAAAACACCTCTGGCTCTCTATCATCAGAAAGCACATCCAGAGACTTGCTTCTCTGCAACGATGTGCTCGTCTCCTTGTGCCCTTCTGTAATAACTGGTGGCAAATCTGATTCCAAATCAACTCCACTACTTCTTCTAAACTCTGAAGGAAGAAAAATATAAAAATTTTAATTAAATAGTGTCCTGACTTTCACTTCGGAGGAGAGCTACTATGTAGGATATCATCAGTTGAGCTTTGCGCGGGTGTCGCACGCGAGGACTGGCCTCGTTTCCCACCCTGCGAGCAGAGCCTCCTGTTGTCTTCTTGAGGGTTTACGGTCACGTCGCCCAAAATTTTTAGCCAAATCGCCCGAAATTTTATCATGCTCAACAAGATACAAACAGCTTAATCGCACCTGCTTCGTTTCATCAAATCTTTAAGAACAAGATATATCACTCATTTATTCCACTTGTTTCGTCTCATCACCGCATAAAGAACGAGATCTATTGCACATTCATCTCGCTTGTTACGTCTCATCATAGTATCATTGCTTAAAGAACGAGACTATATTACACAATTATCCTACTTATTTCGTTACACTATCGCTTAAAAAACGAGATCTTTTACTTACACTCTGTATTGAAATTTCGGGCGACTTAACTAAAAACTTGGGGCGACAGAACTGTGGTTTCGGGCGAGATGACTTTCGGCCTACTTGACCGGTTACCTTTTGAGTGAAGAGAAGAAAAGGAGGCTCTACCTGAATCACGTCAAACCTATGACGTCGCCACAGCCTGAAAACTTCTGGACTGGTCAATCTCGTTCCTCTTGTCAAACTGGTTTTTCTAGTGCGAGCATCCGTTTATTGATAAACCGAAGATCATAACTGAGCCCGCTGTATCAATCGCACGAATATTAGGCCTGGCTTCAAAACTGCATCCCAGAAACAAGCAACACATGCTAAACAAAGATCTCATTCGATTCACGCAGAGTCTTTCTCGAGTACGCCAAATCGAGCAAGTGAAAGAAAGGCTCTGCTAACATGGGGCTCTTTCCCAAGTTAAGAATTGACACATTCTGAAAAGGACTGACTATATTGTATACTGTTAGCCAAGAGTGCTACACAGCTGTTCTTTGTGCCGTCACACAACGCAGGGGAGAGCGTTGCGTGACGACACAAAGGACGGCTGTGTAGCAGACTACTGTTAGCCTGATTATGACAAATGTGAGAAAGACTGGATTACCCATCAATCCAATTACATTACTAGCAAAAACAACGGGTCAGACTATTCACGCAGGCTTCCCATAATTTTGTTGTTAGCGTAGGCATTAGCATTAATATCATCATTCATTGGTATTAACATTAGCACATGCATTAGTACTTAAGCACTATTAGCAGGAAAGCACTGCATCAGCATAACATCAGCATCAACCTTAAATTGACCATTAGCACCAGCACTACAATAGTATTAGCATGGCGGTTAAGATAATCATGCATATCCTTTAAATTTCAGTGTTGGAATGAATAGATGAAAGTGAGGATAAGCAATGAATGAATGTATCAATGAATGAGTCACTGGTTAGATACACGAGTGACAGAATTGTGAAATGAAGGAAAAAAAAGACCCATAGAAGTAATGAATAAATACGATTGGACTCTCGAATGGACTCAGTTTTCTTTCAAAATCAGTTTTTTAAAAGTTTTTTACTTTAAGTTACCACTGCAGGGCTCAATACTCTATGCTGTGATTTAAATGGCTTGTTAATCCACAAAATTTTCTGAAAAGGTTAAAAAAAAATCCACTGACCGATCAACCTCCCCCGACCTGCCCCTCGGTACATATGAATCCAAGATAAAGCGATTTTCATATGACCTTGAAAAAAGGTTTCGGTAAGTGTTCGTTTTTTGTTTCATCAGCCAATGGATGAAAAGATCAAAACATGGCCTCTTTGTTTTCCCGCCAAAGAAACCCTAATATGGAGAAGGCATTGTTCGATTGGCCAATCGTGTTGTAGTATGACGTCAAAGCGAAGTATCGGTTGATTTCTAGAAAGTTCTCGGGCATGAAGTTTTTTCACCTGAGCGTTCGCTTAACCAATGAAAAGCCAGACGCGTTTGTCTGTCCGTTCGATAAACCAATCAAATCGCTCTATTTCCGTTCGTTTGTCGTTTCTGTTTTGTTCGCGCGCTTTCATTTCAAGGTCATATGAAAATCGCTCTAGTCGCCTGTACCGATAAGCACTCGACCCTGACGATCTTACGAAGAACGTAGGGGACTGTGAACAGTCTATGCAAAGTGTTGATGACTGATGTACGGATGACTGGGAAAGTGGAAAATGAATAAGTGAAAGACAGGACATGGTTGCGTGAGTGATTAAAGAAGTGGATGACTGATTGAACAGATGAGTGAATTCAGTGCATAGGATGATAATGCATTAATATGAGGCAATCTCCCTATCAACATAATTCCACACTTCAGAAACTACGGAGAATGGGTGCAAGCTCTGGGTGCAGTGATTTCTGGGATCGTTTGGGTGGACAAGGGTTAGTTATGATTGGTCGATGGTATTCAAGGCAACCATTAACCAATCATAAGTAACGCTTTTCAAACCAAACGATCCCAAAAATTGTTGCGCTGAAAGCTTGTTCCTCTTATAGTTTCTGGAGTGGGAAATATTACTGTGATAAGGAAGATTGCTCTGTTACCGTGTCCTGTTAGTGTACTCACTGAAGTATTTTGTATCATTAGTTGGAGAATTATCATCACTTATCGATGATCTGGAAACGTTACGTCCTAAAATGGCATTAGAAAATGAAAACATAAGAGACGGTGACATGTCAATAAAAAGGTAACGAAAGAAAATCATGAAATGAGGAATGACTTATAAATGTAGAGGTTTAGCATATTTATAAATAAATTAGGATTTTGACAAAGCTTGAGCCGAATTTGCGTCAGTTTCCTCTTAACAGCACATGACACTGTAACACTTTAAGTAAACTAGCAGAGCTTAACTTGTGTGACTAAACTTACATTGACTATACACCATACAGCTAATTAAGAAGAAAAGCAGCCACCATTCCAGCAGGTATTTATATAACACATGTAGCTCACATCAGCGCAGCCTAGCTCAAGGTGCATTCGCAAACGTTTCGTTGCAAAACTCTTCTACCGTGATAATTTTGGCCACTTAAACGCTACATACAAATGCTGGAGAAGGGAGCTGGAGCCGAAATGCGTCCTGCAATGAAGCCGTTGATCAGCGAAAGCTTGAACTTCTTTTTTATTTTCTAAGAACAGCCTCATTACAACGATATTTTAATTGTTTCTTGAATCTTTACGGGAGACGCGCCGGTCACCTATTGGCCAATTTTTTCCCCTGTTCTTCAATCCCAGAAGTCTTTGCGAAAGTTCAAATGGCCCAGTCTCCATCTCGCTTTGAAAGTGGCTAAAGAATACCAAAATGGCCGAGTTTATTTCTTTTTTTTTTTTGTTTTTCTTATTCCGGAATACGGTCGATCCAACACGCCCTCACTTTGCTCACGCACAACACTCATACAGACAATAATAAACTAGAAATTACTTCTTAACGAGTGTCTTGACACCTAAAATTGGGATGTCTGTTTGCATTTCTTTTTGCCTCATTAACAAGCTTATCATCCTCTGATCAAGCTTTTAGAGTATTATCTCTGATTAGTATAATTACATCGATGACTATCGAAAATAGAGCGCTGTGATTGGCTAGGAGCTTCGCACTATCCCGCTATAATCACCGCGCGGTGATTATAGCATTGAAGGCTAGCAGTTTTCAAAATGGCAGCCAGATTTTTTGATGTTTCGGGGTCGGAAATTGATCAATAATTTTATTTTCTCGAATAATCATCAATGCAATTATACTAAAACAATTAGTCGCCTCAGGCGACGTGAATATTGGCGAATAGTCACCTCGACTTCATCTCGGTGACTATTCGCCGATATTCACGTCGCCTTCGGCGACTAATTGTTAAATATTGAAAGACCTTGGCAATATTAGTTATCTCTGAAAATGCGAGCTCGAGCGTTTTTACTCAGGTAGCGGGCAGCTATCTAAATTTATTGAAACAGAAGAACGTTTTTACGTAACAAAAGAGTTCAACACCCACAGGACTGATTTGGACCCAGGGGGGTACTCCCTTATGTTAGCCATATAGGTATGAACCAGGTATGGTTTTGGGGTCTTTTTGGTCTGAAAACGGGTAAACACTTTGCCTACTTTGGTCTGGAATATGGTTTTCGAGAGAACTCACGAGTGTATGAACGTATTTATCGTTTCAATTCCAAATGAATAAGAACGAAATAGAAATATGCGAATTCGAAAGGCTGGCAAGATTCGCCCACATACACACTGACGGTAAAACTATGAAAGCATGATCTTCCAGGTGAACGTAGTCCTGAAAAGGTCTGTAGTTGACAGTGACTGACGTTTCGACAACCTGTGTGGTAGTCATCTTCAGAGTCAAAATGAGTTGTATCATGTCAGTTGATGGCATTAAGCGCTCGTTTAAGTCGCGATTTTCTTCAGAAAAATATATTTTTTTAAAAAATCCAAAGATTAATCCAGTAGTAAGGAGATCTTGAGGAAAGTTAACAAAAAAAAGGTATTCAGTAAACTCACAGTTCATGTTTGAAGCCGAGTGCAGTTAAAGTAAGCATATTTTTGTACCTCTTTTATCCATAAGCCTGATTTGGTTGACTTCAATTTCATCCACAGTGCTTGTCATGTCTAAAAACTCATGTTTAAAGTCGATGTACTGAAGTGAGTGGTGACGGGGATTAAGCCTCTCCCGTGAACAAACTCTCATCACTAACTGTTTCATGGTCATGTCTGTAGACACTCGGTAAGACTTTCTTGTCCCATTGGGAAGAAAGATGTGAAGCATTTTGCTCTATAAAGAACCAAAATCATAAAACTTAATGAGTAAAAATCAATACTATGGCATTTTCAGACCTGCATACATGGAGGTGGGGGACCCCAGGTAGGTGAAGTAACCTGCTTAGGTGGGGTAACCCACCTCTTCATATAATCTCGTAGATGTTCACCCCACCTATCATGTAATCATGATCAAATTAAAATGAGAGATTATATGGACACGCGGGTTACCTCACCTACCTGGGGTCCCCCACCTTCCTGTAAACAGACCCTTATTCAGGGATGACACAACGATTTCAAGTTGCCAGGTAAAAAAAACAAGTTGGAGGGGAATAAAAAAGCTAGGGATTTCTTTTAGTGCTATGTTTCCTCTAACGTAGCCGGGTGCCACATTCATAGCAGCCGGGAGAAATTCCTGACAGCCCTGCTTATTTTACTCAATCAGTTGTAAAAGGTTAAGCTTTGTTTACAGAGGAGGCTTTCCCGCTAATTTACAGGTGCTCCACTTAAATATTTAGAAACAAATAATACAAATAGAGCATAACCAGATTAACACTCCCAACTGGCAGGAGGCAACCAGTTAGCTATTTACAAGCATGATCAAGGAATATGAACTCTAACTGATTGAGAAACAAATCACCTCTTCTCCTTCTACATCAAGTAAATCCTCAAAGGAGTCTTCTTCAACCTCCGCACCCCCAACATTGTTGTCTGATAGCACCGTTCTAATTATCGACACCTCTCTAATCTTGAGAGAACCAACAGCTGTTCCAGAATCAAAAGTGACTTTTCTTGCTCCTGTCCTTGGTAATGACAGCTGATGTTCAGCGGTGTTCAGATGTTCCTTTTCACAGATTGTTTCAAATAGCTCACTCATGGTCAACCTTTAAGAATTTGCATATGGTAAGTAACATTACTCATTCAAAATATTTCTCTGTTTCTAATTGGCTAAAATCCCACACATAATTCACCATAACCAGCTACTGGCTGCGGCCGCACTAGGGGACTTAACTGAGTTATTTCCAATTAACTAATTAAAGTTAACTGGTTTAAAATATCAGCGAGTGCGGCCAGTCTTAACCGAGTTTTAACCGGGTTATGCAAATTAAGCAAGAACAATAGATTTTCTTAACCAGGTTAGGTTTTTTTAAACCACCTCGCGAGGTAGTTTAACGCAGGTTAACGTTATCAATCAGTCAATCATCTCTGCCTACGCGTGAGAATGTTCCAAATTTTGGCTTTATCATGCACGCAAGCACAACCGTTTTGAAAATTACTTCGTTTGCCCCAAGTTCAGCTTTTCTTTCTTATAAACAAAATTGAGTTAAAACTTTTAGGAAGTCAAACTCTTTTTATCAGTGATACGGGGTCAAATTTTGTCAGTCACTCTGAGGCGAGCGTTATATGAGGGACCCAAGCGAGTGAAAAAACAAAACCGCGCAACATTGACTAACTTTGTGAAAGTCTAAATTGAGTCCGGCCGGTGATAAAAATTAACCCGGTTAACCTCTTTTAACCAGGTTACGTTCCGAAGAATTTTTTACCGGGTTTTTCAAAAACTAACCCGGTTAACTTGCCAAGTGCGGCCGCAGCCACTGTCAACCAAATTTGGAAGAATTTTGCGATGTCTGAACTGATGATGTTGATCAATCCTGCAGCAAAATTGCCAGATTATTGAAAGGTTAACCAAGAAGACCTGCGGACGAGGTTTGAGTTGTTTTGGTAGTGAATACAAAATCATAAAAATGGCGTAACATTTCACTCGTCTCACAAAGAAGAAAGAGGTGAGCTATTGGCTAAAAACATAGCAAGAACAGCAAGAAGACAACTCGACGGACGACATCTGCAATTTGGAGAATATTTGCAGAGCTGAACAACCATTTATCTCCTAAACTTACACTATTGAAGATGAACTTAACATCAATGGAGGTAAGCATGTTCTAGCTTGTTTTAAAACTACAAATTATTTTGAATGAATAATAAAACAATTATTGAACGAGGTTTTTGTAACATCTGAAGAATTATGGAGATCAAGGAGGGTGTTGTTCGCCACTTTAGAGACAAGAGGAAACTGGACCAAGTTAACTTTCACAAAGACTTCTAA
Source organism: Porites divaricata (assembly GCA_038088405.1). Lineage (NCBI taxonomy): Eukaryota > Metazoa > Cnidaria > Anthozoa > Scleractinia > Poritidae > Porites > Porites divaricata. Next base: position 4,571,286 of record JBBMOI010000004.1, read on the forward strand.
AGGGTTCGTACCCGTTTTTGAACAAAAAACTCAAGGACTTTTCAAGGACTTTCAAGGACACATTTCCCATATTTTCAAGGACTCTATTCAATTCAAAAAGAGCCTTTTTTAGTTCTTCCACATCATAGGTAATTTTATCTCGGTCTTTCTGTGTTTGCTCCTTTTCCTTTGGAATTCTACTTAAATTATAAAGTTAGCACCGAAATTCAAGGACTTTCCAGCACCGGCCGCAATTTTCAAGGACTTTCAAGGCCTTGAATTTTTATTTCAAAATTCAAGGATTTTTAAGGACTTTCAAGGTGGGTGCGAACCCTGCTTCTAGGACTATTTCTCGGGACATGAAAAAAAATCAGCCAATAGCTGACCAGCGTGTCTCCAGTAACGACCCAAGTAACAAAAATTACAGCGAGACACATTTTGGCTAGAGCCACCTTCACACTCCTAAAGCGTACCTCTGGTGTCATAGGACTTCACAGTGACTGTACTCAAGTTGTGTTTTAGAGTTTCAGAGTGGTAAGCTAAATAGTGCTCAAGTTTATGGCCTTGATGGACTGTTAAAAATATTATATCAACAATACCATCAAAATACTCACAATCCAGGAACAGACATGATGGTTGTCTGTTTGTCAGGTAGTTTTATCATCAGTGACACTTTTGTGTGGTGGATGTTACATGATGATGCAGGATCTGACATCTGTTTAATGGCAGCCTGTAGAAATAAAGATACCTCAAAATTCTATAACTGTAATAATACACATCAGGGCCCAGTTGTTCGAAGGCCGATTAGCGCTAACCTTAGGTTAAATTTTAACCCGGGTTTCTTTTCCTTTTATTCGAAAGCATTTTCTCGGGTAACTTGCTCTATACTTTTACGATCATCCAATCATCATTGTAAACAAAAAGAATTAAACTGAATTTGCTTTTTTACCTTTCAAATCTGAATTCAAATTTCGCACTAACCCTGGGTTATCGTAACCAGCTTTGAAAAACCCGGCCCAGTACTGCAGAATTTTAAAAATAATGGCTCCCCTAGCCTGCATCGCAGATCTAAATGTAATCTAACCTGGTTGGTAACATCTGAGAAACAGTGCCAATATCCTTGTTCTTTGGCCCCAACAACCTCCCAGCCTATTACCAGAAATGCATTTTGAATTCCCCTTCAAAGTGATTGGCAAACCAACAATGACATTTTTGATGGACCAATCATGATGGCCCATACTCAAACCAGGTGGCGGCCAAGAACAAGTAGTTTTTCCACTGTTTTGCGGATGGACCTAACCAGAAGTTTAGTTCTGTCTGTGGTGGTGGCTATGGCTTCCCTTAACTAGCTAAAATTCTTTACCCTCTTTTAATTACTACTTTTAGATATGTCAAATGTGGTGGAGGACCTGAAACATAGAAAAATTAAATCTTAAAAACATTTAATTCTAAAGAACTAAACAGAATATTGAATAAAAAACACTGCTTGCAAGTAAGGAAAAAAAAAGAAGAAGAAGAATAAAACAGAGTTAACTGTCTAACAGTTTGATATATATAGGTGGAATGTGATCTTTCAGGTGAGTGTAGTTCTCAAAATTTCTAGAAATGTTGCTGACAGTTACTGATGTTTCCACAGCCCGTGTGGTATAGTCATCTTCAGGGTCAAAGTCAGTAGGGAGTTAAACCTCCGTTGCTTGAACAATTCCTGTGCATTATAAGCGTGTTACCTTTCTCTCTGGCTGCTTAAGAAGCTGTGCAGCTTTGGCCAAAGTGGAAGCCATCCTTTTCACTGTGCTAAAAAACTGTAAAACAGAATACACACACTTTCAATTTCACCCTTCACCTTATCCCTGTGGTTGTGCCCTCTGGGTTTACAGTAGCTTTTTAATTACCTTTTAATGCACATTTAATACTTCAGCAAACAATTCCTAGAAAGCTACTGCCAACAATACAGTCAATATACAGTGTAACATGCATGACTGTACAGTATACTTTAATTCATGCACAAAAAAGTCTTCCAGTTTATAATAACTGCTACACATTCACAGCCTGGTGACCTCATAAAAATAAAACTGAATTGACCTTTCTTTTGTGGGAAAAATACAAAGAATAATAATTCTTACCAGCTTAACTGCTGTATCAAATTAAAAAAAACGAAAATGGTACTTAATTGATTCCCTTAAATATGCAACAAAATGAGCAAAAGGCAGTTCAAACCAAACATCTAAATGTGTTGATCACGAGCTAATTCCGAGCATACCTGGATTAGACTACATAAATTATTAAACAAGCAAGGCCAATATTTGCAGTGTATTGAATTTTTAAAGTTCCAAAACCAGGGGCACAATCATAAAAACTTGCTATAAAGTGTTGTTTCAATGTTTCAAATGAGATGCCAGGTAGACTTGGCAAATTAATGGTAGGACACTGCAAGATTTGCCTATAACATCATTTATATCAAAAGCTGTAATTAAAGCTCTCCTAGCTGACAGCTTGTGGAAGTAATTAGGTTCTGTTTACAGCAAGGCAAGAAAAGGAGGAGGTACGAGGTAAGAGGTAATCACACAAAGTTAACATAAATGACCATTCTACTGGTTCTGAAACTTTAAACAGGTCTTAGCAAGATGAGGAAGAAAGGAAAAAAAATTAAGCCATTGTTTTCAGTGATACATGTACAATATGTAACCTTAACAATTTGAAAACAATAACTTCAACTTTTAATCAGCAAAAACATTAGCCTTTGTAAGTGTTTTTTTGAGTAAAAGGCAAAACTATTAAAATTACAATATTAAAAAGAATTTGGCATTTGAATTTTTTCCGAGACTTTTCCCTTTGGTTTTAAAGTGACAAAAACCTGTTCAGCTTGATCTTCTTTGGCAAAGCGAACACCAAACATTAACACCCCATCTTGCCACTTGACAAAAGTTGAATTCCTCGCACATGTTGTGTTAGCAGTTACTTGATATTCCATAATCTAGAAAAGAAATAAAGGAAAACAACAAATCAATCATTTTCCTCAGAGTAGTATATAACCTTAAATTTAGAATAAATGACTTTCATGCACCCTTACTTATTTCCAAAATACTAAAACTACCCATTTTCAATAAACTAAATTCAACAGGATTGTGCATTCCAAGGCTAGTGGACAGAATCAAAGAAAAGCTATATATAAACATGTCCACTTATTTTCTTTGTTTGTCCCACTGGACTTGCTATCATGCTGAATCTGAATACATCGAAACAGGGCTATTCTCCATTTTTATAATACACAGACTTGTAACCAGTTTTCCTCGTTTTGAAATTATAGGCAACACTATGGCTTCTTTATATATTCTATTGTTTATAAGCCAATCACAGTGCTCCATTCCCTGAGAAATTTGCATCTCATTTTCTTGTTTTTGCATAAATTTTAATATGTATATATAATTATCTTTGTTTTGCACTGTTTTAAAATACTAAAAATTGCACTGCTCTCAGGTGACCAGATTCAAGAAATTTTTTCATGTATATCATTATGGCTGAAAAGATACAATTTCAGGATACAAAATATATTTCTTTTAATAAAATCAATGATGTTACATAAATATTATTTTTTTGTCTATGACTTGCGTTTGCATGTACGTGTAAATGTTCGTAAGCCAGCAATTCTACAAACAATTGCTTCTAGGGTCAAAGACAAATCACATCCATTACTGAAAGACTGCCACTCACTTAAAATAAAATGACACAATCACTATTTTTTCATTTTGCAAAATATTTGCATTAAAAGCTGCCAGATTTTGTGATTGTTTACTTTGTTATAAAAACATTGCAGGATTAACATAATAAACAAAAGGTTCTACAAATCTTTGTTTAAACAACTCAGATTCTTCCTCATTACACAATTTTCATTTGTTGTAAGCATGTGAAAAATTCACTGGTGGTTTTGTTTTAAACCTTGGGGTACCTTTAAATGCTCTTGATAGGCACTTTTCAAGCAATACCCAGGCTGTTGTAACATTAAAAATAAGATGTTATAAATGGTTCTTTGCGTGAGTTTACAAAAATAATGCTTGGTGACACTTTTCAAACTTTTGACAAGCAAATGATAGCAAAGCAATGACGTACTGTTATTTAAATTTTTGACATTGGTGGTAGGGTTGAATTTCACTGGGCAACAATCACACTTTAAAAGTCTTATTTCTCTGTAGCAGCAAGCTTCACAAAACATTCAATAATAATAATAATAATAAAAACAAAACTTTATTTACAATTTCACTAAAAAAAAAAGGGCTATCCAGTACAACTGTACAAGTACTATTTACAATTCACTTCGATTAAAATTAAACCACCTAATTCGGATTAATTTAAAAAGTCATTTCAATTAAAAAAAAAATTATTCGAACACTAATACTAATCTAACTATAAAAATCCCTTTTACAATTAATTTCACTTAGAAAACTATTCAGTCAAAGCATCTTGCACACTATTCCTTTCCATTAAAAAAAAGACACTTCATTTCGATTAAAAAAAAAACCATTCCTTTAAAAAATATCATATAATAATAATAATAATAATAATCTTATCAAAACAAATTCTATGGCCTGGTTCAGACACTGAACTTTTCATGAGCCGAACCTAATTTGAATTAAGGCCAGGGGTTCCCAAATTATTTAGACCGGCTAAATTGATTCAGATGCCGATCTTAATTCTAGCCAAACTAAATTCAAAAGGAGAAAAATACTCATTTCGGTCAAACTGCTTAGAAAATACGTTATAACCATTTATGCTTTTGGTTCGGTACATGAAAAGTTCAGCATCTGAATCAAAGCCATTCTAAAGTTGATCCAAAGTCGAAATTCCCTGCTGGGCTAGGCAGAAAGAACGGCTAAGCCGTTCCAAATTGAAACAGGCATTGTTCGGAACTGAAATTTTATATTCTGTTAGATTGTTCAGATGCGTGGGAACTGGGCCCTAAGTTAGTCTTCAGGGGCTCGGACCCCCCTTAAGTTTGGTGACATGTGCTTTTTCCTTCGCTTGCGTTGAATTCTTGTAGTTCGTTCATATTGTTTATGTTTCGTAAATACAGCTGATTTATGCAAGAAATCGTTTTATTCAGGCATTCCTAACTGATTCAGATGCCGAACTTTTCATGTACTTGATTCAATGTATTAGGTTTGGTTCGTGAAAAGTTAGGCGTCTGAACCGGGCCTATGTGTCCATCTTAGGGAGATGTTCTTCTAAAAAAGAGTGAACTAAAAAGACGGCTAAAGAAAGTGAAGGACCAACTCTTATTTAGTGATTTTGGTACCTCGATCTGTGTCCTGCGTCCCTCCCCATAAAATCCCCAAAGATGCAAAATAATTCATGGCATGCATCCCGTAGGACACAAAGATTGATTGATTGATCTGAACATGGGTATTTGTAGAATACACCATTCGTGTAGCTTCTGTGGGAGTTATTATGGATGTTGTTTAACAATGCATATTTCTTTTAGCCTTTTTTGTGGTTTAAAATAGGAGGACTATAAGATTTCAGTATACTGTAATACAGAGTTTTGGAGTTTGTCTTCAGATTAACTGTCTGGTTACATAAAGGCTGAAGCATTAAAATATAATTTTTCACGTTACGACTCCTGGTTTTTTTTCTTTTTGAACTGGGACTCATTGGTTCTGGACTAGGACTCATGATTTTTCACAAGTTGAGACTCACCATAACTATTTGTAACATTATAATCACTGGACTGTATTATGTAATACTCACCCTTTTCATCTTCTCAACAGCAATGATTCTGAACGGCTTGTTGGCATTTCCGTAGACTTGTACAAAACAAACTGGAATAAATCCATCCACCTCTAGTTTCCATTCATTCTCAGCACCATCATTAGAATAAAACATCGCGTAAAATTTTGCTAGCAGTTTCTCTCCACTATGGGTGAGTGGCACATTATTTTCATCATCAGTCTTTGTCTGTGATCTACCTCCTTCACCATTTTCTGACTGGGTTTTATCCTCGAGTTTTCTAAATGCGAGACCCAGTGGATCTTTGGCTTGTTCTTGCGGTGGTTTAATCAGTCCTTTGCGAGATGAAACACTGAAGATTGAAGGAACATCTTGTATCTCGACATCAAGTGTATCACATTTTTTCACCTTCTGCGGAGGGGGTGGGGCAGGTGGCTTGAGCCTGAAAATGACAAGTTCAAACAAAAATGACAATTTTTTGACATTAGAGTAAATCAGAACCAATCTGATAACATTAAATTAAACAAAATAATAAACAATGATAATATACATGCATTCCCTAAAGATAAGCATGACAGTCAGTTGCTGAATGCTCAGTTTACTTCTAACACTAATTTTTTTAACATTCATATCACAGGGTTACAAAAAATAGCTGGAAGCGTGTAAAGGTCACATTCCACTTTGTGTTTATGGCTAGCTATTCTGCTGGCCAATTCCTTTGATTCTGTTAAGTTGAAGATGGCAAAATTAGCCACCTATACATCTACTTCATTGATTAAGCCACCTTCTTGAAAACTTTCTCACATCTCTGATATCATTTCATAAATTCAACGACAATAATGTTATTGCTGTACATAATAATGACTAACATTAGCACTGTAAACCTAAAGAATAAAGATCGATACAATGCCATCACATACATGAGGTGATAACTCTTGGTTTCCATGGTTGTTCGTTTGTTGGCAAAAAGATTTACTGAAAACTTGCCAATCATTTTTGAGTAGCAGACTCTGGTGTTTAGTTCTTCAAAACACAACTGCCCCCCGGCCTCTGGACAAACAATCTACCAATCTAGACCATTTAAGTAGCCGTGAATCTTTGTTTGCATGTGGACCAGTATCAAAGTTCAATGATCATGCAATTCTGTGTTATTTTGTTTGTGCACTGATTCATTTTTTTGTACAATGAACTATTAAAAGCAATTATAATAAGTAACAACAAATATAATCTCATGTGGTCATCAGTTTACATTAATTGTAGGCAAATTGTCTGTGAATTTAAAACAGGTAGTCTAGTTGCTTTGTCTGTCAGAAACCTTTTGATGAATTTCAGTTTCACCGCATCAATATAATACCGTTCCTCTACATCTAGAAAGTTAGGATTATAAAAAGCACAGTTTTAAAAATAGCCCATAAATGATGTGCATGGTTACAGAAACTTTCAGTCCTCTTTAAAAAAATGTGACCTTTTTATAATGATCCAGGGATTATATGTAACTACCAGTATCACACCTTTACAAACAACAATACCATCGCTAATTAAAAATCCTAAATAAGCAATTAAAATATAACAGACAAATGTGTTAAGCGTCTTTATCTTTTTTATCTAGCAAATAAAATTCTGATAAGTTATAATTACCATTTTCGCATGGCCTTTGGGCTTGAAGATGAATTCGATACCCAGATCAGAATTTTGAGAACACTCTAACATCAGTCATTATGAGATCCAGTAGGAACGAATTTTCAAATCACAACATAGCCAAGAAAACACTTAAAGGACACTCAAGACAATTGGTATATTATAATCCTTATGAGAATTTCCTTTTTGGCTCCATTTTGGAGTGGAAAGTCGTGCCCATGTGACAATATCTTTAAATGCAATATTCATTCCACCCTAGCTGATCCACAATAATAACTCACAAAGGATTTCTGAGCCTTGAACACTACTACATTACATTATTTTTGCAATATAAATTTTGTGTTAATTTCTGCAGGTATTATTAAAACTTAATTGTAAAAAATAACATTGTAAATGGCTTCTCCAAGTAATACTGACAGAGAATGCAATATAAGTTTCTATATTTAAAGACTGTGACAGGTAGTTGATGTGTATTAAATTTACCTCCACTGAAGTACATGCATGACTTGTAATAGTACAATAGTGGAATCACTGCCAATTAAAGAAATCTTACACACATGTTAATGCATTGTACAATATAGCCTGAGCTGTTGTGTGTTCAAGAATTCCTCATCTCTTGCATAAATAAGTTATTCATGACTGATCAGAAGAAAGAATGCACATTTGAAAATTTTACAACTTAACTTGATCAGTGTAATAATTATGAGTATATTATACCTTATTTTAATTTAACTCAGAGACACGTATACATGTAAAAATTCAAGATTAATTAATATGTACTATGTATGTATGTAAGTGCCAAATGAAATGTCAAATGTCAGCTCAGACATTATTACAACAGCCATTGATTAACACAACTGGAAGATAATCCTACCCCTTACTAGGGTCATCTTCAGTAAGTGGCAAGATTAATTTTGACAAAAGAAAGGTCAATTTCTGCTCTTAATATAAACCTTCTAGCTGTAACATTACACTCATATATTCTCTTCATCCAGGGCAATAGTATTGCGGGAGAAGTCAGATTCTAATCACTGTTAGGACTAAAATAGAGATCATGATAGTAAAACTGTCACATAACTTATTATTTACTATAGTAAGGCTGTGCTCTAACAAAAGTTGAAGGGAACACAGTGCTCTAAACCTGTGAAATACAGGGTGCCCGGAACTAAGTTTTATTTCTATGAAAGCATGGCATTGATATTGCATATGGATGATCCTAGTTGCGACAGATAAGTACAGTACAGTTAGAAATGTATAAATATAAGATGACTCAAGCTACAAAAATAGTGCCAAGTAGTATGATAGTATGATCAACCTTATATCAGGCAATATTACCTTTTTTGGTCAAACTTTCATGAAAACAAGTTGTACTTTCTGAGACTGTGGATGAGATCCTGTGGTGACTGTGTGACCATTTAACTATTCAATCATGAGCTTTACTTTTCAGACTATTGTACTGTTTTGGATACTGTACAACATGATCAGTATTACTTTTTAGTCTGTCGAGTTTAACTATGGGTGACCATTAAAATGAAAGCTACTGAGCAGTACTTTTTTTTTAAATATACAACATTAGTGCTCAAAAAAGCCCAGGACTGGTAGATTTTCTTACTAGCAAGCAACTTTTAAAGCTCACTTGCCTAATTAAGAGGATGAATTCCCCCTGGGGGGTACTCAACAAATGTTTATGAGGGGAGACTCTGCCCCAAGGTCCAACCCTTACCCTTTTTTATTATACGGGTACTGACGAAATACCAGGATTTTTCCTTTTGCTAAAAAATCATATCTTCATCACGTGCAGTGAAGATACTATTTTTATCTTTGTGTTGCCATGGTTACTAACATTAATTTTGACTTTTTGGAACAGAAAATATAAGTATTATTGTCTTTATTTCTCCTTTACAACTTTATATCCGAGTTTCATAACATTTTTGTCACAGGCATTTTGTGATAGGTGACCACTTTAATTGCCTTATCTTGCTGTTTTGAAAATGAATAAAACAAAGTTGTGTTTTATGTAGGAATTTCAACAGTATCTATAAAATAAACAGAACATTACATGGCTGCTTGGAGATATGAATTTTATCTTCTCATGCTGAAAGTATCTCTCATGAGTGAGCGAAGCGAACTCGTGAGACATACTTTGTATCCTCACGTGGCCATGTAATGTCCTCTACATTATACCATTTTTTTCACGAAAAAGGCACCCCATTTGTATACCTTCCATTGACAAATGGTACCCCTTTCACATACCTTGTTTACAACTTTGCATCAGTTTTAAATTCTGCAAATGTACTGTCTTTTAAATAGGAATCGATCACAAAAATATAATGTTTTCTCGACTTTATAAAGCCGTAAAACTCATCTGTTAGCCCTTCTGGGCCCTTTCACAGACTCAAATGACAGATTTCCCTACCATTTTATATACTTCAACTACTGAAATCCCTGCCCTTTCATATACCTGAGGCCTGAAAAAGATACCCCTTTCGGGCAGAACCTCCCTGTAAATGACCTCACCCTGTAGTTCAAACGTTGGATGGTGCTGTCCACTGGATATATCTTTGTCCAGTGGATAACGCAATTGGTTTCTTTAATACTTATCTGCTGGATAGTGATTTATCCAATGAATGGCGCCATCCAACGTTTGAACTACAGGGTCGGGTCATTTACACCAATTCTTATCTTCTTTTCTCAACAGGTGTAAACACTATTATTGTGATCCACTACCCTACTTTTGCCGCAGGCCATTAAACAGCAAATAAATTTAATAGAATACAGTACGTTCTCGCTATAATTAATTCACTGGTGTGATTGCCTTGGATTTATTGTAATAATAATATTATTATTCATGTTTTTGTCTCGTTTTGTTTCCCATGTTAATTTATTTGTTATCTGAGACAACAAAAGATCCACTTCACATTTTTTGTTTACTTTATAAAAAAGAAGAAAAATGAAATAGCGTTCAAATCTGGTCAGGTTAAACTATTATCATACCAGCATGGTATGATCGTTATATTTAGCTTTCATCATATGATAAATAGATTGCACTAGGAATTTCGACCAATACAATCTACGTAATACAGTAGTTGCGTATTATCAAAACAATTCAGAGTAAATTTCGTCACAAATGTAATTTTAGTAATCAAATTAAAACCTCTTCGATTTCAAAAAGAAGCTTTCTGTTTTTTTTTTTGAAAAACCCATTTAAGGTTCTTAGAGGCAAAAAAATGTATTAACGTCGAATTAGTAATTCATTATTATTTTTCACGGCGTGTGATCGTCTCAGTTTCGGAGGCAAGCGATAGATTTCCCACACATTGAGCCATGGACTTATTTCTAACCTCAGAGCACATATATTGACTCACGTCGAAAACGAACGTGCAGTGCCCCCTCCCATGACACACGAACAATTTATGTTGGAACCAGGGATAATTTTAATGAACCACAATCGAGCTGATATATATCTTCGAGAGTAAACCTGTATCGTACGCTTGACAAGTTATGCATTATGATAGATGGCCTAAATTGTTTTCGTTGCGGCTTGACGGAATGGCGAATTAAAATTCTTTCATGAATGTCCATATTTTTTAGTAAACTGATGGACAATGATATCTTTTGGGATAAATATATAAAGAGGGACAAAAAAGATAGATTTACTGATCATTTGCAAGTTTGTAGCTTACCTTCTCGGAGCTCGTAAGGTTACCGTTCCCCCAGAAGGGCCGTCCATATCTGATTGGTTCGAGTGCTTGTGTCATTCAAGTCTTTCTCCACAATTTAATTTAATCCTTCTGAAAAAAAAAAGCGGCAAAATAACAAAGCAGAAGTGGTCAAGTTGCACACTTTGCTTCGACTCATTGACTGTCATGGTATACGAGGACAGTTGAACCACAGCTATACCGAAGGTATTGGAATATGAATAAAATAAATATAAAAAATTTGTGCACTGCTAGCACAGGTTGAAAAGAAAATAAGAAACTAAATTCCTTTCCCGCCTTTGTAGCATAGTTTGAGAACAAGTTGCTATGGGGGGAATATAACAATCAATATAAGCTTACTTCTAGGCTAGAGTAAGCAATATGAGCGCTCGGCTTTCTTCAATGGAAAAATCTACCTGTTATTTGCTTGTTTCGTTCGAGGCCTTTTGATGTCTCTTCCCTTGGAAAAAAAACATTCCTCACATAGCAAATACTCTGAATCCACTAACCAAGAACCTTTACGACGTTTGAGTTTCTAGAAACTAACCAAAACGCGATGCATTTAGCACCTTGAAATGGATCACTGACCATCCGAGAGCCGTTTTACCTCAAATATTCCTAGTCCCTCGGGGCCGGTAAGAGATTTGCATAGGGGTAGGGGTGGTGAAACAAAAATGCACTTGTCTGACTTTGTAATGCACTATTTAATTTCTTAATTAATCCTAAAGAAAAAAGTTTATGCATTCAAAACATGTAATAGGTACAAAGAAAAACCATTTTCTCTTACATCTGTGTTTTACATTGAACGTGTTAATGGTTGCATATTTCCCCTTCCCTACCCCTGACATTACTTTGTTTGCTTGATTACTTTGTTTCCTGGAGGGATCGTTCCAAATAAACAAAAACAAGTAAATGTTTCAAATATCTGGGCTTCCTATGATATAAAAAAAGAAATAGTTAGATAGAAAATAATGACATTTTTTAAAATAAAACAAATGATGAATGACAGCCAGGGAAGGGTCAGGCCTGAATGGAATAATATTATGAATGACTTTACTAAGGTTTGTTATTAGCAAGCAAAAGAGGATAATGGGACCTGTCTTGGAACAATGCAAAAAGCTTCCACTGTATGTAACTGCAGCCGTTTTTATAGGGGATGAGGGGGTCCCAAGGTATACCACTAGACCAACCCACCCACCCATCCCCAATCACAGACCCTGCTACGTAGCATAGCCCTTTGCGAATATCCAGTTTTGTTCCACGTCTTGACATGAAAAATACTTAAAAGTCTAAAAATTTTCACTGATGCTTTTTCTGTATTGGAGAGGGTATTGGTTAGTAGAGGAGACTAGTTAGGAAAGCCAGCAAACATCAAAGTTGAAAACAACAGTGCTGTAGTTTATTTTGGAAGCTCCCTAACCGTGCACAATCCTTTTTTTGGTACACAAATTATGACTGAATAGATAATTTATTCAGTCACAGTTTGTGAACAAGAAACAAAGGATTGTGCATGGTCGGGGTGCTTCCAACACGTGATGTTTCTATTGGTCAGTAAGTTGAAAATGGTAGGAATGCTATTGAACTTTGAGCACAGTCAGGTCCAAAAAAGTTAACAAAAACATATAACAAAAGAGTCTAAAGGGTTACATAACCATTCCACTTTGATAACTATGGTATGGGTAAACAATGTAGTGGAAGTTATTTTATTTATTTACTTGCAATTTTATTTCTATAAAAGTACTTACATGACTTTAGTACTGAACAAAGTATACTACAAAAAAATTCAGTGTAACATAAATGTCAAACAAGGTTACTTTCACTACTGTTTACAAAATTGCAGCTTAAACTAAAGTTCATACAGTAGTATAATTTCCATGGAATGTAGCAATGAAAACCCAGGCCTTAGTTTGTCCTTGGGAGGAGGCTGTGTGGCTGAGTGGTTAGTGCACTGTTAGTAACGTTTCTTCAATAATTTTATTACACAGGATTTATCTAAAGATCGATAACGATTTAATAAAAGGTTAAGGTCAAGCTCACTACACATGGTTAGATGACCTGGCACAATGATAAAAGAAGGGAATACATCCTGGAGGTCCTTGCAACCTATACAAACTCCGAACATCTGGCAATTTAACTTTCAGAGTAGAAAATGAACATTGCAGTCTTGCAATCTGAAGGGCCTGAGTCCAGGTGCCCACCTTACAGCTAGCTAGCTAGATTTGTTCTCGGTAATCCCAAGTTCAAATAATTTTATGCTTCCACCATTGTAAATAACCAACTCTGAAATTAGCTCTGAAATTCAGAATGCCTCTAGTACTGCTTTGTTCACTTCTAAACTGAAGTCATTTTTTCTTGGTTTAAGCACACTTTAGTTCTCCTAATGCTTGTGTGTAGTTTTTCGCTTGTTTTTTCTTTTTTCGTGTATATTCTTGCTTTATTTTTTCTCACCTTTTTTTTTTTCTTTTGCACTTACACGTTCAGTCTTTTCTATTTTTATCCTATTTTAATGATTAATGATTATTTTCTATTATGCATACTTAGAGTTAAATTGCCAATGTCAGCATTGTAATTATTAATTTATTAGGTATTATAATCTTAAAAGGTGGTCCTATTCATAAGCCTTATTGGCTTTCTTGGGCTTCCTTGCCTTATCTTTTTATTCTTTTAAGTTTTCTATTTTGTGTATGGCAAAAATGACAATAAACAATAAACAATAATAACTGGTTTGCCTATAGCCAAGTGGCATTTTTAACCCTCTTACATATAATTATTATTTGAATACAATTGTTTTGTTTCTGTAATTTGGTTGGTCCTACTCAAGGCCCTACTAGCCTTTGTGCTATAAAAGGTAATAAAGGAATGAATAAATTATCATTATAATTATTGATCACCATCACCATCATTATAATTATTAAAATAATAATCACAATAATAATAACAATAAGAAGAAATTGTTATTGTTAGGTGCATGTCTCACACCTATAGGTGGCCTTATTCTCAAAGTATGTCTCCTTTTACCTTAGATGTCTATAGGGTCCTTCGTAAGATCTTAGTTGTTCCCAACAAACAAGTTTTCTGGAGCAATGCAATGATCCCAGGTGCTCCCAACTTGCTGATCCACATCCTTAGGAGTTTACTCAAAGTCCCAAGAGCTCCAATTACATTTACCGGTATAATAGGGATGACAGATACACTGCTGCAGTTCCAGATCTTTTGCACTTCCCCTTTTAAATCCTGATAGTGGTTGGACTTCTCCGTTTCTTTTCCTGCTACCCGTGTATCAAAAGGGTAAGCTACATCGACAATAAAGCACGCCCTACCCTCCTTTTCCAGCTCTACACTATCAGGTTTATTGTAGTCTAAATGAAATCGCACAGTAACTTTACCAGGGCTGTCACTAAGATTTCAAGTTGCCAGGCACATACAACAAGTAGGTGGGGAATAAAAAGAACACAGCTAGAGATTTCTTTTAGTTCTATTGTTCTTCTATTTCCCAATGAAAGTAGGCGCGGGCCACGTTCATAAAAGCCAGGGGAAATCCCCGGCCCCCAGCTCTTAATGACAGCCCTGCTTCACATTATTATTATGGCAGAACACATGTCTGGATGCCCAGAGTTAAAATAAAAAAAATTTTGGCTGGGCGGCAAACCGTAACCAGCCGCAGCATCGACTAAAATTTGTGATAAAAAAATATATAAATAAATAAATAAATAAAATCTTAAAAGCTATGAATGACTCAATTACAAAATAAAAATGTTCGTAAATTGAAAAACATCGTTCATATAGCTGTCCATTTTCCCATGGGAATGTCTAAGGTATGTAATAAAATTTCGATAATGTACAAGATAAAGTATCTGTTAAAACGGGTGCCCAAAATTCCTGTAGATATCTAAGCGTTCAGCTTGAACATTCTAGCAATGGGTAATGAGCTAGACAGGATGGCCTTTTGCAATTGGCACATAATTGATTCACACTTGTCTCCTACAAGCTCTTTAATATTTTTCTCAACCTCTTTCAAACAGCCCCCAAGGACATCCATGATGATGTTATACTGATTGACCTTATACTCAGGATATCGGTTCGTCAGCTCTAGTCTTAGTTTACTGTACTTCGTTGTCTTCTCGAAATCTTTAGATTCTCTATTTTCCAGCCATGGACAGCTCATTATTATTATTATTATTATTACTATTATTATTATTATTCTAACTGTAAACCACAGGGGCTTAGTGTAGAGAGCATTTCGGCGATTCAAATTTAATTTTGAATTTTATGGTAATAATAGCCCATATAAATTTTTTTGAGTTAACAAGATGAACAGTCCTCATAAATGCATAAATCCCTGGTATAAAAAAGAACTTTGAGCAAAGCTTAAAGGCAATTAATATTTTTAGATGTGAAACTTTTATTTTTAGTAGCTCAAGCACTATTAAGTCTACAGTCTAGATTAGAAACAATTAATGCATTAACAATACACAGCATCATTTAACAACTGAATGTTGGGAAATGGATCTCTCAAAAATCATAATGATTCATTCATAACTAACTCATTTTTTAACATCTCGTAGAGAAAAATTACTGAGAAGATACACATAGTTTTCAGTTACTTCTTGATTTTCCTTAAATACATATACATTTCAGTCTGTTTTAGTCCATTCTGTATTCTTTCTCCTTAAATCTCAGCCCGTAGCTTTACAGAGATATGCAGTGTTTGTTAGTTAGCTGATGTGCACCATCTGCGTCCATGCATGCCAAAGGAAACAACAGTTGAAAAGGAAAACAGACTAAGAAGAAAATTCATTTCTTTTTTCCTTTAGTTGTTTTCGGTTTCTTTGGTTTGCAATATTTAGCTTCCAGTCCTGCTATCATGTCATCTAAAGCTCCCTGTCTGTCACTTTGTCGCTTCATTATGAGTTGTTTTAAGCCATTCTCTGAACTGTTGCCATTAAGACCAAGTTCCTTTGCCATTTCCTCTGCTTCAGCGGCTTCTTTTTGAGCCTGAGGGAAAAAAAACCAGTCTTTTTTACCTCTTAGTAACTAATATCAGCATTCTTCAAACTGCTTTTATGATGCTGATGAGGAGTTGCTAAAAATCGAGATTTGTTACCTTTTCTAATACAGTTTAACGTTCTAGCAAGCTCTTGTAGGGTGAAACCCCGGGGGGGACTTCCTAGAAATAGGCTAATGGGGATGTGACACTGGATGGGGTCACATTTTCACAACTGGATTGACTATAATGGGGTTAGAGTTAGTAGATAGGGGTCACACATTTTAGCGATTAGAAAATTCAGATATCTAGGGAATCAAACATGGGAGGATTTTTACTACATTACATTTAACAAATGTGTCATTTCAATTCAGAATGACCCATTTAAAAGGCTTTATAAGGTACAATGCAGATGGAAAAAAGTGACTAAGTTGGGTGAGCAAACATATTACATTTGCCTGAAAGTGACTAAGTTGGAGTCTATAAGTAATTGGCCACAGAATAGACTATAATGGGTCAGGGGTTCTGAGAAGCCAGTAGCAAATACCCAGCAAAAATAATTTGACCCAAGTAACCCCCCCACCCATCCCCTGGGAGTGAAAGGGTGAAGTAGAATGTTTTCCCTGCCCAAACAAATAAGAGAGAGGTGGTCATTTACTGACTGCAGTTTGATTGCATATTTTAAAACTGGCAAAGGTTTTTTAAACTGGCAATTTTAATAACTATATCAGTTAATAAAAATCCAACCAGCTGCTTTGGATAATAAGCGACCTGCAATGTCAAAAACGTCTTTGGATTTTGGGTTTTTGGCGATGTCAACTTGGAGGCTAACCACTTAGGTTTCCCCACTCTGTGCCTTGTTGATCGGTAGGATTTGTGCTTTGATGTTCTGTTGTGTGATGTTAAGTTTGAGTAGAGTTACTTCATGAGTGGGTTGAAGAGGAGGTGGGTGGGTCAGCAAAAGGGAAATTTAGAAATTTGAGAACGAAGCAGTCAACCTTGGTAACAATATTAAATGCAATAATACCAGTACCGTATAAATAACAAAGAGTGCATCATACACCAGCTGTAGGTGCAGTCTCACAGCTTTTTTGCCCTTTCATTCTAATAGGAGGTAAAACTGTAAAAGAATTCTCACTGAGAGAGAAGGGGATGTATACACCCACAGAGTGGTCTACACTGGTCTACAAATACAGTGTATGTGCATTTATCTGCATGTATTGCTGAAGCAGGTCCACATGGCTTTCAAGCAGCCTTGTAAATATACCTGCTTTATCAAATGAAATGGTGATGAAAATAATGATGAGACATCTAGCTACTCATTTCTCTGAGCTGAGGTGGGGTAGGGCAACTCGTGTCAAAAAATTGGCAGAAGGTATAATCTTTTAATTATGCCTACATTTGAAAATTATAAAAGAACATTGTAGCTTGCAAATACAGCTGTCTCTCCTTCCTCCTCGTCGCTGGGAACATTTTGACGGAAACACGTCTGCGCCTCAGCAAAAGAAATTTCATTCTGTCTGGAATCTGATCAGGAGTTCTGGTTGGTCAATGTAGTAGTTACATTGTTTCAGCTATTATTTACGAATGACAGAAAAAAGACAAAAGCCACAAATGTCAGATGTAAACACAATATCTACTACAAAACAGTAAAAATTCATGGGATTTATCTTTCTTTAGAAGAAGCATTTGAGTTTTGCCAGGCCTTGTTCACAGGAGAACACAAAAAAACTTTTCCATAATCTACCAGGAGAAACAAAATTGCACAAATTCACATTTGGAGCCCCATGACTACCAGATTAATTATGCAAACATTGATTTATGTTATCAGCAAATGGAATTTCTGTCGCCGAGGTGCAGACATCTCTCCTGCAAAACTTTCCTAGCGGCAAGGAGCAAGGAGAGAACAAGTGAGTATTTCCTCTTAATCAGGGTAACGTTTTTTGGTAGGAGGGCCAGCGGGGGGTGGGGGGGGGGGGAGTGGGCTCACTTACTTTTTCTTTTCTAGATCTCTTTTTCTTTTTACCCTCATTAACAAAGGCTGGGAATTTTGGAAGATTTTCCTTCAAAATTAGCTCCTTGATGATTTTTCTAAACCTTTCATCGTCATCTACCGTTGCACACATAACATTCTCCAAGATAGCATCCATATCTCCTTCATAATCTACATAGGCGGCTTTCAGGTCGTTCATCTCTTCCTCCGAGCCCTTGTATTGCTTTTCGAATTCTGCAATATCCTCCAAGGTAATTTTCTTGAACAGCAACCTCCAGTAAGCATCCCAGTCACGTTCTTGTACAATGATATCGTCTTCCACTTCACCGCTTTCATCATAAACAGCTCTTCGGTCTGGATCGGACAGAACAGAGTAAACTTGACCCAAACATTGAAATCTCTTCGTTGCTTCTTCTCTATCTTCTTCACTCGCCCGATCTGGATGAACTTGAAGGGACTTTTTTCGGTAGGCTCGCTTTATCTCGGATTCAGACGCTGTTTTTGTTAAATGCAATGCTTCGTATAAATCCCGGACTCCAAAAAGTGACTCTAAAGTTTCGAAAAACGACATTTTTGCTGTCAGCAAAAAAGATGGCTGCCGCCAACAGCCCGCCAAATTTTTGACTGTTCCGCCGTCACGTGGTCATAAACCATGTTCCACTTCCGGTAGCCTCAAAACAGGAACCGGAAGCGACAAAATATTTCTTATGAAAAAATGACCGGCCCGGTAACTTGTCATACTTGGCATAGAAAAATATGACTTTTTGGCACAAAAATCCACTCTTGGGATTCAAGAAAGATTATCAAATCACCTCATAAAACGTAAAATTGAGTAAGGAGTGTTTTTACAAGAATAAACCAGCTTTCAAAGAAAATGGCATCCAATTAATAACACTGGATAAAGGATGAAGTTTCCCATATATGAGCTACACAGGTACAAGCCCCCTGATAGGTTGTGGTTTTTCGGGTCCTGAACCTTAAATAGGATATCATTTTTGCCCTTGTTGACTTTGTGTTCCCAGTGGGATCCTAAGGTAGGGTACCTAAATTGGATCAGCTACAAAGAAACAAATCATATGTTAAACTGAACTGTCTCTTAGAGTATTAGGAAAGCAATTTAATGAAGGTTTGTGTGTTGCTATTAAATTCTTAGTATTTGTTTTTCTGAAAAGGGGGGCTAGGGTGTCATTTTTCGGGGTTTTGGCCATAAATAGGGTATCAATTTTTGTTTGTCTCTGAAATTTATGGGAGAACCGTCTCCAGGAGTTGTTCTTGCAGGGGAGTAGGGTGGGGTTGCTGCCTGTGATACTGGTTGCATGCTATACCTGTTAGCGTACAATGCTATATTGCAATGAAGATTGTAGCAGGATGCTCACTGAAAATAGGAAGGAGAGGGGGACATTTCTGGGCAGCACATCTGTACCCTAATCAAACTTGAATGGACTGCTCCATTGGTTTTCTTTACCACCCCTCCCTTCCTCTCTTCCTTTCCCTTCTTCTCTTTCCAGCACCCTCCCCCCCACCCAGTTTTAAAGGAATTTTTAATAATCATGTTCTGAACAGGTGGTAGTGGATCTACAGGAGGGACTAGTAGAGCCCAAAGGCCCACCTTATCTTTAATAGAACCTGATGCCTGCAAGACCAAGAAATTTTTTTGGGGAGGCCTGGTACCCCTCTAATAATGGGGAGTTTTAGCAACGACAACGGCGACGGCAACGAGAACGTCAAATTGGCAATAGGTATATTAAGCAAAACAACATGTTTGCACGAGCATCATGCTTTTTTGCCATTTCTTTGCCGTCACTGCATGACTACAACGCGAAAATGCCTAATTTCACGTTTTATGGAGGATGTAAACAAGCGACGACGAAATTTTCTTTCTCTTTCTAAACTTTAGTGCGGTCCCCAAGAAATCAACTCCAGAGAAATTTGCCTGCATTAGAGATATTCAACGAGTTGGAATAAATGCGATAAAGTTTGAAAAACCGCTAATTCATTTTAAAAGTGACGTTTTTGCTGCCGTCGCTGTCGTCGATGCTAAAACTCCCTAATAAACTGTACGGTCTGGATAAGTGGGTTCTCCAATTACAGTCAAACCTCCCGTAAGTGACCACCCAGAATGCAAAGACTTAGTGGTCTCTTACGGGAGGTGGTCAATTACAAGAATCGAACCACAGAGGGCCTCTTCCGCAAAGAGGTCTGGGCACATCTACTTTATGGAATTTATTGCATGCAATTTCTAAGTAACGCCATGTGTAGCCCCATGTTGTCACTAAAGTTCTTTGTATATTCTAAGTAGCATAGTGGACCCAGGTAACATAGAGATCAGAAAATACATCAAGTGGTCGCTTACAAGAGGTTAAAAACAATAAAGGAAAATCATTAAACTTTCAGGTCCAAAAAGTGGTCACGGTCTCTTACAAGAGGTGGTTGTTTAATAGAGATTCCAACTGATAGTCTTTGACCGGGAAAGTTTTGGTGATTTGGATATAAGGCGGTCACTCATGGGAGGTGGTCACTTACGAGAGGTGGTCACACATGGAGGTTCAGCTATACTTATTGATCTCCAATATATGGTGAATGTTCCTTACACTTCTGCACGACAACTTCAATTTTTAAAGTACTTATACAGCTCAACAATGACCCCAGGTACCGGTATTTTATTTCCTCTGATCTAGACATGCATTTACAAGATATAAGATACTATTACTCAGGGGCGGATCCAGGGTGGATTAGGTGGCTAGCCACCCCCCTTTAGGACAGCCCACCTAAAAAATAATAATACACAGAATAACAAACAGAAATACATGGGTCCCAGAAAATATAGAAATACATTTAAAACGCCATGCATGCAAATGCAGAACCATCGACAGAAGTGTAGTTTGTGAGAAATTTGTGGTGCTGTACCCTTGACGAATGACGGCATCTTCACTTTTGGCCGACTAGGTTAGTAAGGTATATCTATTAGCTTCTATTTTTTTTATTTTGTGGCTTTTCAAGAGTTTGCAGTGTTATAGTCTCCAATTCGTCCTTTCTAAAGCGCCATGTTTTGGGACTAAAACTAGGACAACTTAAAATAAATTAGCATGTAGTTTGGTGGCTGATTGGTATCAGCCACACCCCATTAAAAAATCCTGGATCCACCCATAATTACTTGTTAAAGTGCATACAGCTTAATGCATATGCTTTATCTAGTTATAAGGAACTAAATTTACCAGTAATAATAAAAATAAAATTCATATCTTCACGTCACCGTGTAATATCCTCTATAAAAAATTATACACAATACATTGCTATCATCTTAAAACCCTAGTTGTTTTTCTTATACCAGATAATTAAAAGAATATTCAATGCCAGGGCAATACTCTTAGTAAATCAGCAGAAACTCTACCATGATTACTACAACATCACTAGGTATCATTTACCAAGTTTCCTAGTCCTTCCATTTGTTTTTTACAATAATTAACCTTAAACAGCTGTTAGGGGCTAACTCAAAATCTCCCACTTCCTTCAGCCTACAAGCTTCAAGAATGAAAGGGACTTATTTATTTACTTAATATTTATTTATAATCATTAATGATAATACCCCTTTGCTATTTTCTGTTTAATTTACTTTAAAGGCCCCCATAAATAACTATTAATTTTTTGTAATTTTATTATTCATCTACGTGTGAGTCAATAAAGATTATTGTCATTGTTGTTGCTATGATACAGTATAAACAGATATGACAAAATGAGGAAAAAGACCGGTAAACTAGACTGGCCAAGTTACCATGACTCTTGCGTAAAACACTGGACACATTGCTTCAGATTCTGAGTTATAAAGAACCACAAACAAAACACAAGGCTTTGTAACTTGTTACAGTGTGTCCAAGATTTTTGGAACGAATCAAAAGTTTCCAAGAAACACAAATTTGAAATTACCAGGGGCAAGGGAAACAAGAAAAAAAGATGTAAAAAGTAGCAGCCTTCCCAACACTTTGACAATGATTGCAGACCATCATTTTGAGCATAAATCAAAAGTTCCAAGAGCCACAACTTTGAAATTACCATCTACAACCCCTAAAATGTGTACAAATTTCTTACTAGCATGAACTACAACAAACAATGCAATGTCAATGACTCTCATTTGGTAATTATTATATTAGTCTCATTCCAGTAGGCAAAGGAAATTTAACATTTTTGTTTGCCCCAAAGAACATCAGGTTGCCTGATGCATAATTTACTGGTAATAAATATAACTACAAGTCTATCATATTGAGATAAAAAATATGTACATGTGACAATGGGAATAAATAGATAACTGAAAAAAAAATCTTCTGGTTTTTTGCAACCCCCTCTAATAATTATTTTCTTCTTTGAAATAACATCTAATCTTTAGCATCTTATCATCAAAGTGTGAATAGTGGTTTCTTTACTTCAAATATTCCAAAAGTTTAAAAACTTTTTCAAAAGAATGGAAAGCAATCACTCCATACATATTGCTCCATTTTTTCCCTTGTTTATTGTCCGGTGTGTGATAACTTATTTTGCAATTATTCAAACTCGTGTTATCAACTCCTTTTATTGCTGATCTCAATGAAAGAGCCTGACTGTATGTTATCATACCACCCCCCATGGAACAAAGAATTGCATGTGCGGCACAAGTGTCCCATTTGAAGGAGGTGGCATGGGAAAGAATATAGAAATCTACATTACCGTCAATCACGTTAAGAAGTTTGTGACCAACACCTGAAATTGTGAAAAGTTTAGCACCAGAGGATGAGAGCGAGGTTTTTACTTCCTCCCGTTCACTTCGACTTATAGCTATTCTGAGGGTAGTAGCATCAAGATCTTTTCCGCCTTGACATAATCTGTGATCTGTGTTTCCCAGGAAATTACAAAGGTGCTCATGATATGACACTCCCCACAGCCTTCTTCCTGTCCACTTATTGTTATTTTGGCTGTCTTTAGTCAACACTGAAAATGGTTGATTGATGACACCAGCCACAGGGACACCAGTTTCCCGATGAAACACACCAATAAGAACAGTAGCACAGGGTAGCCCTGAAACAACAACACCATCAACCTCTTGTGGAGAAGAATTTGACATGTACTCTGATGTACAATCTGTAAAGATAAAGAAGTGCAGCATTAACAAACAAAGTGAAACAAACAAACAGATTTTAAGTAAAATAAACATGACATAGGCCTGGGGGAGAGATTAGATAGATCTGAACCTCACATCACTTGCCCATGTGCTACAACTGCTTAAAAAATAACTGTCATTTCTTTGAGATAAAATAACAAATTATTGAAAGTAAAAAAGACTGGCAACTTTCCACTGAATGCAATCTGGGGACTGCAAACATCTGGCAATAAAAGAAAGAGTTTGACGCGGATTAACATTGGATAACAGTGCTTATATACAATGCTAAGAGTTATACAACTGCTTAACATCAGCTGGATGTTTAGGTCAGACCCTCCCCCACCCCTCTCCCCTCCTTAATGTCTACTTGAAAGTTTGCTGCCCCAAATTAAAAGTCTCTGCATTCCAGAATGAATACTGACATGCACTTGTGTGAAGATTTCAATAGTATCAACACAATTTACTGCACAATTCTCCGACCTGTCCTCTTGCAAAATCTGCATAACTGCTTTTTCCTGCCAGAATCGCTGGCACACGACCGCCATGATTTGAAAGTATGTATTGAAAAAAGATCCCAGTTGTGTTCACAAATGTATTTACAATATCAGCAAATTACGGTAACCATAATTTTTGGTATCGCAAAAATTTATTGGTGATTTAGGATAGAGTTCAAAAGATCACAATGTAAAATGTACAATTGGTCCTGCTTTCTCTTAGATAATGTTACCAATGCCATTCAACACATGATATAAAATTTATGAAAATGCATCAGTTTGCTTTTGTCCAAAAATGCCCCTTACTAACATCCACTGCCTTACCCCCTCCCCCACTAAAAATCCAGTTGACGTTAAGCAGGGGAAAAGTGAATACAGTATGTCAATGGCCTTTTAGTATTAACCTCACATTAGTATAACTTGCAAACAACACAACAAATTTTCTTGTAAATGATCTAGTCAAATAGACCCTGGACCCTTTTGAAGACAATGTATTAATTGTTCATTACAGCCCAAGCACAGTTTCTCACACACTACTGGTAGCCATGCCAAGCCGACTGCCACAGCCTGTACCCAGGCCCCCAGCAGGGTGAGAGAAAACCATTTTCCACTTATTTCGCTACACTCAGCCAGTGGAAAAGTACCCTTCTTCTCTGTCCACTGAATCTAAAAAAATTTGAGTGACGGAATATTACCGATTGGATCAATCCAGATGGCAAGCTTCTCAAGTGGCAGCTCAAAATCTAGCTTTTCTTTAAGTGCCTGCATTTCATTTACTTCCAGTACAGCATCATTATGAATCAGACCTGCCAATAAATGCGCAGCCCTCTCATTTCCACAAAGAACTTCTACCAGATGATTAGCTGTTGCAGATGAATCTTCTTTCACCGTTATTATGATTTCTTCACCAGTGCTGTTTGTAAATTTGTTTGATTCCTCGCCAAAGATAAAGTCAGTGAGCTGAGGAAACTAAAATGAAGAAGGATGACCATTAATGAATAGTGTATGACAGAATGATAAAATTTATAATAACAACAATAATGATATATGTACAGAATTAAAAGTCTTCACAGTGAAAGACCCACCTTATGTAGTTGCGAAAAAAGCCTGAAAAGAAAGCTTGATTTTTTTAAGGCTTTCGTTTTACAAATGCATAAGCTGTGTCTTTAACTACAGTGATCTTTGATATTTTATCAGTTTCATATTATTACTTCATATATTCAGGGTGTTCATTAGGCATTGGAGATCGGAGAATTCTCCGTTTACTATGCAGAATTCTCCGGCTAACAGTTAATAGTCTTTGACTATTTTTACTCAGATGTGAAGCCTCTTTAAAAATATTCTCCTGCAACATTACACCTTTCTCCTGCTACTAGAATTCTTAATGAAGACCCTGCTGTAGTATATTTGGTGTAAGTCTACATGACGGGGGGAGATATTGGGATGGCGGCTATGTTCTGGAGTTCCTATTAAAGTGTTGTGTTCAATCTGTTTGCATCGAGTCTGTGTTTCATCATGAACACTACAGCTGGCGACGAGGATGCAAAAAAAAGTGTAAAGAATATCTGGAGCAAACATGAATGTGAGAGATTTCGACATTGGAGTTATTCGGCCGTTTGATGTGAACAGTGATCCCAGTAGCGTGGGCAGTGAATGGAAACGATGGCTTCGGAGTTTTCAGTTATATGCGGATGGTAAAGGACTTATTTTAGTTCCTGATAAAGAAGACAACAAGATACAGCGACGCGCTCTTCTTCTTCATTGTGCTGGACCGGATGTCCAAGATATTTTCGATGTTTTACCGGATACAGGAGGTGCGAAGGATTACCAGAAAGCTGAAGATGCTCTAACCGGACATTTCGTCGTTCAAGTTAATATTCCATATGAACGGCATTTGTTTCGAGAGATGGTACAAGCTGAAGGTGAAACGGTCGATCAGTTTGCTGTACGCTTGAGACGCAAGGCCCAGCACTGTGATTATGGCGAGCAAATGGAGGCCCAGATAAGAGATCAGATTGTCTCGAGGTGTCAGTCTGACGAGTTACGCCGTAAACTTTTGGAGAAGGGACAAACTCTCACGTTGAAGAGTCTACAAGACACCGCAAGGAATTATGAAGCAGTCAAGAGACAAACCAAGAGTATGAGTCGCTCAAATGATTCTGTGAACAGAGTCCGTGATGATAGAAACAAAAGATACGATGACAGAATGGGCAACAGCAGAAGTGGAAATTTCCAATCAGGTGGTGAATGCTGGCGATGTGGAAGACGTGGCCATTTTGCCAGAGACCCTCAGTGCCCTGCAAGAGGAAAGACCTGTTCCAAATGTTTTCAGATGGGACATTTTGCAACTGTATGCAAAACCAGGGGTGACCCTCGTTTCCGATCAGGAGTGCGGTACATGCAAGAGGTAGAAGTCGAAGAAGATGAGGATGAGTATGCTTTTGCAGTAGCTGATGAAGAAATCGGACAAGGAAAAGTTACAGTCAATATTGGAGGAATCCCAGCGGGAGTGATTATTGATTCTGGATCCAGTGCAAATGTAATTGACCAGACATTGTGGGAGGAACTAAAGAAACAACATGTCAAGTGTGTATTGAAGAGAGGCACAAAGAAACTGTACGCCTATGGAGCAACAAGTCCACTGGAAGTTATTGGAACATTTACAGCCGATCTCAGTTTAGCAAACAAATGTGTATCAGCAGAGTTCACAGTCATACAAGGGCAAGGAGAACCACTCCTTGGTAGAGAATCAGCTATGAAGCTAGGAGTCCTCAAGCTGCAAGTTCCAGGAATTTCAGTGAACAGTGTAGTTGACCGTAATGAACTCATTGCGAAACACCAGGCTGTGTTTGAAGGAATCGGAAAGTTGAAAGACTATCAACTTAAATTGCACATTGATACCGAAGTTCAGCCAGTAGCCCAGCCATTACGACGTCCAGCATTCAGCTTGAGAGAGAAAATTGAGAAGAAACTTGATGAACTGTTGCATGAAGACATCATTGAGAGAGTGGATGGTCCAACACCATGGGTGAACCCGGTTGTTGTGGTGCCAAAGCCAATGGTGAAGTACGGTTATGTGTAGATATGAGGTGTGCCAATAAAGTGATCATTCGGGAAAGACATCCAATCCCCACAATTGACGAAGTGCTGAACGACATGCAAGAAGGAAGTGTCTTCAGCAAACTTGACCTGAAATGGGGCTATCACCAAATTGAGCTCAGCACTGAGTCCCGTGGTGTTACTACGTTTGCAACCCACAAAGGTCTATTCAGATACAAACGGTTAATGTTTGGGATTTCTTCTGCACCAGAAAAATACCAGCAAGTGATTCAGCAGGTGTTGCATGATTGCAGTGGGACAGCAAACATTTCAGATGACATCATCATTTTTGGCCCTGACACAGATGAGCATGACAGGCGATTGGAGCAAGTGCTAGTCAGGTTGAAAGAAAAAGGGCTTACCCTCAACAAGGAGAAGTGTGTGTTTCACATGCCAAAGCTTACATTCATGGGTTTAGTTCTGTCGCAGAGGGGCATTGATCCAACAGAAGAGAAAGTTAAAGCAGTCACAGAAGCCCGTGAACCCCAGAATGCGTCTGAAGTTAAAAGCTTCTTAGGCCTGGTGAATTTCAATGCCAGATTTATACCAGACCTTGCCACTGTCGCAGAACCAGTAAGGAGGCTAACAAAGAAAGGAGAACCATTCGTTTTTGGTCCTGAACAGCACGCGGCATTCACAACACTGAAACAGAGGATGGCCCAGGCAGAGACTCTGGGATACTTTGATCGCAATGCCAAGACGAAGATTATTACTGATGCAAGTCCTGTTGGATTGGGTGCAATCTTGGTTCAAGAACACAATGGGGAGAATCGTGTAATCTGCTACGCTAGCAGGGGACTATCCGCAGTTGAGCGACGATATTCGCAAACCGAAAGGGAGGCCTTAGGAATCGTGTGGGCTTGTGAGAAGTTCCATATTTATCTTTATGGCACGACATTCGAACTGTGGACTGATCACAAACCCCTTGAATTCATCTACTCTGCTCGTTCCAAACCTTCGGCAAGAATCGAAAGATGGGTTCTTCGGCTCCAGCCTTACTCCCATTCAGTGAAGTATTTGCCGGGTCAAATGAACATTGCAGATGCATTATCACGCCTTACGAAGAGCGATGAAGCACAATCACGGAATGTGGCCGAAGAATATGTTAGATTCGTAGCCAGAACAGCTGTGCCCCAAGCTATGACTGGTAAAGAAGTAGAGGAAGAGTCCGCTGCAGACAAAGAGTTGGAGAATCTGCGACAGTGCATCGAGACTGGAAGTTGGGAGAACCCCAGTTGTGCAAGTTACAAGCCAATCCAAGAAGAGCTCTGTGTCATTGGAAAGACTGTCCTAAGGGGAACGAGGATTGTAATTCCGCTGAAGCTCCGAGCAAGAGTCATTGAGTTAGGCCACGAGGGCCACCAAGGAATGGTCAAAATGAAACAAAGATTACGAACGAAAGTTTGGTGGCCCGGCATCGATAAGGACGCAGAAAAGTTCTGTAAAACATGCCATGGTTGTCAAGTTGTAAGCAGGCCAAACAATCCTGAGCCTTTGCAAATGACTGAACTGCCAAAAGGACCATGGCAGGACATTGCAATTGATTTCACGGGTCCACTGCCATCAGGGGATTACATTTTTGCAGTGACTGACTATTACAGTAGATATGTGGAAGTCAGCATTTCAAAGAGGAACACAGCCGATGTGGCTATCAGTGGCTTAGAGAAGATGTTTGCAACTCATGGATTACCCTGCACAGTTACAAGTGACAATGGCCCTCATTTTGTTGCAGACACGTTTGAGACGTTCTTAAGGAACAATGGCATTGAACACAGGAAGACAACGCCGTTATGGCCACAGGCTAATGGCGAAATTGAACGCCAGAACAGATCATTGCTGAAGAGAATGCAAATAGCTCAAGTGGAAGGACAGGATTGGAAAACAGCTGTGCAAACGTATTTAGTTGCATATCGTAATACACCACATCCAAGCACAGGTGTATGCCCATCAGAGCTGCTATTCCGACGGAAATTACGCACCAAACTTCCAGAACTGCAGGAAGCTGTAAAGTTGGATGAAGAAGTAAGGGATCGTGATAAAGACAGAAAGGCAAAAATGAAGGATTATGCAGACAAAAGACGTAATGCGGAAGAAAGTACTTTAACGAAAGGCGACAAAGTTCTTTTCAAGCAGCAGCGCGTCAACAAGTGGACCACCCAGTTTGCGAGTCAGCCATATGAAGTGGTTGACAAGTGCGGCAACAGTGTTCAGGTTGAGTCACCCGACGGAGTCCAATATAAAAGGAACACCTCTCATGTGAAACCCTATCATGAACAAGACAATGCAGAACAATTACCAGAGGAGGTGTCGACATCCCAGGAGGAGGAGGATGGTAGGCAGGTTGCAGTTGACCAGGCAGATATGGAACAGAGCCAAAAGGATGAGTCCAAGCAGATGTTGAAGGATGTTCCTACCTTGAGGTCTCCGCGGCCAGTGCGCACGAGATGCACACCGAAGATATTTGATGACTATGTTATGGGATAAACTTTTATGACATTGAACTTCAGTTTGACTTGATTTGATGACTTGTCTTAAAAAAAAAAGTGAACTTTGTTAGAACTATAATCCATTGTTAAGTGTTGGAATGGTTGTGTTTTGCTATTCCGGAAAAAGGAAGGGATGTAGTATATTTGGTGTAAGTCGACATGATGTAGTATATTTGGTGTAAGTCTACATGACGGGGGGAGATATTGGGATGGCGGCTATGTTCTGGAGTTCCTATTAAAGTGTTGTGTTCAATCTGTTTGCATCGAGTCTGTGTTTCATCGTGAACACTACACCTGCCTGTCAAAGCAGTCCCCCCCCTCCTGCCACTCAACAAAAAAGTTACTATTTTCTTACCAGGATTAAAAACTGCGAACAAAAAAAGTTCCCTTTTATCTCTATGCTGTTACTATACACATTTTTCAGATTTAAAAGAATCAATTAAAGTGAAAAAAGGTTTAACTACGTCGTTACTGTTTTTTTTCTAATATCAAAAATTTGGGTCGGTCGGCCGATGGGAAATGGAGAATTAAAAGGGGGGATGGCCTACATCTGAATCGGATTAAGCCTTAAAGTCACTAAATGACAAAAGGTTAAGGAGAGGGCAACAGGCGTTGATCCGATCCAGGTCTGTTGACACTCTTTGACGTTTAATATCGCTATTAACTTTAACCCGATTACTGAAGCTTATATTAATTCGGATCAATTTAAGCTTTAGCACTTTATCTACACAAATCTAACCGTATATGCCAAGATGGTCAGTAAGTATTATAAGAGTCACGTCAGTAAGTAATCAAATGAACAGAATGTTTGATACCTCCTGGGTGACATCATGTTTGACAACCTCTTGGACAAGAACATCGGCTAGCGTCTTGAAATCGTGCACAAATCGGTTGTTTTTCTCCCTTTCTTCTTTTTCCTCAACCATCAGCTCGAAGAGTTCTTCTTGGCATCGCCACGCACGAGCAATTTTAGCCGATTTTTCGCTGGCTTCCAGCAAAACCTGCATAAGATGTTTTCCGCTTCTGGCCGCCATTTTGCAATTTTTTTTTGTGCACAAACGCAACACCAGTATCAAGAGGATCAAAATGTAGTGGCTAGGGAGGGGAGGCTTAAAGACATTCACCAATAAACAATATATAATTTGGCACTGTCGTTCATCGAAATTTGTCTTTATCTTAATATTTAAAACTTTTAAAATGAGTCGTGAAATTAGAAAAGATAATAATGCATTGGACTGAATAAAAGATCTTCCACTGCGACAATAAAACGATTTACTTCCTTTGCCCCTCCCCACTCTGTACAGTATATTTCCCTTACACCGCTGACAACTGACAAATTTGCCGCCATTTTCGATTTTTCACTTCCACGTCCTTCCACTGCAGATTCCTTGTCGATTTTTATTTGTGTTGGGTGAATGAAATCGACAAGATCCGACAAAATCAAACAATATGCCTCGTGAAATTATTACTCTACAAATTGGACAATGTGGAAATCAAAGTAAGGTTGCTCTACTTATGTTTTCATAGGCAAAATCATCGCCAAATAATTATGAGCTATGTAAAATATATTGATCGGCTGCGAGTTTAGAAACTTAAGTTATATAAGCTAATGGGTTTGTCTTTTGAATAGTTGGAATGGAGTTCTGGAAACAGCTTTGTGCTGAACATGGAATAAGGCCAGGTGGGTAGTGAAAAGTAACTTTCATGCAAGTGAATTAGAAGACAAAGTATTCCACTGTTTAAGTTAATGTATAAGCTTAAGCTTTAGTGAAGTTAATAATACACTTGACTTGATGGAAATCAGATCATATCATTATCTTATCTTGTAGTGAATCAGTCAATTGCATATTAATCTTATTGATTTTTATCAACCTGTTAGATGGAATTCTTGAAGACTTTGCTACAGATGGGACTGACAGAAAAGATGTATTCTTCTACCAGGTAAAATGAGTAGGATTTACTATCTGGGGTTACTAGTCATTTAGGCTGTGTATAAAACTGGGATGGGGACTAGGGAATGGGGACATTGGGACACGTGTGCGGGGACTTGGGACGTGTGGGACGGTGACGCCGGACATCAAGTACAGGGACGTGGGGACATTAATGATTATTGCAAAAGTCAGAGGTAAATGCGATATCTCTTTCTTCATGAAAATGTGTTATTTATGGTCAACATTAGATTCCATCGTCCAGAGCCACATTGGAAACCTTGTGATGTTTACACAAAATATTTCCTAATATAGGAGTTAGTGCACTGATTATCGTGATTAGGGTTAAGCACTGTTAGCAAGCAATAATTTTTACTGTTAGGTTTGCCACTAGAAAAAACAAAATAAAATATTGTTACAATAGTTGAATCCCCCGTGGTGTAGTGGGGCAGGTGATGGATTTTGGAGCTAGCACTTTGGGGCTCAAAGCTCGCTTATGCCACTTAATTTAGTTTCCTTTTTTTTATTTGTTTGTAATTGAATGCTGTTATTTAACCCATTCGCCCCTGAACCGCCCGTAACCGCCCATGCCGATCCATGTCCTTTCTAACCCTCGTGACGTCATCAGTTTTAACGGTCAAGGCCAACTTTTCCGCTAACTTGTGCAGAGTGAAGAGATCTTTCAAACCATACCAGAATGAGCACAATTCAGTCAAGGACACCGGAGAAAACGGCAAAAAACCATTCAAGGTTGACCTGTAAATCTCCATGAAAATTTTGTTCCATTATAAATTACCCACCTACCTTTCCTTTCACCTAATCCTAAGATCCTAAAAGCTTTCCTAAAAACTCTTCCCATCAAAATGAAGCCTACTAAATGCCCAGCATGCCCGAACTTCACAAGCTGACATTTTGCATCTGGATCAGAAGGCCGTGAAGTGTACGACCAGTAAATGGGTTTGTGGTAAATTTTAGCTCTTTATAGCATGACAGTGACCAGAAAACCACTCGACTAGCTTCAAAACGCGTTTTTCAGCAAAATCTCCAGGAGCGAATGGGTTAATATAAATTTTGGCAACTGCAACCCACCCTACCCTGTTTTGGGCTCCAATGTTCCATCAGCAAGAAGACCAGGACAGCAGTTTCACTTTCTTCAATGCAGGGGGTCTTTGCCGTGTCTTTGCTTCGTAAGGAGGGTAGGGTGGGTTGCATTCACCAAAACATTCACGAGGAAAGTGACTGATATCACATTTCTTTCCAACTTTTGCAATAATCATTCACATCCCCGCGTCCCCGTCCCACACGTCCCATACTTGATGTCCCCAAGTCCCTCGTCTCGCACCCCCGAGTCCCAAGTTTCCACACATGCATCCCAATGTCCCCGTCCCCTTGTCCCTGTCCCAGTTTTATACACAGCCAGTCATTTAGCACCCTGGTCCAGGTTGTTCAATCGTTGGATAGTGCTATCCTTTGAATAAATCGTTATCTGACCAGTGGATAAGTATTATGGAAACCAATTGCGCGCCCAGTGGACAGCATTATCCACCTTCTAAATACCTGGAGCCTGGTCATCTATCCTAGTGATGGGAGTTGGGGGGGAGGATAGGGGGGTCCAAAAACTGCAAAACCTGTGCAAAAAACATTTTAAAAAACTGCGTAGAAGAAGGTAAAAAAAGTAAAGCCTCATTACCAAAATTAATAAAAACTGCAAACCACATGGTCTAGTGAAACTGTGACACTAAAGGTTTAAATCAATATTACTTAAAAACCACACCAAAAATGAATAATGCAAAATTACATCACTGCAGACCTTGATGTAGTCCTCATCCTTCAATACTTAGGTCCCTTTTAAGGACATTCTAGCCCCCAAAGGTAAGGCAGTTTGCCCCATTAATGAGATAATACACCCCTTTTATCTCTACATATTTGCATAATGGATGACAGTTCACACCAGACTGGGTTTAAATGTAACAGAATAAGATCTAGACGGCTCCCTGGGGATAGAGAGACTGCCAAAGAGTTTCTCAATTCCCTTGCTTTTCATTTCCGATTCTGGGAGTAAGCCTGCAAGAAAACATTTAAAAATCTACAGCTTGCACTTTAATGCCCTTGGGAAATTTTTTAGCCCGTCTTGTGGACAAGTTTAAGACTGCTAGTGATTATTCTTTTACTTTGATTTAGGCTGATGATGAACACTACATTCCTAGAGCTGTTCTGCTGGATCTGGAGCCAAGGGTGAGTGAAACATGAATTACTTCAGAAAAAATTACACTTTTAGGAGACTTGAATGTGTATAATTTTACCTTAATTACCAGGGGAAGTGATGCAATGAACTAAACAAACAAATACTGATATCAAACAACATACATACATGTACATACAAAGTGCATACATTAAATGCAGGTTATCAGTGAATTCAATATAGCTTTCACAAGGTACTGTGGAGGCATGTGTGGCTGAGTGGTTAACACCTCAAATTCCAGATCTGGATGTCTGGGGTTAGAGCCTTCCCTATCGCATTGTTTCCTCAAACAAAGAACTTTACTCCACCTTGTCTGTCTTCACCCAGGTGTATAAATGGGAACCAGCTATATATTACTGGGGGGTATCCCTGAGATGAACTAGCTTCCCTTTTTAGGGGGAGTATCAATACTCCTAGGCATGCTTCTTGCTAAGGAAACCCCAGATAAGCTCCAACCATTTAGGACTTTGACTCATGTGCACCTTTACCGTTTTTTACCTTCACAAGTCCCTGCAGTGTGTTTGGCTAAGGTATCCAGGGAAGTAGCTATAGCAAAAGCTAAGCAGATTTTTGTTAGTCAAGCAAGCTTTTTTACTCAGTAACATTCTAAAATGTTTTAGATGTATTACAATGGCTTTTGTTGTTGTTTTTTTCTTTCAGGTCATTGATACCATCACATCTTCACCATATGCAAATCTGTATAATCCAGAGAACATGTACACATCAAAACATGGTGGGGGAGCAGGCAATAACTGGGCCAGTGGATATTCACAGGTTTAATTATTGTAAAATTTACTGAAACTAATAGCACTGTGATAATTATTACAGGCAAATGTAAAAATGTTAATGTTAATGATTCGTTGCTCCATCCTGGGCTTATTCAATTGGCCCTGTTTGTCAAAAAGTTGGATAACGCTAGACACCGGATAAACCTCTATCCACTGGATAGTGATTTATCCGGTGGATACTGCTATCTAACCTTTGAACAACTTGGGAATGGTGTACAGGCATTCTGCTGAAAGAATCTCAAACAAATAATTTATGTCAAACATAACATGATTTATTGACAAGTAAGCCCAAGGAAGTGGCACATATGTGCTTCACCATGTGAAATCAAGAAGGTGGTAATCTCTTGAAATCAGTGACTGAAACAATCACCAATGTGGGAAGTTTTGCTGACAGATTAAAAATATTACACTAGCTTAATTCTATTTCCACCCTCAACTGAATATTTTTATTATTAATAAATAAATTATAATGTTCTTGATGGTGTAATATTTCTAACACAATCCCCCTTATTTTCAGGCCGAACGCCTCCACGAGGAAACCTTTGATATCATTGATAGAGAGGCTGATGGAAGTGACAGTTTAGAGGTAATCTTGCAGAGAATTACTACACGGCTAGTTTTTTGACCACTCTCAGATTGTGTGGGTGAAAAAATTTTGAACTGTCATTTAACCCATTTCCATTGCTTGCATTGTGACGTCATTAGTTTTAATGGTCAAGGACAACTTTGTATGCTAACTGGTGTAGGGTGAAGAGATCTCTTAAATCATACCAGAATGAGCACTATTCAATTCAGACAAAAAACGACGTAAAGTTAACCCATGGAAATTTCCATGAAAATCTTGTTCCACCACCCACCTACCTTTCTTTTCATCACCAAAATAAATGCTGCTAAATGCCCAGCAAGAGAAAAAAAAAAATGAGGTAAGAAAAGCGAATAGAAAGAGTCAAGACTGCTGTGTCACTTTTAAACCCAAGAGCTGTCTTGAAATTTTAAAAAAACATGCCCGAACTTCACAAGCTAATATTTTGCGTCTGGATAAGAAGGCCACCAACTGCACCACTTGTAAACAGCTTTGTGGTAAGTTTTAGCTCTCTATAGCCAGACTGTGACCAGAAAACCACTTGACTAGCTTCAAAACACATTTTTTTTGGTGAAATTCCAAGGGGCAAATGAGTTAATTGATTATGTAATAAATTATGAAAACTTATTCCGGGAATTAATGAAAGTCATCAATATTTTTACTGTATGTTAATTTGTGGACATACTAATTCATGACCAAAACATTTCACTGTTTTAGAATAAAATTAATAAAATAATTAGGCAATGCAATGTTTGTTTACAGGGATTTGTAATGTGCCATTCTATTGCTGGTGGAACGGGGTCTGGTATGGGCTCATATCTTCTGGAGAAACTCAATGACAGGTATAGAGTCCTTGAAGAACAGCTGTAATTTTACATCATCTACTCAATTTATGAAGTTTTCTTGCCTTGCACTTGCAGATTTGACCATATAACAACTTTTAAAATATTTTCCTAATATTTTCTCTTTCAATAGGTTTCCAAAGAAGTTAATTCAAACATACTCGGTGTTTCCTCAACAGGTAGTGAAATAACCTGAGCTAATCATGGGTTAATTTTAGATTGAATTGACCACTGTACTTATCTATAATGCCTTCACTCATTCAATGTCACAGCATAGTTTTTGCATAGTTTTGTAAGAGGAACAAAAAATAACTCATTGTGCCAAGATTAATGGGGGCAAAATGGCGTTAGTTAGTAGCTGAAAGTGCTAGATTTCAATGCTGTCACTCTGGCTTCAAGTCCCAGGCTCTAATTCCTCAGCCATGCTTAGAAAGAACTAAAATCTGACCCTCCAGTTGGGGTTGTAAACTTGATATGTTTAGTTGCATGGGAAGTCTTTGTTTCATAACCTTAAGGTGCTAATTCATTTATTCCTTTCTTTATTTTTAAGACAAGGTGTGGCATGGAGTGTCACTATACTCCCCTCAACTCAATGCTGGGAGCAATCCTGTTTGAAAGAGCCACTTGAGTATTGGTCCTAATGTCATGGTTCTAACTACAATCCTGGACAAACATCCTTGGGACAGTACTGCAATATTCATATGTTTCTGTCATGTCTCGGTTCCCTCTTAAAAGAGTGTGTCTTTCTTGAAATTTTCTTGCAGTTGTCCCTCCCCCCACGCTATACAAAGTTGAAACTCAGAAAAAATTCTGAATACACGCGTCCAACATTGTTTGTGGGGTGAGGGGAGGGGTTGGACCTGTGTGAATTGAAAAATGCCCCAGAAAAGCAGAAGTGTCCCAAGACTTCTGTCCATGATTGTAGAAATCATTCTTGGGAACACAGGAGTTGGGTCCAATTATTACAAGGTACTAAGAATGGCTGTGGTCTTGTCGAGCATAAAAGGTGTATCATTATGTTTTGTAGGAAGACTTCAGTGATGTTGTTGTCCAGCCATATAACTCGATACTGACGCTCAAGCGATTAACTCAAAATGCAGATTGTGTGGTTGGTAATATTGTGCCTTTCACTTATGTATTACAAACGTCAGGGTAGGCTGAGAAAACAGCTAACATTTTGTGACACCAACACTGTTTTCCCAGTGAAATGATGTCTGAGAAAACAGCGCAGAAATTTCGTACTGATGACACGTCACTCCCCAGATCTTGGTAGTGCTTTTGATTGGTTGAAGCCAATTTCCCACAGTGACGGCACATTCAATCAAAAGCACTACCCAGATCTGGGTAGTGTCACATCATCAGTATGGAATTTCTGTGCTCATTTCGCACAGTTCATTTTGTGGGGAAACCAGTGGTACCGTTGTGAAATGTCAGCTGCTTTCTCAGGCTATCATCAGGGCTCTGAACAATTTTTAAGTGGGCAAGGAAATGGAGAAGTCACAGGGAATTTCAAAATTTTCTGGTATTGGACCAGTATATCTGGTTAATATCAAAGTAACCAGGGCTAACATTATTTTAATAGTGATAACAAGGCAAATAATTTATTCTAAACCCCCAGCCCTTGATGACAACCCTGAATTATTTTGTGGTTGATAAAATCAGCCTCATTTCTATGTCCTACTGTCTTGCAGGTAATGTTTGGCTCTTTTGGATTTTAAGTTGAGTGTTTTAATTTATTTCTTAGGTGGTTCTTGACAACACAGCCCTAAACAGAATAGCTGCAGACAGACTACACATTCAAAACCCAACATTTTCCCAAGTAAATCAACTGGTACGTAGATTTTACAATCTTTTATAACATTATTTACTTGGTTTTTGTTAAATTTTCTTATTATGTAACCACCGCTGAAATACCAGGGGAGCTTTTATGCTAAAACATGATATCTTCACTCTCACATGGAAATTATGACATATTATCTTAAAACTACATGTGAAAAGATCACCCTTGCTATGGCTACATTGCACCTTTCACAGTAAAAAATTAAAGTGAAATGGTTTGGTATTTTATTTGTATTTATATATAGAACATAAAGGCTGCTTGGAGATACAAAAAATTAATATTTCACGTGTTTACTGCACTCACTCATGAAGTATTTTTCAATTCAACACTCAAAGGGAAATTTCTTATCTCTGTGTGGCCATTTAATATCCACTATTTATTTTTTAATCCAGGTATCCACTATAATGGCTACAAGTACAACAACTCTAAGATACCCAGGTAAGAATTTTTAAGCATTACAAAGTTTGCTTGAAAAATAATCTTTTGTGATTCTCAGCACTAGGCTTTAAGCCAGACAGTAAAAACTGGCTGTCCAGAAGGCATGTTTTTCCATAACATTATAAGAGATGAAGTGAATTTTCCTCACATTTCTTCCAAAATAGGGATCCAATATAGGACTGCTGGACGCCCTTCTGGCTAAAACCTTGCTCAGCACCCAGTAACTTTTATTTATATACATGTGTGTTAAAACTTGATGAAACTCCAGCAAACTTAAAGAAAACATTAGAAGGGTTGCTATGGAGTTTTCTAAGCATAACTGGGCTACGATCTCGGAGAAAATTTGCCCCAAAATGCTTATTTTTGGCAAGTAGGCCTCTTGGACATTGTTCTTTCAGAATATCCTGACAAATCCCATAATTTCAGAAATTTCATTTTTATGACGTCACAATTTAGTACTCAATTAGCATTAAGTGGACTGTTTACCATCTTTCAGGTTATATGAACAATGATCTGATTGGCCTGATTGCATCACTCATTCCTACTCCACGACTGCATTTTTTGATGACAGGCTACACACCTCTTACTACTGACCAAAAGGTATCTACTTGTTTTATGGTTTACAGCTATTTCAAGAAAGGTTGTTGGAAAGAAAGTGCATGCGACAATCCCGAAAGGTGATATGGGATATGATCAATACACTGTTCCTGACATTGTATCTGTCGAACCTACTTTTGTTGCTTTCCTTTAGTACTCCCAGAGATATGTCCATTGCCTCTCCTGCAATTCTTTCAAATTTCTTTGAAAAACAGTGAACTCAAAACCACCCACAATACCTTTTGGAGTTGTCACATGCACTTTAACTGACAAGTTCAATTTTATACTTGGTTAAAATGTTGCTAAATGTAATTTAGGAAAGGTCAACCTCAAACAATTGCTGCTCAGCAGTTTTCCCAACTGTGCTAGGGGAAGGCCCGATGCCTCTAGCAGGGGCACCTCGCGACTTGTATACACAGTTACTGGCTTGCAGTCCTTCGCAAAGTGTCTTTGCTTTAGTCTTGTTGCCTGCTTGCCAACTTTGTGCTGTGTTTTTCCCAATCCTTCCTCCCTCTCTATTTTAGGGCTAGGTAAGTATTAGTCAGTAAGTATTCCACTTATCAGTTTAGTGTGACTGTACCCTGCAGGGGCTGCTTGCAGGGTTGCCATGGATACCTCCTTCCTCATGCTAGAGCGTTGCCCGGCTCCCTCAACCTTTACAAGGCCAAATACTAGATTCGTACATGACATGTGTCCTGAGTACTGCTAGTATCAGCAATGTCAAAAATGTACTGCTTTTTGAAATGTGTGTGACATAACATCTACATTCTTTCTTACCCACTTGTTTGGTGTTGCAATTTTCAACTTTTACGGGAAAAAAAAAAAGACATCTGTTATTTCTTCTCTTTTTTTAGGTTGCCAATATCCGTAAAACAACGGTTCTTGATGTCATGAGAAGGCTTTTGCAGGTAAGTATGTTAGATCCCTGCTTAGTTTTTCTAACATTTGATGTGGACCGAATAGAAAAAGTCAGTCAACACCACTGGAAAGAGCCCCTTAAAGCCAATAAAGTTGCCGAGTTTGAGAGTGATATGTTGAAAGCTACAACTCTGCAAAATCACGAAAATTTACAGATGTGAGTAGGTGAATGGGATTTCAGGTTAATAATGATTTAATCTATATATGTTGATACTCGATTACCTTTGTCATCCAGCCTTGGGATAAAGAAAGTTTAACCTGCGCCATCCCTCTTTGCCCCCACCACCACCACCACTGCGTAAAAGTCTGTAAATTTTGCAACTTTGTGAGGATACATCTTTGCTTGCTTCAAAAATATCACTGTCTTTGCCCCTTTCAGCCCAAGAATGTAATGGTTTCAACCCTGCGAGACAGGAAACATAACCACTGCTATATCTCTATTTTGAACATAATCCAAGGCGAAGTCGACCCCACCCAGGTTTGTTACAATTCATTCTCTAATTGAAACAACATGATCTTGGAGCATTAGGCCCAGTTCAAATGTCAAATTTCACATGTGCCGAACTTAACGCGAGAGTTAAATGAATGTGAAGTGCTACGTTTGAATCAATTAAATTCGACTGTTTAAATTAAATAGGACGTTTGCCGTATCTGCAACTGAAACAGTTGAAGATTCGACTTAGGTTCGACTTTTGATTCAAACGTCGCATTTCACATGTGCCGATCTTAATGCATGAATTTTAGTAAATTATTATTTTATTACTGGGAATATTGACAGCGGACAGAATTAAATTCGACAGAGTTCAGAGAGTTAAATTCGACGTTTGAATCAAATGCCTTATTTAACTATTGTAGTCGACTAAAATAGGGATTAATTTCGGCACATGTGAAATTCGACGTTTGAACTGGGCCTTATAGGGCATCAATAGTAGGAGTTTAGGGAAAACGAAAGCTAACTTGTGGATGGTTATAGCTTAATTAAACAGTTAATAATAATAATAATAATAATAATAATCAATGACAGAAGAAGAGGGGAAAAATCAAATTTTTTTGAGGAACCAGGGATTTGCAACTCAACCACAAAAAACACCTTTACCTATCAGCTGGAAAATATTTTATTTATAAAAAGGACAGGCGAGGTTATCTTCTCAGGGTTCGCAAATACGCCAAAATTTTTACGATGACTCCATTGAAGTTACAGGGGGAGTCACTTTGATGACTCGCAGGAATTTTCAGTTGCAAATTAGTTTTTTCCTTATTTTTTTCAATAAATATAATGACAGATACATGAAGAGAACTTAATAAGATTATCCAAAGCTGTCAAAGGAGAGTTTCTTTTTAGGATAAACCTGAGTTGTTGCATTTGTTGGTCACGGTGTAATGAATTTGATAAAATGCAAGTAAGTGTGTGAGTTATTTGACTGATATTCTTCTATTTTTGTGAATAAGGTTCATAAAAGTCTTCAGCGCATCAGGGAGAGGAAACTTGCGGAATTTATTCCTTGGGGCCCGGCTAGTATACAGGTTTGAACACAGCACTAATCTAATAGACCAAGTGTCTTTTACAGCACTAAGGGGATACAGCAGTGCTTAAAAAAAAACTTGAATTCCAGCTTATCCTTTGGGCAAGCAGCCCTTACGTTTTGCTCGTCCGGGGCAACTACTTGGTTGTCTTAGCTAATATATAGGGAGCTTAAGCAACGAGAACGGCAAAAAAGCGATAGGTTTTGTTGGCAAAACAACGACTTTGCACGTGCATCACGCTTTTTTGTACATTTCTTAGCCGTCGTTGCACGACCACAACGTGAAAGTGCCTAATTTCACGTTTTGTCGAAGACGGGAAAACAATACAACAACTTTCCTTTTCTTTTCCTGATAGTCCTTTAGAATTCAACTCCAAAAAATTTGCCAATATTTGACGAATTTAACGAGATGGAATAAGCGCGATAAAGTTTGAGGCAGCGCGACTTCACTTTTTAAGTGACTTTTTCGTAACCGTCGCCGTGCTTTAGTTAGAGGACGCCATGCCTGGACCCATTGGGCAAGTGAGCTTTAAAAGTTACTTGTCTAGCAAGAAAGTCTACTTGTCCCGGATGACTAGACGGGACATTTTTTGAGCTTTGTAAAGTGGCTCTGTCAAAAGCTATATGCTGTGTTTTTAAAAACCTAAGACTTGTCTTTTTTTCAATTGAATTCCAAAAATAATGGTACAGTGTTGTTATTAAGGGCTACATTTAGGTTTTAAAACTGTTTCTTCGCGCGATATGACCTTAAACCGCACAGAATAAAACAGCAGTATCTTTGGGAAAGTGCCCCTTAAACTGGCTTCCGGTTGAAACTAATCAAGTATGCCCAAGTTATTTCATTAAACTGATTATTTGAATGTTGAGTGCATTTGTAGTTGCTTATTACTTGTGGTTTGATTGTTGGTAATGTTTGATAATACTTTGACCCCTCGTAGGTTGCTCTGTCCAGAAAGTCGCCATATGTGCAAACGGCACATAGAGTGAGTGGTCTGATGTTAGCCAATCACACCAGTATAGCAACCGTAAGTTAGTATAATAAGTATGCGGAGCGTGATCGTCCGGGTGAACGTAGTCCTGGATAGGACTGTTGTTGGCTCATGAAAAGTTCGGCGTCTGAACGAGGCCTAAGCTGTTGCTGTTTTCTACAAAAATCGCGCCATTTAACAGCAATGAAACTTTTTTCCTGTTGTCTTTCGCCATGTACGAAGACAATGAAAACTGAGGATCGCAACTTGCAAGTTCTCACGTCTTAAAAAAAAAGCCTAAAATAATGCAATGTTTGCTTTCCTTGCGAGTGGCTTAACGTGCCCCTTAAAATTCGAAATTTTTTGGAAACCGCGAAAGTTATTCACCAATTTATAAACATTTTTAAGTATTCATTGATGTATAGTAATATTTTGAAATACAAAAGTTCAGTACACATTTAACAATTATTCCTCGAGCCCGAATGGGCTCTGAGTCAATAGCCCATTCGGCCTTCGGCCTCATGGGCTATTGACTCAGAGGCCATGAGGGCGAGAGGAATAATTGTTTTGGTAAAATCCAACTAGTTGGTCAAAAATATCGAGAATAAAAAAGTTTCAGCTCTTTAAAGTTAGTCTTTAATCCTTTTTTGCCGCCAAAAAGCCCGCGCTTTTCGCTACTAGTGGGCTATAACATATAGCCTAGTAGTAGCTCAACCAATCAGAACGCAGCATTGATAATAGACCACTAGTTGGATTTTACTAATTGGCGATAGCCTGTGTACAGCCACTCCCTTGCCTCAAACAAACTTGCTTGAGGGGAGGGAAACGGCGGTTTAACGAAAACAGGCTATTAGACGGCAGTACGATTATAAATCACTGTTTTTTTTCCAACAGGTGTTTGAAAAGAGTTGCCGATTATTTGATAAATTGCGTAAAAGAGAAGCTTTTCTGGACAATTATAAAAAGGAGGAGATGTTCAAGGAAAACCTGGATGAATTTGATGCGTCCAGGTGAGTTATTTATCAAAGTTTTGTTCTGTACCCATCCAAAGATAGAGCGATTTTCGTATGACCTTGAAATGAAAGCGCGCGAACAAAACAGAAACGACAAACGAACGGAAATAGAGCGATTTGATTGGTTTATCGAACAGACAGACAAACGCGCCTGGCTTTTCATTGGTTAAGCGAACGCTCAGGTGAAAAAACTTCATGCCCGAGAACTTTCTAGAAATCAACCGATACTTCGCTTTGACGTCATACTACAACACGATTGGCCAATCGAACAATGCCTTCTCCATATTAGGGTTTCTTTGGCGGGAAAACGAAGAGTCCATGTTTTGATCTTTTCATCCATTGGCTGATGAAACAAAGAACGAACACTTACCGAAACCTTTTTTCAAGGTCATACGAAAATCGCTCTAAAAGGAACCTTAACTGAAACATAGGGTTGCTTTCAGGGTCTTAAAACACGGTTTGCTCACGAAATTTCAAAGGATTGTAGTAAGGATTGGTAGAATTGATTTCCAAGGTTTGCAACTGTGATAAACTCAACTTTACCGAACATTACATGAGATTCGGTAGATTCACTCTCTGCGTAAATAGGGAGCTTAAAGATGATGTTACACGGGACGATCCGCAACGTCGATTTTTAGCAAAACACAGCGCTGCAATGCTGGAACAGTGTTGAAACTATTCGAAACAATGTCGCAACAATGTTGCAACGGTGTGTTGCGCTAAAATCGTCCAAGCGAATTGTCTCGTGTAACATCACCTTAAGGCCACTTTCACATGGCACCGGTCGAAATTCGACCGGATGAGAAAATTGACTAGACACTTCGTTCACACGGGACTGCTAAACATTTTCGCTCTGCTCATA
Organism: Porites divaricata; assembly: GCA_038088405.1. Taxonomy (NCBI): domain Eukaryota; kingdom Metazoa; phylum Cnidaria; class Anthozoa; order Scleractinia; family Poritidae; genus Porites; species Porites divaricata. The sequence goes on from JBBMOI010000004.1 coordinate 4,615,048, forward strand.
CGGATTATTTATCACAACTTCCGTAGGTTACTTGCAAACCCTGAAATTACTTCATCGCGTACTTGCACAGCGCATCTTTAGTTAGAATTTGTCGGTGGTATAGTAATCACTTAGTAACAACCAGACCTGAGATTATGTACTAAATTAAAATCTTAATTTAAGTAGTAATACTTTTACTTAATGCATTTTTTATTGTTAAAATATTTTCTATAAATTTAGATTTTGTTTCGTAAAATTTAACTTTGGGTACTCGTAAGATTATAGAAAGGCGTTAATGGTTGGATCTTTTTACAGAGAGGTGGTCCAGCAGTTAATAGAGGAATACCAAGCGGCGACAAAGGCTAATTATATCATGTGGGGAACTCAACAACAGGTGAGAGAACCTCCTTCTTCCTGAATGCATAACAGCTGTTTCTTCCTCCAAGAGCATTCTTCCCCGCCGTTATGTGTTGTATTATGCAAGCCTACACTATCAGAGTTAAAAAAATTTCATATACCCACTTGTCCTTCGGACAAGCACTATATTAAAATTTGTTATCCGAAAGCCACGAGTCCTCGTCCAAATAGTTTTGCTCAAAACTCGAAACTCAAAAACAATCGGGCATTTAATGTTTTTAATCACATTATTAGCCTTGTAAATTGTTCATGACTTAAACCTAAATATGATATCAGTATCGTGCGCATGTGTATTTTAGGATAGGATAGGTTCCTGAGCCAAACGGAGCTCGTAAAAACAAATGAAATGGCCGCAGAATCGCGTGGTTAACGGGAATATTTTTAACCTTATTTCGTCCAGCGTGAGGTTTGCTTTTATGATTAATAAGATTAATTGTAATTCTACTGTAATTTGAAGTAATTTGAAGTAATTTTCAACTGTTCCTGTATTGTTTTGTATTAAAAATGTGCTTGTCCCACGGACAAGTCATGTCAAAGGTTTACATGTCCGAACTAAATTTCTACCTGTCCCGGACAATCGGACATAGGTTTTGGCACACCCTGACTATACCGGACAGCTCTTGCGCCGGCATGAAAACCATATCGGATAGAGCTTTTATTCACAGTCACACATAAGTGCGGTGATTTCGAGGCGGTTCCGTTGCGCCGATCTTGAAAGTGGATCGCCACCTATCGGATCTATTGTTCCTGTGCTTTCAATTCAGTGTGAACAACTGTTCATATCGGGCCGGGTATTGTTCAAGTCGACATGAGAGGCTCAGTATCCCGTATAGTGAAGACATATCTCAAGTATGAAAGACGTCGAAGTTTCCGTTTATGGACTTAGCTAGCCTGCAAACAAGCTCTTCATTTGTTAGCCTGTTCGACACGAGTCGTTTCGATATGTTTATTCAATCAAGTTGTAAATAGTTTCAGTTAATTAGCTTAAAGAACCAAGAATAATTACGCTAAATGTTTTTCTTGTTCACGCGCAAACTATACTTGAAGTGATCAAAATTTTTGAGCAATTTCACCGTTTGAGTTCGTATCGAAGCGACTTTGTATCGAAACGACCGGTTTGCGTTTCAGGCGTTCAAACAGAAGAGCACGGCGTTCGATGGTGGGGAGCGAGTTACTCGTACGCGGCGAAAACGCGGGTGGGGGAGGGGGGGGGGGGGGGTAGGCTGAAGCTTTTCCCTCTCTAGTTGCCCTTGTGTTTTTTTTTTCCTCGTCAGTTTTTCGCCCGCGCTCTACTATCTTAACGCCTGGAACAGGCTGTTAATTTAAAGAATATTGTGAACAGTCATGCGCGAGTGGCACGCGCAATAAGACGCGAGAACAAGGGGAGGGAAAGAAATGGCAGCTCTCTGTTTCCTCTGCCGCTCGCTCACGTGTTCTCTCGCGGCCAGCTCACTTTGCTCTGCTCGAAATAGAGAGCTTTAGCTTTCTGTATAGCCGCGAACAGTGATAGCTTGAGGCTATCTTCGTAGAGGACTGCTTTTCAGCCCAGTTATAAACTCTTTATTTTAACAGTTGACATGCACGAATTATAAACGTCTCAACAAAACTTTTACTTTCTGTCGGTTCACAGGGAGCCTCTGGTTCAGATGTGTCCAAGGTTTAAAGAACAAGCTCAGAAGTAAACGTCAGTTCCACCACTATCTTCTCGGTTAAAATGAGCAACATAAGGGTTTAGTTTGTGTCCCTGTCCGACTCAAAAGAGAGGCATGCAGAGGATTTAATTGCCAGAAGATAAACGTCATTAGTTCGAAATAACAAGTAATTTTAGGAATAGATACAGCTGCGTCAAAAGCTGATAGCAAAGTATCGCTTTGGAGACTATATATGACCTAATCTCGTATCGAAGCTTCGTCAACAAGAGATCTGGTACGTACCACATTCAACTGTGGATGAAATCCCAAACGTCAACCATTCAATAAACGCTACTGAGCAACACTTTCATGTGGCGCCGCTTATTATGCTGTACAAGGTGATTCTAACTTTTGAGTCCCTGGATGAAATTCTTTAGGCAGTGTGATTATTCTAAAGGAAAATTCTCAGTATTATTTGCCTGTGGTACTGTTTATCATCCTGCATAAGATGGTTCTAAGTTTTGAAAAGATGGATAAAATCCTTAAGTGTGTCCATTCAAATGTAGCAAATGCAGTACTTTTCTGTGGTGCTGTTTATTATACTGTACCAAGGCGTTTCTAACTTTTTAGACCATGAGTGAAATTTACGCGAGTGGTCGCGAAGAAGCAAGTCCTCTATTCTAATTGACTTCCCGTCCAGACAAGATAGGCAAGTCTTGCCCGCGCGGGATTTCCCGCTTCGTTCCCGCGAAAAAAGTGGAAGTTGAATTTATTCGCCTTTCCATACTCAGCGCTTGAACTCAGTGCTAAAACTTTTTGTATATAAACGAGGGAGATGTTATGCCAGATTAAGTAATAAATAAGCACCTTTTATTTGCTTGTCTTGTATTGGCAGATTAAACAAAGACAACGTGACGACAGTGACGACGGCAGGCGCAATCAAAAACTCGACTTGACCAATCGCAGAGCGACAGATTGGGCACCGGAAGTCGTGGTCAGTCTTTTTCGCGCGCTTTCCCGTCCTAAATTGACGTTCCCGTTCTGTTGCTAAATCACTCAAAATATTAGCCTGCGTGGTAGGCGTTTGAAAGGGAAGGAGAAGTGGATTCCGGGAGTGGGAAATCCTCGCGCTTTCCCTTCTCCCTCGTGCGCGGTCTCGCGCCCCAATTCGCTTACCGTTGCCTTCCAACGCTAGCCACGCAGGTTGTTCTTGTATTGCTGAAAGACTTGTATTAAAAGTTTTTGTTTTCCGGCTCATAACTCTTCCCCATGATGTTTCAATTTTGGACGTTACTCTGGCCTGGTGGAGCACTCTCTTATTTGGCCCAGACGGGTATGTGCCGCTGAACAGGGTATGGTTTTCAGGGTCCTGAGTCTTAAAAACAGGGTTTACAATTTCATCATTTAGCGTCTTGAACAGAGTGTTTTATTGGACCGGAGGCCTTTACAGGAGTGTGAGGGTTGGCCATGAGCGGTCTACATTTGTGGTGCGCGCAATATTTAGATCAATTTGCCCACCTACCCCTCCCCTAAGCCATCATTTTGCCCTAAGAGAGAAGTAAGTGTCAACGTCAGCTTAGGGGAGGGGTAGGTGGGCAGTTTCCAAAACCTAAATTGATCCCAATATTTTTGCCAAAAAATTTAATTCCATGATGTTAGTTTAAAAAACAACTTTTAACTCTTTGTGCGAAGAAAGAAATTAATCAGGGTCATAAACAGGGTAGTAAAATGAAGACATATTAAAATTCTGCAAGCAGAATTTAATATGTCTACATTTTTATTTTTGCTGATCAGGTCTTTACAGATCCTACGTTCTCCGGTATATTCGTTTGCGGTCCATTGCAGTCCCTTATGGTTAATGTTTGTACTAGTAAAATGAACGATTTTTCGCCTTGAGCAAAGTCAGAGTTTGAGGGCCTCGGCGGCACAACTCTACCCAAACTACCCATGAAACCTTAAAAAAACTGGGCCATTTTTTTTTTTTTTAGTTTTAATGCTATGCCTGCAAAAACCAACAAACGATTACAATGGTTGGTGGTCCCTGCCTGGTCAAATTCGTCTGATATCTTCTTCATAACTCTACAGGAGCATTCTGTGTATAAGTTAAAGGAACTAATTAATGACTTCAGCACAGAATTGACAAAAACAGCGATACCCTCGCAACATAGCCTCCACCCTGGCTCCAGAGGTCCGTTCTCGAAATACCGTGTGGCACGAAATTTTTGCTAGAGTTTATTTTTGTGGAGTGGCGACTTTTTGCGTTTGACGGGAACTATTTTTTGCGATTAGGACAGATTGTTTTTTTTTTTTCTTGCTGGGAATTAATTTTTGCGATTTTCAAAAAGCACCCAGTACTACGGTCTGCATACCCTATGTAAAACCAGTATTTCATTGTATACCGTTTTATTTCCTGAACGAAAGATGCAAGTTGTCATTGAACAGACACGATTTCTTGGTACTTTATTTTCATATAGTGAATTTAAACTAGATAATGTTTACTCTGTAGTAAATTTTTTTGTTCGCGGTAATTTTTATTTCATATTTGCGTGAACTTGTTTCTCGCGGATCGCTGGAAAAATCGCAAAAATTAGAACCCTCAAAAATTTCGTGCCACACGGTACCTAGGATGAAGCCAAACCAGTTTGATAAAAGAATTTTTGCGGATGAATTCCCACAATATCCTAGCTAACATTCTTATTTTTGGTCTAAAGAATTGTAAGTGTTAACTGTTAGTATTAGCAGTCCTTTATTCACAGTATTCAGTCGGAGAGCGGCTTCTCCGATCGATCCCAGGGGCAGACTCAACAGAATAATTTTTGACAGAAAATATATCCCATTCGTATACCTTCTATTGACAAATGGGACCCCTTTCACGTAGGGTGACAGAATGTTACTTCAGTTGAACCCACCTAGTTTAAAGTTTTGTTTCCTTTTTAATTAACTGCTGTAAATGCACTAGCCAGTTCCAGGAGTTCAGTTCTGAGTGGTGTAACAGGAGCGCGAAAAAATAAAAACGAGGGAGGGGGAGAGGGGAGAGAGGCTCTCCCCAGTCCCCCCTCTACATTTCATTGCTTTCTTTAATTACAAAACCGGGACGTTTAGACTTTTCCATGGCTATCAAACCCTTTCGGGCCTTTTTACAGACCAAAATGTCAGATTTCCCTACCCTTTCTTAGACTTCAGGTAGTGAAATCTCTACCCTTTTATAAATTTTTTAAGACTTGAAAAAGGTATCCATTTTAGGTGGAGCCTCACTGTGTAAGCCATTATTGGGAGTATCCCCCGGGGGGGGGGGGGGGGGTCAGAGAGAGGATTCTCGCAGTATTCTCGCCTTCTCCGCACCTAGGCCTTGGCGGATTGTGCTAGCATAATTTTTGGCCTAATTGGAGCAAAAAAGCACAATTTTTTAAACGAGCACTGCCACGGCATAATTAGCAAGTTTTAGCATTTTTTGGAGCATAATTTCATAAAATTTAGTAAATATGGTGTATTTTCTACAGAAAAGTTCGCTATAGTTTGAGTTAGTTTAAATCAAAAGAACACTATATTCTTTTGGTTCAGTCAGTATATACAAGTGTGGTCGTTGAAGGCATTTTACAAACGGTTCAGAGATGTGAGTAGTTAATTTGGGCAGCTGAGGGCCGAGACAAACTGCCATAAAACACAAATAAATTTAATCAACAGTTTAGACAGTTTATTTGAAAAACATCATAATTTGGTGTCGTTATTGCGCGCCTATATGTACAGAATCTACGTCATTTTGTGATTATAATTTCGGAAATCAGGGGCATAATTTGGGAATTCTGGCATCATGAGTGATTTGGCAAAATTTCGAGCACTGCTAGTAGCATAATATGCCACTTTTACGAGCACAATCCGCCAAGTCCTATCCGCACCCTTCTCTCGTTCGCTTGCTATTCCTACAGTCGACTCCCAATAACTCGAACCTTAAACATGTTAAACATGTTTAAGCTTTCGTTTTTCATGTTTAAGCTTTTTTCCCCCCATTGAGTAATTTTCCCTTGGTATCATAAAATGATAACACTTTAGCTCTAAAAAGTCAAACAAAACAAATTATTCGGAGAAAATGGGCGTAATTTTAAACAGAATAACAGGCAAAAATGTAAAGGGTCCTTTTATCTAGGTATCACATGGCCCCGACTTTCTCTTACGGGGTCGGATTACACCTCCAACCCCCCCATTCCACACAGCCTTACAAGATGCGCAGTCCCTGACTTCCACTACCACGGTTTCCTCGCCTCTCGAGATCACCATCACGAAAATTAACAATGGTCTTCAAATGCCACATACTTTCTGTAAAAACAATGGGTTAACCCGACAAGCAGCAATATCTCAAATTCATTCCCAAATAACATTTCCTGGCTCAGCATTGCCATGTTGTAAGACAGGAGGATAGGGAGATCAGACTGCACAGAATTACATTTTCAGCGATAGATAAAAGTTACAAAGCCAAGAATCAAACCAGGCCATGTCTCTAAGCACTTCTACCCATGAATGAGCCTTTGATGTATGTGATAAGAGGTGAAAAAAGGTCGAGAAAAAAGTCGGAAAAAAGGCGAGAAAAAAGTCCGGAAAAAATTCGAGAAAAAAGTCGAGTGAGGAAAAATCGAACGCAAAATTTGCATGGCACTTACTGGGCTCCGTAAGAAAAAGAGTTTTCACTTTTTCTCTTTCTTTCTTTTTTTGCCGTGAGATTTTTGTTTTTTGGGTTTTTGATTTTGCCGTGAGTTCCTGTTTATTTTTGTTGTTGTTGTTGTTGTTGCTGCCATGAGATACTTTGTTTTTGCCAGGGTTTTTGCTGTGACATTTTACATTTCGGATCCTCGAGAATTGGCAGAACAATAGCTCAACAGATTGGCCAATCATATGCGCCTTCTGTGGGTCATAACCAGACCACTTGAACTGCGACCAACACACTTCGTTGGACACGTTCGCTGGTTCACGTGGATTAAATAAAGCTCTATTTTGTTCGTTTTAAAACCTTTTTTTGAAATAGTTAAAAAACCTGTTTCTTAAAGCTTAACGGGCTTACAAAATGTCTTCATTGGAGAGCTGTTCTCGCGGTGCTTTAGCTGCAACACCAGATCCAGCGACGTTCTATCGAAGAAAATATATTTGCGCGAGTCCAGCGGGCGGAGGAAAAGGAAAACGCCATCCAGGCAAAGCTATTCTCGCAGGTAAGAACTGGCCATAAATGACGAGTGATTCCTTTTACAGACTATTGTTCTATATTGATGTCTTAGGAGCTAAATATTTGTATATTTTTGCCTTTCTCTTCGGCCTAAATATCGATAAAATATTGTAGCATGCTATACTACGTGTCGTGGTTTAACAGAGCGGAATTTACTACACTTTGATCGTTAGCGATGCGTAATGTCATCTTAACTTTAAAACCTAAGAGTGAATTATTTAGATCGTGAACTTATCGTGGATATTAAAAAAATGTCACACAATGATTCAGCTTTCTCGTTTGTAATATAATCCACGTCGTTTACCAGTGTACCCGGTTGAGTACAAAGGTCAGCTTTGACAACAATATTAATATTGGGGCGATTATGAATCACGTCCATAGAATTCTTGCTTACAAATCCTTACTACTTTCGAGAAGAAATGTTAGATTAGCTATTTAGAGTTTATGAGAACAGGATAAGATTTTAAACTGATCTTTTTTACGTGGCGTGATCATGTACGAACTCTGGCTTGTTCTGCTGAGAAGCCTTCGAACGGTCTCTCTGCAATTGACAATACTGTAAGATTTCTCGATCGACGTCTGAACTTATTTTTCATCTACTCTTTGAACGAAACTAACATTTTCAAGCTTCACTCCTAAATCTGCTGTCTTCAAGAACTCTAGTTTTCTCATTTTGCATGTTGAAATTCAATGAATTCCCTAGTGGGAGTATTGGGGGTGTGTCGTGTAGGTTGCCCAATATTTTTTTCTCGCGTGACTGGCAATGTTTCTCTTGTAGGAGAAAGAAAGGTAAAGTCTACCCTGAACCCTGTTAGTCAGTAATAGTCAGGATATTTGATATCCACGTATACAACCAATCAGAATTTACTGTGTTTTCTATGTAAATCATTTTTGTTCTCTTTTATACCTAATTGACAAAAGGCCAGTCAAGGTCATCAGTTGGTAATATAGATACCAAATATGGACAGAGACCCAACTGTCTGCATAGAGATAAAAAATTGTTATTACTGATTGGCTGCTGCAATATTTTCTTGTAATGACTGGGCATTATGAAAATTTTTCTTGGTATTTTTCCTTTTGAGTTGAGCTTGACATACAATGTAGTAAATTAAAGGAAGGAAGGATGTGAAGTATATGAAATAATTCATTTTGAACTGCGGTTGTAGATGAAAGTGAAGAATGATCATCGCAGTAAATTTTCCAATTTAAGCAATTGGAAAGAAGAAGCCTGAAAGAAATCAGGGCTTCAACGGGATTCAAACCCATGACCTCCGGTAGCCGGTGCGTTGCTCTACCAACTGAGCTATGAAGCCACACATTGGGAGTGAGGTCAATTTATTGAGTTCATATCTCCCGTGAGGAGTGAAATGATGTGAAGTATATGAAATAATTCATTTTGAACTGCGGTTGTAGATGAAAGTGAAGAATGTAGTAAATTATAAAGACAAAAATAATTTCTCATTGTCAAAGAAACTGTGTCTTTTGGTTTCGATCGCATTGCCAGGTTCATTTCGGTTCAGTGAACACAACCTCAACAACCTCTTCTGCACAAAAGTGGATATTGAAAATTACTAAGTTCTACTTTCTTTGTATTCTTATAAATAACTTGTTGACCTCGTCCGTTCAGTGATTACAGGACAATCTCAGACCTTGGCCTTGATTTATTGACCTCACTATCACTCAGTCAGTGCTAGCATTTCAGGCTACAAAACTTTATGCCGTTTAACCCTTTAGGCCCCAAGATTGACCAACATTGATTTTCTCCTAACAACATCAGCAGATCATCAAAAGTAAACATTATGAGAATTGCTCAATTGCTTAACAAAGGGAAAATCTTTTACCAAGTTCTCTCAACTATTCTTATAAGAAATGTATGGAGATAAGTCTGGAGAATTTGTATTCAAGTCTTGGGACGTAAAGGGTTATAAGACCAATTTTTCCTGTATTCATAAAATGCCGACACTGTATGTTATTGTCAAACAGGTGGAATTGCTGGTGGGCTGGAAATCTGCTGTACCTTTCCCACTGAATATGTTAAAACACAAATACAGCTTGATGAGCGAGCTGCCAAACCTGTTTACAAGGGTCCAGTTGATTGTGCCGTGAAAACCGTAAGGGGTCATGGCTTTTTTGGTCTCTACAGAGGTCTAAGTTCACTTTTGTATGGCTCAATACCAAAAGCATCTGTAAGGTAAGGTGTTATAAATATTTTAACAAAAATATGAAATTTGGAGGCTGGTCTGTTACCAGATTTGTAGAGTGCCGAGTTATGAGACAGTGTGCCACATTTGATTCCCCCCCAACCTTTCTCTCTAGAAAGGCAACCCTTTTAAACAATGTTAGCATTCAAGAGCAGTCTAATAACACTCTAGAAAGACATTTTTCAAAATGAACTTATAGAATTGCTAAAACATGCATGAATTGCACAGGCCTGTCACCATATCTTCCAGCTATGGTTTTTAAGAATATTATTTTATCCAAGAGTACTTGACATATTGGTAAAAAGCCTAGATACATGGAGGTTTTTCAGGCAGGCATCACATTTCAATAATTGTTTGCATGGTAGCATTACAAGTGAGTTCAGTGCAACCCAATGATGACCGAAATGAGAACATGATCAAAAGAAAAACTCTGAACGTGCAGCACACCTTTTGGCAGGTTTCAATGCCATCATTGCCTGACTAAATAACATTGTTAACTTTGACTGAAATGGCAAAGCGATCAACACTTAAATCTCAAAGATTGTCAATTCATCAATGATGATCGCCACAACTTTAATTTCACCATAAATATCCATACAGATTGAGGCTCTACATTGTAAGAAAAATCTCTCATCCTTCCTCATTCTAGCTATGGTCGTGAAATCTTCCAGAACATTTTCTAGATGATCATATTTGAGAACTATTAACCTAACACTTAACCATCTCATAGTCATTGTCAACTATCTAAAAGTTTATGTTAGAGTATCTGTTTTTTGTGATTGCTTAAAATCCTTTTTTACGTTTTTTTCTGCAGATTTGCGACATTTGAATATCTGAAAAATAACATGATGGATGATAAGGGAAAACTTACGCAAATGCAGACACTGGCGTGCGGTTTAGGAGCAGGGGTGATGGAAGCAGTGGTCATTGTTTGTCCAATGGAGACTGTTAAGGTCAAATTCATTCACGATCAGACCCAACCAAACCCAAAGTATAAAGGTTTTTTCAGTGGTGTTGGGACAATAGTAAGGCAAGAAGGTAAACTATCAGCAGAGGCGTAAACCTTTTATAATAAATTATGGTCACCTGTCTATAAATGGATTAATTAATTATAACTCCCATTCCCTAATTTTCTCTTGATGATGTATTAAATAAATATTGTTAGAGAAAATTCATGTTAGTCTGTCTTAGAACTTTAAAGGGTTAAAACAAAGTTGATTGTCTTTCTGAACTGTTATTTACTACTACTTAAAACATGGATTGTTGCTGTCACAATTCTTTCCTCCTTTTCTGTCGATTGTTGGTGCCTTCTGAGAGGATTGTCGTCAGTTTTTGGGCCATGTTGCTTGTTGCTTCTACCCTTTGGAAGGCATAACTAGTTGAAAAATAAAATGTACTAATATCCAGTAACGATGTCTGGACAGGGCTTGGTGGAGTATACAAAGGGTTAACAGCAACTGTCATTAAACAAGGAACCAATCAAATGATCCGGTTTTTCGTGTACTCCAATCTGAAGAATTACCTTCAAAGCGGAGACCCATCTAAAGACATTGGATCCATACGTACATTCATCATTGGTGGCATAGCTGGAGCAGCTAGTGTGTTTGGTAACACACCAGTTGATGTTGTCAAAACAAGAATGCAGGTAGGTACATGTGACAAAATCCCTCCCCTCCCTTTCCTAGTTTTATATGAAAGGGGCGTGGCTACTTGGGTAAGTAGTAACCCTAATTAGTTGATTGACCGTATTCCAAATACGAATATCAGTTAATTTAAAAACTCTCAAAAACACTTTTTCTGGCATTCACTGCCTCGTAAGATCTAGAAATGAAAGTAGAATATGTTATTTCATTATTCATATTCCTAACTCGACTTGATGGCCAGCAAACATAATTTGCTTCAGCATAATTATAATTAACCAGTATAAAGAGTTTCAACAGTACATTTTTCCTTTTTTCTGAAAGGGTCTTGAAGCACACAAATACAAGAACACCCTAGACTGTGTGATGAGAATTATACGATATGAAGGGCTCAAGGCGTAAGTAAATTTTTATAGTTATTCTTGGTTTTGAAATTATACTTTTTCAACGACATAATGAATGTACTTAATTAATAACTACGAGGCATATAATTTTCTTAATCATAACTATAACAAAATTGTCAAAACTGATTGGCTATCAACTACCCTGATTTCAGCCTTAATTGGACAGTTTAATAGGACAGTACGCGTCATGCCTAAGTAATTGGACAGTACACGCCATCACGCGCGCGCTTAAATGGCTTTTTTTTTTCACTGCTAGCAAAACAAAATTTCGAATTTCTTGTGTTTTGATGTAAAAAATAGCCTATTATATCACAAATTTTGTTAATGTTATGATTAATTGGTAACAGAACTTCGTGTCGTCCAATTTGGTCTGTAATCATGCATACTCTTGATTAAGCAAATTGGACTCCCGCTACGCGGTCATCCGATTTTGTTAATCACTCGTATGATTACAGACCGAATTGGACTCCACTCAGTCCTGTTACCATTACTTATTTAAAAAGAGGAGCCAATACCACCTACTGTTGTGTTTTGCTTGTTTTCCCACAAAGCTGTTAGGAGTCCTTATGAACTTGTTTAAATACAGTGTATCTCAGTGCACTCCAGATTGAGTTGGAATTTATAGGAGTTGGTTTTTGAGGAGAGGGGAAAACCAGAGTACAAGGAGAAAAATCTTTCAGAGCAAAGGAGAGATTCAACAACAAAATCAACCCACATGTGGCATCGACACCAGAATTTGAACCCGGCCACATTGGTGGGAGGCGAGTGCACCATTGCTCCCCCCTCTCAAATAAGCCCTCTCCCTCTAACAAGCCCCCCCCCCCAATTCTGATGAGTGGAAAATGAAAGATAAAAATAAGTCAAGGAGAAGGGGCATACTGTAAATCCTCTATTAAGCCCCCTCCCTCTAACAAGCCCCTCCCCCTTTCAAGAGGAAGAAAGCTAATAAGCCCCCCCCCCCCCCTCTCTATTAAGCCCCCCTCCCCACCCCTAATTATTCTTCACTAATAAAATTAATGATAGACTGTATTAATCAAGGACCACTTGGACAAACAGCGGCGAGGGAAAGCCGGGTCTTGTCGTAGATCAGGATCAGCAATATAAAATAACACTTAAAATTGAAGGCAAGGCTGATCGGATGGCTATTCAATCACAACAATAAAACTGCATGAACTAAAACTTCTTGTACTTGAGCTTTTCCAGGTCTTTAGGGAGAACTAAATACCATCTTCATTTCTAAATTAAATAAGCCCCACCCCTCGAATGCGCTTGAAATAAATAAGCCCCCAGGGGGGCTTAATAGAGGATTTACAGATGACAAAATAAAAGAACAAAACCAAACAGGAACTGTCTCTTCAGCACCAAGAAATACCCATTTAGGAAACATTTTGAATAAAAATGTCTACATTTACATTTCTTTCCACAGATTTTACAAGGGAACAGTGCCCCGGCTTGGCAGAGTTTGTTTTGATGTGGCCTTTGTGTTCACTTTCTATGAAAATGTCATGAAGCTATTGGACTATGTTTGGGAAACCAATTAATTAGCTTTTAAATCTAATCTACGTATTCTTCACATCATTGCTAATTTTAATGTTTTTTATTACTATTAATTAACCCTATTACTGACACAGACAGTTCTGGAAACATAACATAATATTTGTGTTGTAACTTTTAAGGTTGTGGTTGAAAATGCTACCAGTATGTTTTGGTCATCTAGAAGTTCTTTAAAAGTGTTCTTTTGCATCAAGATTATATTAATAATATTTTTTTTGGATCATTTGGGCTTTTAAGAATTTAAGCATGAAGAAAAATCATCTTAAACGATGATCATGTAATTATTTCTAAGTTTTTCCAGGTTTCTATTGTTAAACCACTGATATTTAATCTTGGGATTGATTTGATGCTTGTCACTTTAGAAAGCATCAAGGGTTTTTGGAATATGTATTACTGCAGTGTAAAGTTATGTTTTCAGCTTGAGGAATTAAGGTTTCTAGAGCAGTTAATGCTTAATAATAGCCGTAAATAATATTTAGTTAAGAAACCAGAGCATTACACATCTTATTGCAATTCTCCAGACAAGGACATACGTAACTGCATCCTTTTGCTGTGTACACAAATACTTGCAATAAATTATGCTATGCAGAGACATAATGGTGGATTTATAAGTTGTGACAAACAATATTATTTGTAACTTTGGAAAGATGTACTGTATTGAAATTTTTGACTGAAATATTTTAATGGTAGGGCTGTCACTAAGATTTCAATGGGGAAATTGAGCAGCTAGGAAGTTTGTTGGTTTGTTTTCCTTTTGCTTCCTATGACACTAGCCAGTGGTCATTCTTGTAGAAGCCGGGGAAATCCCTGGCCCCCAACCAGCTCTTAGTGGCAGACCTGAAAGGGGTATAAATTTTGGTTCAAAAGCAGTGAGTCACATATCGATATGAATGATACTACACAAGGCTGTGCTTGAAGGAAAATTGAAAGTAGCCCAGTGCTCTAAACCTGTAAAATCTAGGGTGCCCAGCCTAGCATGTGATTTCTAAGAACTATGTAAGATTTTTTAGTTACCTGAGAGCAAACGTTAGGCGCCAGGGACCACTGTGTACCGCTAGAACACAGCCATGCTACATTGGTTTCCCAATTGAAGGATGTGCCACTGTTATTATGGGAGGGTTATGTATAGAATGGTAAATCCCATGCTTGGTGAGACTCTTAAAGTTTTAAAATCCAAGGATTAGAGGACTTGTCCTTTTTCATCAAATCACAGACCAAGATGTTAAATTTTTGTGAGGAAAATCGAAGGTTTTGAAACAAATCCTTTTTAAAATGTAACTAAAATCTTGAAAGGGGTTAGAGTGTGAGCAATATTTCATCCTTTCAAGATACTTACGAATTTAACCTGGTTGTATTGCGAAGCTGCCTGTTGAAATTTGGGGGGACAAATGTACCGTATGTTGCATAAGTATAAACAAGATAGTGCAAACCGAAATAAATTAAGTGTAAACTTAAATAGCCACTTTGGAGTTTTAAGAGACCCAGAGACCTCTATTTTCAAATTTCAAAGTGGTTGAGCATCCTTGATATTTCAAGACTCATTAATGCTTAGTTTGAAACTTGGATAAAATTTTGCAAAACTTGCCATGTTTGGATAGACCAGTACTCCTCAGGGTGCAAAGAAAGTCAGTTTTACAGCCAGCCATTCGGGCAAGCTGCAGCTAGCATGTACTAGCCAACAAGTCATTTCAACTAGCCCCAAAACCCTTTTTGATTAGCAGGATTCATGATTACAATCCCTCTGTAATTAGAATTTCCCCGAAAAACAGTACTTGCCCATCGGGCAAGTTAAGAATAAAACTCCATAGCCCGATAGCAAAATCCACTAGAGCCCAGGGCTATCAGACATGACCTTCTTTGCATGCTGCTTCTAATGGGGTACATAATGTCAGGTACTATTTCATATCTTTTACTATAACTAGGGCAAAGAATGTCATTTTTATTCTCCATCTTCACATTTCCATAATGTCCTTTGTTTGCTGACCAAACTATTGCATTTTAATATTATTATTTCTCTTGGGGCTTACAAACATTCCATGAGAAACTAAAAATAATATATACCTGTGCAAACATTTTGGAGAATGTAGCGGTTTGTCATATTAGCATTTGCTGCCAAAGAATTACCAAATCTGGAACATATCCTCTTAACACCAAGAAACAACATATTTTTATTTCAATTAAGTTTTAAATATGGTTAATAAAGGTATAACAAGGGCAACTTATAATGTGGTGCTGATGTGTTTGTTTTAATGAGGTTATTTTCATTTCAATGTATGAAACAAAAATATTATTGTGTAGATGCTTGTAAGTTTTATTTTTGTTCTCCCACTCCTTTAGGGCATGAATCAAAGTTTAAATTTGGATGTTTTCATTTAGAAATCAATAACTATTGATCAGGTGATTTTTACTGCGAACATAACTTTTTAAGTGCTAGGTATAACTGCACCATACTCTTCATCTGTTTCGATACCAATGTCCTCCTGAAAGGCAAGGAAAATAATTAATGGTCTTAAAAACAGCAATCACAGTATAGAAACTTTGACCATCATGTACACAGAAACTTTTTTGATGTGGGGATTTTACATTTCACATTGTTCTTTGCTCCTTGGCTCTTAAAAGCAATAATTCCTGAAGAGCATCGCTATCAAGTGTTTAAGAATTTTTGCACGTGATGAACAGACTGTAGTTTTGACAATCGTGCTCGCTGCCAGTCAGTAAAATGTTTGGGATGACTTGCAGCAAAGTGTCAATAAGGAAACAAACCTTGAGTTCACAAAAAAACTTCAAAATATATTTAGTTCTGAATGGATGAACTCCAGGCCTGAGTTTTTGCACCGGATAAATCACTATCCAGCAGATAAGTTCTAGGGAACCAACTGTGTTATCCACCAGGGCCCAGTTGTTTGAAGGCCGATTAGTGCTTAACCCGGGGTTAGATTTAACCTGGCTTTCTTTTTCTTGTGTTCAAAAGCATTTTCTCGGACAGTTTTCTCTGTTATTTTTAGAGCTTCCAATCATCAACTTGTAGACAAAAAGAATTACAGCTGAAAAGCTTTTTAAGCTTTCTAATCTGAATTCAAATTTTGCACTAACCCTGGGTTATCTTCCAGCTTTGAACAACTTGCCCCTTATAGAGATTTATCCTGTGGATAGTGTTATTCATGTTTTGAACAGCTAGGCCCAGTTACCATCATTACTGGTACCTCTGTTAAGTAACTGTACAGTTGAACTCGCACGTAGAAGTGAGAAGAGGTGTGGAGAGTTATATATGTATGTGATTGTCTTCAGTTCAAAATGCGAGCGGTCTTGTAACATCAAGTTGAAGCTTGAATTTTGGAGGGATTGCTTGCTACCTCACATCCTCCCCCAATTCCCTTACCTGTGCTACCATCCAGAGAGAGAAGTCGTTATGCAACGTTGCCATGGTAGCAAAATTTTTGCATGACAACAAACCGAAAATTCACTTAACAAGGAAATTTGCACTGTTTCAAACTTCATCGATCTTATTCAATTTCATTTAATTTGTCAAATGTTGGCGAAATTTTCTGGGGTTGAATCCAAAAGGACCATATCTGAGTTTAGAAAAAGAAAAGAAAATTTTCTGTGTTGTGTTCACCTACTAGCTGTTAAGTGGGCACATGAAATGAGGAAGTTTCATGTCGCAGTTGTGTAATGATGGCTAAAAAATAATTATGCAAAAAAGCGTGATGTACACTGTTTTACAATATAAACTTATACTTTTTTTGCCATTCTTGCTGCTGTCGCCATCGTTGTTGCCAAAGTTCCCTTTTGTTGTGATCCAAAAATTTTGATACCATGGTAACGTGATGTCACACTTCTCTCTATTAATTTCAAACTGTTTATTAAATTTACTATAATTCTTGTAATTAAATATTTGTAGCAAATATTTGTTTTCTGGTCATTAATTAATAGCAGTAAATTTTGTCTGCATGCAGCACAGACTATTTGTCACTAAATGGAACTTACAAAGAGTTGTTTCTTTGGCTTGGGATATCCTTCTAGGATGCTATTTAAAATTTCAGTTGCCTGAAGAGGAAAATATACAGAATTGCAATACAAAGAAAACAATGAGCCATAGATAATACCAAAGTTGCACTTGGCATACCACAGGGCTCCGTACTCGGGCCCATACTCTTCGCCTTGTACACAAGCGATCTACCGAAAGCAGTTCCAGGTGATCTGTGACGTCACTGCGGGGACCTGGGGAAAGAAATTTTAATGCCGTATCCCATAAACCAAAGCTGACGGGAACAGATTGAATTGAATTGGTGCGTGTGTTGGTTTATGGGATACGGTATTAAAATTTCTTTCCCCAGGTCCCCGCAATGACGTCACAGATCACCTTGTTAACGCTGCAATGACGTTCCTGTATGCTGATGATACTACCATGTACTGTGTTGGTGAATCCGTAGACCAGGTCACAACAACGCTGAACAAAGCTCTAGAAGAACTCGCCCTCTGGTGCAAACATAATTCCCTGGTACCACACCCCAAAAAGTGCGAGGGAATGATCCTTAAACAAAATCATTTTATCGGTCCCTTAGGCAGTTTAAAAATTAACCATCATTTCATAAAATGGTCCTCAAGTTCTAAGCTGTTAGGTGTAACCATTGACAACAAGCTTACGTGGACAAAACACATATTAGAGCTCAAGGGAGGATTCGTTAACAAGCTCAATCTAATCAAAAGCAGCTGCTTTTTACCCAGGAATTCGCTTTTAGATCTATATTTTAAAGTCATTTCACCCTCGGTTACATATGCGTTACCAATTTGGGGGTGTTGTACGAATAAAAATGAATTTAATTCTTTGGAATCCATACTCTGTAGGGCTGCTAGAGTTATATATAACCTCCCGTGCGACATGCCCTCTGAGGATGCAAGAAAAACAGCTAACTGGGACTCTTTATTCTACACTTATAAGGTCAAAATAGCCACCTTAATTTATAATATATACAACCGCATAACTCCATCATGCTTGGAACATATAATCCAAAGGAAAGAGTCTAAGTATGACCTCCGTCATCAACATCATGTTAGCGTACAACGTTTTGAAACTTATAATATGAAAAACTCTATTTCTTACAGAGGATCCATTGTTTGGAATCTTTTAGAACCATCCGCTGTCAGCACCAGGGACTATGCCAAAAGGGCAAAAAAGTCTCACGCCCTCAGAAACTTGAACTTTAATGAAGAGTCACCGCAAATGGGTCGTCCCCAAATTGACAGTGATTTCGTCTTTTATTAATTGTATTCATATCTTTTATTGTACATATCTCAACTTTTATCGACTACATTCAATTTTAATAATTTTTATTTTATTTTATTAACATTTTTTACTGTGTTTAAATAAAAGATGTTGTTGTTGTTGTTGTAATGGCAATTCACCTATTGTAAATAATCATAAAGATCACAAGTGAGATAAACCACTATCCTACCATTCTCTTTCTTTTTCTCCAGGACTGAACATATAGTTTGTGTTCTTTGTAGATCTGAATTTTAAGATTCAAAATAAAAGCAAGTTCACTGAGACAAAAGTAATTGAAAATAATAACCATTTATCAAACATCATGAGACACAAATCACTAACAAATTCAGTTCTCTAACCTTATCCTTTTCCTCTGGAGTGACATGGTTTGAGGCTAAAAAGAAGATTTTGAAATAGTTGTCTTTAGTGTTGAAAAAACAGACAAACTTTAGGGTTCTGAAATGCTTACATTGATAACCAAATGCCAGGGGCAGGGTTGTCAAAGTAAGCGACCAGTCCAGGGATATTTTAAAAAATGCCATCCATAAAGAAATGCCAACCAAATAGGTGGCGATTTTCGCCAGCAGCCAGCTACTGTTGACAACCCTGCAGGGGTTAGTCATCCCATTGGACGACTGTAATTCAAGCTGCCAAAACATCTTGAAGATATGAACAGTTATTAAAAGAATCCCCCCCCCCCCCAAAAAAAAAAAAAAAATTTCTTATTAACGTTCATTTTACAAATAATATTATTATAAAATCCTTAATGTTTGGGGAAATCATTATCTTACCGGACTTAATGTTCTTGATTCGTTCCTGGTATTTGTTGCACTGAAAGACATGATTTGTCAATTATACGTGAAATGCTGTAATTAACTTGGAGGACAGCAAAAATACACCCAGGGGGCTAGGCCTTAAGTACCTTCATTGATGGGCTTTCTCTTCCTGGAGGTAAAATTTGTGGATTGGTACTTCTTAAGGTCAAGTAATACAGGCAACATTTTCACTCAACTTGTCACAAAACATTGTTGCATTGGATGCTAAAACCATTGTTGCCCGTATTACCACCTTCGCTCTCAACTTGTCACGCAACAAATTTCAATGTTGCAAGTTGCGGCTCAATTAAAAAATCGTGCATTGTGATTGGTCAACGGTGTGTTTTTGTGTCAGCCTTTCTAAGAAAGCAAGGAATAGCTGCCCTTCAGGCCTTGGTTTAGGATGAAGAAGGTCAAAACCATGCAAAAGAAGTCAAAGGGTTTACACAATAGAGTCGATCGATTGTTTTGCGCAAAGAGAGGGGACCTTACTATTAGCTGGTAAAGGAACTTGAGTTGGGAAACATTGTTGCTTAAATTTTTTTTCTTGTCCTCCGCTGCTTGTGTTTTATAATCTGCTCAACAACTGCCCCAACCCCACAAGCAGGTTGCAATGCTATTGCAGTAATTCATTTTACAAGTACCTTATTGGTCAGATCTTCTAATCTAGCTTTGGCATCTTTGGTTGTCAGCATACTGTTGATATTCCGCAGCTCTAAATTAAAATAAAGATCACCAACACCAGTGCATATCATGGCAAATACTTGACTTGAATAACACAATATCAGGGCTTGCCTAATGAATTTTAAGGGTCCACAGGTAATTTAGTGCAGAAAAAGTGCAGAAGATTTTTTTCTACTCCTTCTTTTTTTTTAAATTGACTTCTTTTAATCATCTTTTTATTATTATGTCTCTGTCTTTCTCACTCAAACACAACAGCACCACCTTTACCTGTCAGACTGAGTTTAAAAGCTAGTTTTTTAAAACCTTTTATGATAAACTAGTTTTCCTACTTAGGTCACACACTGTGACTAGCTGCAAATTTTTCAACTAGTCCTTCTTTTCAAAACAAATTCCCTCTCCTCTGGACACCTTGGGTTAAGTTTAAGGTCTTTGTCATGCTTGTACTTCACCAGCTCATTTGCCTCCTTTCAGATGGGTTTCTTTGTTGTTGTATCAAAATGATGACCTTTGTTTCAATTGGTTGTTCAGCCCTAATGGCATCAGTCTCCTAAGCAGCATTTCTTTGTTCACACAACACTCCTCTCTCAGGGATGATGATAATGATGATGAGGCAAAGATTGTTGAATGCAATGTAAGAACCATTCTTTTGAAACTTCTGTGTTGGCTATTTACCTGCATCTTGAGTTTTCAATGTTTCCTGCAACTGCTTCAACTTTTCCTGTGATAAACGGATTTTCTCATCAATTTTCTTCACTTCATTTTCATCATAATCCCCAAACTGGTCCTGCAAACAAGGAAGGTCCCTTTACAAAATACCATGACCATTGTATGTAAGTCATTGCACTAAATTAATAATAATAACCTACATAACAAAAAACATCATCAAAGATGACAGTTTGGGAGAGGTACTTATAAAACCAGTTTTGGATAAGCATATGCCAAAAAACTTGAAAAATTGAAAATTGGAAATATCTCTACCTTTTTTGAGGCCCATAACCAAAACATTACACCCTTTTGAGGGAAAACTGAGAGCGTAGAATTTGCTGAACAGGTGATTTTCTGTATCATTAAAAGTACTTAAACAATAAGGATCTGCACTGAGGCCACTTTGTGTCGTCGGGAGGCTGGCGTGTGGGTACTACTTTTATTGGAATACCCAGCAGGAACCTCTGTGGAAGAGGGAGAACGATGCAGTGATCACAATACCACAAAGGGTACTGTTTAAGGACCGTGTACTGTGGTATGTACTGTGTATGTACCTAATGATAATACTGTGGTATGTATGTAATAATAATATTATTCTGGGAACCAAAGCATGGCGAAAGAAAGAGAGGAAGACCAGCAACAACATATGTAGACCAGTTGCAAAATGATACTGGTTTGAGCATTGCTGAACTGAAGAGCATCATGGGAACCGGAAGGAATGGATGAAGCTAGTTAATGGAGTTCGAGTTCGCTCAAAATAAGCAAGCAAGCAAGCATTATCATTATTATATTATCATTATTTATTATTTATTTTTTATTATTATTATTTAATTCATTAAGGTATCTTACCTGTTTTGGTGCATATACTTTTTGTTTGCCATTTATCTTTTCTGTTATAACACCTTTACTGGCAAGCTTCTCCAGACTTCTTTGAACTGCCTGAGGAAATGATTTTGAAAAGTATACAGGAAAATAATTGAATTTCTAAAGTTCTTTAGATCAAAAGGTGTGTCTTCAACAGGCTCTAGGCTCTAAATAACAGGCTATAAAAAAAAAACATGTAAGTTACCGTTTTTCCAAACTTTTTGTGAAGATTTGAAAATATGTCAACTGGAATAAAGCAGAATAGGAAACATGAGACTTTACATTGACTGCATCCCTGTATTCTGATATTGCAGAAAACAGTTTCAGAAAGTACCAACCCGCGCTGTAAGGTCTGTTTTGTTTGGTGAGATAGTTCAAAACAGCATCCGAGGCTGAGAATTCAAACGGACAGAAAATGTTAAATTGACTCATATTCGCTTCAAATTAAACCAGATAATGATTTAAACGTATTCTTGATCCCTTAGATACCTTCATCGTCGGACTTCTTGCTCATTTTGCCACAAAATGAAGAAAAATATAAACTATATTTTCCTGATATTTCCCCGCCAATATTTGTACCTCGCGCCACACGATCTTACATAAAGTATCAGTTACTCCGCTGATGGGGCACGCGGGCCTAAATATAAACCCAAGTTCCCGTATAACCCTCTTTCTCCTCGTCTCGTAACCCTGTGAAATATCGGAAAATGGTCAGTAGAAATCCTTCGTTTTCCTAGAGAAATCTCTTCCATCTAGAGCTATCAACGTATTTGTAGTTATATGGTGTAATTTTGGAATTAAACTATGTAACTATTACATGGTAATTCTGATTCCGTGGGCTTGTTTCGCGTGTGTTCTCTCTCCAGGCAAAGAGGACCAAGAAGGTTGGAGTTGTCGGGAAGTATGGTACACGTTATGGTGCCTCACTCCGTAAAATGGTTAAAAAAATGGAAATTACACAGCACTCCACGTACACATGTGTTTTCTGTGGAAAGGTAGGTCTTGAAGGTTTTTCTTTCACGGTTGTCACTAAGATTTCGGGTTGCATGCAATTAGTAGGCAGGGAGATAAAACAGCTAGGAAGTTGTTTTGGTTCTATTTTCCGATTGTTTCCTACAAAAGTAGCCAGGGGAAATCTCCAGGCACCAACTTCCTGACCTTAGTGACAGCCCTGTCTTCACTCTATTGTTTAAAGAGGAAAGTTCTGTTGGGGGGACACTGAAAAAGAAAACAACTTTCAAAATACCAAGCATAAGATGTCTCCTTTACTCGAAATAAATAAATATGTATTGCTTTCTGAACCGTTCTTCCAGCATCTTACGTGAATCATTAACATTTTTTTTGTTCAATCTCCTTTATCATAATAAACAGCAGAATAAAATAGTCAGTAAGTTTGTACGGCTTAACTGAACACCCTGTCACGGTTGAACCAACCCCTAAAGATAGTGGATATGCAGACATGTGGTCACCATGTATTGGTGTATTCTTATTTTGCAAGCACATGATAAGGTAGTTATGATGAGCAACAGTGAACACAAATTTTTGTAACAGAATTTTTGTGAAGAAAGAGTTAAGATCCCAGTAGAGGGAAGTGTTTTGCTCTTGTCAGCCAACGTGGCCACCTTGATATCAGCTACAAACTAGCCATCTGCATATCCACTTCTTATTGCATATCAACATAACTGCTTATCTACTTCCTAAATAACCTTTAAGTAGAATTCCTTGTTTTTATGTATATCTTCTTTTCTTTAGATATACACTTAAAACAGCACATAACAGCATAGACAGTCCTTAATTAAGCCTAGTTTAAATACATAAGGAAGATCTGGGATGATCAGAATTTTTACTGTTTCCATGATCATCCCAGATTTACTGATATGTCAGGGAAATTCCAGAGTCTGTCCCTCATGCCATTTTGATTTATGAGAGAAAAATACTAGAGCTAAGCAATTGGAGGATTGGGACCAAGAAAAAACAATCGCCATTGATCCCTGACATTCCTTACGGTACAAATTTGAGTTTTCACATCATTGTCAGGAATGATCATTTGACATCGCAAAAATCTGGGATGCATCTGGAAAATAGAAATGCTCCTGATTATTTTCTTGTTTTCATTAGATCAGCAAAATCTGTTATTGTTGGGAAACAGTGAAATTCCGTATCTGGAATACTCCCAGCTTATGAGAAGTGCCAGGTTTTAAAGCCATTGAAGTTAGGAAAGTTTGTAAAAGGAATGACTAGGCATTCACATATCCAGCTCTTTCCAGTATTGTGCGGTCAAGTATTTCTGGAAGTGAAGAAACTAGTCCAGAGATACATCAAAAGTCTACAGTACAGTGGAACCCGGCCATTAATGCAACCACCATTGGGCCATAAAATCCTTGTCGTAATAACAAGGTGGCCGCATTAAAGGAGTCTTCAAAATAGTAACTTGACTCAGTTATTTTTTACGTTTGGGTCGAAAGAATGTGGTCGAATAAACAGGGTGGCCATAAAGCGGGGTTACACTGTAGTTGTGAGTTGTGTTCCTACCAATCATAGCAGGTCACATGTGGCTTTAACAGGGGTTTGGTAAACATCTACCAGCAACTAAACACGTCGGCTGCATTGCTCAGAGAAGTGGACTACTTTTTCCCCCCAAAGAGGAAGCAGCTAGTTTGAATAATGTCATGAACAAAAATAGAATTTGTACATAACTTATTATCATTTGTTCATTGCTTCTAGGAGTTAATTTTGTGGCTAATAAATCAAAATTTGACTTAAAACCAAAACTTTCCTCAGACACCCCTTGCAAATGTGGACTACTGGTCCCTTGTTGATATGGCCGATTACTCTATTCAAACCTGCAGGCTACTTCAATTTTTATTGGAACCCCTGCTTTAATATGACTCTTGCCTGTATTGAGACAAAAATCAGGAGATAAACTTGCCTTAATTGAAGATGTTACTTTAATTTACTGGTTAGTACAAATGTTTAATCTTTAGAAGGCTGCAAGCTTGGGTTGCAGGCAACTTTACATTATATGGTGGAGACTCACTACCCCAAAGGGCCATTATTTTGGTTTTTGACTAAATGCAAGAGAATTAATGCTCACTTGATCTGCTTTGCAGGAAGCTTTAAAAAGGCAATGTGTTGGTATTTGGTACTGCAAAGGATGCGGAAAGACTATCGCTGGAGGCGCATGGGTTGTCAGGTAGAGCACAGTGTATAAGTGTATCCACATAAATCTTATTTTATTGATGCTTTTGGAATACATTGCTTCAAAATACCTTTTATATAAAGCTTTCATAACTAAATATAAATACGTCTTTGCTGTAATTTTCACTTCAGAGTTAATTTGATCATCTTCAAGAGAAGTTAGTTAGCTCTGGCATTGACTTCAACACTGGTTAAAGCCACTGACTGCTTGCAAAAACTTTTCACTATATCATTATTTGGCAACAAATGGGAAATATGCAGTGAACAGTTAATTGCATTCTCTCAACCTACCAATAATCCAAACCAAAGCTGACTTTTCTTCCCTAGGTTAACACTGTCATTCTGCTGCCAATTTTTCGGCCCTCTCAATTATTGAACCGTTCACTATTTCTCCAAGGATGTTTTAAAAATGTGGATTCCCTTTATTAATGATGACTTGTCTGCTTTCCTTTCATTTCAGCACCACAGCCGCTGTAACAGTCAGAAGTGCTGTACGACGTCTGAGGGAGATGCAGGAGACATAGATAACTTTCTTGTACAGTCCAACAATAAACAAGTTTCCTCTTTACATTTTGTTTGTGTTTTCTTGTTCAAGAAGTTAAACAGTATGTTTTACCAGTTGTGAGAGTTGTGCAAACTATTGTTGCAGATTGTCTTGATAAAGACCTTTGGTAGCCAGCATTGAAATGGGCAAGGAGAAATGCAATTCAGGCTATTTGATCTCAGGGTTGTCAAAAGTAGCCGGCTGCTGGCGAAAATCACCGCCTACTTGGTTAGTATCGGCTGGCTACTCTGCTTAGCATTTCTTTATGGATGGCATTTTTCAATAAAATATCACTGGACTGGTAAAGAAACATCTCCTGAAAACTATAGCAAGTGTTTATGCATCACTTACGGTTGAATTCAATGCCTACTCTCGGTAATTCACCTTAGATTTTCAGTAATTTTGGAGAGAAAATAGCCTGGAGAATGCAGAAAACAGAGCATCTAAATATAAAAATTTTCTGGGGGAGCATGACCCCAGAGCCCCCAAGAGGCTTGTGCCTTTGGCGCTCGCCAGTTTCTCCAGAGCTGGCTGCTTACTTTGACAACTAAGCCATCTATGTCAAAACTTTCTGACAACCCTGCATCTTCTCAAGAAAATTACCTTTTTTTAAAAAATTCATGGATAGGATGACATTTGAAAGAAACAGTTCTCTGGGTTAACATCACCTGGTTATTGTATTATAACAAGAGAAAACAAAACGTAAAAGCTAAAGAGGCCAGTCTATTCTTTTACTTGGGTAGTGGTGGGTAAGTTGTTTTTGTTGGGCATGGCCGTAGGAGGACAAATCTTTGCCCAAAGCATAAAGCCTCGGCCTCATTTCCAGTCATCCTTGGCAATTTCGGATGTGACGTCACCTGTCAAGCTTGTACCATCTGTTTTGTGATGTGGGTATGAGATCATGAATTTGGTAATTATTGCACCTGTCTGCAACACCAAGAAACTAGTTGCTAGTCAGAGGTGGCAACAACAGGCATTTACTTGCCCAGAAATTAAGTATTCAAGCTAGAGGCCAGTCAATCAGTTGGCTGTCTGTGTTGTAGTTCAGTGTTGCATTTAGTTGTAATGCTGACAGTAAGAAAAAAAACACCACCTTTATTGAGTTTTTACCGCAAATTAACGTAAAATAATGCATTAGCATTTGCCCACACTGTATATTATAAAACAAGCTGGTTTACACCTTGTGATTATGTTACCGTAAAATTCCGAAAATAAGCCTGAGGGCTTATATTTTTCAAAGGCCCTTTTTGAGGGGCTTATGTATGGAGGGAAATTTGCATTTCAAAATCGATTGGGCTAGCCTTATTTTTGGAAAGAAATTTACTGCTTTTCTTTGTTTCACTTTGTACTATAGGACAAATTTCAAGTATAAGCCCCCTTATATTTGGGGGGGGGGGGGGGGGGCAATTAACGGAAGGTTTTTTGCGTTACTAGTTTGGGGAGCTAATATTTGGAGGGGCTTATTTTTGGGATTTTACGGTATTTATCATTAATATTAAAGTAATAGTTGTGTATAAAAATTCAGAATATTCTATCCCCCAAACTGAACAAAACCCTCTCCAGTACAGATTTGGTCCCTCATGGCATTGTGACATAGAGGGGTCAGAACTGGAGACCCTCTCAAAATAACACCAGTAAATAACAATCACGAATATCCTGTCCCTTACATGGAACAACCATGCACATCTACACCAAGGTGACAGTTTAGTAATGCCTAGAAATTGTAAATAAATAACTTTATGCTAATTAAGACCTGGTTCAAATATCACTTTTCACCTGTACCGAATTTAATGCTAACAAGGAAAATCTATTGTTCTTGTTCATTTGCATTAGATTCTGTACATGTAACATTCGATTTTTGAACCGGGCCTAAGAGGTTTCCAGAGAACCAAAAATTTGCAGCATTATTTACATAAATAGAAGGGGTTTTGTGAAAGTTCTCTCTTATCTTTTTTTGTAGAATGAAAGTTTTTTAATTGTACATCAAGAGTCACCTTGCACCTTATTTGACACATTCCTTCAAATTTAATCCTTTAAGTTACTAAATGACTTCATCTTACATAATTAATGTGATACACACACTAGAGAGAGAGAGAGAGAGACAAAACACTATAATTGTTGCAGAAACAATGGTTCAATCCCACCAAACATCAGCCCAGCAGAAACAAATATTTTGGAACAGCTAATTTTTTTTTAATTTATGTGCCTGTAGATGTAATGGTCTTATTAAGTGCAGAGGATCAGCCTTCCATCAAAGTATGGTTCTTGGTTTAAATTTTAGTTGTATAAGTTTTGCTGAGGTTTCCATCAGCTAGAAAACAAGGTTTACATTCTTATCACCAAATATAATAAATTATGATATTCCTACCTATTAAAAGCTTCTACATCTCTAAAAGCACATTGAAAATTGTAGGAAATATTAGAGCCTTCACATCATGTGGTTCCTGAAATGTTACCTTGTGCATGGTTGTGCACTAAGAAATTGAAGGAAGCACAGAGCTTGGAACCTGCGAAATGTAGCATGCCCAACATATGAATTATAGGGAAAAGCTCAAGACTTCCTAATTGCCCAAGAGTAAATGTAGGGTGTCAAGTGCCACTGCCTATTGCTAGAGTACAGCCCTACTAAACTGCCCTAGACTATTCACAGTCCCCTTAACAATTTATTGAGATTAAACGCTTTGCATCACAGGCTGCCATCTTGGACAAGTGTCAGATCTACTTAGTGAGCAGCTGGGGACAGTTTGGCAGAAGGTAAGAAAAATCTCACCCACCACTAAAAAAAACCCAAATGCTTTGTACATACAAAAACAAGATGGCTGCCCCCCCTGTACTGTTAAGCACTCAATCATGAC
Organism: Porites divaricata; assembly: GCA_038088405.1. Taxonomy (NCBI): domain Eukaryota; kingdom Metazoa; phylum Cnidaria; class Anthozoa; order Scleractinia; family Poritidae; genus Porites; species Porites divaricata. The sequence goes on from JBBMOI010000004.1 coordinate 4,643,017, forward strand.
AACATTATGAAAAATAGGAGACTGTGAAGAGTCTTAACTGCCCTCACCAGCCTCCCAAGTAGTCAAGGACCTGCCTCAACCAAACAAGCAACCCCCACCCTCCACATTTCCTTTCACTGCTGGTTTGCATGTGAGACCACAACAGCCATGTTGGTGATCAAGAACAAAAGCATTTCTCTTTTCTGGGAACTAACCTCCATTTTCAAGTGTATTCTTTGTTATTATTGTATTGACCACTAACATGCATGGCCTCCTGATCACATGATGCAAGCCAAGAATACTTAGGATATCTCAAGGAAATTAATTTTCATTAATTAAGTGATTTTCTCTAAAGAAGTGCTCCCATTCCCCATTTTGACTGAAATTTTAAATAAATGCCTGGGCACTATTTTGCGAACATACTATTATTGGTCAGAATACGAATATCTATCACTGACGTGTGGTATGTGCTATCCACTGTTTGAGTGGATATAAGGAGAAGGTTTTTTTTCCACCCCACATATAGCCATTAATCAGTACCCGAGCCATTTTCCCACATAGTTAGTCACTGATCCCAGTCCGCTTTGGGAATCAACTTTGTCTGTTTCATCGCTGGTCATCATTCCTTCAGCTTCAGACTGGTCTAACATCTCATAATCTGACACGTCCATATTTGCTGATGATGTCACTGCACTTTCAGGTGTTCTTGAAGCTGTCTGACTGTTAACTCTGTCAATGGGTTCCCTTGTTTGCATTTGCTCAATTTCAACCGTTTTTGGTTTACTGTCCACTTGCGACCTGCTCACTAGATGAACATTTTCAGACTCTGAGTCAGAATCTTTCCCAATGTCTGGAAATTCTAATCCTTCCATGAACTCGCCTTCTTCAAATTCAAGAGTGTCCCCTCCTTGACTTATGGAAGGAAACTGAAGACTATCCAAAAGTGCAGGTGAACTGTCAAAACTTTCAGCACCTGGTGATGAATTTCCAGTGGTTGCTTGATAAGAAACAAAAAAAGCATTTGAGATTAGCCTAAGAAAACAACCAACAATTTGTGACACCACCATTGGTTTCCCTCACTGCAAATTGATGTCTGAGGAACAAGCGGAGAAATTCCATACTGATGATGCATCAGTACCCAGACCTGGGAAGTGCTTCTGATTTTTAAGCAAATTTCCCTTGAATGACTGGCGCAACCAATCACACACACCCAGATCTGGGTCATGACACATTGACAGTATGGAATTTCTGTACTTGTTCCTCAGACATCATTTCACAGGGGAAAAGTACTAGTGGTGTAACAAAATGTCAGCTGTTTTCTCAGACTAATTTCAGATAGGACATTGTTGAAACACTAGAAGAGAGCTCTCAAATTTCCTAACATCAAGGATTGCCTGTCCATATTTAAATACATTGTGAGCCCCTTCTCTGATAACCGCCCCCCCCCCCCCCCCCCACACACACACACAAAGGAATTACTGGACCAATAACAGGGGCTTCAATAGGGAGCTTAAGCCATGGCGACAGCTATGGCAATGAGAAGGCAAAAAAGCAATTGGTTTAGATTGGCAAAACAACAACTTTGCACATGAATCTCTCTCTTTATGTACCTAAGTGTTCCTATTCTGCGTAAGCTCTTGGCCGGCAACTGTTCCTGACACAGAGTCGGCCCATTTTAGCTAAAATCTTGTTTTAGGTTTTAGTGCGAGTAGTGTGCAAATTTGATTTCTTTTCGCATCATTTACGTTTTTTTGGAACCTTTTTTTTACTGTCATTGCATTTCATCATTTCATTCAATGTTTTGTGGAGGATGTGAACACAAGAAAACAATAATTATTTTCTTTTTCTGTTTCTGAACTTAAATACACTCCTTTAGAATTCAACTCCAGAAAAATTTGCCATTCTCATTTTGCCGAATTGAACATGATGGAATAAACCAGATAAAGTTTGAAGCAGCATGAATATACTTTTTAAATGACGTTTTTGTAGCTGTCACCATCATTGTTCCTTAAGCTCCCTTAGATGGTTTCTGTTGCTGGATAGGTGGCAGTGACCAGGAACAGAGGCCTTATGGCCACTTTCCCCCAAAATCTTAATAAACAGTGTTAAGAGGCCCTGTTATATGGTCGGCACCACTAAATGCTGGTAACCATGGTAACCAGCTTTTTGCTTACAACTCTGAAATAAACCCTAAGGGACCAAGATTATTAGAGAGATTAAAGTAAGTAAATAATATTTTTTTACCAGCTTGAGCACTATCATCATCATTCTGATTCTGACTGAAATCTGTGAGTGAGCTGAGTCCTTGAGAAACAGCTGACGCAATAACTTTTTCAAGAAACTTGACCTGTAGAGGGGGTTCAGGGGTGGGTGGTTCTGATGAACTAGGCTCCGACTCCTGCAAAGTGACATCTTGATTGACAGCTGTCTCCTCTACAAGTGGCCGAAGGTCCTCTGCAAATTCGTCATCACTGTCACCTGGTTGTTCTCCTGAAGTCACTGCAAAACAAAAATATAACATAGTTGATTAATCAGGGGTGTAGCCAGCCATGTTTTCCTTTTAAGCCTGAGTCATAGAAGCCTGAAGGGGCGACTGGGTGAGTGCTAAGGGGGTTGAGGACCTATAAACAATATTACAGCACAGACATTGCTTCCTACCAAAATATTGGGTAAATGAGCAATAAGCAGTGAGTTATCAACGGAAGGGCTCTTTCATTTTAAGTGTATACTGTCAGAGGGTCTGGGAGGAATACTTATTTGAGGGTGATGAGCCTTCTTGAATTCTTTATAAAGAACCGTTTAAACTCATGTACATCTCTCAAGGTCAATAGGGAAAATCTCTCTGCGTGTCTGATCTGGCTTGTGTGCACTAGAGCTAGGGATCAGGCATTCTCTCAGTAATGTAGATTGCATGAATATTAATTTTGTTGACTCTTCTTATTCTGCAAAATCACCTCCCAGTCTCATTCTCGATCTTTTTCACAGCCATAAAAAAGCATCTGTTAGCCCTTTTGGGCCTGAAAAAAGGGACAGTACTCCTGTTGGGTGGAGGCCCCACCCCCCCCCTTATTGTAGGGAGTACCCCCCATGCCCCCAGGGAACTCAGTGGTCTTTTCAAAAAAACTTTTTTGCACACATTTTCAGGTAACTTCAATACAAAGTGTGAGTGTTGATGTTGGACAATCATGTCTTTAAGTTATCATAAGCTGCACCATGACTACCTAACTACCAGTGGACGAGAAGAATTTTGCCAATGATCATTATTAAATGTGACCCTTCACGCGAAAAGGGGGCTTATGGATTTCACCAAAAACCGTGAATTTTTTTTCACGGTCACGGTGCGTGAATTGGAGTTTTCACGCCGTGAATTTCAAATTCCACGCCTAATTCACTCCATTTTTCACTCTTGGCGTGAAACTAATCAAATCACGCCGTGCATTTTTTTAACCGGTGTAAACCTTTCACGCCGTGAAATTAAGCGTGAAAATTAAGAGTCAACATTTTCACGCCGTGAAGTTGACAGTGCACATTTTCACGCCGTGAAAAACATAGTCGAAGGTGAATAGCAATTACATGTCACGAAATCTGACCCGGGGTTTTTTGTTTTTTCTCTCCCATCCCGCTGCCTTTCGAACTCGGAAGAAAAATGGGCCTAATCACGTCAGGGAAAATTTGTGGAAGTTGATCCATGCAAGACATTATCTTTCTTTGAGAAAATTCAAGCTCTGGCTAGCCTTTGATGCGCGATGGGAACGGCGTGCGTTTCATGCCAATTTGTTTACATTATCTATAATAATTGCAACAGTCAGTCACTTTTCCGCCTTTTTTTTTTTCTGGTGACGTTTTCTTCCCCGCAACGTGCCAATTTTCCCAATGTCAGAGACGCAAGGCAAGGTTTTCAGTCAAGAAACTTAACAGAATTCTTTGCAGTAAGACTTTATTGGGGTATTGTCGTCTGTGTAGGACAAGCATTGCAGTGAATTGACTGATCTTATCTGCTGTTGTACCCGCCTTTCACATGTGCTGTTAAACTCTACTTAATTTATCATGCTCCGTTTCAAGTTCTTCTCTCATTGCTAAATGTTTTACCCAAAAGTTCGCTATGAAGTTAATCTTATTACTTGTTTCTCTAAAACATTTATCAAAAAGTACTTCATTGATAAAAATTAAATAATTTGTTTATAGACCTTTACATGCTGGTTGTAGCAACTGATGAAATTTTTAAACACGGTATTTCTTTTCCTTTCATCATGGAAGAAATCCTCATCACGATTATCTTATCCCGATAGTTAGAAGGCGGTCAGCGAAAAGGATCTTTCCGTATGCATGTCACGAAAAGTACAATAGATAGCAATTTTAAAACCTGCAAGGTATACCCAAAATAAAACAAAGCAGTGTTGAAGAGATGCTATAGCTTCTCTTCTCTTCTATTTGAACGGTCGCTTTTGATGGCAAATTTTATTGCAACAGTTTTTATTGAAAAAGGAACGCTTCGATCAGGTCAAGCTTCTTGCATTCTGCTGGTTCATGCCTTCGCGCTAACCCGACGGTATGTCAGATCTTGCTTTTTATGATGTCCTGAACACCTTCGGTACACCGGGAGTTTCAAAACGTTTTTCGAGTGGCCCGTTTATAGCATTTCGTCACGCTTTTCGGGGATCAAGCGTGACGAAGCCCTGAGGTTTCCTCGTTTTGAATAATCAAGTTGGTATGACATTTCATTCAAAAAGCACAACTAAAGAATCATTTAGCTTTTCTATTTTCTCATTTGTTACGTGATGCCTTTACAATATCCTTACAAATTCTTAATTTTAAACGATATTTTGATTGTACATTTAGACAATACAAAGACGGAATCGTTTGCATTTCTTGATTATCTTCGGTGCCTCACTTTTTAAGCGATTTCATTTGTTCAGCCGAAAATCAAAAATTACATGTTACATTCATCTGGGCAAAATTAATAAAGGCTTGCATGACATCTAAACAATACACTTTTAACAATGTTTCATTTCATTGTGACAGAAAACTGTTTTACAACACGAAAAAAAAACTGTACTTGCGTGTTCGGAAGAAAAAGGTAGCAATTAGATTTAAACAATGTATAGCTTTCAACGCTGGTAATTGGATCTGGGATGACTTTTATACACGCTTGCACTAAATCTCTGAAATTTGCATGGGAAAGACAAGTAAAAAATGTTTACTCTGCATGAGTGTGGATTTTCTCCACAGAGACAGTGACCTTTTTCACGGGGTGAAATATTTTCACGGCGTGAATTAAATTTCACGGTGACTGAAATTTTTCACGGCGTGAAATATTTTCACGGCGATTACAACCTTTTTCACTACGTGAAATTTTCACGGTAGCCTTGAATTTTTCACGGCGTGTTCACGGCGTGAAAGAGAAATTTCACTCACATTCCAAAAATTTTTCTTACTTTCACGGCCTGGACTGTGAAAATAGGCATAGCGTGAAATTTAGATAAGCCCCCAAGTCGCGTGAAGGGTCACAAATACCTTTTGCACTGACATCCCTCTGACGCTTTGTTCTGGTATGTTGCCACTGAACAACAAAGGGCATATAAAATGGATCCAGGGTCTTTTTTACTCTTTTGTCTACACCATGGTGTTTTATTACAGGCCAGAAGTACAGGACACAAGCTACAACATATTAACAAATACAGTTTCATTTCAAGAGAGATACTGGAAAGACAATCACTGAAAGCATACATCAGTTTTTAAATTATGTGAATAAAGAGGTACTTGATCGGAAAAGGTTCCTTAAGGGAAATGTAAGGTATTTAAAAAGCCATTGGTGAAGCTACAAAATTTGTATGTATAATTATTATGTACTATAGGACTGTAATTAGTGTGGTTTTCCGCTGGCTGAGGAACGAAAGAAGTGGAAAACGTTTTTCTCACACACGGCTGGGAGTATGGGTTCAAGTGTGCGGGGGGTCTTCAGGTCACGTGGCGTTTCAGAGTTCAGTTGTTTTTGTTCCCTTAATTAATTCTGCCATTGCCTGACCTTCCCCGACTGCTCACCCTCCATGTGTTTTTTGGGTTGTAGGATTTCAAGTAGTGCCTTAGTTCCGGTTATTCTTGTATGTTAACCTATTGTATCTAGGCTCAGTTTCAGCTGTTTTGTTAGTTCTCTTTTGGTGCTGTAACACTAATGATTCGTAGCATTAATATAATAAAGGTTGGGCTGCATGGTCGGCTTGGTATCGCTCCCAGTTGTGTGTGAGAACTTTTGAAAATCACAAAAATATCATTTCTTTTAAAATAAAAAAAATATTTTATTTTATGTCTCTACATTAGTATCCCAAGCTATATAGCTCTGACACATTAAAAACCACAGTGCTGTCATTAGCCGACTCTGTCTATTTATTATAAATCAGCTATTTTTATCTGTTTTCATAAAGCTTTTCACGATAGGTTACCTGTCACATTAATCGATCTGATTTCTAAGAAACGGGCCACAAATTATTCAACCCGGACCTGCGCATCTTTAATTGTTCCCCGCTTCAAAACGCGTTACATGAAAGACTCTGTCGCGTTTAGAGGCTCAGTCCTGTGGAATGCAGTGACCAACAACTGTAGTGCCCTGACAAAAAACGTTCCATATCGTGACCTCACGCTAAAGTTTAAATCTCTAGTTAATTTTAATGAATTTAGTTTTAAGATAACGTCTGCATCCACTTGTAATTTTAGAAAAGATGACTTTGTATATACGGTACTTAAAAATTTATGCTCACAATTTCTTTTTGTAAATATCGCTGACTTAAGTTCAACGTTCTTTCTGTAAATACCCCTAGTTTTTTAGTTTTTTAGTTACTTAGTGATTAGTTAATTGCAAATGACCCCACAAGCTCATGTAACTTTAATACTTATCGTTTCAAAATAAAGGCTATCTAATTAAGGCCTTTAACCTGTAACACAAGTTATGGCTGAGGTCACTTGATGTTACAAGTGAACAAAGTGTTAGAGCTACAGATTACACTGTAGATTTTTGTGAGATATGTTATGGGTGAGTCCTCATTTCCTATGGCTGCTTCAAAACTTAACGATGACCCTGAATAAAGTATCTATCTAAGTTTCTCTCTATCTATAATTGTTCATGGTAAATTTCATAAATGTGTATTTGTATGCATTTCTAACAGATAAAAGTGAAGAAGAACATACCAGAAAGGTAAAAAATCTTCATCAAAGGTAAATACTGGTAGGCAAACACCACCACAAGTAACAGTCCAAATAAAACTCCATAGTACTGCAAAAATGACAGTAAAAAATCATCATGATCACCTACAATGAAAACTTATAAATTTTGAACACAATTTAAGTACTCAAGAAAAAAACGAATCTCAAATCACAAGGCTTGATGCTACAGTGATATCACTGCCATGCCAACAAAACATAAATAAAAAACATTTAAATGAATTAAATCAACAATCCAAGAGATCAACAGGGATGTCACCATGTGCCTTAAGGGTCAGGGATTTCCCCAAGCTTCTATAAGCATACATGTAACTCCAAGCAAATTTAACAGGAACAAAAGCGATTTAAAACCAAAGGGACCTCCTAGCTGTGTTCAATTCCCTGCCTACTAATTATTAAAAAAGAAAAAAAAAGTTTAAAGGTTTGTTTATAGTGGAAAGTGCTCTTAGCTTTTCCAGCTAGTTTACAGGCACTCCACTCAAATACTTAGAAACAAATAAATAAAATACAACATAACAATATACTCAGCAACTTTAAATTTTAGCAATAGCCCCTGGATGAAAGAGGATACAAACCTTGCCAACATTCAGGTCTGTCTGACTTTCCACATGCAAGACATGCAAAGAAAGGGTTTACCAAAAATATTTGGAACTTGGTAAAGAGGTGTGCACTGCTTTGCATCACAGGGACCTTACCCTATGAGTCTCCTATTTTGCAGCAGACTTGCCAAGTCTCATAGCTTTATTGTGAGTCTCACTATTTTACAACCTATCTCACGCTCTCATGTCAGTTGGCAACTAATTTCTCAGGTTTTCTTAAAAAGTCAAACTCAAAAAAAATTTTGGAGCTGTTAGCTTTTCCAAGTTAGATATCAATAGATAGCCAGCTCAATCCAAAGAAAACACTTAGCGGTTGCGTTCGATTACATTCTTTTAGCCTAGTGCAACTTGCCGCCAGCCACCAAATGTGCAGACTTACTGTTTCTCTTGTTCCAATAAGGCTGCCAACAAAACATGGAAATTTCAAAACCTAAATCGTAAAATTGTGATGTTTACTGCTCCAGCTTTTAAGTGATATGTGACTTCCAATACCCATAATCCCACTGAACGTCCGTCCACTAGGAAATTTGGGACATCTCACATCTTCTTACCCATTTCTCACTACTAATTTCCTAGCTCTGGGTTAAGAATTTCTGCCTTTTAGGGGTAATTGGCAAGTCTCCTGTAACACGTACCTTAAAAAAAAACTTAAATATGGGAGGATACTCTCATCCCCAAAAGGAAAAAGCTTGGAGGGAGAAAAATGAAAATTGTCATCACTTATAAGACCCCAAAACAACCATATACCATCATAAAAATGCATACAATGCAGAATTGTGTGAACAGGCTGTTTTAATATTTGTTGGGTTCACACTAGGCACTAAGTCTGTCTTAGCCCAAGTCAAGCCAAGTCACCCTAAGTCCGCTTAAGTGTTCAGACATATCTAGAAGACAAATTCTTTCCATGCAAAGCTGTCATCCTTAACAATAAAAATAACAGATAAGGTAACTAACATCATAAATGTGGTGAGGTAGTCACGATCCATTTTAGCGAAGAAGTCGAGATCAAAATGAGACCGAGAAGCCGTAAAATCGCTGTAATTGCGACTGTTGTCTGTTTATTAAATTTACAAAGGTTGATCAGCCAAATAACCTTACAAAATCTTATGTTCCCATGCTTCAGATCTGTTGGGAAATCGGCGAGGAATATCATAAGAAAAGAAAATGACACTTACGTAGGCCAATAAAAAAGTGATCAACCCACGCAACTTAATTATGTCACATAAGGTGAAAAGTCGGTAGCGTAATTGCCTTCTAACTTTTCGTCCTCTCGGCGATGCGTCTTCAGTTGATTTTGTTTGTGAGAAGAAACTGTGTCGTGATTTCTTTGTTTTTGGTGCCTAACGCGGGAATCTCTATCTGATACAACCCACGATTTTGAAATTTTTTTGCTATCAGGTTTCTTAAGTCAGCTTTAAGTCATGTTTGAAACAGACTTAAGAACTGCTTAGCTCGTTTGAGTTTGCCGACACTAAGACAGAAATCGTGCTCCTGTGACTTAGCGGTTCACACCTGTCATTTTCACTAAATCGACTTAAGAGATCACTAAGTCAGACTTAGTGGTCTAATGTGAACCCAACAATTATTTGCTTTCCTCTTCAGAGACATTCAAAGTAAACCTGATTACAATGTATTACATTTACGTCCTGTTTTTTTAAAAACCCTCGCAAAGGACCAGTACAACACCTTAAAAGGGACCCCCCTGGCCCTCCTATGCTCCACCTACTCCCTCCAGTCGCAGATCCAGGGGAGAGGCCAGGGGGAGGGGTGACCCCCCTTATATTTAGACCAAACTGAGGCCCAAAGGGCTGAAAAACATTTTTTTTAAACTGCCCCCCCCCCCCCCCCGCTAATCTCAGGGTCTTGATGACCACCCTCCTTCCCTCCTTCCCTCCCTTACCTGAAGGTCTGGATCCACCACTGCCCTCTGCAGACAGTGCAAAACAAATCCGTAATTCAACATTGCTGCCTAAACTAAAAGGATACCAGCAACCGGTATCAGAATACTCAAGTGCTAGATAATAATATATATCATAATTTAGGTAAAAATATTTACATACCTTGTACACGTTCTCACTTTTCATTCTATTTACTCTTTCAAACCAAGTCATGAAGAAACTCCATATTGCTGCCAATCTTTCACACAGTCGTGAAAAAGACAGTGTTGTATCTCGGCTGTAATAAAGAACAAATTTAGAAAACCAGATTAGCTTATTTTTCTCTGGAATCTATGCGATAAAATATTAACCATATTTATATATAAATGGGGTTCACATGCAATGTAATGTACATGTAAATTCTTTTAAAATTCGCTCGTTTCGACAACAAACGTTTGTTATGCCAACACAAGTAGTTGTGTCAGCAATCAGAAAAACAAAAACAAACCACTTGTTTTAAATGACGATGATTACAGAGTAGCTTATGCCATGGTTATGCTCAAAATATTTTTTGCCATCAGTGAAACCGCAAACTTAAGATATTTTCGGTTGATTACGGGGCGCATAAAATATTATGAAAAGTCGCAAAATCTGCTTACCTGTCTTCATCGCTGACTTCACCAAATCCACCTGATCGAATTTAGGAAATAAGTATGTTAATAAAGTTTATAAAAGAGTCATTTATAATTAAACGCATCCGATGCGTCGGAAATATACATTCTCAAGTCGATGAACAAGTGGATTCGTTTATGACGTACCTGCATGTAGCAACAACCGCACCTTGGATCTCACATCATCTATGAGCAACGATGACGCTATTATCACAACCAACAACAGAACAACACGGAAACCTCCACTTGCCACGGCACTGTGGTCAAGATGACATCATGTCAGCGCATTACATAATGAATTCTCTCTGATCTGTCTAGTACTTCAACCCCGCACTTCAACTCACCCGAACAGAGCTGTCATCGCGATGAAATAACACAAGGAATGAATGGGTTTTTCCCATAGAAGAACGCTTTGAACGTAGTCCCATCGATTCTCGAGGGGCTTTAGAGATCTTTTCACTCGGTCAATGTATTTCTGATCGTCAGAACATCCAAGTTCCACTGAATCTGGAACGGAATCCCCTACAGATGAGTCGGACGCCATGTTGTTACACCAGAATAAATTGACGTAATGGTAAACATTCTTCTTCTTCTTCGCTCGACCCAGGACTAGCGCCGATGCATAGCGCTAACATCTTCATCTGAGAGGGCCTCTTGTTACATTAGCTACATTGTTTCCTAAAACAATTCGAAACCACATAGTTCTGTAAAGTGAAATGAAACGAATCAAGGAAATTTAAAAAAGAATCTTGTCTGAAAAAGGGTAGCAAAAGGTTTGGACCTTCCATACAAGATATTTGTTGATCATCCCACCCTCCCAAGCCCGCCAGCTGTGTAGTCGCAGTTCCACTTTCCACCAAAACTAAATGAAGTACTGCTTTTAAAGTTTTATCTATACTTGCGCATTTCTTTTCTGAAATCCTGACGAATTATCCTATATAAATGATGTCCTATTCTAGACGAAAATTCTATTACGTTGCCTCGTCTTTAGCACACCGCCTCTGCAAACGCCATGAGTCCAAAAGTAAATTGATTTGTAACAGCTAATTTACCTTATTAACTCAGTTGACAAATGAGGTTTAACCCCTGTTAGATCCTAATATCAAAATTAAAATTGTTATTTGTTGCCCCTAGGCATTTCCTCTTGAGGTAGGGAGAAGAATGTTAAAGTATAAGTTCAATTCATCTGTTGTGACCATTTTTTTTTAATTATCATGATAAATCTGTTTTTATGCTGATCACTAGGGCTTAAAGAGTTTAATTGTAAAGTTGAAGTCAGCCAGTTCAACTGCAACGCCGGTAGCATATGTTGCCAGTCTTCCGGATATCAGTGCTTACTTTTGAAAATTTAAAAAAATCAGGGTGCTAACGAAACTGAATCTATGTTTTTCCTCCCTACGGGTTTTAACAGGAGCCGATCGGATCCTGGTTTTAACTCTGGGTTTCAACAGTTAAGTTGGTGAGTTTGTTTGGGTAAACTATCTTAAACGGAGACAACTTCCGGTTTGGGTGCAAAGGCATTTCCGTTTTACTATGGCATTCTGGGTAGTTTTCTCTTGGGACCGATGGAAGATGAGTGTCTCGTAGGTGAGTATTTAATATCCCTGGCTTTTCTGTTTAGAACTTTAGCCAATATCGTCAAGAGCTTTAAAATATGGGACCCTATGGTTTATTCAAACTTTTCGGCTACACTGGCGTTCCATATTTCAAAGGAATGTTATAATACGACTGTGTTTTTCGGTCGAAAATGCAAGCATGTCTTTGCCGGCGGGAGTTTCACAAGAGGCATTTTTACTACAGAATCGCTTTGGCAAAATGAGCTCAAAGATTGCTTCTCGTAAAAAAAGCAAACGGAGACCTCGATATCTGCAGGCTTTGAGGGACTTTTCAGCAGCAGATGCTTGCTTTTCTGATGGAGCAAATCCTCTTTCGTTTCACATAGGTGAGATTTTTACATTTCTCAGCCGCAGGGATAGCTATTGGGTGAATGTCGAGCGGACGATTTGGAAGAACAAGTCTTTACTAAAAACTAAAGATTACCCTACCATTGAGCGGGGAATCGTACCTGTTGACTACGTGATCGAGATGGATAGTACAACAAAACAAAGTGGAAGACTGTCAGCGGCGAAATCAGAGGATTGCTTGGTTTCTACAAGTGAGGATAGCCAGGACGACTTTTTCAAGGTAAGCCAACTTTATTTTCGACTTTGTGAGACATCATCTTCCGTGCCGATTGCATTCCGTTTAAAATACTACCTTTGCTGCCAAGAAAAGCAACAGAATAGCAAAATAAATGATGTATTTGATATGGTCTTCTCCATCCCTGATGATCAGTTAATTATATAAGCCCACCGCGTTCTGGAACAACTTAAATAGTTTATATATTCATTCTCTTCTTCTCATTGTGAAACCGTTTGAAAACATAAATATAACTAAAACACTTTACGTCATTATATTTAGCTATATATTATTTCTACCTGTCCGTGTGAAAAATGATTGTATCAACGGCGATCATCTTAATTAAGTCCATATGAGATAAGTTTAGAAAGTATTCTTCGACTTCCGTTTTTGTTCTATGCAGAAAATGTTTTTTGCCGATTTCCATGAGCCGGAAAAGTTAACAAGAAATTGTAGGTCATGAATAATAGATGTGTGACAAGATTGAACTTATGATGCCGCTTTTTGTCAATATTAAATTTTGTCTCCAATACTGATTTAAATTTATATGACTCAGAGCAAATGGGACAGGACTGGGTGTTTATTGTAATTTCCGGCCTTGTAACACTCCCCATTCCATGCTGGCTATCTGGAGCTAAGATGTCTCATTAAATTCAAAAATAAGTTGTCTAGACCCGTTCGCCTTTGTCTAGCCTGTGTGCAGCCTTGCGCGAAAATGGTGTCTTCTCCAAATTGTACTGATGAGATGGGTCCTTCTTCAGGAGAGAGGTCAGGAATGTTTTCTCACAGTGATGTAAAGTGCATATATACTTTCGTTTCAGGCCATTAGTTAGCTTGATGGTGTGTGCAAGAGCAAGCATTTTTGAGTCCTCAATTTACCCTCAAAGTGTCCCAAAAACAGGGTTGCCACGGCCAGGGAATAGTGAAGAAAAAACCAAAAATCTTTCTAGGTCAGGGAAATGTCAGGGAATATTTTAAAAAGTCAGGAAAAATATTTGATATTGTCAAAGTCAGTGAAAAGTCAGGGAATTCTGTTTTCCGGTCTATAGTTCATAAGTGTTCTTCAAGATTTTTAAATTCATTTTATTTCAGAACAAACGAAAAGTATGCTGCAAAGCAAGCAAAGCAATCAATTTGACACTTTATGTCTGACACATGTAGTAGTTGTGGTCATTGGTTTTCATTGTGAATGCTTTCTTCGGGGGGGGGGACAGGGGGGTCACAATCTCCCGCTTCCTGTACCCCATTCTCCCGCCTCCCGTACGTTTTTGTCCCTTTGTCTCACGACTCCTGCCCTTTATTGTGTTTCTCCATTATCATGAAAATCACGCTGTTTGACTCCCTATTCAGATTCTAATAGGGAGTGCTTTGGCCTTGTCCAAAATAGAAAATTGTGTTGTAAATCGAACCACTCCGCACTTTCCAGCGCGATCATTGAAGCGGCATTCCTTCGACACAAGTTTACACCATGTGGCAAAATCTTCATTACAGTGTTTTGTGAACTCCCAGGAAGGTCTTCCATGGACGGATTTTTCCCCACCAAACCGAAAAATACTAAGACCGATCAAAATGGTCTTTGACAACATTTGACCTGACTCACTTTGTCGTCCTTACAGAGAATTTCGACAGCTAGCAAGACAAATGAGACACCGACAAGACGGACACAGTCGACACACTTGTACATATGTCATGCTATCTCATTCATGTCCTATGATGTAAGCGACTTGGAAAGGTTTCCAATTTCGCAGGAAGTAATGCCGTTTTTTTTTTTTTCATCCCGAGCACGAATTTTCGTTTTTTGACTTTTCTGATTCTCGTGTATAAAATTTTGCTTTAAGCCTCGGAAAATGTTAAATGGAAGTCAAGAAACGTTGTTGGGTTCGTTTCTTTGACTGCCTTTTTGAATTTCTCTCCCGCTTTCCGCCATCATAGAGATCCCTCCTCCCGCCCTTTCTTCTCCCGTCTCCTGTACCCCTCCCGCCCCCTGTTCTCCCGGGCTCCCGCCCCCCTGTCCTCCTCCACTTCTTCCAAATTCCTTCTTCCTCTTTCCGCGAAAAGCGGAAAGAGGTTGGAAATGAAGAGAAAACTATCAATGGCTTGCCAAAAAAGCTAAGGAGAATGTAAACATGGATTGTCTCTCACTAATAGAAGGCCAGAGAAAAGTCAGGGAATTTTTTAACTTTCTGATGAGTGGCAACCCTGAAAAAGTAAATGTAGGCATGAGCACAAGGGACAAAGTTTTCCTTTCCTTGTGCATGAGATTGAGCTTGTGCAACATTCATTTCACTAGAAACAAAACTTTTGTGTTAGCCCTTGTGCCTCATGCGTGCGTTCCAAGTAAAAAGCATGTTTAATAGATTTTTCATCAGAAAAAAATGATATTACCATCAAACTGATTTCAATTTGATCTTTTACTGAAAAATCAACAATGACTGTAGGCAAACTTAATTAGGTATTGTACCCAGTACAGTGCAATAACAAGTCCAAAATGATGTTTTTATTTATGAAGTTAAGAGTAATGTGAATTCGTTGTTAATTTTCTAGGTTAAAAGTGAGAGAGATTGTCTGGCTGAAGAGGTAGAACAACTAGAGAGGAAACTTGATGAAGCTTACAAGGAGAATGCTGCCCTTCTTGAACGGTTAGTGCTATGTATGATCTCGGATCATTAAATGTTTCTGGAAAACTGCCCTCCTTCCTCTCCCCTAAGTCATTTTGCCCTCAGTGAAATGTAAGTGTTAATGTTGGCTTAGGGGAGGGGTAGGTGGGCAGTTTCCCAGAAACATAAATTGATCCATGATCTCTATGTAGGAATAGACCCTACAAGGTTTTTTTTTTTAAACTTTTGGTGGAGACCAGTAAGCAAATATCAATCGACAGTGCTGGAAAGAGGGCTTTAGGTAAGTTACTAAGTTTAAAGGTGATACATCCAAAGAGACCAAAGATATTTTTGTGCAAAGTCGTGAAGTTTACAGACATTTATATGGTGAGGTTAACAAACTTGCCCCCCTCCATAAAACTGTCTGTAAAGTTCTGTGACTTTGTGGAGCTACATCTTTGTTAGTTTTCAACAGATCACTTTCAAACTTGGCAACTTTACTGATTTAAAGGCGTTCTTTCTAGCAGTCCCGATCAAAAGTTGACAAAATTGTGGAAAGGTCTATACAATAATAGGACAAAGGAGTATGCGAGGGCTTTGAACTACAGATAGTGGGGACTTTAAGATCCAACGACGCAGACGGCTACGAAAACGTGAAAAATACAATAGGTTTTATAACCAAAACAACAGCTTTGCATGTGCATCACGCTCGTTTGTAAATTTCTTTACCCGTTTTTGCACGACTATGACGTGAAAATGCCTAATTTTGCGTTTTATGGAGTACGTAAACAAGCAATGGCGAAATGCTATTTCTCTTTCTGAACTTGGATATGGTCCCTAGGAATTCAACTCCAGGAGGGTTCGCCTATATTTGATAAAGTAGGTGGGTAGGAATAATTGCGATAAAGACTGAAAGAACGCAAATTCACTTTTTAAGCGACATTCTCTCTGCTGTCACGTCGTTGAATCTTAAAGTCCCCAGTGAGATAGGTTGAGAACACTTTACATGGGATCTTGAAACCGAGACAAAAGGTGTGATTTAACATGACAGTGCAAAGCACTAGATTGCCTGGGACTACAACTACCTCTCATCTCACCTGTCACCATGTATTCAGCACCTAATTTTGAGACAACAATGAAGACATTGCTAGAAGGTTTGTTTGTTTGTTTGTTTATTCAGAAATTATCGCTTGTCAGTGAAGTTATGTCTCCGCAAAATAGGTTATAATGAATTGTTAAGTAAAGAAATCTTGACCACTGATAGATAGAAAGAAAACTTCTGAGTGTCTCAAGGTGCTTCTGAATTTTACAGCAGTGCTAGTAATCCTTTTGTGTTGTCAAACTTAAATTCCACAGAGTTGCACATACGATTCAGCACCAAAATTAAAACAGCATTTTAAAAACACATGACTTCTACACGTGTGTAGTGTTTAATACATTTCACTTGGTTGTGATTGCTTGAGCCAGTCTGGGTTCTTATTGAGGCATAGAGCTTACCTTGGGAACTGTCATGGGAAATTCTTTTGTTCTTTTTTGCCTATCAGCAGAGCAGTTTCTTTGAAAACTATTAAACTCAGGGTTTGAAAAAAAGGCTTGAATTCCAGATTGTCCTTTGGGGCAAGAACCTCTGTTATTATGCTTGCCCAGGTCCACTTTGTCAATGATTTTGTAAGCAGTTGACCTACCTGGACCCTTTCTCATTGGACAAGTAAGCTTTGAAAGTTACTTGCCTGGGAAGACAATCTACTTGTCCTGGGCTACTGGATGGGTCTTGCACCCTGTATCCGTTTCTGCAGCAAGACAATCAGACGACCAGTATACAGTCAAACCCTGTTTTACGGGCACCCATTTAATACGGACACCTCATTAATACGAACAGTTTGCTTTGTCATTCGGGAACAAAAGCCCAAAAATTTCTCTAAATTCAACCCACTTAATACAAACATCCCATTGAAACAGACTCTTTCTATGGTCCCTCAGTGTCCGTATTAACAGGATTTGACTGTATTAAATGATGAAAATCAGGCTTTGGTATATTGAATATTCCATCTTTTATTAAGATGTAAATTCGCTAACTTTGCTATTCATTTCTAAGGTCAGCACAAGAATACAAGAACAATTTACAGCTAGTTCATCAGCTGTTATCACAGTAAGATACTTGTGAGCCACTTCTCATGAGATCGTCTGCAGTCGTCACCCAGTCTTCTTACATTCACCCCTGTCGTACGTGGTTAACCAAGTCTTATTGATTTAACTGGCTGATGAATGAAGCTAATATTTTCTTTAATAATTAATATAAAATAATTTAATACCGCTAAGCATGAGAAATCAACAAATTTACAAGATAATTATCTTTAATTTGCTGTGTGGCTAAATAAATTATTTTAAGTTAATTTTGCTACTGCATATAATTGGGTTATGATATTGTTTTAATAAGATATACTAATGCTGTTTATACCTGGGGCACTTTCCATTTAACAAAAATTCTGGTTTGAAATTTCGGAAATTCTACGTGCCCAATGGAACGGTACATTCCAGTTGCACAGACCCAACCCAAGCCACCGCGCGTTTGGTTATCATTCTTGTAAGCAAGATACAAAAGAGTGGTATTGGGGACAACAATTTTGTCAAATGGAAAGAGACTTTTCAGTCCAACTGACTGACATGACAGCCCAGTCAAAGAGGACCACCTTCAAAGCTCTTCCCAAATATTCCAGTTGGACTGTTCCCTTCCATCAAATTTTGATGTACCAACCGAAATTTCCGGAATTTTGGGTTGAATGGAAAGTGCCCCTGACTGCATCCTCTTTTTGTTAATTAATTTACTTCTTTCAGTTTTTAAAAAGTTGTTTCGTTTTAGGTCCAGGAAGGTAAACATAAAGCTGTGGTAATTGGACCAAGAGCATCGACTGATGCCCTGATTGCCCCTGATGTCCACCCATTTTGCAATCCAATTGTCTTATTATACACCTGATTGAAAAAACGTTGTCGCTTGAAAAGTATAAACCATGAATGATGGGACCTAATGGATTAATGGGTACAACTTTATTAGCATTGCAAATTTAAAGTTCTTCTCATAAACGTTTACATTTACGAAGCTTTTCGCGATGATGCATTCCAAAAAACGTAAAACGGTTTCCAGTATTTACGGCTCATAACTTCACCAGTGGTGGACACATAAGAGATTTCTACAGTTAATGAGCGTAGCTATATCGCTAACGCACACTTGAAAATCATAAGGTAGGACCTAAAAGCGTTCTTGGAAGACAAGAAAAGACAACAGCATGCCTTAAACAAAGTACTCTAGGGATTTGCATCCGCACGAGCATCTCGTGACGATGTAAACTTTTGTCAAAAGAACTTTGAATTTGCTTTGCTAATGAACGTATACCCGTAAATCCTTGAAACCTCATCGTTCATGGTTTATACTTTTTAGCGACAACGTTTTTTCAATCAGGTATATATAAATTGTTTTGTTGTAATAGGTATTATGCTGTTGGAGAAGTAGTGGTTACCTCAAAAGAAGAGCTAGCAATTGCACAACAGTCTTTAATAGAGGTATAATATTGCTACGTGTACATCCATCTAAGTAGTATTATGTCCTGTTAGTAACTGTGCTGGGCATTTTCAGTCTGGAGACTGACTGCCAAAAGTGGAAGCAGTGTTTTCCCTGAATTTTAGCTCAGCAGGTAGGGGACCATTCATGGCTGGCATGGCAAAAAATATGCGGGGGAGGTACACTTCCCTGGGCATTGGGGAGAGTGGGCAGTGGAGTGAGGGACATGGCCCACCCTCACTTGGAAATTTAGGAGCTAAGTTCTCTGAAACGTCATTCCATCATTTTAAGACCTCTTTTTACGCAAATTGGCCATTGTTATCTTTAGACAACAATTTAAAACGCTTGATTCCAAACATTTTACTCTATCTTCAATGTCCTCTTTCCAAAGTGTGTGGCCCATAAAAAGAAAAGCTGTGTATACTTTAGTACTTTTCTATATAATTATTCAATCATTTCCTTGTGAGAATCAGATGGGATCACAAGTTTCGTATTTTTAAAACAATTTATTTAATTTAAGTAAACCTTCTAGTAGCTGCAGGCGGTAAGAAGTGTTGCTTCACTTGGTAAATTTTACTGGTTACCGCCTGATAAGGAGGACACTGTGGAAGCCCCTGGATACTCCAGGCATCCAACCTCCATTTAGCGACGCAGTTGCTAATAGAGATTAATCTCCGTGAAATAATACGAGGATGTTCCACCACAAAAAATGATGACCCCCACTAAATGGTTTATCACAGGGTGTTATTATTCCACTCATTTGGTGTTTCAGAGTAAGTATTAGTTACAGTCAAGGCAAAGTGCAAAATATGTCATGGTACTACTGAATAAAATTCTTCATGGCACAATAAAATCCCAGTTTGAAGGAACTTGCAAAATGATTAGTTTAGTTGCATCAGACACTAACGAGTTTAGCATACTATGTACTTATTTCCTGAGTGGGAGGGCTGGATGTCCTGACCAAGAACCAAATATTTTCCCTTCTGGCTCAACCTAACTCAGTCAATAAGAATTTTATCATATGACCATCGTGTTTGAATTTTTCTGATGGAGCAAACCTGCAAAATTGTGCGTGGGGCCATTTGGCCCACATGATAAAAATTAATGTACTTTTTTTCTCATCACTACTGTGTGAACTATGTTGCTTTTATTTTTACGTCATGTCAGAGGCCTATCTTTTAGTTGCTTTGTTGTTGTTGTTTTGTTTTTTTTGTTTGTTCCTAGTAGTGCACTGTTTTGGCATGACCTTGTTTTGCTTGTCCCTTGTTCATTTTACAGGAACAACAAAAAAGTCAGAAGTATCAAAAGCAGCTAGAAGACATAAAGACTCAAATAAACAAATCAGGCAATAAATCAGCAGTATGTATTCTGTACAGACCATATATTTATTCATTGGAAATGTCACTTTACTCATGGCAGAAGATATACTTTACTATAGGCAGAAACACACATGATTTTGTTTGCACCCTGTCTCCTACATTTCTCATTTGTAGAAGGTTCAATAATAATAATGATTTTGGAGAAAGCCTTGATGTTCCTACGGACTGATGTTAAGGCCTTTTTTATTGTTTCCTGATTACAGATCAAACTTTTGGATAAAATACTTTCAAAAGAAATAAAACCTCAGGCAAATGGATTAATATCAAAAGTAAGTAGTCGTGTTTTGTTACAGTTAGTTGATTTAGCAAATCCATTACATAAGATGCGTCCCTGCAGGGATATCTATAAGGGGGCCTCAAGTGTGATCACCCAGTCCTTAAAGTTAAAATATTACAGGAGATGATTCGCAACAGCGATTTTTAGCTCAACAAAGCATGACAATATTGTTATGACATTGTTTCAAATAGTTACAACATTGTTCCAACTTTGCAATGCTGTGTTGGTATTTGTAATCAAATAGTGACAAGTGAAATTAGGGAATAATTTCACGAGTATACCATTTGATTACCTATTAATATCATGGGTGATGAATTATGTTAGCAATCGAAGATTTTTGACTTGTTTATCATGGATCATGTCGATCGATCGTGAACTCCACTCTCTCAAACGTTTAGAGCTGAAATTTGGCTTAAGTTTTCAGAATTTTTCGACAACATACCTCTAAGAATCCTTCTTGATGTGCTCTAACTTTCATGTGTTCAGGTTTTCTAAAGCGTCTTTTTATGCCCTGACATCTTCATTCATGACATTTTAAAACTTCGTCGCCATCTTGAAACGGAGACATACGGTATACTAATAAGATCGCTAAGATAAGTTGGCACTAGGTCATAAATACATTTTAAAAGTCAAAAGTAAAATCTTATAGTCAATACGCAAAGAAACCGGCAGCCAGTGCAGCTCATAAAGCGCCGGTGCAATGTGAGAAAACTTTCCAATGCCAAGAATAAGTCTTGCTTCTGCATTTTGTACATGCTGTAATTTAGCGATCTGCACCTTTGGTAAGCCAAAACCTTTAGTAAGCCTAAAGTATATTGAACAAAAACCCAGGCAGGTGGTGGTTAAGGATACAATATTTTGTTGATTATATTGTTGTTGTTGTTTGACTGTTCTTACCAGTAAAAATATAATTATTAATTACTGTAATGATAATTTTTTCATTATTTTTGCAGACTAAACCTGCCAGTTCTTCAGATGACCTGATGTTGTCCTGTGCAATCTGCCATGAAAAAATGAGGTCATTAATTTTTAACCATAAAGATAGGAAATGATTATTAATAAACCTAATGTGATTCTCAGTTTCCCTTATCCTTGTCTTCTATGATTGTGAATTATTTATTAAGAGTAGGGAGGCAAAAAAGGGTAATGATTTTGTTGATAATCACAAATAATTTGGACTAGGAGACAAAAGAGATAGTGGATGAAACTAGGTTGAAATCATTATTTTTATAGCCTTAATGTCTCTGTTCCTTTGCGATGTATGTTAAACGCATTAACTAAATTATAAAAACCAATGATGACAAGTTGGCGTTAATGGGGGAGCACTGCCTTGCGCTAGGTTAGCCTGTGTGACTTCCAGCGATGGTGTGGCCAAAGAACCTCTCTTATCTCCCCAACACTATGAGCTGAATGCAATACAGCACGTGCTGGATCGGACAAGAGTATCGGTTTGCATGTGATATTAAACAGCAACACGGCCAAGAAGCTTGGGGGAAGTTGCTGCGCAGACTTAACTGCACCAGCGAGGAGTGTCCCTAGTTTATTTGATAGCATAGCACAAAACAAAGCCCAAACCTCGTCTCCAAAGGGAGGGAGGGAGGGAAAAAATTTACAAGAATAATATACAGAGTGCTAACCTTGCTGGATAACAGAACACAAGTGAACTCTGAACACTTGTTCTAGGCTTTTATAGCTAGACAAACATCTTTTGGCGTAGCCAGTAGAAAAGGCTGTACTATGAAGCAGCTCAGCGTTGCACGTGCGAACACTTAGCCATGAATAGTGCTTTGAAAAAGTTGGCCAATGCTGTGGATCGTACTAACCTGCTAAAGACAACAAGGCCTTAAAGTTCTAAGCTAGAAGACAATGTATCTTAGAGCTTGCTGACCTTGGCAGCTTGGCTACACAATTGCTTTATTGAAAAGAACTGCAATGAAAGGGTTACTGATAACTAGTGTCACGTTCCATTAACTACATTTTACTGGCGTGACAGTAAAGTTGCTTTTAATTTGAACTACAACACTGATATATGAATAGCATATATTTCATCTTTTTCATTATTTTAATATTATTTTCATTCTGTAATATTATTGGCCTCCTTGTTTGCTACAGAGTTGCTGACCTGGCTTCACATTCCAAGGTGTGTTCTCCCAAGGACTCAGGGAAAACTCCTGCTACGTGAGTTCAAAATTAATATCCCACTGTATTTAAATGTGACTAAAATAGTGAAATTTTGCTGACCAGTCCTTTGTCTGAGATTTATAGGGATGCTTGCATGGCTTTGCTGGGGCATTTGAGAATTTACAGATTGTTGTTAACATTCATTAATTTCAAACCCATTTGAGGGGGGCTTAATAGAGACAGGGGGCTTATTTAATTTGGAAAAGACGACGGTGTCAGTTCTCCATAAAGAACTACAATACAAACTGGAAAACCTCAAGTAAAAGAAGGTTGGAGGTCATGCAGCCGAGGATCACAAACAAATCCAAACTTCCACTTGGTAAATAAAACATCCCGGTTCAGTCCACACGAAGTTTTACAGTTGTGATTGATTAGTGCATTCTATCATTTATTAGTGAAGAGTAGTTGGGGGAGGGGAGGGGGGGCTTATTAGAGGAGGCTTAATAGAGGATTTTCAGTAATCTTACATTTTGGTCATTGTTCCTTCCAGTCCAACAACACCTTCATCAGAATTACTACGAGTTACAGTAACAAGCTCTGAAACTGATGAGCAAAATGCAACCTTTAAGGTTGTAACAAAGGTGAGAAACTTCTATACTACAGTTGCAAGTAAAGAAATGAGTTTAACTGCTTATCCCCATAGGGTCAAATCCCTGACCACATGACGGAAACTGTTTCAGTAAATAAGCTATTTGCGCAATGATGTCATTTCACTACTATGACCAGAATCCTTCAGGGTTTCGCTTTCTTGTGCGAATTAGAGCTTTTGTTGTATAAACCTCACTGGGATAACCAAGTTTTCCAAGTGTCCACATCTCACAGCCATGTGTAGCTAAGGGGAAAATGTGTGTTCTAAGAATTCTTAGTCTTGCTTGAAGATCTTGACCATTCCACAAGAATTTCAACTTTGACAGCTTGTTTGTTGCCATAGCAATCCTTCTCCTTATTTCGTCTGACTCATCTCCATCTCCAGTTATTGTAGATCCCAGATAGGGAATCCATTGCAAGATTTCACCATTTACTTTTATGTCTATTTTGCAATATTCCTTTGTTTGTCATCAGTCTTCATAAGCATGATAGAGTCTTTTTTGCTTTTAAATTCAGGCATTTTCTCACCATTATGTTTGTCTATTGCCTCGACTAGATAAGATAATCCCCTTGTGCAATGGGATTGCAAGATAGTATCGTCTGCATAATGCAGATCACAGATTTTATGTCCTTGGATTCAGCTTGTTGAAGTCCACTGATCCCCCATCTTTTCCAACATCTCTCATGTAAAGGAGAAGGAAGTAAACCCAAGAAATGTAATAGAGGATAAGATTGAGAATTATGAATGTTAATGCTTTTAATTAGTGTTAATTTGCACTGTGATGTTTTGTCTGTAGACTACCTTAGAGGACTATAAATTTTCGGACTATGAGGTCCATCGCAGTGAGGCTGATTTTGAGTGGCTTCAATCGGCCTTTGAAGACTCTTGTCCTGAAAGAATCATTCCTCCAATGGTGAAACACTCTTCACTGCATGGTATGTGGCATTGTCCCAATTTTCCCAGTCAAAGCCCTTTATTTATTTTATTTTATTTTATTTGCCACACAATAATTACAAAAAATATAGGAAAAGAAGAAAAAAAGAAGTGACGAGGAGACCTAACAGAAACTATAGGAGCTTATGAGAGGTTAGGCCTCCTTGAACTATGAGCTAGGGCTGTTTCACATCAATTGAAGAAAAGAAGGCGAAAAGTCGAAGATGGAAAGACTTATGAACTGTTTTCATACTTACTCAATAATTTAATCTTCAGTTTTTTCTTAAAAGAGGAGAGGGATTGAGAGTTGATGACCTTGTTGTCAAGTGAATTAAAAAACTTAGGCCCTTGAAAAAAGGGCGAGAACTTCTTCCTGTTTGTACGACAATACAAGAGACGGTAGGCCTGGGAATTTCTTGTATTGTAAGAAATTTGAAATCTATCATAAATGACTACCTCTCTTAAATGACCGCAACCACTATTTAGCTTGATGGTTTAAAATTATAGTTTTCCCTTGTTTTTAACCTCCTGTAAGCTACTACTTGGCACAATGTTCACTGGACATGTATGTAACATGCCACTCAGAGTATACGAAGAAATGTCAGTAGCAGTTTGAAACTCAAGAAACTACATGACTACAGTAGATGTTTCGGGACCTATTCTTGGAAGAGGCCCTCTGTTTTGTCGATTCTCTTATAAAGTGACCACCTCCTGTAAGTGGCCACTAAATCTTTGTATTGTGGATGGTCACTTATGGGCGGTTTGACTGTATTTGCAATGTTTATTTTATTACGTTTAGGCAAAATGAGAGAAGTTCAAAGGTTTTTGTCAAGAATATGTGCACACAAGGTAAAAAGAGTCTTGAGATGAAATTGACACTCATACTTTTAATCACTTTGATTCAACTGTCTGTCTGTAAGAAATATAAGTTTTTGATTTTGTTGTTTAAAATTCATAAAGAAAAATTTAAAATCGTGAATTAACAGCATGTCAAAATAACACTTTCTTAACTTCACAAGTTGAGACATATTTTTTGCATGCTAACATTATAGCAAATATTTTCTCCATTTTAGGTTTTAAGGAAGCATCGTCTTTTGAACTTGTTTTTAACTGGTGAAGGACAGGTAACTCCATAAACATGTGGTTCATTTTAAATTGCTAGCTGCTCACAGTCTGCAGTCAAACCTGCATGTGGTGGTCACCCTTTGGGAATGACCAACTGATCTGCTTAATACAGGTGGACCATGTAATACAGGTTTGACAAACCAAAGAGTTGATTAAGAAAATAATGTTGGTGACAAAGCATAACATGAAAAGTTGACCTCAAAGTGTTTCTACCTCTTACTACTACTATGGCAGAGCAAGAGCATGCCTCAATCCAGCACGCCTCTCCAGGTATCCCAGCTGTTCTCAGCTCTTTCGCACTTTTCAAGCTGATATTGCTATTCAGGTTATCTTTATAAGTAACAGCTGGTCTTTCCATGCTCATGCGCCCACTCATTGGCTCCCAAAGAACTAGTTTAGAGGTTTCCTCCTCCAGGTGTCTTACATGATGGCCAGCTAGCTTCAACCTTCTGAAACCCACTTTTGATGACACTGGTGGTAAATTACCATATAATTCCTTGTTGGTCAATTTATCTTGCCAAGACACATTAAGTACCATATGTAACATTTTGGTATAAAATCCATCTAGTTTCTAAAAGACCACTGAATGCCTGCATACTCAGCGTATCTATTGCACTTGTATCTTGACAAAGTGACCATTCAGTAGAGGTGAGAGGCAATTAAAGGTGGCCATAACCGCTTAATAGAGGTGATCACTAAAATAATACAGGTCAGATTTACAGTAATAATGAAAAAAATTTTTGGGACTCAATGCAGATCCACTTAACACAAGTTTGACTGTGTATTTCTAATGACCATTTATTTTAATGTTAAATTTTTAGGATATTCAGAAAGCTAGGGAGGAGCTTGAAAAGAAAAGAAGAAAAGAGGATACTTCAGAACATGAATTTTTAAGGAAAGAATCTTATGATCAAAATGCTCCTGTGAGAAAGTGTCAGGTCAGTAGTTTGCCTTCTGTAGTCCTTTTAACCCTTTAAACCCTAATATCAAAATTCAAACTATCATTAATATTTTGTTGTCCCTATTTTGGGTTCAATAGAAGTGGTGGGGAGAATTTGTTGAAGTGTCAGTTACATTGATCTTGTGTGATCAGGTCCTCATTTCTCATGACCACTGTGTTTTATAAAGAAGTGCTACTACAAGGAGAAATTTGACGTTGATCACTCGTAGGGCTTAAAGGGTTAAATTCCAAATTTTCTTGGTTTGCAAAATAATATCATTTTGATGTTCTCATTCCATAATAGAGATACTTGGGGCAGTTTTCTGATAACCTTGAAGGATTAATAACTCATCTTCAGGACAGTTTAAACAAGAACACAACAGGTATTACCAGTAACATTAAATGAGCAGTCAGTGTCAGCTTCTTGTGTTGTTTCATGAAATTAATGTGTTCTGACTGTTTTTTAGATGGTCCTGGTGTTTGGTTTAAATCTTTGGCAGACTGTGAGCCAGCAGATACATACTTAAAGGTACATTGTATCCATGTTTTAATTTATTTTCCCACGTATGCTTTACATAACAACTTCATTTAAACCCAGGCATCAATTTAATGAAATGTTTGTTAGTGTACATTTAATTTGCAAGTTTAGCTATGAGTCTGAAAACAATAGCTTAAACTGGTAAAAGTTTTATTCAATTTACCCCAGTCAAAAAAATTAATCTTGAGCAATCTAAAGTGATACTTGCATTGCTTATCAGTGAAACATACTTAGTCTGGTCTCGAAAGAAACATGTTCACACTGGGCTGTGCATTGTGTGAAGCATGATCAAAACTTGTTTGGTCTAAGCATGATTAAAACTAGCTAGTTTCAATCTCAATCAGTTGAAACAAGTTAAACATAGTGTAAAACTGTGAAAGGTTTGAACCCAGGAGTCATTTCAAAAGTAGGTTGAGTTTGGTCGTCCGGGTTAACGTAGTCCTGAATAGGACTGTTGTTGACAGTGACTGACGTTTCGACAACCTGTGCGGTAGTCATCTTCAGAGTCAAAGTGAGTTGTATCACATCAGTAGATGGTATTATATACTCTGGTTATTGATCTGATTGGTCGAAACGCGCCAATTACTGATTACGAGTCTTCATAGCCAATAACATCGCGGCTTCACTGACAGTCGACCAATAACATCTTGACTTTATTGACCAATCAGATCAATAACCAGAGTATATAATACCATCTACTGACGTGATACAACTCACTTTGACTCTGAAGATGACTACCGCACAGGTTGTCGAAACGTCAGTCACTGTCAACAACAGTCCTATTCAGGACTACGTTAACCCGGACGATCAAACTCAACCTACTTTTAAACATAGTGGTTGACAGTAGAGAGGTGAAGAGTCAAAAGAACCTAGTACATGGCTCTTCTAGGAAGTAGAGTTTTTAGTACAATATAGGCTGACACAAATTCAACATCAGCTATCAGCCATGGGCTGCTAGCAAAATGTGTTAATTAATTGTTTTGTTGTTTTAATTTTCTCGCAGACAGCTGCAGAAGCTCTTAGCAAAATCTGCATTGAGTTGGAAAATAATCGAGTATGTACATGTAGCATTGCTGGATCTGCTCTTTCTGGGGATTTCTTGTTTCTTGCTTTGGATACATCAATCCTGTCTTTCCTTCTTAACTTTTCTCTCCTTTAAATTTTGTAGGAAACAACAGAGGAAAAACTCATTGTAAATGATCTGCAGAGTGTCAATCACTATGTTAAAAGTGCCATGGTTTGTAGTTTTATTCATTTTTAGTATAATTACATCGATGACTATCGAAAATAGAGCGCTGTGATTGGCTAGGAGCTTCACTCTATCCTGCTATAATCACCGCACGGTGATT
This sequence comes from Porites divaricata, assembly GCA_038088405.1. Classification (NCBI taxonomy): domain Eukaryota; kingdom Metazoa; phylum Cnidaria; class Anthozoa; order Scleractinia; family Poritidae; genus Porites; species Porites divaricata. Next base: position 4,671,000 of record JBBMOI010000004.1, read on the forward strand.
ATAGCATTGAAGGCTTGCAGTTTTCAAAATGGCAGCCAGATTTTTTGATGTTTCGGGGTCGGAAATTGATCAATAATTTTATTTTCTCGAATAATCATCAATGTAATTATACTAAAACAATTATTAGTCGCCTCAGGCAACGTGAATATTGGCAAATAGTCACCTCGACTTCGTCTCGGTGACTATTCGCTGATATTCACGTCGCCTTCGACAACTAATTGTTAAATATATACTTCTGGTTTTATTACTTACTGTTTACTGGTTTTGTTATCAACCCGTGATTTTGTAACCTCTATGTCCTGCATCCCCGACGCTTAAAAATCCCCTGCAAAGACGCAAAATAATTCATGGCATGCATCTCGTAGGATGCAAAGATCGATCAATTGATCCGAACATGTGTATTTGTAGAAATACCGTAAAATTCCGAAAATAAGCCCCGCCGTTTTTTAGGGTGTCAGGAATCAGTAAAACCGACAAAAGAACTCACAATTGATTGAATTGAAAACAGTTTTTATCTCGCTCGCTCACACCCTGATCTTGGTTCCCTACGATACAAAAACATGCATTCCTTCCTTAAACTATCTCAAATGTCTGATTGTTCAAAGTCCAAAAACTAATCCTAAAAAATCTGTCAACACCGGAAGGTAAGTCACAACGGGTAATGCAAGTCACGACAAGGGGCTTATTTTTGGAGGGGCTTATCTATGGAGGGAAATTTGCATTTCAAAATCGATTGGGCCATAGCCTTACAGTTGGAAGGCAATTTACCGTTTTTGCTTTGTTTTACTTTGTATTTGAGGGAACAAGCCCCCAGCTGGCTTATATTTGGAGGGTTGATTTAACGGAGAATTTTTTGCATTACTGGTTTGGGGGGCTTATATTTGGAGGGGTGTTATTTTCAGAATTTTATGGTATCCCGTTCGTGTAATTTCTGTGGCATTTATTATAGCGTTTGTTTAACCATGCATATTTTAGCCTTTGTTGTGCTTTAAAATAGAAAAACTATAATTATTTTAATTTCAGAAAACTGAAATTTAGAGTTTTGGAGTCTGTCTTCAGATAAACTGTCTGGTTACATGAAGTCCCAAGCATTTTCAATTTCGGACTCTTTTTTTTTTTTACTGGGACTCATTGGTTCTGGACTGGGACTCATGATTTTTCACAAGATGAGTCCCAGGACTCATCATAACTATTGTAACAAAATCACTGGTCAACACCATCATCTGATGAAGACCAGTCATAAACAGTGAATCTTTGTAAAGAAGATTGTATAGCTTTACTGTCAAGCCAGGTCAAGCACACCCCCCAAGATTCCATTAATGAAATTTTATTTGAAAGTTGAATCCATTTATTTAGTAAATGTGGATTTCAGATTCATCTATGCATTCCTGCTTGCGTAATAAGAAGTGAACTCACAAGCAAGGTTAACATAATGAAATTTGATAGAAATGTTTTCAAAGCAGTAATTTTCATCCATTCAAAGATTTTTCAATCTGACCGAATACTGAGAAGTTATAGCCAACAATTCAGTGCTCATCACGCATGCAGGAATGCAGTTTTAAAACTTGACACTTGTTGCGGAAACAACTATCAGATTCATTTGTTCAAATAATGGATTCAGCAAAGGAATCTAGGGGGGTATGTTTGAACTTGCATTACTGTAAAAGTTGCAAGCAAAATTCAAACCCTTGTTCTGCTGTGCCCGCTTTGGACATGCAAGAGCTCTGCTATAATCTGTGATGATCTTTAAATCATTCAATTCTTCATCCACATTTCTCATTGATATTTATAATTATAATTTATTATTCATCATATCAGTAATAAACCTTCCAACTATCATGATTAATATCAAAGCGTCTATTCCAAAACGAACCATATAGCTGTCATTTCAATCCCTGGTAAACATCTCTCCTTAATTAACAAAGAAGTCTATAAAATTGTCTTTCTTCTCACAAAGTTGTCGAACCAGTGCTATAATAACAACTAAGGTCTTCTTAAGTGAAAACTTTGCATGACCAGCATTGAACCTGTCATTTTAACTTAACTTGATTACTAAAATATCTTTTGATTAAAATAGGCACTTCTTCAAAGGATACAAGCGGCAGCAGAAAAGTTCCTGTACTGGGATGAAGAAGTCAGGGCTTATGAACAAATGAAGGTAGGTTATGATATCACATAAAACATCTTTCTTAGCCATACCAAGTGAATTTTTGTTAATGTATCATAATTATCAGGTAAATTGTCAGCCATAATGACTCCATGTAGTGCATGTCCATAATTTGGCAGGGAGTGAATAGCTTAATTGCCTCACCTTGCATCATAAGCTTGACCTGTTTTGCATCAGCAGTTTGTCCCATTGCCCACTACCTGCTGAAAATAGACTACCAACCAGGGAATCTAGCAGTAACATAATGGAAAACAAAATATTACAGATTTACTTGCCCTGGCAGTAGGTACATATTAAACGTTGCCTGTCACAGGTCAACTCAACAACACTCTAGGGAATGTTTAAACATGGACTTGATTTTTACATTCTCAAACTCATCAATTATTCATAAAGAAAATATACAAAGAAAAGAAATGTTTAATGAGTGTTTGGAAATCAGATGGAAAACCACTCATTTCTGCATCCTTAATTTCTCCTGGTAAAATCATTTTGTTTGAGAAGTAATATCAAGCGTTTGACACAGTGTTTCATCACCAGATGTAACACCTCGAAGTTTGTCAAAAATACTCCACTGCGCATCTTATTTTAAACTCTCTTCTCAGTGTTCCGTCTGGTGATAAAACACTGCATCTCATGCTTGATATATTATGTAAACTCTCTCTAAGATGGACACATAATTTTGAAACCGGCTTTATGTGTCTGATCCCCAAAGAGATGTCCATCTTATAGAGAGTCAAATAAAGGCCTGGAGTAATGAAAGGCAGGGACCAACTGCAGATGTCTGTTTACCGAGGTGTATGTCTTATAGAGTTGACTGTATTACTGTAATGAGACTTCCTCTTAACACATTTTCTAAGACAATATAATATTTTTGTCTAATTCAACACTTGTTGATGTAGAAGCCTTTGTCAGAAGGTGAATCGGATACTGGCAATCAAACACAGAAATGGGCAGAGGTGAGCAAATCTCATTTCTATTTGGCATTGAAAGATAGTCATGTCCTATACTTACTGTTGTCTTAGGCTAGGGAAGATTTTGCATAACTTTACAGGGTTCATTTTTAGACCTTGTCACAGGATTTTTGCATGATTTTTAAACATTTTATTATGTGCAGCAGATGTTAAAAGTCTTTAAGCATGCTTGCATTTGAATAATAGATGTTTGAAGTAAGTTTCAGACTAATTCCTGATGAACTCTTATTAAGCAGCCACTTTTCATTTCCCGTAAGGGTGACCGCTTAATAGGGTTTCGACTGTTCAACTGTTGATTATCATAAAATGCTTTGAAAATGTTTTTGGGCTCGAACATCCAACATGAAGCCACAACTTGCCTTGAAAGGGGCGAGCTTGAAAAAAATTTTTTTTTCATCCTCCTTTTGATAATGTTAGTCTACTTCACACCTAACAGATGGGACAGTTTGGATCCCAGGCAGTGCAGTGTGAATCCCAATCAGGGCATTCTGTTCCCCAGTTGGGACTGTATCCTGGCAACCATACATTGCCTGATAAAGGAACACATAACCTTTTAAGCCCCAATGTATACATTTACCAGGCTGATCTCTTTACATTTCCTTAAAGAGTTAGTTGAGAGAATTTAATTAAAGATCAAAGCATTTTTCCTTTGGCGATCATTTCATTGACTCTCATAATCTTTTCTCTTTATGATGTATTGATGAGAGAAATTGATGTTAGTCACATTTGAGACTTACAGGGTTATTTAAACATTTCTGAGTACTGTGTAGTTTTGTAACAATGATACTCATATTTTAGTCAAGTGTTCTCTTGTAATTGTAGGCAAATTCTAACTGTGCCGATGCCAAAACTAAGCTGGAGCATCTGTGTAAAGACCTATCCCCAGAGCTGACCCACTTTGACTGGAAGAAAGAAGTGGAATTACGGGAAATACTGATTGAATATTCAGCACTAAGATCAGAACATTTTGAGAAGGTATGTGTAAGCAATTCCAAAAAATTAATAATATATTAGGTAAATTTTTTCCATGAGAGAGTAGCCTTTGATCAGACTCTATCTCCATTTTAATAGGCCACTTCCGAGTTCCAAAACCCCTCACTTTCAAATTGAGGCTAGGTGCACAACCTTTCTTGTGAAAATGAGTTTTATTTTTCATGAGAATGAAAAATGATTTCCATATCAAAGGCTAAGCACCTACCCTCATTTGGAAACAGAGGCCCAGGGAACTCGGAAATGGCTTATTGCAAGAGTTATTGAGTTAACTTATGAGCAACACTAAAAGTTTTGCAAGATTTTCCCAAAAAAAATTGCCAGTTGATGCTTAGTGTTGACTGTGATAAGTGAGCAACCGTTTTCAGTATTTTACAATAAGAAATTTTGTTTGTTTTTGTATTTAGGTTCAAAGTAAATGGTTTGGAGTGAAGCTCATGGTGGATGAGCCAGTATCTGTGGAGGTGCGAGCTATTAAGTGTGTCGAGGACTCATGACATGAATAATTGATGAATAATAGCACTGGTCAACGTATAATGATAATCATGGGTCAATCAAGAGGTCAGTATGCCTGATCTGAACAAGGTTGGTCATTAAAGACTTCAGTGTATTATGGCTAAGAGGCTACTGAACAGTACTTGGGGTAACAAAATTAGCAGTTCCAAGCTGGTAAGATAGCCAAGGTCCATTTTGCTTGCTCAGGTAGGCAAACAGAGCACCTTACCTGACTGTTTAGCCAGCCATGTAATTATTATTTATTATTTCTTTAACCCATTCGCTTCTGGGAATTATTTTGAAAAATGCATTTTGAAGAGCTCCATTGTAAAACTTGTCTTCAATAAAAACTGTTCAAAAAAAATAAAAAATTTGAAGAGCTCTATTCAAGCCATTACCTGGTCACTGTTTGGCTATAAAGAGCCAAAACGCACCACAAAGCTGTTAATTGGTTTCTGCCTCCTGATCCAAACGCAAAATATTTTAATATTAGCTTCCAAAGTTTGAACATGCACAGAATGCAAAATTTCGAGTTAGTACAAGTTTTTCAAGGGGATTTTTGGGTTAACATTACATGGTTTTTTGCCTTTCTCTGGCCTTCTTGACTGAATCATGCTCATTCTGGAGTGGTTTGAAAGATCTCTTCATGCTGCTCAAGTTAGACAACAAAGTTGTCCTTGAGTATTAAGACAGATAACATCACAAGTGGTTGAAGGAGTATGGATCCACCTGGGTGGTTCAAGGGCGAATGGGTTAATTTACTCTTTTAGTCTGTTATTTGTAGTGTTAAAATGCAAATTCTCTTTGTTTCTAATACACCAATCATTCTTTGCCAAAAGAGAAGTAAGATGTTGAAACTTCCAGTATTCTCCTTGTTAAGTCATATCTCCTCGGGAACCTTGTTGTTATTACAGATGTATCAATAGATAAAGTTAAGTAGTTGTTTAATGTATAAAAAATGATAAGTGAAATTATGACTTCACAATATAGACTATAAATAATGACTTTTTATATGCAGAATTGGACTCAAAAATTGCATTTTTAAGTCAGATTATAGGCACAAAATATCAATGGAATCTAAAGGTCAGTTCACATGAAAATCCATTTGGTTGTACAAAGTTAAAAAAAAAGTTCAGTGATATAAAACACAATCTAATATTAATTTGTTGTTGAAAATTGACAGACATTTGTGCCATATATGTTATTAAGAGTCCCTCTTACTAGTAAAAAGATTAGTAATATAAAGAAAAATGTTATTTCCCCCAAGTCTCCTAATGCTTGTCGCCACATCTGAGTTGTTGATTATGTACAGTGTATGACAAGTTCAATAATTTACTGATAGTAAGACAGGAGAGAGGTTAAACGTCATCATCTCATGGCAAACATCCACTTTTGTTTTTTCGGCTTTGCTGTTGATTTTCATTTCGCTTTGCATGCCAATTTCACTTGCACCCACATGGATGAATTATCACGAAGAAAATAGAACTTCTTAGTGAAAAAGAAGACCGTAAATTAAATGTGAGATGTTGGAAATAAATGAACAAGAAATAATGTCTGCTGTTTGCCATGAATATGACGATTGATCGCTCTAGTACTGTAGAATACACTCATGAAGTACACTATTTACGAGCTCAGTGCTAATTCACCATCATAGTTTCCTGTTACAGCTTTAGTCTCCTGGGCCCAGTTGTTCGAAAGCCGGTTAGGGCTAACCTGGGGTTAAATTTTAACCTGGGTTTCTTTTTCTTGTTATCAAAAGCCGTTTCTCGGATAATTTTCTCTATTCTTTTTAGAGTATCCAATCATCAAATTGTAGGCAAAGAGAATTAAACTGAATTTGCTTTTTAAGCTCTCATATTTGAGTTCAAATTTCACACTAACCCTGGGTTATCTTAACCCAGCTTTGAACAACCCGGCCCTGTACAGTTGTTTTGCAATTAGTATTGGGTGCAAAGTTATGTTACTGCAAGGAAGACTAAAAAAATATTGTTGATGTTCACTACTTTGCAATATTTCTTTAAAATTACAGAGAAATAGAAATTTATTAATATAAAAGAAGTGAACTGGCAATTTTCATTAATTTTTTAAGAAATGGTGAAGAGACTCCAAAACTGACACATCTCATCTCTCAAACTCTCCGATATTGTGGATTTTACACGAGTGTCTCTCCTGGTGTGTAAAGTAATCATTGATTGATATAGAGAGCTTTAGATTCTAAGATGAGGTTGACTAGGAGTACAAGATTTCCTTAATACTAAGTGGTGTTCATGCATGAGCCAGCATCATTTTTGCAGGAAAATGTGGTAGCCATCGTCACTCTATTGTGAGTTTGAGCGAGAATATCGTAGTACCAAGAACAAGTTAAATGTCAGAAGTTTTATCATTTTGTGATTGGGAGAAGGCCTAACCTCATCCAGTAAAGATAAAAGTGCTAATTTTTCTGGTAAAAAGTACCATGGAGCATTCTGGGGTGTTAATATTTTGACAATACACGAAAAAACTTTACATCAAATCTCGCAGTGGTAGTTATTTTCGTCCTTGAATCTAAAGGTCTAACAGTAATAAATCACTTGGTACACTAGCCTGCGAAGCACAGACGTATTTCCGGTCATCGCTTGGAGGGAGAGAAGCGATGACTGGAAATACGTCTGCGCTTCGCAGGCTATTGGTACACCTCCAAATGAACAAAATTCCTAGATTTTATATAATATATCGGTTAGATTTATATCCTTTACAAGTAGGACACAAACATTGCATAGCATAATAAAAATAATGTAATTATAATAATAATCAAAATGTTGTCTAGTATTAATAAATTTTTACTTGCAACCTCATAACTCATTTTTATAGTTTTAGTTTCTGTTTCAATCATTTCATCACTTATTTAATTCTTTTTTACAAAATATAAATTCAGTATCTCATTCCAGACATGAAACAAAATATGTAATAGTTAAAAAGAAAATAAAGTTCTTATAATGTGAAGTAGCTGTGCTTTATTTTCCACTGCAACGTTACAAGGTAATCCAACCTGTCAGACTGTAGTGATAAAGTAGATAAACACATTACCAAAGTGAGGCAGGGAGGTGCCATATCCATCTCAAGCTTCCCAAGCATATGCTCCTTTGGCTTGTCACACAATCCTCCCCAATAAAGGATTGTGTGACGAGCTGAAAGAATATCTACTTACTCTCTTGCCACACATCTCATGCTACAATGTGTGGGTACCCAGGTTGGCCCATAATGGTCCTCTTGTAGATGCCAAGTCTTTGCAAGAATTTCGTTTTCCTTTTCTTTTTTATTTTTGTTTTAAAACTGCTGGATTGAGATGTCACTTATTTTTCCGGCTAGAACCTAATGGTGTGAGTCTCCTGAACTTTCATACAATTCATACTGTATAGTTTCCTGATCAGTAGGAAAAAGATGATGATGAATCCATACTGTGAGTCCTTTATGTAGTTCATTGCAAGCTGACCGCCAACTCCCACTAGACCTGTGTATTGTACTTTCAACAAATCATGACTGTTTGAAAAACTAGTAAGGTAAGGTAAGGTAATTTATTTTACGTCAAAAAACACGGGGAGTGGTTGCCCAAGTCTCCCGAGCCAGGGGCTCATGATAGAAGTGTTTGACATACATGTTAAAAGAAAGAGGAAAAAAAAAAAAAAAGATTTAAAAACTATATATTAAAAAATACAATATTATCATACCACTGAATATCCTAAAAATATGCATTAAAAATACAATATTAAAAAACGATAAAAATACAACATGCCTATAAAGGAATCATTTGAGACAAGAACTGCATTGGCAGCCACCAAAGTTTGTTGTATTAAGATGATTGATAAAAGCTGGAACGTTTGCTGCATTTTTTGCTGCCGGCGGTAACTGATTCCAAATTCTAGAGATGATATAAGAATACGAGCCGTGGAAGAATCTGCTATTATAAGGGCGTTGTTCTACGTTTAGCCCGCTGCTTCTAAGATTGTATGGCGTGACCCGGGGCTTGAATAAGTTGGTGATATAACGTGGGCCATTTTCTTTAAAACACTTAAAAAATATTATCAGAGATTATTCAATACGTCTATGTTCTAGCGTTCTCATGCCCAGCAGTTTGAGTAACGACTCGTAATTAGAAGTTTTCCCCGTGTTCATTACTGTACGTAGACCGTAGTAGTTAGCGTCTTCCATTTTTTTGTTGAGCGTTTTACCTATACCAATCAGTAAAGAATTACAATACTCAAAATACAAATACAAATACAGTACTGCATTTCTTCCACATCTCACCAACAGTAAAACTCATGTTTGCAAATCATGCATTATAATCCATCCAATCTAAGGCAGCTGACTGATTTAACACTTGGCAAAATACTCATGGCCCTTTATTACAACTTTTCATTTCTTATGTAACTGGTTAACCCCACATCTGTTAACTGCTTCAAAGCAATGTCACTCCAACAAGCATTAGCAGCTGGGCTAGCAGGACTAGGATGCATTATTGAGTAAATTTCAACGTTGAAGTCTTTTAAAGCTTTGTAAGCTCTTTCCTCTGCAAACTTTCCTACCCCAACAACTATCTTTACCCCAGAAAGTTTCACAAACTCTGCCAGGGAATTGTCACAAATTTCTAAGAGTTGCTGTCTTTCTCGCTTTGGTAGTTGAGGTGGGGTTATATTCTTTCCACTTGATGACATAAAAACCAGAGGGCAATAGTTATGAATAAAGCAACTATGGAAAAATTTATCTGGAGATTTACTCTGTTCCTTGATAAAGCCCCATAGGCGGCTTCCACTGACTTCACCTCGTTCACAGTCCAAGCCGTGGATTGGTCTCTTGGGGTGTTCTTTCTCTGGTTTGTTCACCTGTCCTACAATTTGGAGCCACTCTTTGACATGTTTTGTGTCTCCAAAAGGGACCTGTCCAAAGCAAACTGGACTTCAATCACTGGTAAACTTCAAAAAGCTCATTTGAGGAATAGTAAAAAAGCATAATATGCAACCAGAGCCAAAACATAGTACAGTATACTTTCTATAAGAAGCATGGACCCTGCCGTCCTTTAGTCATTTGACTGCAACTCACCCTAAGAAAAATGCCTGTAAACTGGACAACTGAGACTTGAGCACTTTGCAGTGGTCCCAAGAGTGTTCAAGAGTTGCCTGTACTATGGACAGTGACGGATCTAGGGGAAGGGCGTAAGGCCTACAGGGAAGTGTACTGAAATACCGATACTTCTTTTTCAGCCAGACAGGTGCCTCTCTCTGTCCTCAAGGTTTGGATTTGCCACTGATGGCTGGTGTTCATTTAATCATTAGTTGACTTTAATGCAATAACTATTTTCACAGAAACATGAATTGGTGTCAACAAAACCTGGATATGATCAACCCATGTAATCCTATCCCCAACCTTTAGTCATTTAGTGACTTCAATGGTTTTTCTATCCTTCGAAAAAAAAAACATCAAAAAAGCCTTTACTGTCTAAAATAAATTTGCCAAGACACTCAGGGGACCTGTTTCAGGTACTCTGTAATTTTTTTGTATGCATACCATTCAAGGGCTTACAAGGTTCGTGATCTGATCCAGGTTTTGATGATGCCCTAGCTCCATGAATGAAGTTGCACATAACATTACTGTAATAATTTATTCCAATTTATTTGCTTTCATTAATAATATCAAATATAATATTGTGGTACTCTTGTCTCTCCTTTCTATTTTGTACAAAATCAGTCTGTTCCAGGCTCTCACATAGTATGGATGATGCATTAGTGAAAGGCATGCGAAAATAAAAGCGTATGATCTGGAAAAAGTGGGGAAGTGGCAGGAAAAAGGGAGATCTCCCCCCCCCCCCTGGGGGGGTACTCGATATATCCTTGGGTGGGGAGGTGCGGCCTGGCCCCTCATACCCTGACCCTGTTTACTATTCCTCAAATGAAGAAGGAAGGCCATGCCTTCCGAAATATTGGTTAACAGATAATATATTCCCGACTGTAAAATCAGCCTTGCTTTTTTGTCTTAAAAAATCTATACCCTGATTAAGACAAAAAATGATAAAATCGATATCCTGTTAAAGACAAAAATCCCGAAAAACATAGCCTGGCTGGCTGCACGTCCCTATTGAGCCCTTATAAGGCAGTACCCCCTCCTCCTCTAGGAGCTCCCTCTCTCCAGTTTTCTCTTGCTTTATTTTCATGTTCCCCCTTTCTCAACTTTGAAGACTCAACCATCTCAGAGCCTTCAACTGGCTAGTACGAAATTCTTTCTAGAGTCAGCTGTTTCAGAAGAAGGTGCAGGAAAGGGGGTTGGGGGGGAAGGGGGCTTCGTGGGGGTTGGTGATCATCAGACACTAACTCCTTAATAAGTGTCATTCTAAAAATAAAGATGATTGACCTTAAATTCTGGCAAAAGTTTTCACTTGCCCACAAGAGGGTATGATTCCTCCCCTTAATTCCCTTGCTCCTATTACTATTGCAACCTTTCCCTCCCTCCACCTCAAACGTCCAAACGTCAGAGGGGCCCAAATGGAGTATCGCTACCCACTGTTCAAGTTTTGACTGATAAGAAGTGACGCATTGAACATGTGGCTGTTATTTTTGCTTACCCCGTTTTGTGCCATCCCAAACGGACCTGGATTCATTCCCAAGAAAAGCACTTTTTGTCCAACTTTACAGAACTTTCTCATGTAGTCTTCGTGTGTTTCTTTAGCATATTTTAAAGGGTTATAAACGTGTGTAACAGGGGTAGAAAAATTCAGTGAGTCAAGATTGCAACATAGATCTTGCTCAAGCTGTAGAATTTTGTCGCAGAGATCGGTAGATACCTCTGTTCTTCTCTTTTTTGCCGGAATAATGTCCTTGCTAATGTCCGCCATATTGTTTACTGTGCCCTCCAAATAAGGAAGAGGATCATTGTTATTCATTGACCACGTGGTTGGCGTAAATTCGCTACATTTTGTCTGTCCTTGGCGTCCTCCATAATCAGAAAAACTTTTCACGCAGGAAGAGTTTGAAAGCCATGTCTGCAGAACCCGAACAACTGCGAAAGATTTTTGTTGGTGGACTTAACCGTCGGACAACCGAAGAATCTTTGAAGGAGTATTTTTCTCTATGGGGAAATATCGTGGATTGTGTTATTATGCGAGAAGGGAAGAACGGACCTTCGCGTGGGTTCGGTTTTGTGACATTCGACAGCTCTAAAGCGGTGGATGATTGTTTAAAAGTAAAGCGACACGAACTAGATAATTGGGAAATCGAGCCAAAACGATCGGTTCCTAGAGGAGAAGTTACTTCACGAACGCGGAAGATTTTTGTAGGTGGACTGGCGAGCACTGCCACGGAAAGTGATGTTGAAGAATACTTCGCCAAGCTTTGCGCCAAGTTTGGTATAGGGAAGGTTCTCGATGTTGACCTAAAGAGGGATAAAGAAAACCCCAACCGACTCCGTGGCTTTGCTTTCGTTACATTTGACTCCGAAGAGGTCGTGGATAAAATTTGCTCGATTACCATGCATCAGATCAAAATGAAGCAGTGTGAGGTAAAAAGAGCTGAATCGCAAGCAGCTATGAGAAAGAAAGAAGAAGATGAGTTCAGGGTCAGTGGCCGATCTCGTGAGTCGCGATCATCGCTGGACACACCCAGCTTTGGAGGTAGGAAAGCCCCCCCACCCTGGCCGCTTTATTACCCTAACATGTTCCTGATGAAGGTAGTTTGACAACTTCCACCCTCATTTCTTCCTGCTAATGCTATATAATGGTACTGGAATTTCCCTCACTCATGTCCCCAAATACCCTTTCACTCAGGCACTGTTTGCTGAACATTAAGTTGCAAATCATGCTTGCAAACTAGTAGTGGCTAAATTGCAGAATACCCAGCTCACTAAATATCTTTCTTGAAATATGTTGCTGTATGGACTCTGACAATGGAAACATTTTTACTGTTTTCAGGTTTTCCCATGAACTGGGGTCTGGGTGCTGGATTTGGTGGAATGAATCAAGGATTTGGGAATTCTGGTGGAAGAGGTGAGAGTACTGTCAACTCGCTCTAAGACTGGTACTAAGTGTCTGTCTTAGAGAGTTTCTAACAAAGGAAGTAAAGAAAGGCAGGGACCAACTCTAGGTGTTTGTCTTATAGAGGTGTCCATCTTATAGAGAGTCAAATAAAGGGAGTAAAGAAAGGCAGGGACCAACTCTAGGTGTCCGTTTTACAGAGGTGTCCATCTTATAGAGGTGTCCGACTTATAGAGAGTCAAATAAGGGGAGTAATTAAGAATGGCAAGGGCCAACTCTAGGTGTCCGTTTTACAGAGGTGTCCATCTTATAGAGCTGTCTGTGTTATAGAGAGTCAAATGAAGGGAGTAAAGAAAGGCAGGGATCAAATCTAGGTGTCTATTTTTCAAAGGTGTCTCTCTTATAGAGGTGTCCATTAAGAGAGAGTCAACTGCATGTACATGTACATCTATACTAGTAACTGAAACTTGTGTGAAGCACTGATAGTGAACAAATTTTAAATTCTCCATTGTTGTCAGTGACTTGACTTAGATGTATGGTGGTCTACTGGTTAGTGTACTGGACTGTGGATTGAAAGGTTCAGGTTTCAGCTCTGTCTGGGTCACTGAGTTGTGTTATTGGGCAAGTTACTTACAAATTACCTTGAGCACTCCTCTTAGGTGTATTTATAATTGGTTAGTTTGACAAAAATCTCATGGCAGGTTCTATTTCATAGTGAAAATCTTAAGGAGGAAAGAACATCTGCAAAGGAGTTATGTTATTTTATTAATATTTGTTCTTAATAATAAATATTGTTTTCTTCTTTCAGGAAACTTTGGTGGTGGGGGAGGGAGTGGCAGTTTTGGAGGTGGAAGCAGCATGGGTGGAGGTGGCGGCAGCAGTATGGGTATGGGTATGGGTGGCTTAGGTATGGGTATGGGTGGCTTCAACAGCCAAGCAGCTGCAGCAGCTCTTCTCAGTGGTGGATTCAACCCTGCTGCCTTTGCTAACTTTAATCCCGCGTCAATGGGAATGGGCTCTGGTTTTGGATTCAATAGCATGGGCTTTGGTGGCTTTAATCCAGGTTTCTTTGGTGGTTTTGGAGGTTTTGGCCCAGGTAGCTTTGTTGGCGGTGGAGCTGGTGGTGGCGGTGGCAGTTCTATAGTTGGCAGTGGCGTTGCTTCACTTGGTGGAGGTGGTTATGGTGGAGGAGGGCGCAGTCATAGTAGTTCCAGTAGTTATGAAAAAGATAACTTTGGTGATAGTCCGTATGGTATGGCTGACCTGAAAGGTTCTTCTATTGGTGATCGTAATCCTTCAGGTGGAATGTCTGTTCCAGGTGGAATGTCTGTTCCAGGCGGAAGCTCTGGTGTTGGTTATGACAGCATGAGCAACCCTTTGGCTGCTGCATATGGCCATGGAAATTTCCCAGGTGGTTTTGGTGGTTTTCCTGGGGGCATGGGTGACTGGAGTCAGTTTCCTGGGGGAGTTGGAGGTGGTAGTTTAGGGGTAGGGGCTGGGGCTGGGGGAGCATCAGTTGATTACCAGATAGGTAACTACAGTCAGGTGAATTCCAGTTATGGTCCAACCAGTCGCATGAATAGTCGTGGTGCCAGTGGAGTTGACAAAAATAATCGAGGTTACAGACCTTATTGATCCTAAATTCTGATATACAGGTAAGTCCTTTACTTGATTGTTGCTTTACTTGGTCATTTCAGAGTCTGGTGCATGTATATATTCATCTTATTTGTTTTAAGCCCAGCAACTACATGTACCGGTATGTGAAGTTTTATTCACGTAGATAGTTAAAAAGAATTAACTAAAAAGCAAACATGTATGAGTTCAATCAGAAAATGTATGCCTGAAATTTTCAGATTAGTTCGCTTTTTACCCTCATAATTTTTAATCTGCTTGGTATCAATACAATGTAGCCTCAGTTCAAAGTTAACACTATAATGATTTTGATTTAAACCTGCTCCGAGTTGGCTTGTTAGCTCAATATTTTTTATTGGTAGAGCGCTTGACCAGTATCACAGAGGTCAAGGGTTCAAATCCCGTACAAGTCTGAATTTTTTCAGGCCTTCTTTTCTTAACTGCAAAAGTTGCATCTATAATTGCGATTATTCTTCATAAAATGATTTTGATTTAAGTTTATCATAATGTTTTATTTTTAAGTATTCTTAGCATGCTGGAATTACTTACACGTGTGGATTTTTTATTTCAGGACACCAAAAAAATTAATGTTTACTTAGTGTAAAAATGCATGTGTACAGTGAAGTACAGACCATCAGAAATTGCTTTTTACATGAAATGGTGTTGTCAGTGATGAGTACATACAAAGAAGCCATAGAAACCTTAGATTACTATGTTTGAAGAAAATTTTCCGAATATTTGGGAAAATGGGTTAAATTCCAAGTTAATTAACCACAGAAAAGCTCAAAATTACAGTTTTTATCCTGGAGATTTAGTGACCTGTTTGGGAGAACAGGACATTTGCACCATGTGCAGGAGACTCTTGGATAATCTGTGAGAGTTTGCAAATGACAATGTGCACATGAAGCCTTGCAGGGGGCTGTCTTGGTGTTTGGTTGAGAATGAGTACCACCAATGGAAGTTAAAGTTTTGTTCTGTTCTGTGAGGTTTCCAGAACAGAACAATTTCAACTCATGATCTGGTTTCATGATCAGTGATTTGGAGGTCACAACAGGCAGGTCTCATCATTTTCATCTCCAATGTGGCCTTTTACACTAGAGGTCTTTTTTGTTATGTCAGGATTTGTTTGAATATGAAGGACCTTTTATTATTGTTTTAACATTCTAGTGACCACAAAAAAGCATTGATGTGTTTTCTCTCCATTTTTTACTGATATTCGTGTGGAGAATAAGTGCAAATTAATATCCTTCAGTCCATCTTCATATTATGTTCTTTCTGCTAGTTGTGGATCAAACTCTAGATCTGGAGGTCCAGGGTTCGAGCCTCGCCCGTTGTATTGTTTCCTTAGACAAGGAACTTTACTCCACTTTGTCTCTCTTCACCCAGATGTATAAATGGGTACTTGGGACATACTTCTGGGGGTAACCTTGCGATGGAATACCATTCCGTCCAGAGGGGAGTAGCAATACTCCTAGGCATGCTTCATGCTAAAGAAACTGGGATCAGCTCCGGCTGTTAGGGCCTTTGGCTCATGTGCGCCTTTACCTTTTTCACCTTTGGCTTTCCCTTCTTAAGAGTGATGGTATGGTTAAAGGCCCCCTTTTTCTGGCTGTGCTCTAACGGAGACCAGTTCTGGCCCCTGGCAAGTGATGTACGCTCTTTGGGTTCCAAGTATCAATGCACAAAGCATATGATAATGCTCTTAGCCTGGATTACATAGGTTCTTTTTGGGTTCCCTACAGTTCTCACTAGAACAGAACCTCTCGGTTTTTTTGGGAGGTTGTGGGCAGTCCCATGCTCTGAAAGTAGAAGTACCTTAACTTGTCAACATTGTTTGCCACTAGAAGTTTTAAATCAAAAGTATGGGACAAACCTATCACATTTCTTTAGCAAGGAGACAGCAGGTTTTATTGTACTAACATTGTATGCTTTTAACACAGGTATTGTAGCCATGAGAACAGACAGATAAGCTGCACAGTTCAAACAGTGAAATGGCAGAATAGACAGACAATGAAATCCTTGGCATAAGACAGAACAGTATACCTAGAGTACATGTAAAGAGACTAGGAGAGCTGGTAACCAAATGATATGTAGATAACAGAATGTCTGATTTTTAGCTTATGAAAGTAGATAGCCTGAGAATACAACCACCTCCCCTCTCTCCTCGCCGCTAGGAGAGACGTCTGAGATTCCACTCCAAAAATGGCAGAATAGACAGACAATGCCATCTTACTTTTAACTTTTTTCTACACCTTTAGTTTGCAAAGGAAGATACTAGGTGCTACAGTAATATTGATGTAGTTGTAGTGAACAAATCTGTCTTTGACCCACTGTGGTAATCTAGCTTTGCTTATTAAGTGAAGGGTGTGTATATATTAAGGTAGAACTTTAGGCAAAAGTGCAATTCCTCTTATAGCATTAACCAGAGAAAACAGCTGACCTTTCAAGGTACCCTCTCAGAGATGCCAACCTCTGGAGACCTAAAATCGGGAGACTGTCTTTTTTTTACTCCCCCCCGGAATTTCAACGAACCCCCCCCCCCCCCCCCGAACAATTGACTGAGCCCCCAATGGGAATGACGTAGGACATTATATGACGTCTTACATGATGTACATACTCAAAATGGGCTAAATCCCAAACTAAGTCTGTTTTATTTTTTACTAAGTATTCAATATTTATAGTGGATGTAAAAAGCGGGAGATTTATGTACCAGAGCGGGAGACGAGGCAAAAAAGCATAAGTCTCCCGCCAAAAGTGGAAGAGTTGGCATCACTGCCCTCTGGTTCTGATGCCAACCACAAGTGATGAACTAGGCTTTCTGTGTGCCATGTGGCAAACTGGACTTTCTCAACACCTGAAAAGCCAGCCTGACCCTGACTCAGCCTGCACCAGTATTTTACTCGCACTGCAAAATGTCAGCTTTTTTCTTCAGCTGATATAGTGTAAATAAAGAATCAATGAGTTTCTTTTTTGAGGAAATAATAATAATAATAATAATAATGACAGTAATTACTACAGTGCAATAATTATTAGGTGTGTTTTGGGTTTATTAAATTATTAGCATATGGAAGTATTAGGAATGTAACATTGTTAGGCAATCTTGTATGTGTGAATAAGAATATTTTAGAACAAGTAGATAAAGCAGGAGGTATCTAGGTTTTTTCGGTGAAGACTTTCTGAAAACCATTACAGAAAGAGAAAGTGGAGATAAAGTTTTATTCAGCAAATAACAATTGGTAGTTTTCTAGCAAAACGTAAATGTAGGGTACATTTTATAGTAGCGAGAAAGATAGGTACCGTTGGGTATTATTTAACTAGCTTGTTCTTTTGGGGCTTAACGCCAAGCGTCCATACCACTTAGTAAAAAAAATGTACATTTGGCACTTATGTGTCGTACATCTACATGCTTCTTGAATGTTGATTTTTTACATCGAATTTCACAGAAGAATCTGGTTTTTTTTTTTAACTTTGCCTTGCTCAACTCTACTATACAATCCGGTAAGTTAAGTGAAATTGAGATTTTAGGTTTCCTTGTATAATTAAAGTTAATCTTAAAAGAAAACGAGTCGTGTGTTTTTATTAATCAGTTGCTTTATGGCTATTTTGCTCCTTTTTCGTCTACCAAAATTGATCGAGTTCTATACCCTGCCCCACGGAAATGTTTGAAACCGCCCTGCCCCGCCCCCCCCCCCCCCGGGCAGACACCCGGTTGACTGTGACCCTGCCCTTGAGGGGTATACTCTGCCTCCTCTCTCCTCCTCAGAGGCCTCTTTGTGTCATGGGGAGGCTGTGGAAAGGGAAGAAAAAAAGAAGGTGCATGGGGGACGATGGGAAGGGGTAAGAGAAGAAGGTAGGTCTCAAGCCTCCTAGTTTTAAGTATTGCTTTTTTTCCTGCAATACCCAACAGGCACCCCTTCAGGGAAGAAACGGGCATCCTTCTTATCGTAGCCAACACCGGCATCAGGCGTCTTGTTCCAGGGGTGTTTCATAAAGAATAACTGTGCAGCCCCTCGTATATCAAATTGTCAAGGAAGTGGAGGAAAACTTTTATGATGCAAGGCTTAAAATGCGAACAGCGCTTGAATTTTTAACCTTGATAAAACACGTGCTGTGAGTTTTCTTAACAGCTTCAGGCACATTCCCGGAGAATTGTATTTCGACTGTTACTGGTTAATGTATTGTTTTCTAAAAGCGTGTTTTATTAATAAACACAATAAAAGATAGATTAAGTAACAAAGGTTTGTGGAATTGAAGTTTCTTCAGGATAACCGTGGAAAATTACTTTGGAATAGCGGCAGAAGAGGAGGTAACTTGCTTGAGGAAAGTCACTTTATCTATCGGCAACTGGACGTGATGGGCATTCAAATTTCTACACTTGGTAAGTGGTGGTCTCTTTTTCAGCTTGTAGTTATATTGTGTTGGTGTTTGGAGCTTGGGTCGCCTGTGATTCAACCCCGTATTTTCTTTGAGTTGCGCGTGAGACTGAGTCCGAGTTTTGTCGAACTGCACCATGGGGTGTTTTTTGAGGACGCATTTTCATCCAGTTCCCCGCCGTGCAAACTTATTTTTTATATTATAGCCAATACCAAAGCGTTAATGTCCCCATAACAGTGTCATAAAACAGTCCGGCGCAACACGGACTAAGTCTTAAAATGCCTCAATACTGGTTTCCCCGCGAAATGACATCTGAGGACCAGGTGCAGAAATTCTATGCTGATGACGTATCACCACCCAGATCTGGTAGTGGTTCTGATTAACTGAGGCAAATTTTCGAAGATTTTCCCTCGCCACTCGACCAATCAGAGGCACTACTCAGATCTGTGTGGTGAAGCGGTCTGTGTGGTCACGCGTCGTATGGAATTTCTGCGCTCATTTCTCAGACGTCATTTTTCGGTAGTGGGGTCGCGAAATGGCGGCTGTTTTCTCAGGCCACTTCAGGGCTCGAAATTTAAAAAAATTGTCCATCGCAATTTGCGAGTAATTCCTAAAATTTAGTCGCAAGTTCGAAAATCTCAGTCGCAAAAGTAACCAACCCAAACAAAATATAATACAAGTAATTAGACAGTTCTTGACAAGTTAACATCATGTAAGTTTATTACTCCAACAGCTTCTGTGAATTACCATCGAAAGAGGGTAAATACTTGCTGAATAAACAAATGAAATTCTTCTGTTCCTTCTGAATCGTTCAAAGTTCAACAGGAACACAAGTTAAAATATTCAGTACCGGAAACACTATTGTCTCTAAAATATAACACCCACAAATGCCTTCCGCAGCTAATAACATCACAATCACATCACAATTTTTACGATCTGCGACACTCGGGCTATGTGACCCCGCTGGTATCGGGCAGCGGTAAAACCAAGATGGCGGAAGAAAATGGCGGGAGTTTGTTGTTCACGCAGTCGTCTTGTTTAGCAGCACGCAAAGTTTTGCGGATACTGGCGATATATTAGTCCTTATAGTACAAGCATAGAAATTGTATTTGTATCTTGGAAGCATTTTAACCGGTCACCTTCCGAGCTTCATGTTAAAATGTGCAAGACGGAGTGATGGTAGGGGCTTTCTTATTTGTTTGCTTGCGGTCTTAAAATATATTTATTTATTAATTTTTTTATTTAAAAAAAAGAGGGGTCCAGAAGGGGAGGTCCACGTTTTGTCTACACCACTTTCCAACCGCACAAGAGCAAACAAGGACTGAAATTCCCTGGAGGGGTACCCTGCTAACAGAGGCTTTTCCCTTGTGTTTCTCAGCGTTGTACTGCCATTCTCTTCGCGGTTTTGGCTGCTCGCGTTTTGTTTTGCTTGTTTCTTTTCCTCGGCACAGAAACAACCAAAACAAAACGCGAGCAGCCAAAACCGCGAAGAGAATGGCAGTACAACGCTGAGAAACACAAGGGAAAAGCCTCTGCTAGCAGGGTACTGGAGGGGAAAACAACAGAGTGTTTTTATGGGGAGGACCCGCTCCAAGGTCCAACTGGAATAAATCGCTAAAACAGGAAGATTTTTTTTTCGTGGAACTTTTAAAATTATATAGCCATAAGGCGCGTTTTTTTCGAAACATTTTCATTGAAGGCCCATTAAAACTCATAAATGATAGATTTTACTAGTTTCTCATATACTTTAATTGGTGAATTCCCTACCATTGATATCCTGAAGCCTGGAAAAAAACCATTTCAAGCGGAGCCCCTGATCCTCCCCGTAATTTAGGCCATTAAAGGAAGTACCCTACCCCCTCCTCCTTCCGCCGCCCCCCCCCCCCCCCCCACACACACACACACACACACACACACACACACACACACACACACACACACACACACACACACACACACACACACACACACACACACACACACGCCTCAGAGAAAATTTTTCACAGATTTCAGAACAAATGCACTTAACATATGCTTCATGCCATTATATTTTATTTTTATGGTAAACTCGAAAAGGGTATTACGGAACCTACCACGGCAAGGTCATTGACTTTTATATCTATTGTGATCTTAAAAATATCGACTCCTCTTAATTGTTGACTTCTATGAAACGTGAAACAATGCATCTACTAAAAAATTTCAACACTTAGGTTACTTCCTACCCATGGATCCCACCTTTATAAAAATCTCTTGCAACTATAGTTATATCGACCCTAAATAATTCACCATTTGTTGTTTTACTCATATCAGCAGCAATATATACACTTCGATGAGAGCACAGGTTATCTCCATTTGGAAACCTGTTTAGGTTTTATCTGTGAAAAACATGCAATTTTCTGTGCTGCTCAGTCAGGAGATAACCCCATGATATCCTTGAATTTATAAAGATAAGGGAAGGATGTCTTTAAGCTTCGTCTTAAAGACAAAAACTTTTGAGACAAAATATGCAAAACAAACATTGATGCCCGTTTAATATAGCTCACGAAAGCCCATCAAAGACCCGTTCCTCACTTTCTCCCTAAGTTGTCTTTTCATTTCACTACATGGCCCAGGGTTAACCTGTTTGAAATCTCATTGATTGGGTTGCAGGTTTTCAGGCTACCCAGAGCAATTCTAGCTGTTTTTTAGGCAATTTACTCTGGGTACTTCAGTGACAGAATCCATTAAGACAAAAAAAGCAAGGCTGATTTTACAGTCGGGAATATATAGTCTTTTAAGAAGCTTTGTCCGCCTTACCCCCTCCCCCCCCCCCCCCCCCTCCAAGGGGTGGTGGTATAATACCTCCACGTATCAGAAGTATTCCTAGATCTGTCGGCATTCCTTATTGGTGATAAAGGTCCACAAAGCGGTTCTAATTGTTGTTTACGGTCGTTGTTTACTGTGTTGTGCTCTTTTTGGCCTGCGTGGCATGCAGCGCGGTACGAAGGAGGGGATTGGGGCGAGAGTACACTCCACGCGGAGGGGGACATTAATATTAAACGACGATCCTTCGTCTTCAAATAAAGCCCAGCTACTTCCCAGGGTCTCATAATTTCCATTGCACTCGTGACCTCATCACCTAAGTGATTAAAATTCTAGTTTCAATATTTTACCCATGAATTTTTGGATATATCAGGGGCACCCAAAGATGGTTTCCTCCGAAATGCATTGAAAACCTGGAAACGAGGTTGTGAAAAGTCTTTTTAGGCTATGCAGAGTACTTTTAGATCTCTGGACTGCCTTCTAAGCGGCGCTAGAAAATTTGTCTCTGTTCGGTCATCCTAGGGGAACTTGAGGCTTTTCGAAATTACAAGGGCGTCAGTGTTATTTTCCCGAAAATTTTAGATGCACTTGAACGTTTTACGAATGTGAGAATTTTTCTTATTCCTCTCTCCATCACATTTTTGAATCCGAAAATTTTAGATTTCCTTTTTCTACGAAAATTAGCGTAACACAAGGAGTAAACAATAAAAATTAAACTCCAGAAAATCGCAGGGAGTTTTTAGATAAGCTTCGAAAATTGTACCTGAATGTGACGCTCATCTAGAAATTTTTAACCGTGTTCAAGCAATAGAAAATTCTAGTCAAAATTTGCTCCTCTGAACAGATATTTTACAGAAACGGTAGTCGTTGGGTGCCCCCAACAGGGGATCTGTATGGAGGCTTGAACCACAAAAAACCTCCCTTCCGGCCTCCGGTGGGCGGGAACTATTAAAATAAAGTGAATCAATAACTTTGCACAATGATAACGAGTGATACTTGACGTTTTTAAAGGTAACCAATGCAAACAATCATTTGTAGATCTAAATACAGTTATTGCATACTGTGTTTGTCTGTGGACATAATTCTGCGCATTTTGAATGAGTCCGCGTCAAGCTCGCTGTGAAAAAGGTAAGACTTAATATAATATACTGATTAAAATATTGGTAACTTTCCGCTTCGAAGGAAAAACAAAAAACTAAACGGGCTTGTAAAGGGAGATGCGATTCAAGTCACAGTGGGAAGTGAAAAAATGTCAAAAGATGGTGCGGATGTTTCTATTGGCCTAGAGTTAACAGTTAAGGGTATTGTTTCTTTATTTGCGATATCTTATGTGCCTCTTTATAACCTGTTTGGTTCTCATGTCTTTTACCTTCACCAAGTGAATGTTTTTGTTGGCTCGTTCCTAGCATTTTAAGTCTTGGTTGACACAGAACAGGGTAACAGATTTCAATTTCTGCACGCTAGCGTTCACAGAATACTCACATACACATCGGAACGCTCAAGAAGTTTTCCGGTCAATTAGGTAACTGAAAAGGTCAAGCGAAACATGTGACCTTTTGTGGCAGAAGCAACTGAGGGGGTGTTTACATGAGAAAACTCGCACTGGCGCGAGTTTCATACCGACATGAATTTTTGATTTCGTATCGCGTTTACATGATGACTGGGTCATTTCACTTGATAAAATGCACGTGTGACTCAAAATCGCGAACATTATGCATGCGCTACCCGTTCCAGTCTACTGGCAGACCGATTTCACACCGAAACGGGTGGTCGTTTCGTGTTTTCATGATACCGTTGCGAGATTTCGTACCTGAGTGAAATTCTCGCCCCGGTACAAGAACCGGGGTGAACTCACGCCGGGGTGACTCGCGCCAGCATGAAATTTGTGGTTGCTCCCGGTCGAAAGTCGCCCCGGTGTCATGTAAACACCCCCTAAGTGAATTCTTCATGTATTTTAGATCTTCGGTTCCATTCTTAGTTTGCACGACTTCTTCCATAATATTTTAGCTGATGTATGTATCTTTTCGAACATGTTTGATTGTCAAGGATTGCGAAAAATATTCGGGAATATTTTTTGTAAATGCAAAGGGCGATGTAAAGATCGCAATGAAGAAAGAAATAATTGTTTTTATTATAATTTAAAGTTATCTGTTTTCCTCTAGTACTCTTTTAGAGGTGGCGGGGAAAGGGGGGGGGGGGGTTATTTTCTATAATGGCATATCTGGCCAGGCTCCGCCGGAAAGGGGTACATTTTTCATGCTTCAGGGACATAAATGGGAAGCGAATTTTTTAGTATATGAGAGGCAAGGGAAATCTGTCATTTCGGTCTGTAAAAGGGCCCAAAGGGTTCGCAGGTACACTTACTGACTGTAAAAAAGTATAGAAAAACTTTCTGGTTTTGTGATTTATTCATAATTAAAGACATTGCATTTACAGCAGTTGAAAGGGATGTAATGGTCTAAGCTAGGTAAGAGGGGTGCCCTGATTTGTCAAAAGAACGTATACGAAAGGGGTACCTTTTCTTCCAAAAATGGAAAATATACGGGTAAGGGCTTGGACCTCGGGGTGGAGCCTCCCCGTATAAAACTTTGTTAACAAAGTACTCCCTGGTCTTGCAGTGCGAAAATTAAAGGGGCAGTTTGTTGTCATTATAAACTATAGCGGAGGTCTACTCGCGCGCGAAGCGCACGAGAACCCATAGCTAAGAATATTTGGTTACTTATCCGTCCAAGAAATTTTGGTAGTCACGTGACCGAACGCCCTCCGTCCGTCCTACCGTCCGTCCGCACCACATGGAAACCTAGCTTGTGTGCATGTGGGAGCGTGCAACTAGATTTTGCACATTCGTGTTGTGGTCAATATTGACAGCTGTCAAAATAGGGTTTCCGCTGACTAGTATCACATGACCGTATCGCAGACTCAGGTGTTAACTCATCTTGGTAGAATGTCTTTAAGTTTACCGCTGACAGGTTTCTAGTTTTTAACTGATAGCAGGCTCAACTATAATTAGATTTCTTTATTGCACTGTTTTTTCATTAACGGCCTTTAGCCTTGGCGTAATCTATATATTATGCTCTGTTTACAGTGAATCAGTTCAGCTAAGGTGTAAACTAAAAGAGGGAACTGAATCGCGCGAGTTAGGAAAAAAGTCCTCGCGCGCCTGATTTTCTATCCGTATTTCTTCGGCCCGTTCGAAAGCCAAGAAGAGTAAATCCTGCGACGCGTGACGAGCGAAAGAACGCAACTGCTACACGCACGGCCTTATCTTAGCTTTATTTCTTAGCGATCCTCGCGATTTTACGACAACCAGGCGTAATTCCACAGCCTCACATCTTTTTCTATCACAAGGGAGCAACATGATTTATTCATGTTGTTACCCTAGCCCTTATGTGCTATATAACTGACCCTGCTGGGTTTTTCTCTTTTAATATCTTTAGAACCACCTTTTTTGTCCAAAAGTAAAGGAATCTTTTGTGTACAGCACTGACCTAATTGAATTTCTCTAAAAAGAGAAAATTTGCATGTGTATAGCACAACACGTTCACTTTGCATACAGTGTGTACATTGACGAAGAAGTTTGTTGTTTTTATGTCAACATTTAGTCAGGACCTCTTGAACCCAATTTGCTTCGTTCACCTGGACACAGACTTTTCGCTCTTGCCGGAGGCGACGACAGTGTCTCAGAAACTCCTTTTCTCTAGAAAAGTGGACTCTAACTTTCGCCTCGTAAACATACGGTAAGGCAGTTTCGTTATGATCGGTTGCTTTGCCATGTTACGTTAGCAAACAGCATTTTAGTGTAATATTCGCGACTCAAGCTAATTAAATAACGAACTCTTTAGGCACCTATTGCACCTGACGAGATCACCAACAGCATTCGATAAACTATCAAAGTAGTTAACTTTGCGTTGAATAACTACAAAAGTAACTGCTCGAATGATTCATTTAGAGACGTAAACGTTTCTACCAAACGTAACATGGCAATGCCATGATAGAGACGTTTAAAGGTAGATTGTCTCAACGTAAAAATGTCGATAAAATAAATTGCAATTTGGACGCCACCAAACTACTTTTGATTAAACAACTAATGGTTCAACTAATGGTAATAGCCAGGGGCATAGCCAGATTTTCGAGTAGTTGTAGGCCTGTGCCCGGTCCTCGAAAGATGGTTAAGTTTAACCCAGGATTAAGCCAAATTTTAAGCAAGGTTTTTTGTATAAGAACATGCATGCAACTCGAGCTTACAAAATAATTTTGACCCTTTACTCCGAGATACAGTAATGATAACACAAAATTTTACTCTAAGCAATTCATTGATAGAAAAAATATAAAAACGGAACAAAATTTTATCCTGGATTAGCGCTAATCGGCCTTTTAGGAACCGGGCCCTGGGTGACTTTCATTTCCACATATCCTGCAAACTGCACCCACGACTAGTACGCACTGACCTTACTAACACTTTGATCTCTTAAGCTTTTCAGCTCGCTCCAATAACGCATAATTTTTTACAAGCGGAAGAGTGATCAAAACAAAAATTTGTAGGCGCGGGCCTACAGGTTTATGGGCTGGCTACTCCCCTGATAGCATTCTGCATTCTTAAGAGCGAAGCTTGGCATTGTGTGTGTGTGTAGTGTTACCGACCGATAACTATATAAATAATTAATTTTATAACTTAATGTCTGCCCATTTTTTTTAGCCCTTATGGTTATTCTGGGCAGGCAGTACTCTATACTAATTTAATGTTTATTGTAATTATTTTTTTTTTTATAAATTGTGAGTACAAATAAATGGTTGTTGTTGTTACCTCTATATTGGGGCTCCTCCAGACTCGTTCCCAGTCGCTCCTGAGGCGGTTTTGACTAGAACGCATTGCATCAAGGGAAGGCCGCACGAAAATCGGGGAGCTACTTTTCTTTCGCCGTTCCCAGCCTGCCCCGCGACCTTGACATCATTTCTCCCCGGTCTTTCATCGCCTTTGAAGAACAAATAAGTAGGGACTGGGAACGAGTCTGGGGGCTCCTCTGCTAATTAAAGACAACTCCACTGGTAATTCACACGGTGGGTGAGCTATAAGGAAGCTTAAGGTGACGTTACACGAGACGATTCGCAACGACGATTTTTAGCGCAACACAGCGTTGCAACATTGCCCGGGTACATTGTTGCGACATTGTCTCGAATGGTTGCAACATTGGTCACGCATTGCAACGCTGTGTTGCGCTAAAAGTCGTCGTTGCGAATCGTCCCGTGTAAGCAACGTTGACGGCGACGGAACGAGAACGGCACAAACTCAGTAGGTTTGGATTAGCAAAACAACAACTTTCAATCAGTACGTGCATCACGCTAGTACATTTCGTTGCGGTCGTTGCACGACTACGACGTGAAACGGCCTAATTTCACGTTTTCTGAAGGACGTGAACACGACAACGACTTTGTTTTTCTTTTCCTGAACTTCGATACTGTCCTTTAGAATTCATCTCCAGAAAAATTCGCCAACATTTGACGAATTGAACGACATGGAATGAGCGCGATAAAGTTCAAAGTAGCGCGAATTAACTTTTTATGTGACGTTTTCGTAGCCGGAATACGCGAGCCGGTTGCAGTTGTTGGCAAACACAAGAAATTGTTACGGCAATATATATATTAATATTCCAAAGATATGTTGTATACCACGCTTACTCTCTGTGCGCTTTTAATAAATGCTTTTTTGGTTGACGCAACAAAAATTTAAAGCGCGCTGGCCCCGGTTGTTCTAGCCTGCGGGCAGAGGCCTGTAAGGACCTGTTTACATGGAGGTGGGGGACCCCAGATAGGTGAGGTAACATGTGCTGCATGGGTCACCCTACCTATTATGTAAACGTGATCAAATTAAAATGAGAGATTATATGGACAGGCGGGTTACCTCACCTATCTGGGGTCCTCCACCACTATGTAAAAAGACCCTGATACGTGCGTTGCGAAATTCCCGCGTGTGACGTTGGCTAGTTGTTTAATTATGCACATACGAGTCGACTTTTAAAAAGGTATGCAAACTCATGCATCTTTCGTTCTCGTTTAAGAACATTTTGACTGAAGGCTGTTGAAGAAATATTAGTTTACGACCGTTCTCGTGAGGAGGGTAGTGATAAAGGCATAAAAAGGCATTCTAATAATGCTATTCTTGCTTTCAGTTCATAGCCGCTGGCACAATGACTCTAAGCGTGGACGGCTTTCTTTCCAAGATTGGAAGTATGGGCAGGTTCCAATGGACCTTGGTGTGTGTGGTGGGCATTATGTTGGTCCCTGTTACATTTCAGACCCTGATCATGACGTTCCTGGCCCTAGAGCCCCCTTGGAGGTGCGTCCAAAACAGCACCGTTTGTAACTTCACGCGTAAGTATGTAATTTTAAACGGCGACGTTCACTCTATTGCGTCTTTGTTTGAAAACGCATTAACTCTTATGCGTTTAGCCACATAACAGGCATTCCAAACTCACTTGTGACCGCTTTTTGTTAAAACTGGCAATATTGCGGGACGAAGCGAAGGGAACAGTTATTATATCATTTGGTGGCGGAGGAAATTCAGGTTGGCTCACCATAACCATAAAAAAAGTAAAACTTAGTTGCTTATTTTTTAATCCTACATTGTTCCTTGTTGTTAACGCAAGCTTATTTGTTTGTTTGAGAAAAAACTGTTATTAAAGCTTAAATGAAAGGATTTTATTGTATCTCTTTTGAATTTCTCTCTTTCTTGCAGAAGAGTTCAGTTCCACTGGCAATGATCCAAACAAGAATTTCCGATGCGACATAAGTGACACTGAGTGGGAATTTACAAAACCATACACTTCCATTATCACTGAGGTAGTTTATTGGTCACATTTTAAGGAACAAAAGCAGCTGACTTACTTGTCTAAACTGCGCGCTTTTATCAACAATTTCTTTCATTCATCAAACAACTCTCTTTAAAGGCGGTATCACCCCCTACCCCCGAATCAATGTTGTTTGTAGGTAAAAGAAAGATTTGAGGGTTTTAAAAATACAACATTAATTTCGGGGGAATGGGGTGGGGGAACAAAGGGGGAGGGGATAGAGATGTTTACGATGCAAGAAGGTGCCATTTTATGGAAGTGTCTCAACACTTTTGTCCCTCATTGAAGCTTCCTTGGTTATTTGTGGGTGGAGGGAATAGAAGACTCTTACTCCTTCCCCACCCCCACCCCATGCCCTTATCAGAGGATTGTCTGCACTATTGAGTTTTGGGAACACAGGAAAAGTTAATATAGACCCTTTTGACATGGCTTCACGTGCCGCCACAATGATTCGAATCCTCATTTTCCCAAAACAGTGAATAGGCCGCCATGTTGTTCTCTTAAACTAAGCCAAGCTGAACTATTTTTTTTACATAAAACCTTAAACGCTTTCTTTTTTTCAATAAATTTGCATAGCAGCCAGCCGCGTCAGAGAGGCGTACCTTACCAAGTGACACTGATTTTTATATCAAGGATCAGTGATATTTTTAGTTGGGTCTGTCACTAAATCGTGCACAGCTGCTGTGTCTTATCTATGTTTTGTAAAATTCAGGCTAGAAAACGAATTGCTTAAGGTATTGGTGCATATCGGTTATGCTGCGTTGTGTTCAAGAGACTAAGATTATGTTCACACCTTACGGGATAGCTTTTCATGCCGACACGGAAAGCTATCCTGTATAATCTGAACACCTATCCGATATGTGACTTTTCAGTTTAGAGATCAGTGTGACGCGGTCAGCACTTTTTATCACTTGTCGAAAGGCCCTTGGACACCTTATGAAGTTTACACAACGTAGTATTCCTTATCGTTTTGGATTAGCCGGTTAAGCACTGCGTTTTGCAGATTAGGGTTAAGCACTACCTTTACTGATTAGGATTAAGCACTGCCTTTACTGATTAGGGTGCTGGTTAGGTTCCTTTTTTGGGTTGGGGTTGATGCTATGTGTACTTTAATCTACCTTGTGTAAACTTCATGAGATGTCCAAGGGCCTTGCGACGGATGTTAACGAGTGCTGACCGTGTGACGCAGCTTTGCGTTGTTACAGAAACCGCGCCAAAATCAGCCGTTCTTGTGTGAACAGAAGCCCCGTCCGGTATAGTATGAACAAAGCTATTAGTATTCACCAAATTAGTGGATAGCAATTTTCGGGCGTTCTGATTCGCGCCCGTAATTGATATTCACTGTTTTGGGACGGGATACAAACTGAAATGGCTTCTCGTTTCGCGACAGTTTCGAGAGGTGAGATTTTAGCGGTAAATGTAGCAGCTGCGCCAACAAACACCAAGAAAGAGACAAAATTTGGTGTTTACTGGTCGGTAGAGGAAAATTTTCTCGCTGAATTTGCAACAAAATCGTAAAAAATGATCCCCGAAACACTGTTAATTGAAACGTAAACAAACTCTCACAAAGAGACGTCTTTTATTTTCAAAAAGTTCCTTTTTGATTTTTAACCAACTGATTTCGTAATAACTAAAACAACTATCCCCCTCCGAGTCAGGGATGGTTCATAGCGCTAGATATATACCTCGACGCTTTGCGTCTCGGTATTTTCACCACTATTCACCTCCCCTTCGGAGGATGGTTGTATAATATTTCATCTGAATAGAACTGTCTCTGTGTTCAATTTTTCACAGTGGCGTCTTGTCTGTGGCAAATCAACGCTGGGATTCCTGACTTCTTCTATTATGTTCCTTGGCTGGTTGTTTGGAAACATCATCTTCGGAATTCTATCAGACAAATATGGCCGCCGAAAGATCCTCTTCTTCTCTTCGTGTCTTGTCTGCTGGGTTGCATTCGTGAGTTCGTTTGTCCCTTGGTATTGGATGTATGCTACACTTAGGTTCATCATCGGTTTTGGTTTAGGTAAGCCTAGGAACGAGAAATTTGTCACCTTAGAAACCAGAAGGGGTCTGGAGCCAAAATGTAACCCGCAATTGTTTCTGGGATCGTTACTGGGGCCGCGCCAGTCAGCTATTGGCCAATTGTTATTCCTTTTCTCTAGTAAGAGCCCCAGAAGTCCCTGCGAAAGTTTACTCGGCACAGTTCCTTTTCATTTTTAAAGTGGCGAATTTTAAAAGTACTTTTCAGTTGCACATGGCCGTTTAGTTGACGGTTGGGGTGGGGTTTGCCAGGTACTCGACAACGCTAGCCTGGGTGAAGAAATTACCATTGAATGACAAAAGCACAGTTTCATGATAGAGAAACACGTCTTCTGAAGGTGATTATTCAGATTTACAAACAACAGACAGCAGTGCTGAATCTGTACTACAATACCTGGAATAAATCCTCGCTGCCTATTTGAGGTTACAAGAGGATTAGCTCTTTGCTGTATTTTGCATTTGCACTATAGGAATGTTTTGGGGGGGTACGCCTTCGCTTTGTTTTGGGACATTTCAACATCTCGCGTAGGGATATGCTCGATTGATCGTATTCCAGAATAAAATACGCAGCAATTTGTGACCATTTAAATAGAAACATCTTAATTACCAAAACAAGTGATTTTTAGAGTGAATTCCATGCATTTTTGTTCCGGAATACGGTCAATCTAACGCGCCTAAGGTCAAAATTCGTCGCCCAGCAGAACGGTCCTATATTTCTCCATTTGTAGCGAGTGAGGCGAACCACGAGAAAACACGCCCCTCGCACTTGCGTCTCCTTTCGCGTGCTGCTCTCGCGTGACTTCTCGCGACTTCCCCAACTGGAGAGCTTGCTCGCAGGTTTCCCCAACTCGCGACACTGAATTATTCACTTTTTCAGGAGGCTCCATCGTGTGCCTTTTCATCATGGCTACTGAATATGTGGGACCCAATCACCGCGCCATGGCTGGCACCTTTACTTGGTACTTTTGGACTGGGGCCCTTATGCTGATAGCTCTATTGGCGTACCTAGTAAGGGACTGGAGAAAGCTATCAATTATAACCTCCGCACCAGGTCTCATACTGTTTGTCTTTTGGATGTAAGTACTGAATGCAAAATGCAGTCGAATGCCCTTTGAGCGAAGTGCTTATTCTTTTGCTAAAGCCAAGGATTCGGTTTAACAAATAGCTCCCTTAATTAATACTGCAAAGAGGTATTACGTAGACCATTTCCGAGTTCCAAAAACTCTCACTTTCAGAACGAGTTTAAGTGCAAAATCTCTCTTGTGAAAAAGAGTTTATTTGCATTAGAATTATAAATAATTTTCATATCACGACCATACCTTTCTAAGGCACACACCAGGAATGGCTTTTCCTCTGGTATTCGTTGTTAGTCTTTGTAAATAGGAAACACACTACTTTCAGACAGTCAGTTATGTGGTGGTGATGTAGTTATTGCGGACCTATTTAATTTCCAGATTTATTCCGGAGTCTGTACGCTGGTTAGTGACTCACGGAGAGATGTCACAAGCCGAATCGCTACTGGAACGAGTCGCGAAGACTAACAAGTTAGAAATGCCCGAGGAAGGGCTGGGTCTACCGGACGACCAAAAGAGTACTCAACGTGAAGCTGGCTTTATGGATTTGTTTAGAACCCGCTTAATGACCAAAAAGACTATTATCAGCTGGATATCCTGGTTGGTGTAAAATGTTAAATATTGTCCTTAATCAAAAATATTAAAACAGCGTAATGTGACAAACAGAATCGAGTGATATGGTGGATCCAGCGTGATAGTGTAACCTACAAGAAACGCTGTGGCTTGGGGGAACAGTTTTGACGATAATCTAATATGCTGAATTGGTGTTACCCTCTGTCCAGAAGCTAAATTGTACAAATTCCAGCAGATAACGTTATCTCGTTAGGCACAATTTCCTCTAACATCTAAACCTGAAGAAGGCTGGTTTGGCCAGCCGAAATATTATAGTTGTTCAAATATATTACGTTGTGTCAGCCTTGCAGTAGTCTTTGGACTTCTCGTCGTCTATTTTTCAAGTTTGGCTGATTAGATCTCCTGTGAGATCCAACGTACAAGCAAGTAGGATCTCGTTCACGGCTTTTGCAGTCTTTCACAATTTCCTCGTTCTCATGTGACGGAATCGCCTTTGGTTTGGGGGGGTGCACTCCCTAAAATGGCTTATACGGGGGGGGGGGCTCCGGCCGAAATGGGTACCTTTTTCAGGCTTTAGGTAAATCAAAGGGTAGGAATTTTACTTGCTGAAGTATATTAAAGGGTAGGAGAATACGTCATTTCCGTCTGTAAAAAGACCCAAAGGGGCTAACGGATGAATTTTATGGCTATGAAAAAGTCATTTACAGCAGTTAAAAGGGATAAAAAGCTCTGAATTAGGTATGTAAAACGGGTACCATTTATCAATAGAAGGTATACGAAGGGGGGTCCTTTTCTGGCAAAATGGTATATAAAAGGGTAAGGTGTTGGATCTTGGGGAGGAGCCTCCCTCCCCCCGTATCAAACTCAGTACGGAACTTAAGCAAAGACGTTTTTGAGCGACGAACGTCAACCGGAAGTGAGGTTTTCTTCCTTTTCATATGCCTTGACGCTATCAAATTTTCATTGCTAACTTCCTTTTCTCTTTTAAAGACGATTTACCCGAGAGTTTTAACCAAACCACTGCCCAATGATGCAAAAAGTCCACTTCCGGTTGACGTCCGTCGCTCAAAAACGCTGTTGCTTAAGCTCCCTACTAGTGTTCCCACGACGGCGACGTCAACGAGAACGGCAAAAAAGCAATAGGTTTAGATTGGCAAAACAAAAACTCTGCACGTGCATCACGCTTTTTTGTACGTCTCTTTGCCGTCACTGCACGACTACGACCAGAAAATGGCTAATTTTACGTTTTAAGGAGAACGTCAACAAGCGACGGCTAAATTTCTTTCTCTTTCTGAACTTGAATATGGTTCTTAGGAATTCGGCGGCAAAAAGAGTTCGCTTGCATTTGACAAAGTAAATGAATTGGAGTAATCGCGATAGAGATTGAAAGAACGCAAATTCCCTTTTCAAGCGACTTCTTCGTGGCCGTCGCCGTCATGGTATCTTAGTCTCCCTTTTTTGGAGTACCCCACTGGGCCTATAACAACTGAACGTGACTAACAAACCGATATGGCGTGACTTAAATAATGTGACAGAACTTGTTAAAATAAAGAAGCGTGAAATAGCGTAACAGAAACTATTTAAAATAAGAAGATAAAAAAAAATACGACAACAACAACCCGTCCCTCGCCCATTGTTGAGAAGCTGTGATAATAACCTCGTTCCCAGGGTTCTCTCCTACCCGCCCTACGGAGCGAGAGGGTGGGAGAGAACCCTGGGAACGAGGTTGCTGTGATAATGCCCCAAGTGAACAAAATATTTACAGTTTTTCCTATTTTGACAGGTTTGTAAACGCTCAAGTGTACTTCGGTGTGTCTTTAGGATCCGTTTTGCTGGGTGGTAACATGTATCTTAATTTTTTTCTCACCTCGCTGGTCGAGATTCCTGGAAACGCTTTCGCCATCTATGCTATGAACAGGTTAGCAAATTTAACCAATTCCATTTTAAAACGGTTTATATTATTTTAAAATAATAGTACTCGATGTTCCTATCATATAGTGTCCTTAGACACGGAATGCTTACTTCATGTGCACTGACCTCGTCGCCTCTGGATATTTTTTTCCGACATAAATACTTATATACTGTAATGATAACAATATTTTTGGTGGGGAAGTTGGGCATTTTTTTTTGGGGGGGGGGAGGGGGCTTCTACCCCTCAAATACCCATGATAGAACCCTGAGACAAGATTGGTTGATTTTTTCAGAAATCGTTGGCTCCAACGTTTTTGGCCAAAGTGCGTGCGAAATCGATATTCAGTTGTAAAAGGCTCTAAGTGAATTAATCTTGTTTCCAAAGAGGCTGTTCTTTCTAGTTCAGTTTATTAATAACGCCAATTATACGTCCTCATTCGTTATGAAACTTGAAAAATTACTTGTGAATGACAAAATCAATAACAATTTTTTTTCCGGTTTCTTTGTTAGGTTTGGACGAAAGAAAGTGGTTGTTATTGGTTTAGTTGTGGCGGCCATAGCAAATTTAATAGTAACTGTCATTCCAAACGACAATGAAAACACAGGTGAGGAAGGTTGCTTTGTTTCAACTGAATAGCCCATTTCCAGTTTCCAAAAACTCTCACTTTCAATTCGAGTCCAAAACCTTCGATTTGCATGAGAATATAAAACCATTTTCATATAAATGGCTTCGTGCTTTGCTTCGCGAAATGGCTCAGTATTAGATGTATATTTATCCTACATATTTATATGAAAGGTTTTTTGTCAAGAATTAGTTTTGAAATTTCTTTGTTTTCTTTCTTGTCTAGGGTTTGTAGCAGGTCGTATCATCTTCGCGATGATCGGCAAATTTTCTGTCATGAATTCCTTCGACGCTATATTTGTGTTTTCCGCAGAGTTGTTCCCCACAGTGGTGAGGTAAGGGAATTTTTTCAACCTCGTCCCAGACCTCGTCCTTCTCGTTTTCCAAGACGAGAAAATCCTGGGGACGAGGTGCTTTTCAAAGCACTGAGACGCGCGTACACAGATCATTTCCCCGCGGTTGAGAGAGAAATTCGAAATCCCCAACGCCAGTTTTGTTCTTCACTCAACTGGACTGTTAGTACTATCCCCAAAACTAATGCAACCTTAACCTAAACATTTCACAAACATGCTGGAAATTCACGTTTGCATCGGAAAGCTGCCAATTGTCCATTTCTGGGGTCATTTGTCAGACATGGCTGAAATGATTGAGCAATTAACACACCATCGAATTTTAACTTAAGTTATCAGATCTTAAAGCCCAATACACACCAGTGTCGGATCCAGGGGAGGGGCCCGGGGGGGCCCTGCCCCCCCTTATTTTTTGACCAAACTGAGGCCCGAAGGGCCGAAAAGATTTTTTTGAGACCGCCCCCCCCCCTTATCTCAGGCTCTGGATGATGCCCCCCCCCCCCCCCCCCGTTACATGAAGGTCTGGATCCGCCACTGCACACCATAAGTATTTAAACAATTGCACAGAGAATAGAATGCAAATTGCAGATTTTAGAATAATCTCCTGGCCAGCAAGATCAACATGGAAAACAGCCACCAAGAGTGAAGAGAGAAATTAAGTGTCAAGACTCATTCAAAGGTTCTTCCTTGCTGTCTTCTAGAAATGTGGGACTGGGTACTTCGTCTGCTGCCGGAAGAGTTGGTTCTATAACATCTCCGTTCGTCATCTGGTTGGTATGTAAAAGAATGATTATATCATATACTCAGACATCTAAACAACAGCTGTCGGTATCTTTTAATGCTGTAAAATTAAGCCTCGTTATACATATGATTACTGTTACATTATCGCCGACTGGTTAGCTTTATTGGTTTGGTACAAGACAACCGAGAGCGATACGCCCTGGTTCTATTCCCGGTCGGACCAACACTCGGGTCTTAAGATATCTGAGGAGAATGTGCTGTTTTCTTTCACATCATCGAACAGTTAGACCTTCTAGTCATGTAGAATAAGGACGAAGAACCGTAGATCCGTTTCACTGTACTCTAATTTAATCTGACTCTGTGGGACGTAAAACCACCGCTGAGGACTGAACAAATATCTGGCGCTAGGCAGTGACAGGTGCCGCCCTTGCTTTTGGGTGTGAAGTCTATAGATTGAGGTCACCCACCGTAGCAGAGCTGTGCGGCTCTGGCAGCGCCCGTTGGTCCCTAGCGCCTTTCCTTTGTTCTTGGGCAACAAGGAAAACTCAGGGTTTTTTTAAAAAATATCTTTAATGAGTATTTTTCCTTAGTATGAGTACCACTCTTCACATCACAGAGTATTTACGTGAAGTACTACACAATATTCTGGCTCAAAAAAATCATGTGCTGTCACCCTGGAAGGTTCAGAGTACTGACTTCCCCTCAGGTGTTCTTAGAACACATTCTGATAATGATAACTCCTGGATGCTCCTTCAGAAGCCGTAATGGCTGCCTGTAAACAAAGAATGATTATTATTATGAGTAATGGTGACTGTGGTAATATCGTTTAATGAGTGTTTGTCCTTAGTATGATTTCTTCTCTCCATATCACAGAGTATTTACGTGAAGTACTATACCGCGTTCTCTTTCGAAATGGTTTCGTTGGAGCCTCCAAGTAATTAAGTTGAGGAGGGTCAATTCTTCGGATATTAAAATGAATTAAAGAAAACACGTACCAGGACATGGCATCTTTTGAGACTTACGTTACAACTTAAAACCGCTTGTAGTTCTTTGTGTCCGGCTGAAAAAAACGTCGGTTCACACAGTAATTCAAGAATATGTCCATAGTGATTTTAAGCGTCGATTAAGAATCTACTGGTCACCGTGCTCCACCCTCGAGATAGATCACTTCGAACAAGAGGTTACATTGGCCTCTCGTGGGAAAAAAAAGGTCGAAACTGTAAATAAAGCTTTCCTTTGTTCTCTCGATCTTGAACTAGTATGTGCCTTTCATTAAAAACAGCGTAAAAAAGAGACTGTGCAAGAAGAAGAATTGTGAGGGAACTTTTTGTTCAGTTTGATTCATCAGAAACGCTCAAAACTAGGGAGCAAATATTTATCGGCATAGGGTACGAGTGGTGTGTCCCCTTTCCTTTTCTTTGGGACACCTCCATTCAGGGGAAACAAGATTTGGTCCCGAAAAATGTTCACATAATCTTTGTATCTGTTACCTCTATTGAAGGGACACCTCTCATGATTCAGGGCAAAGGGACACGTTTTCTGGGCCCGAATCCTGGCTTTGACCTCCATTCAGGGGACACCTTAGCACTGTAGTCCACTCTTGTGAATTCAATAATGTCGCAAAGATGAGTTAATGATTATTTTGTATATTGTCTTTGTTGGTTTATTATTAACAAACCCCAGCCCAACCTCTAATCAGGGGACACCTCTATTCAAGTGACACTTGCCTTGGTCCCGAGGGTGACCTCTGAATAGAGGTTGTACTGCACTGGTATCAGTTGTTTACTACACTGGGCAGGCAGAGATGGACAGGCTACAAACTGTATTTTGCTTTACCAGGCTACCTATATGACTCAGTTGCCCTACATTATCATGGCCATCGACGCCTTTATTGCAGGAGTACTCTGCTTACTCCTTCCCGAAACTAACAAGGAACCAACAGCGGAAACATTATCAAGTGAGTCACCCACTGCTCTTCTAAAGCTGGATAATGACGATGAAGAAGAAAACACCGAGAAATAGAGAGAAGGGCGACGTCACATTACTATGGCAGCAAAATTTCTGGATCACAAAAATAGCGAGCTCACTGTAAGTAACGAAGACGGCGACGGCAACGAGAACGTCAGAAAAGCAATAGGTGTGGATTAGCAAAACAACAACTTTGCGCTTGCATCAGCCTTTTTTGTACATTTCTTAGCCGTCGTTGCACAACTGCGACTTAAAACGTCCCGCTTTATGGAGTAGGTGAACACAACACAAAAATTTTCTTTTTGTTTTAGTTAACTTAGATACGGTCCTTTCGGATTCCACCTCAGAAAAGTTCGCCAACATTTGAGAAATTTGAAAAAAGGGAACAAGATCGATGTAGTTTGAAACAGTGCGAATTCACTCTTAAGTGGCGTTTTTGTTTTGTTGTCATCCAGAAATTTTGCTACCATGGTAACGTGACTCAACGACTACTCCTTTTTATTGTCAGCCATATAAAGTTTATTAGCAGCCCAAGGGAGGAAGGTTGGGTAATCCTCAACGATGCAGTACTTGCAGTCAAGGGGAACGAAGGGGGAGGGGAGAGAAAACAAAACGCTTTGTTTATATTGCATGAGTGTACACTTAGGAGTTATAGCTAATCCTCAAGCACTCCACTCAGACAATTTGAAACTAGGCATTTAAGTCGAACTTCAGGAACATGACCGGATAAAAATCCCCAACTGGCAGGACGTAACCAGTTGACTATTTACAAGCGTAAGTAATATAACACGTTGTGCGGACAGAGATGGACATTCCTAAGTGATGGGTTCCTATAAAATATCCTTCTACTTTGCTCACAAACACTACGATATAAAATGCTGCAGAAGAAAATATGGGAATGGGTATGAGTTCTCCCTTTAGAGATCTGTTAAAGCAGAATTCTATAACTACACGGTCAGAGGATACAATTCTATAACTTGAATTTACAACTAATTTAACTTTAGTATAAGGCAGAGTGATGCAGTTTTCGTTTCGCTTTTCTAGCGAGAAGGCTGTGACACAGTGTAATGAGCATTAAATGAAAAAGCTGTTTTTATGATGTATGTTCGTAATATATTAAGCGTTTCTTAAATTTTTATAACAAAAGTCAAGTAGCTTCATGTTGTATGAAAAGTAACAAAAAATTAATGTAAAACAAGAGAGAACGAGCTCATTCTCTCATGTATAAAATCAAATGAATGCATATAATGAAACAGATGCTTAACTTTACTTCCTCAAAACTACTGAGGATATGAAGACGCTTAAATGATACAGAAACTGTTTTGTTTTTCTGTTCTTCAGAAGACTACTGAATGTTAGGCCAACTGAGTAAAAAAAAAATGTTTGTCATCCCCGCCCTCTTCATTTTTTGGGGCCGCTTCCCTTTTTTGTTATTTGTTCTTGGAAAAGTTGGAACGAACAAAAACCATGCAACAAGTTTTACTTTAAAGACAATTATTCTACAATCTAACGTTGCAGGCCTTACTTTTCATAAAACGAAGTTCTATATTGACCTTTTTAACTCCACCTACCTATTGAGACAAATTGTGTGATGTATCAGGTTGTTTAAAACAAATATTGAAATAAGCAAAATTTGTGTTTAGAAAACATCTGACGTTTCATTTATTAATATTCGACCGAATGACTCCAACTTGTCCCTGGGGGAGGGTCATAATTAAAAAACAACGTTCAATTAACAATAATTAAATTAAAACCTTACCAATTTGAGCATTGACGTATGTCATAAATAAGCGATAAAACGACATGGGCCAAGGATAGATCCTTGGACAACACCACAACTTATTTTGGCTTTATTTGAAAAAGTCGCAAAAAACAACAGAAAAAACCCCCTCCCGCTCTCTTTTTTATAGAAATCAGGACGAGAAGCATTTTTTTTACTTGGCCTTATCGCACATGTTTTAAAGTTATTACTCGCAGAGGAGTCTTGTAATTAGAGCCATAGTCGTCTTGATAACCACACTTTAAGAATCATGCGGACTCCTTCTCTGCATCATCCATGGACATTTCTTTGATTTCCTCGGCATCCTTTTTGCTTAAAATTCCCTGCAACGGGAAAGAGATGTTGTTGCTTCACTGTACTTGTGGTGAAATGATTAATACTTGATAAGGTATGTAACACCTCTAATACACCTCTGCTGAGATTCATATTGATATCAAACCGTATAAGGAACCGTTGTTCGCTAACTGGGCAGTGACATGAAAACCAATGTTTTAACCTTTTAAAGAGTTGAACTCCCACAGGATTTGTTTGGAACACCAATACGGCCGCCTTGACATCAAGTGAAAACACTCTATAGTGCACTTCACCAATACGGATTTCACCTTAGAAAAATGTTTCGAACTGATTATCATACATTACTATATCCAAAAACGAAGGTAACTAAGTCT
This sequence comes from Porites divaricata, assembly GCA_038088405.1. Lineage (NCBI taxonomy): Eukaryota > Metazoa > Cnidaria > Anthozoa > Scleractinia > Poritidae > Porites > Porites divaricata. Next base: position 4,710,998 of record JBBMOI010000004.1, read on the forward strand.
TGTAGATGTTCCCATACCTGCAATTCTATAGATTCTTTTGCGTCCTCTTCCGAGTCCATTGTTTCAGCGGTTGGCATTCCCTTTGTCTCGGGTAGTGTCATGCACAGCAGACCAGCCAGTAACGCATTGCCTCCCATAATGCCATACGGCAGGAGTGGATGCACAAGGCGCTGTGGAAAGTAGGACAATACGCCACTTGCACATCTCCCATAATGCACCTTACTTACCCCCCAAAATTTTGCATAAGTATTGTTTTCAATTTCTCTTGGGACGGCTGTAATACCCAGGAGAAATGAAAAACAAAGGTTATGTAAAATTTTGTGGGGCAAATAAGGTGCACTATGGCAGATGTGCAAATGGCGTATCTCAGAAAAACTTTTTCAGAACAACCAAAATTTACCCTTTTTTTGTGTGCCTTTCGAGTCTGCGCAATGCTCGATCGTTGAGTTGGGCAGGCACTATTTTAAGCTACATGTCATGGCGCACCGACAATTGGAAATGATACTTTGACAAAAGCTGATTTGGGAGAGGAGGTAAGTTATTTTAAACTTCAGTTGCTCCGCGAGTAAGAGATTCCAAATTAAGTTTGTGCCTTAGTTGATCACTTTTCACACCACTCTGATACAATATACGTGACGTTAGGTTACTCTATAAGGTGGTCAGCAGAGGGAAAGGGCTAAAATTCTAGGAATATCCAAAGTCGTTCAAGTACCACTTGCTTTTGTTTAACAATCTAGGGCTCCCTATCTATTACACCATTTTCCCTAATATTTCACAATTTTGTCATTTTTTCATCCTTTCCTTTAAAACGGTATTTAAACCACAAAAGTCGTTTGATACCGAGCTTAAACATCACTTGAGACAACAGCTATCTTATAGAAAAGACAAATTACGTTTTCTTTGGTTTTAAAAATGTTTTCTTTTGCATGTTTTGTTTCACCACTCACCAGATGAATGATATAGGGTGAAGAAAATGAGCCAATCCTAGCGAGTGACGTTGATGACCCCATACCTATGTTCCTACAGAAAATAAAGGGAATGATCAACTTTACATACACGCATACGCTTATTTCATTTTTCCTGTTAAAGGTGCGGCGTCTATTCGAGAGCGGTGCTTACTTCAACTACGGGTAAAACACTGAGGGGACGAGATAGAGAGAGAGTTGGTCTTACTCTTATTTCTCAAGCGATATGGTTTTGATATTTCATATATCAAGCGCCATAACAAAGGTGGGGCGTTTATTTGCAAATACCCAAATTAGCGCCGCGGTGCTTATTCGAGTAGCGCGCTTAATTGATTATATACGGTACATATTATAATGCCTTATGAGTGGTTGAGAGTCAGCGATATTCAAATTACCACGAGAACAACGATAACGAAACAACTGCCGCTCGTTTAGCATAATAATGCCCTGTGAACAAGTATATTCACTGTGTGAACTGGTGTACTTTTCGTAAGCCAGCTCACACCGCGAAAATGTAGCCTCTGCTCGCATGGCAGAATAATAACCGTGGCGACGGTAAAATAACTTTTATCGATACCTGATCACGGTAGGGAAGAGTTCTGCAGCGTACACATAGACAGCATCAAATGAAATGAACACAAAAAACTTTGCTAAGATGGCCATGATGATACGAGCCGCCATGAAACCTGAAGATAGCAAATGAACTACCTTAGAAAATGGTTAAATACTTCAGTCCTTCGTTAGACTACGAGCAGTCTCTCTTTTACCTTGGTCCGAGAAAAACGCGCGAAACACGCAAATGCTCGCCCTGTCTCGCATGTCGCAGCTTCGTCCATCGACGCTCGCGCGTCTTTAAAGATCTTTCGTTAAAATTATAAAAATTATTAAGAGAAGTTAGAAAACATTCCTACCTTTGTCAGCACCTGGGTCGTACATTGTACAGAGCACGGCCCCTACGGAAGCCAAGGAAGCAAGTATCATGTTGTAAACAAGTGGCTTTTTGCGACCAAACCTAAGGCGAGCAAAAGGGAAATAAGAAAGAAAAGCGACAACAACAACAACAACAAAAACATTCTCGTGCTGACGTACGATAGGAAAACTACCGGAAGGAAGCTGACGTATATCTGCCAGTCACGGTTATTTTTTGATACAATACGTCAGGCGTTTAGGAAAAAAATTCTGCTGTCTCTTTTTAGCAAGGTGACCACAATCTAGGATGTGGATCCTGTACCCAAAAGTCCAATATCGTCATGCATCATCCTCAATATCAATACTTTGGCGGAAACTTCAAAATACCCGGCCACTTGTCGGAAAGCTTTAAAGAATCAGGTATAAACACAATAGTTCCTTTTGTTATTCAACGAGATGCAAACAAGGGGCACAGGCTGGATATTCTGAAGTTTAGCTACTGTGGTCTTGGTATGGTAAGCAGTTTACACTGGGACTGAGGGTATATAAATCAGAAAAATTGGGTCTAGAATAGGGTTCATTTTCCAGGAAACTGATCAACTGGTTCACCGTTGAAGATTTTAGTCTAGACTAGGGAAAACGGGAATTGCAACTCAAAAATATAAGTCAAATCGGCAAGTTTAAATTTACGCAACTCAGCATAAAAGCTTCTCTAGGATAGGCGGGGGGGGGAGGATTTGGGGAGTTTAGTCTAGTATAGGGTAGCAAAATTCAGCTGAACTAGCTCCGGTATAGGTTAAGGGTTTCAGGGTCCCAGCGGCAAATCCTCACTTCAAAATTCTTAAACTACCCCCCCCCCCCCCCCCCCCCCGGGCCTCGCCGTTGGCCGAGAGGGTTTGGTAAACTAAGCCGTCTGAGTGGATTCCAGTCTTCACTCCCACTTATTCACTTCCGTTGCAGTCCGAATACCTGTTTACAAGGCGCCAAATAGTGGCACGGACCCTATCCGATATGAGCTTCGCTTTGTTACAGAAATCGCGCCGAATTCACCGTTCTTATGTGCAAACAGAAGCCCTTTCTGGTATGGTTTTCGTTCGGGCGGAACAGCTATCCGGTGTAATGTGAAAATATATAGCCCATCGCGCAGAATGGCTATTGTTCTCAGAACATTTACTTACCGTCGAGCTAGAATCATAGGTCTGTAATATTACAGGTGAAGCGTGACCTGAATCGCTTTCTGTTATTCAGAGCTTATTGAAAGCTCTCTTGCATTCGAAGTTGCCCCTTCGGCGGTCATGAATAGCTAATGATGTCCATTCATTCTGCGCAATGCATTTTTGCGCTCAAGACTCACCTGCCTATCGACCAGATGGCAACATAATTGGCGGGGATTTCCACGATGGAGGCCAGGAAGAAATTCAAATATATATTACCGCCAAGTGTTGGAGTACTGAATGACACACCATAATAGACCATTGCGTTTACAAACCTAAAATACAGACAGGAGAATACATTGCAGCAAGCAATTGTCCTTTTCAGCGACAGCATTCATCACGTTAGTATTCCTGCGGCACTTACCAGGCATACCAGGATACAAGTGTCCTGTGACACATCTTTTTAGTTCGAAACAAATCCCTAACATCACCCAACTGTTGCACTTTCCCTTCAGCACTCGGGTTGTAAAGAGGCTCGTCCGGGTACTCTTTTTTGTTAGTAGCAGCGATGTTTCGCAATATACCCTCAGTTTCCTTGATGTTTCCCTTCAGCAACAAATATCTCGTAGATTCTGGGACATACCTTAAAAAGAATGAACAAGGAACCAGTATTCTTGTAGACTACGAACATTCAAACATATGTGCTTTCGATAAAAAGGCTTTTTTTGACAATACTCAGTAATTGTCTTTTTTGGTTCTGCCACAGGCGACCCAGACTCTGTAGGAGTTCGTCCGACTTTGTCTAGAGCCATTTGGAAGCCGTTTTATTGACGTATAAGATTTTGAAATGGCTCTAGAAGCAAAAAGACAGTAAATAACAAAACAAAAACACAAGGTGAGTAATTTTTATTTCTATTTTTGTCAAAAATTGGAATTTCGGACGTGTTTTGTTTATTTTCGTACGTCTAACAATATGTCTAACATGCTCCCACAGGGTCTGGGCCGCCTGTGGTTCTGGCAGCTTCTCCGGGTTACTGGCATTTTTGGATTGTTTCTTGGTGTTGCAGAAACTATTGTTGACTCACTTTTGTTTTGTGTTGTAAGTATTGATCAGTGTCTTTTAAGCAAATGTTTTGTATTTCACTCCCCCACCTATGCAGCACTTCAATTTCTATAGAAAAAAAAACCCCTTCATTTAAACTTTTACGATTTTCACTGAACAGTTAATTTCTTTCAGACTCTAATACATGATCAATCTCATTCCTAAGAGTCCAGCTGCGCCATCATTGACCATAGATATTGCGACTTAGTTGATAGAGACCCTGGAAAAAAGATAGCCTGCAGAATAGGCGCTTTTTTTCGCGTTTTTCAGGCAAGCACAAAGCAGACGTCGGGCGCGAGACACGATTTTCTTCGTCCGCTTTGTGTTCGCCCAAAAAAGGCGAAAAAATAGCGCCTATTCTGCAGGCTAGGAAAGAGAATGATAACATTTCAGTTGCACGTTGTCTAATTTAAAACTTTCTTGCTTTCTGACAACTGAACTATAAACTATTTTGGACAAGGTATAGACGTAAAAGAAGAATTGACCAGTAGTCTTGAGCCGAGGGACAGTTCATACCTCCAAGCTATTATAATTGGCAGTCCCAAGGCGGCGCATATGATCGACAAGATTCGCCAGTCACGCACACCATAAGCCAGTCCTGCTAAAAATACGAGAGCGAGGGTCCACGAGTACCATAATGACGTGCCAGCGACGTGACGATGTCTCCTACCCGCAAACTCAGTCGCCATTACATAGATACCCATTCCACCACCACCTGGTTAGAAAATAAACGTGCAACGTAGCCCCAATATCAAGAGTATGCTTTGATTGCGTGAGAAATTTTACTTTTACCTAACTCAAGGAAAATATACTAGAAAATTGACCCCCTATTGAAGGGCCAGAAACGAAAAGCGTCAACTATGTAAAAATGTTATTTTAGGAGTAGAAGTTGCTTTGCTCACAGCTTTTATTCTACTGTAGGAAACTCGTGATCAAATAATATACAATTAATAAAACAAAACGCTTCATCGCAATTGCTAAATGGTTGTTTTGTAAACAGCGACAAAACTGACGAAATGACGAGAAACGACATAAAGATAGATGGGTTGAAATGCAACAGCGGCGAGAAAAATTACAAATACAAAAGTAAAATACCGAAAGCGGCATGGCTTCCTCTTCAATACGCCAAACAACCGCTCTGAAATCCAGACTTAGGGACAAACCCACTCTCCGCCCCCCACGTAAGAAAGTCTAACTGATGGAACCTCACTTACCGATACACACGCCGGTGCAAAGTCTGAAGAGCAGAAAAAGCCAAAATTTGTGCGGAAATGAAGCTAACAGGCCGAACACACAGGTCAAAAAACAGAAGATGACTAGAACAGGCTTTCGGCCAATTTTGTCGGATAACAGCCCACCAACAATTGCACCAACAAGCCATCCACCAAAGACAAGGGAAGTGGAGAGAGAGCTGAGAATTGCCTTGTCACAAACCAGGTCGAACTAGAATAGAATAATTGAAAAATAGATTTTAAAAACCCTCATTCTCGCAAAAAATTCTCAAATATATTTTCGTAACAAGTTGAAAAGCGATAGTGCTAATGTCTCGTTCCCAGTCCTCTCAAAATGGATCGCACGCGGAGAATAGAAGCGTGACCGAAGGAAGCGCGAGGGGTGATGGGAGGAGGAAAACACAAGTCTCCTCTCTCTTCCTCCTTCCCATAATCGCTCGCGCTCCCTCTCTACTGACCGCGCTTCTCTTGTGGATATTAATAGGAGACTGAGAGATGACTGGGGACGAGTCAGATACGGTGTGTAAAAATAATATGGATATAAACTTTCGCTTCTAAATTTTCGGCCCGTTGCCATTTTGACGTCACTTGTTACCCAACCAATTGACGACATAAAGTTAAATATGGCGGCGCACTTTAAAATATTCAAACGGAATCATTGATTTTGTAAATTTACCCGAGTGACGACAGAGGTAAAATCATCAGCAAATTTCCAGGCATCTCTTGGCATGCTACAACGTCGGTCATCTGATGGCTTGAACGATCCAGTGAAGTTACAAGCACTGCTATTGCCTGCGCACATCCATCTTGGTTCAGCGGCAATGAAAGTTGGTACCATTACCTGGAAGATAGACAGTTTGTTAAATAAGAATCCTCTTTGTGTCGCACGAGCCTGAGATTCAACTTACAGTCGAAGCTCGAAAAAGTGGTCGTGACTAGAGCTGGTCGCATGGTAAAACAATATAGGGTGGTCGCTTACCAGAGTTTTCATTGATAATTCATAAGAGGTCACTACGGAAATGACTTTGAACTTTTACAAATACAGTACTGCACTGTACATGATCTTCATAGACAAACCATTAGCGCATTGGCAGTTTCGTTAAAGTGTTGATTTATATGAATAAGACCCTGAGTGGTTGCTTGTGGTCGCGGTCGCTTAAATTAAGTCACAGTTTAAATGGGGTTTCACTAAGTTAATCGTTACTGGAGCTAGTCGCTTATGAAACTGGTCGCAAGGAGAGCTTCGTATGGAACCTTATATTTTTCATATAACTGATGTCTGCAGGGCTTATGTTATACTCAAGCCTGGGGGGTAGTAGATATATCCTTGGGTGGGGAGGTGCGGCTCGGCCCCTCATACCCTGATCCTGTTTAAGACAAAAATCGCCGATTTTCCTACCCTGTTTAAGACAGAATTCCGATTTTTGATACCCTGTTTAAGACATTTAATCCGAAACCATACCCTGCATAAGACAATGATAAATATCGAAACTCTTTCTTATTTAATCCATTAGCAATCACAAAACTATTTACAGCTTGATCAACAGAGTCACGAGGAGCTCTTTATCGTCCAAGAAAAGATACCCTGTTTAAGACAAAAATTGATAAAATCGACACCCTGATTAAGACAAAAAATAATAAAATGGATACCCTGTTTAAGACAAAAATCCCGAAAAACATATCCTGGCTGGCCGCACTTCCCCATTAAGCCCTTATAAGTGAGTACCCCCCCGGTACTCAAGTCACTGAAGGGATTTCATCTACAGCTCGAACGTTAGAGCCACCTTATATAGCATTTTACAATTAGTTGCCTGAGGCGACTAATTGTTTTAGTATAATTACATTGGTGATTATTCGAGAAAATAAAAGTATTGATCAATTTCCGACTCCGAAACATCAGAAAATCTGGCTGCCATTATGAAAACTGCTAGCCTTCAATGTCATAGTCACCGCGCGGTGATTATAGCGGGATAAAGCGAAGCTCCTAGCCAATCACAGCGCTCTATTTTCGATAATCGTCAATGTAATTATACTAAAACCGCATAGTAAACGGTACTACAGAAAAGTGCTGCCCAGTAGCTTTCATTTGAATGGTCACAACATAGGATTTCATTCACAGACTCAAAAGTAGGAAACACCTTGTGCAATGTAATAAACCGGTACCACTGGAAAGAACTTCTCAGTAGCCGTCATTTGAATAGTCATGCTTTATGATTTTATTTACAGAATGAACGTACATGTAATCATGCAAACCTCTGCTTTTCAATAGAGGCCGATATCCAATAGTCCAGTACCTCACATGAACCTCTGATTTCAGTGGTCGACTAAAACAATATTGCCTTTTGTTTACAAGAAAATCAATAACATTTTCTTAAAGATCAATCATTCTTTTTTAAAGATGCCAAAAATCGTAGAAATCGGTGAAATCTTTCCTGCCGAAAAACGCGCGATTCAAAAACGTGACCAACACTTGTATAAATAGGTTCAGGCCACCGTAAGTGCGAATTTTTAGAAACTTTTCTTTCAAATAACAAATTGAAACAGCTTTTAAAAGATGAAAAGATAAGATATGACAAGAAAGATACGATCTTACATCACATTCTTACCTGGAGCGTCATGGCGAACTCTATGTAGCTGAGAATGAATATCAGACGAAGCTGGTATAGGCCCAAGCTCCCAATTCTCTCCAGTATGTCGTCTACGGTTAACGCCATTATTCAAGGGGAAAAAAGGCTCAGGGAATGAGCAAACGGTGTTGACAAAATTTCAAAGAAATTACCTGAAAAAGGAAGACGCACATTAGAAGGAGTGAAACGCAACGAATTTTTTGTTTGCCACCCAAAATTTTGCGTAAGAATTGTTTTTTTAATATCTCTTGGCCGATATAGAGAGGAGAAGTCGTTACGTCTTGTTGCCATGGTAGCAAAATTTTTGGGTGACCACAAACCGAAAAAGTAACTTAAAGCCTATTCCCACTATTTCAAACTTCACCGATTTTGTTCAATTTAATTTAATTTGGCAAATCTTGGCGAAATTTTCTTTGGGACCGTATCTATCGTTATCTAAGTTTAGAAAAGAAAGTGACAATTTTTGTGTTGTGTTCACTTACTACATAAAGCGGGCTCTTGAAATTAGGAAGCTCCAGGTCATGGCGGTGCAACGACGGCAAAGAAATGTACAAAATAGCGTGATGCACGTGCATAGTTGTTGTTTGTTATTATAAACATATTATTTTTTGCCGTTCTCATTGCCGTCGCCATCGTCGTTGGTTTTGTTGTCATCCAGAAATGGTGCTACCATGGTAACGTGACGTCACACTTCTCTTGTCTATTCCAGTCGTCCCAAGAGAAATTGACGACAATGCTGGGAGATGTGCATATGGTGAACGAAAAAATTTACTATAAGTTCTCTACAACGCCCCCTGGCGGACCTATTTATTTCAAACTTGTTTGAGGGAGGGGCTTAATAGAGACGCGGGGCTTCTCTGATTTAATTAAGTTAGCAAAGACGATAGTATCAGTTCTCCATAAAGAACTAAAAAGGTGGAAAAGCTCAAGTACAAGAAGTTGAAGGTTATGCAGCCAAGGACAAAAAAAATCAGAACTTCCAGCTGGTGAATAAACCATCCCGGATCAGTCCACACAAAGTTTTACAGTCGAGATTGATTAATACAGACATATAATTCTGCAAGCAGAATACTGCAATGCTGATCGTACTACGTGAAAATTAACTCTGCAAGACATCAACAAGACACCGAAAGAACTCAAAACATAGCGGGTTTGTAGCCATAGACAGCTGTTTCGCCCTTTTTGGGGCTTGTCAGTATGGCGTAACATCAGAGAAAACTCTGATGCAAAATATCCGCGCACTATGATTTTAAGCCCTGACCCAGAACTCTCAACACCCACAGAATCACGCCATACCACGTACAGACTATCATTTATTAGTGAAGAATAATGAGGGGAGGGGACGGGGATTTAAAAGAGAGGGGGGGACTTATTATCTTTCTTCCCCCGAAAAAAGGGGGGCGCTTATTAGAGAGAGGGGAAGAGATACGAAAGAGAAAAAATAGGCAAGAAAAATTTTTTTGGTGTCTCTGTCCAGACTCACTCTCCATTTTTCACCCTCTCTCTGGTCCTTTCGTTTAACTGCTCGCGTTCTTGACTAACGCAAAAAAAAGGCTGTTTTGTAGTTTATCGAGCTTGAGTAACTGGAGTCCAAAATTTTTATTTCTTTTGAGATCGTGAGGGTATCACAAACCTATCCGTGGAGAAATAGGGCGTATTCCCAAGGAAAGTCACGGCGAAATAGTGCAGGATCAGTAAACGTTCACTCAAGCTATTGCTTAATTTTGTATATCGAAATCGATTGAAATTAAAACTCATGAAAACACGCAGGGGCTGAAGAGGAATAACAATAGGAATAAGACAAATTTTCGACTTCCAATGATGAACTAATTTTATGCCATTTTTTGGGGGGTGGAATAATGGAATATAGGGAAACGTTCGAACAAACATTGATATTCCTTTTCATCCCCAGCCCCCGAAAGACACGTACATGGTCTGTTTTGACTGGTCTGGAAAACGCTTTACAACAAGAAAAAGGCAAGCTCAGTATTGCCGTGTTTACAAACATGGGCATAAGGGGAAAACGCTCGTTTCTGAGAAACGAGGGTTTAACGGGGGTCTAATGTCTTGTTGTTCCAGTAATATGGGGCTGGTGAGGGGATTTTCCAACAAGTAAACTATGGAATGACGTGAAGTATATGAAATAATTCATATTTGAACTGCGGTTGTAGATGAAAGTAAAGAATGATCATCGCAGTAAATTTTCCAATTTAAGCAATTGGAAAGAAGAAGCCTGAAAAAAATCAGGGCTTCAACGGGATTCGAACCCATGGCCTCCGCGTTGCCGGTGCGTTGCTCTACCAACTGAGCTATGAAGCCACACATTGGGAGCGAGGTCAATTGATTGAGTTCATGTCTCCCGTGAGGAGTGAAATGACGTGAAGTATGTGAAATAATTCATATTTGAACTGCGGTTGTAGATGAAAGTAAAGAATGATCATCGCAGTAAACTATGGAATGTAAACACTTCTTCGAACAGAAATCACGTTGCTTTCAGACCCGTTTGCGAAGTCGTACTGGTTTTGATTACCAGAGACCAGCAGGACTTGCGGCTGGTTTTCACACCTATACTTGCTCAACGTCCATGGTTTTGTAGGCAACCACTCGTAAAAGTCATCTCTGGTGTGAGCCTTGAAATCAAATTGCGAGCCATCTTAAAAGCTACTGAAATGATTAATCAAACCGGCCTAAGATGATTTTTCAGACGATATTTGATGTGATAGGAGTAAGGGTTACTATGTATGAAGGCCGATCGGATATCTTATACCAGCCATAAAATTCTTGACGGGTCGTACCACGGTCTTTTGTAATCCAGCGCTCTTAATAGACCGATCTCTTCTAAACTTACTCGTTCTGGTCTGAATCGTTCCGGTCTACAGGGTCTAATTTCACGCCGGTCCTCTAGAGGACCTTACGCAACAAGACACAGGTGGAATTTGTTTACAGATCAACAGTATTTTGCTTACCGGTCGAAACATGTCTTTCTGGCTCCTTGTACAAGGCCTTGGAGCCCCTCGTGTATGGTCATCTCTTGTGTTCACACATTGCATTTCGCAAACTTAGCTATCGATAACCTCCATAAAACATTAAAATATTTTCAACAAGTTGTATTTTCTTACAGATACCAGAGCTGAATCTGAAAGCGGCGGAAGATATAAATGTTCTGATTGGAGCGGTAATTGTTAGCAGGTGGAATATGGTGGCATCATCAAAAATCTTTTCCGTAAATGATAAAAAAACAATTATTTCCACCAATTACAAATTGGAGATAATTCAAAACTTCTATCGATATTTTGTTTAAAAGTAAAGTGTTGTTTACCTCATAAAACGCGCAATTATTCGAAGTACTGTCTGGAATGAGAAAAGTGCCATCGTTTTAAAATAGACAAAAACCAATAGTTAGGCTATGCTAAGGAATAATGTGATCTAAACAGGCTAAAGGGCCTTTGCGACCAGCACTTAGGGAATATGTGGTGCAATGCGAGTGTAATGTCAGCGACAAATCAACTGGAAGTGGCAATGGTACACAAAAGTAACTTTGAGCGAACGGTTTTTATCCGATCTCATAAAATATGCAAGAGGTTTTTATATCCTTGGAAATTCAAGCCACTTTATCTGGATAACGTTCTCTAGATTTATAAACAGGAACGTCACAAAACCTCTTGAATGTCAAATTTCTGATATACATGAACAGGTAATTCAAGCTACTTGTATCAAGTCTTCTGGTGGCGGCCTCAAATCGGCAAGAAAAAAGTAAGAAGCTGGAGGTGACGTTTTGTAAAAAATGGAAGGCGGGATAGGGAAGGAGAGCCTTACGCGAGCAAGGCGAACTGAATTGAAAATTAAGACGAAGGCCGGTACGGGTGGTGGGAAGTGACCTCTTCGCCAGGGTCTCTTTCGGGTAGAATAAAGACACTGGGGCAAGTTTGCCTTCTCCTCGGAGTTAAGAATAAAACTATTTTGGTGAAGTACGAGGTAAAAGAGAATTGTGCAACTCATCAAAAGACCATCCCGTAATTAAAGCAGATTCTTCAGGGTCCGGCCAAGGATGAAGACATTTTTGGCTGGATCTGAAAAATGCCACACGAAAGTAAAGTTGTTTTTGGGGGTCGTTTTCGAGTCAACATGACCTTTTGGAGGCCACCGTTATTTGCCATTTTTGTTCGTGACGTTATCTCAAAGAGATTAATCTACCTTTGAAATTTACCCTGTAAAGCACCAATTCCCCATTGCCAAAAAACATTCTAGGAACAATAAATGGAAATGTCCTATTTTTCGATATCTTAGGGTCTCTCCGGATCCACGCCGAAACGCGAACGTCTGATATGATCGGACGGGATGACCATCTAATTCTGGGCCGGGTTGCATAAACAAGCTTAAGAGCGGCCTTTGTTCTTGGAGGAACAGGGGGGTGAGAGGTCGTAGAAGAGGGGGAGGGTATGGAAGGCTCGTACTACTTTGCAATGGAAAAAGGGCTCAAGATCAGGAAGGAAGTCGAAAGGAACAGAGGCGTTCAGCAGGGAATGCAATGCCTTTGCATATATGGGAGGTGGTTGGTTTGAACCCCCCTGTTCACCCCCACCCCACTTGTTGCAGAAGTTTTTCAGAAATAGCTCGGCCAAAAGCGAATTAACAGGTGAAGATAACACGAAGAGAGCACGAGAAAATTCTCCAAAATACAAGAATCGATTTCAAAAAAGTCCCACTAAATGTTAAGTTACGCAACAGGGCTCTAGGTTTCGATAAAAACATCAGGTCGAGAAAGCGGAACCACAATACCATGAAGACATATAACATTAATCTATTTTGTAAAGGTCTGGTTTTTTTTCACATTGCAAGAATATTTTGACCCCGATTGATGTTCACGTAAGAAATCTCTTGACTTGACAAGCCGCAACCCCCGATCTTAAAGTGTAAATTTGAATGAGGCTCGATTTTCCAAGCTATTGGAAATCAGTTAAGTTTTTGAAGTCTTGGAAATGATTAAAAAATGCACTCATTCATGCAGTGAACTATATGTAGAAAGCGAGTCATATGACTTCAACATAACAGGAATAACATAGTGGGATTGGGTTGCCTCTTCGACAACGGCTGCCCCATAGCCTCGCCTTTACTAGTCGTGCTTTTATTTAAAACGTTAATAGCAAACTACAAAGATTGCTCATAGTCCAAAGATATAACATTTTAACTCACCTTAAGAGAATCCGTGATCTTCTGTTTTGAAAGGTTGCTATATATCTGATAATTTGACAACACTTGAACAATAAACCCAATAAACCTTGTCTACAGCGTTTGCTAAGTTTATTGGATAATCTGAGCACTTCAAGTTCCTACAATCGTGTGGACATACTTTCCCTCTGAGATATGATGGTGTGCAACAAGTTTTAAAATCTTGGTCGTAGGATGGACAGGTAACAACTGGCAGTCATGCGAGCCTTTAACTTTCACTTGACATCCCTAAAGTGTCTACTGAATGAACAAGTCCTGTCATATTATTAGCTTAAGAACAAGTTACAATTTATTCTTAAAAACGTGTAAGACCCTGCAACAAGTAGCAAAAACATGCGTACACCACCTATTGTACTGGTATGCATATCTCCTTTTGTTCAATGTATGACGATTTCTCATGCGATAAGTCGTTGATAGGAAAAGGGATTCAATTACCTGCCGCACCATATTACGCAGTTCTGCTCATTGCGGGCCTCAAGTATTTCACATCCCAATGGTCAGGACGCTTGACCGTTCGATAGCACTGCCATTAACTACAAAAACAACATTTTTAATTGTGATAAGAGCCCAAAAGACTACTTATGTCCCGTTTTAAAATCACCTTTTTTGTTTCATTATGATTTATTTATGCAGCACAAGTATCACTAAAGTTGACCTGACCACTCCTAAATGTCAATTTGTTAATTGTTTACAAGTAAAACAATACCGTATTCGAGGACTTTCGCACGTGTGGGCCTGTAGCTTATATCTACTGATCTTTGACAAAATAAATAGAAAATTTAGACCCCCTCTCCCCACATCAAATCAAAGATAGGAAAATGGCGAGTTTTAGCCTCGCTGTTGCGACTTCATCCTGGATTTCGGAGGGATACCGGGTTTGCCGTTCTACTTTATTAGCCAAGATGGTAGTTTTCTCTCGGTGCATGGTGTTCAAAGTTCGTTTTCGTACTTTAAAGATGCTATGTCATGGCGAGTTCCACATTTTTTGGTCAAAGTTGAGCTGAGATTATAACTAAATAGACTAAATATTCTCAGTCAGTTTTTCTCGTACTTGGATCTCTCTAAAAGAAAGATATCAAATGACTCTGACGAAAGGAAAACAAAACATTCATGATCGATTTTCGGTCATATTTCGACAACATAAGCTAACATAGGAGTTTGACTTAAGAAAGTTGGCGCGATTTTTTTAAGGTTGCAATCCCTTTCTACCCTGGCCATGTACGATCATTGTTAAGTAGAAGTGAGAGTAATTTCAAGGAAGCAAAACAATTATTTCAAGGTTTTCTTGAATTCCAATGCATTTTTAGGGAGAACATTTTTTAAAGTTATACCATAAGCATCGTCACGTAGCTCCTTTTTGCCCCCTGTTTGTGGTTCGTGGCGATATTTGTGGTATTACTTAAAAAATTCCCAAGTTATAAGCCACTCAGGAATTCCGGTCTCTCGCTTTATAGAACGACAAGACTTCACTCAGTTGCATGTGTTAGTGACCCGTCTCTGCACAGTCTGGAAGTGCACCAAACAGCTAAGGATTGTTGGAGAAGACAATAAAAAAAATACATAGTCAGTGATATCTAACCCTGAAACAATAAAACCTCGTGCCGAAAAAAACAACGGAATTAGAGCTTTATTTCGCTTTAAGTAACGGAATGCAAGAGTGTCTTGGATTCTGGATTCCACGCCATGGATTCTGGGTCCTATGTCAATAAAACTTGGTTTCCGAATTCCAATTAACCTGCGAATAAAGCCGTCCCGATCCTTGCCGCTAGGGATGTTTCGCGGTTGTATTCGCTGGCTAGATTCCAATCGTCAGTAGGATTCCGGATTCCGAAGCTCAGGAATCATTCTGGAATGATTCTGGAATCCGGAGTCCCTTAAGGTGGCTGAACACAGTTTTGCGGGCGGTCAGCGGTAACTTGCGTGACGGCGGTTGTTTTAAATTAGACAAACAAACATGGCGGCGAAAAAGCAATGGTACACAGAAGACGATTTCTCAAAATCTACTCATTAAAATTTTGGGATATTTGGCAGAATTTTTACTTTTATCGTACTTTCAATAATAAGAACTTTAAAATGGAAGTTGAACAGACGAATTTTGTGACACATTTAATAATTACAGTACAATCATATTATTGATTATCTAAAAAACCCGTCTGTTAAAATTTGGTCAAATAAGTTTCAAATGGTAATGATTAATCATAGTACGCTGTGTGCAAGTTTATAGGAAAATCTAATGAGTGAATTTTATGTAAACTGAGCAAAAGTGAAATTTTAAGGTTGTATTCAATCGTTCATGTTACCATGGAAACTACGGAAACGTCACATTTTACCTGCTAGTCAAAATCTTTTATCAGTATATTTTTCACTTGCCAAGTTTCAGCTTGTGAGCTGCAACCTTTCTCTTGCCATTATTTGGCAAAGGACATATACTCACAAACTGCCAAAACTGTGTTCAGCCACCTTAAATGAAGCAAAGCTTTTATTGTTCCTGCCAAAGCGGGAGGGGGGGGGGGGGGGGGGGGGTTGGTGCGTGATTTCTGCACCAAGTCTATCTGGGCTTTTAGCCAAGGGTAATTTGTTCTGACCAACTGTCTTCCAGTCTCCAAACCGCTTAGTTACAGTCTCATATCGCAGCTTTTCGGGCTCCCATGGGCAAGAAAGCGACCTCCCCCTTTCTCCTTCTCAAGACACTCGTTCAACGATGTGACTTTCGCCTACACCCTAATAACAAGCTGTTTGTAGTCAGCAGTTTACGCTAAGACTATGCAAAAGCGTTTTTATTTATTCAGCATAAAGAGTAAAAGTAACAGGCTTGCTGGCTATGAAAGTTTTCCTGAATCGAACCTTCACCCGGTTCTTTTCTTGTCGAAAGAAGAGAAAAGTCATTCGGTTCTAGGCAACTTAAATGTCCCAGAGGGCCAAGAAATACATAGCAGCAGCAGTGAGTCAAGCTGTCGTCGACAGCACCTGGAGGTCAGTGCAGTCTCGTTCAATTAATATCCCACACTTTATAGAAAATTTAACCTGAGAATACAGCCGACATTTAGCAACGCCACCACTAGTTTCTTCTCGTAATGACGTTGAGGAGCGAACGCATAAATTCCATACTGATGACGTGTCACTGCCTAGATTTTGGTAGTGCTTCTGATTGGTCGTGCTGCGAAGGTAAATTTGCTCCAACCAATCAGAAGCACTACCCAGATCTGGGTAGTGCTTCTGATTGGTCGTACTGCGAGGGAAATTTGCTTCAAGCAATCAGAAGCACTACCCAGATCTGGGCAGAGACACGTCATTAAAACGGAATTTACGCGCTCGCTCCTCAACGTCATTACGAGAGGAAACCAGTGTGGGGTTGTTTTCTCAGGCTATCAAAAATACAGAAAAACCTGAATTAAGGCGACCCATTTACACTATTAAGTGGAATTTGTTTTCTTTTGTCGTTATTGTTGCTTCATCAATGAAAGATCCTAAAGGAATAAACATAAGTGATATTCGTGGCTGTTAAAAAGCAGTGTCAAAAACAAGATTCTCGTGGTTTCCCGCTACTGCACCATTTTCTGTACTCGTATCTTCGTGCTTACTCCCTCCTTCATCTAGGTCTTGTCCAACATTGTTATTATCTTTATTCTTGTCGTTCACTTCTTCCTTTACTTCCTGCATTTTCTCATTCATTTTCTCCGCCTCCAATTGTTTCTCCTTTCCCGGCTCCTTTTCTTTTTCGTCGTTTAACTCGATATCTTCCATGGCTACATTCTGTATCCCCAGCTCTGTACCTTGTTCAGAGTCCATTGTTTCAGCGGTTGGCAGTCCCTTTGTCTCTGGTAATGTCATACAGAGTATACTCGCAAGCAGTGCCTTGGCTCCCATGATTCCGTATGGGAGGAGCGGATGCACTCGGCTCTAAATATATATGACAGAAATAAACACGTTTACAAACACGGAGTAAAGCATGGTAGTCAGTAGACCATTTCAATTCCATGAAAAAGATTTTTTATTCTTATTTAAATAAAACTCATTTTCACAAGAAAGGTTTTGCACTTAGGGCTTGTTTACATGGAGATGGGGGACCCAAGGTAGGTGAGCTAACCAGTTTAGGTGGGGTAAGTGAGTCTAGTGATCTTATGGACACTACACTTCTAAAGAAAAAACTGAAGTCCATCTACAAAGATCATCGTATCGTACCATCGCTATGTTCGCCGAAGAGTTGTTTTCATATAATTCCTTTATTTTTTTTTCATAATTAGTTGAATGCCACAGATTCATTCATTTTCTTTGAAGGCTCGTCAGTTATCGTGGATTGCCTTTAACGTTGACCAGTTCAACGTTAATCGATAATTTTCAACAAGGAACTTAAGAAAAAAAATTGCATTGGGAAGTATAATAAAGAATTTCTGCCGTGTCATTCAGTTATTACCCTGGGTGCCAGAGACTTTTCTAGCGCGGTTTCCAGTTTGTGTCAAGTCTTTGTAGTGACCCGCGCGAAAGGTTTTTTCTCGCGGATGTGTCGGCCTTCGGCCAGCACCGAAAATTCCTCCGCACGCGGGGAAAACCTCAGACACTCAGGGTATTCAGTCATTCGCCACTTTAGAACGAGAAGGGAACTGGGCCGAGTTAACTTATGCAAAGACTTCTGGGAGCTCGACTAAGGACAAGAAAAATAATTGGCCAATAGCTGACCGGCGCTCGCCGCCCGCTCCCAGTAACGATTCCAGAAACTATTACGAGACGCATTTTCTACCTCGTTTCTATGGTGACGAATTGTGCAAAATTTAAAAAAAAAAAAAAAACAAAAATAAAAAGTGTATCAGTAATTTCACGAACCAGATGAACGACATATGGAGAAGCAAAAGAACCCAATCTGGCTGCTGAAGTAGAGGTACCCATTCCTACGTTTCTAAAAAGAGAACAGAGAAGGTTGGTCAGATTACAAAGACCATACTGACGATCAGTAGAGGATCTAATCTCGTACCCAGATCTCACTCTGTTTTACACTGAAAAGTGAGATCTCCCTTTCCCTTGGCCGTGGGAGATCTGGGTACGAGATTATAGAGGATCACCAGACAAGTCACTGTCTAAGACTAATGCGTTTTCGAAAACCTTTGTTTTCATGATAACAAAAACGCTTCAAAAGCAATTTCGCATGGTTTTTGACCGTCCATACTCAGCTAGTGAGAAACGAGCATAATTTTTGAGTCAGTCCACCGTCTCACCTAATAACGGTAGGGAACAGCTCCGTCGAGAACACATAAACTGCAGCGAAGGAAATGAACACGAAAAACTTAGCTGCCAGCGCCATGATGATACGACCCGTAGCAAAACCTGAAATAAAAAGAGAGTCAATGAAAATTTTTCAGGTTAAAGGTATCTAGTAGCTTCTAGTGACTCTTCAAAGTTTTAAAAATAAATTGGACGAAGTTGAGCAAAATATCGTGATTTGTCAGAGGTGAGCAGATCAATTATTTGATCTAAGAGACGTCCACTGACAAATCACGATATTTTGCGATGACCGAGTTCAATAATTGTTTTATTATTCAGTCACCGAGTTTGTTTTTTGATAAATATCTTCGGGAAGCTGCCATTTTCACGTAAGAGCGATCGCAAGAAAGAGAAAAGCATGCTTTCGTTTATACATGAGAAGAATATTATTTGCAGCCAAACACAGTTGGCCAGCATTGCGCATGAGCAGACCATTACTTGTAGGCAGTTATTTCCAGGTCACGTGGTGAGCTCTTGGCCAATGAAAAGGAAGAAAAATTTACATCGAATGATAATATCGATTATTGGTAGCGATCGCCCCATGTATGTCAATCTGGATTCCTGAATCTGGGAAACGCTTGCTTGCGAAATCCGTAATTCAGCTTAATTCTTAATGTGGGGTGATAGCGGGGCAGCTTTGGAAACAGTTAGCTACTTACATTTGTCATTGCCAGGATCATACATCGTCAATAACACAGCACCAACCGAGGCTATGGAGGCTAAGATCATGAAATACACAAGTGTCTTTTTGCGACCAATCCTGCGATGAAACGCAACAAATACTTACGTCAAAGAATTGTTTATCATCAAGAGAGAATGAGCTACGAAAGCGAATCCCTGTGCCTCATGATTTTTCCACGTAGAAATCTTTTGACTCGTCGACAAAAGTAATACCAAGTTTGCACGTCATATCGCTTGCTGTGCTCGGCAGAGAAATGAATAGCGTAGCGCCCGAATGATGTCAGAGTGACTAATTTGCAATTTTTGTCTGAGTTTTGTCATTTTTCTAATTTTAAGGACAAAAGACAGACAAACGTGAGGAATTCAATAATGTTAATTTCAGTTTGTTCGTCTGAGTTTCGGGTCTATAAATAGTAACTGCGAGCAGCGCTATTACTATACCCGCCAAGTTTAAAATTACATGACGCCACTCTAACCAACCAATAAGGTGGCGTCCTTAAAATGACTACGCAGTATGACACAGTACCAAGGATAGACTGAAAATAATTTTCATGGGAAGAGGGTCATGTATGGGGGATTCGCTCTCTTAGATCATTCCCTCTTGTTATCATTCATTCTTGCGCTATAGCTTTGATTAAACACATAATAATGTTTCAGCGTTCTCACCGGGTCTGGAAATATTTTCTCGGGATCCAGGATTTGACCAAATACAGTTCGAGATTCGGGAAAACGCTGATAGGATACGGGATTTGACTGCTACCCGGGAAGCGGGTAGTAGGGAAGTAGGTGACGTAGACCGTGGTGGCGTGTCCAACCTTTCCTCATGGTCTGGAAAGGTATTCTCGGGATCCAGGATTTGACCAAATACAGTTCGGGATTCGGGAAAACTCTGATAGGATACGGGATTTGACTGCTACCCGGGAAGCGGGTAGTAGGGAAGTAGGTGACGTAGACTGTGGTGGCGTGTCCAACCTTTCCTCACGGTCTGGAAAGGTATTCTCGTGATCCAGGATTGACCAAATACAGTTCGGGATTCGGGAAAACGTGAACAGGATAGAAGGTTTTTGTGCCACCTGAGAAGAGGAATTCGACAAAATTTGGGCATGGATGCGGATTGGGAAAGAAAATTATATTTGAGATAGCGATGAAAGAAGTTCGGGATGCGGGACTAACGTGGAAAAAGAACGGGAATGCGGGATCAGGACTCCTTTCCAGCCCCTATTCTCAACGCCACTCTTACAATTGTGAATTGAAACAGTTGAAAAGAGGTAATGTTTTTGAATATTTTGAGAAAAGCGTTGTCGACTTACTTTCCCATTGCCCAGATGCTGACATAATTGGCTGGAATTTCAATGACTGATGCCAGAAAGAAGTTCAAATACATGTTTCCGCCAAGTGTTGGAGTACTAAATGATACACCATAGTAGACCATTGCGTTTACAAACCTAAAAACAACACCAAGAAAAGTCTTGAAAAAGTTTCGGTGGAACTCTTAGATAAGAGTGGAAGTTTCATTTATATTTTTTTCTCGTGTTGCGCGGTTAAGGTAGGCCAATGTTTTGTGCACTGCGCAGAAAATTTGTATACCTTTTATCCAATCTTTTAATGCTAAACAAGGTCATAAAACCAAAGTTTCGTTATCTTTTACCTATACGTCTTCTATGGTGACAACATCTTGGTATTAATGAGAGAGGTTTGATTAGGTTTTCACAACGGAGCAACGTTGTACTCAAAGGGAGGCTGCGTCGTTCTAATACGCTTCCAGGTCAGTTCGTATCCATTAGCCTACATTACAGATGAAACTACAGTCCAGCCTCTACTAACGGTCACCTCTCGACAACAGCCACTTTTTTTGGCGCACAGTCCATACATTGACTCTTGTTTAAACCTCTCTACAACGGCCACCTGTCTAGAATGGCCACTTTTTTCTGTCGCCAAGGTGGCCGTTATTGAGAGGTTCGACTGTAAACTCTGGTTCGTCTCAAAACAGCGCCGAAATCTTTCTTCTGGGGCCCCACCTGTGTACCAAGATTTAAGACTGCGTCATGATTGGTTTGTTAATAAGCCATTGTCGATTTGCTAATCAGGTTGCGACGCAGGCTCGTCTCCAGGGGACTCCGAACTTTCTAATCAGTGTTCGTTACCCACTCCACTGGACGAGGGTAACTAGGCTCTGGGATAAGATAAATTACAAGCATGCCACGAAACAACATCCAGTTTTGGTTCAATAAAGTTTCATTTATGATGCACTTACCAGGCATACCAGGATACAAGTGTCCTGTGGCACATTTTTTTACTTGCAAACAATTCTCTTACGTCGCCCAATTGCTGCACCTTCCCGTCAGCACTTGGGTTACAAAGAGGCTCCTCTGGATACTTGTTCTTGTTAGTCGCGGCGATGTTTCGCAGGATTTCCTCAGTTTCAGTGAGTTTTCCTTTCAGCAACAAATATCTTGTAGATTCAGGAGTAAACCTGCATAAAAAAATTCCCGGGGGAAACTCAACCAAGTTTTATGCGGGCTGGTCTTGTCTCGAGGTCCAACACTTTAACCTTAATTTCACATACTATTTTTGACAGAAAAAGGTACCCCTTTTGCAAACCTTTCATTGCCGTGTGTGACAAATGGTACCCTTTCAAATAGCTAGTTTAGAACTTTTTTTCCCTTTTAACTACGGTAAATGCATTTTCTTTTAAATATGAATATATCACAAAACTAGAAATTTTTTCTGCTTTTCATAGCCAAAAAAATCCTTCTGCAGCCCTTTTAGGTTATGTTACAGACCAAAATGAAGCCTCATAAAGGTATTCCTTTCTGCCAGAGACTTCCCGTACAGGTAATTATAGGGAGTGCCCCCCTCCCCTCCTTGAAAAAATATAGAATGGAGTGATGAAAGGGGAAAGACTGAGTAAAGGCCCGGTCTCCACAACGAAAATTGCAGAAACTAAGATCTGAACAGTGTTAGTTTAACTCTCAAAAACGTCTTTGTTTAACCTCTTAAAAACTGCTTAGAAAGAGACTTAACAGAAAAAGTCTAAAATGAAACTGAAAATGTTTAAGGAGCGTTATTATTGTGAATTCTATATTTTTTGCCCAAAACTGAACTAAAATTAACAGAGTATCTTCAGTTATCTTTTTTGTCTACCAAGACATCTAATAGAAATTGTATTTCAAAAGGAAAACAAGTTCAACTTTTAAGAGATGGTTTGAAAAAAATATCTTGATGTGAAGAGTTCAGTTTGTACTTTCTGCGCTCTCAATAATATCTAGGCTGAAATTCATGCGGTTTCCTTTCAACAAAATATTTATCAGTAAGAGATGGCTGTTATAATAAACTGGAGAGAGATCTGGTCATCCTGATATAAAGCGTTTTCACCTCAGACGCGGATCCACACAGGTTTCCACCGTTTTACGGAAATCGGTCAGATTTTTCATGATTAATGTATTTTTAATAATAATATAAAATCTAGATAATTGTTTGGACACTCAGTAATCTCCTATCTGAATAGCTCAGAAACCCCGGAAAGGGGAAGTTAGGCACTTACAATCCAAGATTTTCCCCCAGGGAGCATGCCCCCGGATCCCCGGCCCTAGAAGCTTGCGCTTTTGTTCATGAAATCGGCGAGTATTTGTTCTAGTTCCGCGCCTGCACTAGACTTCATGTCCGCCATATTGGTGTCCCAAACGGCGACCATGTTGGTGTCCAAAACCAGTCCTGTGGGAATTGAACCTTTTTCTTATGTAAAAACTTTCTTTTCCCCCAAATCATTAGCGTTGCTGCTGGCCAAGAGAGTGAAAACGCTCTATAGTTACATGGCCTTGACTCGAACCAGACAGAAGTCACTACTGAATATAAAGAATGCGTGACTTACCACCAACCTATTAGGACAATAAGCCCAGGTGCCGCACAGGTAATGGACAGGTGCCTCCAGTCACGCAATCCATATGCCATACCAGCTAACATGACTAGTGACAGAGCCCAAGAGTACCATAGTGATGTACCAGCTACATGACGGTGCCTCACCCCCACGAACTCAGTTGCCAACACGTAGATTCCCATTGCCCCACCCCCTGTTGAGATTTGAGAGGGAAACACAAAGTGAAGAAGTGCCGAAGACACCACCTCGTCCCCAGGGCTTTTCGTTAGAAAATGGGAGGGGTGGGAAAAGTGCTTGTCATCGGCTGGTCACGTGTCCCCTCTTACACCCTAGAATCTTGGGTGTAATAAATAATCGCTATGTGAAATGCGATAAAAAGCTCAAAGTA
The DNA here is from genome assembly GCA_038088405.1 of Porites divaricata. Lineage (NCBI taxonomy): Eukaryota > Metazoa > Cnidaria > Anthozoa > Scleractinia > Poritidae > Porites > Porites divaricata. The sequence goes on from JBBMOI010000004.1 coordinate 4,734,418, forward strand.
TGCGTAACCTCATAGCGCGCGATCTCAGGCAGCCTTTTAGCTTTTATATCTCTTGACAAGTAACGAGTAGTTTTAAAGAATTTCCTTTTGTAACAGACACGCCGAGATAATATTTTGTTTGTTTCTGATTTCCTTGTAGCGGACGGTGATTTCTTTCCCCGCTCCTCCCTTTTTGTTAAAAAAGCCCTGGGAACGAGGCCGGTGAACACGTAGCAACAAGAATTGGTTAAAGTGGCTCATTGCATTTTTAAACTGTTTGGGTTGTTTTGTTATGCTTACCGATACTAATTCCAACAAGAAGACGGAATACAATGAAAAGCCAAAAGACATTGGGAAAAGCCGCGAGAAGAGCAAAGAAACTGCACATAAATGCAAACACGAACATGACCGGTTTCCTTCCAATCTTGTCTGCTAATACACCGCCCGCTAAAGCGCCAACTAGCCATCCAGCAAAAATCACAGATGTAGAAATTGTTCCAAGCAAGGACTTGTCACAGACTAAGTCAAACTGCAAAGTAAAAATGTTGTACATCTTCAGAATAATGTTACTATACTTCTTGTTTAAGCAAATATTTTCCGCAATGCCTTCGTTAATCTAGCGACATTTGTTGGGATTACTGTGTGTAATAGCCAGGAAAATTGGAGATTTCGAGGATAGTCCTTTGTCCACTCCTTCGTTTTTTTCCTGGAGAAGGGGTCACGATCTCGCGCTCTTATATTTAGAGCAGTCACAGTTATGCTGATTCTACCGGGGGCTCAATTGATCAAAAAAATTGTTGACTCAGTCCACATGAGCTTCTCATAAAAAACGCCCTCGAAATTCTATTGTTGGTTTTCACATTACGTCATCAAAATTCAAACTACAAAACTATCGATCCTACTGAGATTTTACTTTCACGATGCATTAGAGCAGCTGAAAACTAATTTTCAAACAAATTTTCGCTTCAAAAGGGTTCTTGGTTTTGTGATAGAGTACGCTTGAATTTCTAAGCTTTTGCGTGACGCAGCACTTACATGACGGCCGAGAGAGCTGTCAAAAAGAGACTTTTTTCGCGGAATTTTGCTATCTAAGCAGTTCAAGTATTAGAAAAAAGTATTACTTTAATGTTTATGAGTTTCTGTAGGAATAGATTCACGCTTTTGTAGCAAAACTCGGTAACAGATGTTTCTGTTAGTTTCCGTCCGCCATGTTGGAGCTCATCCGGATGAGCTCCAGCATGGCGTCTCCATACAAATCTCTATAAATTTGAGTAAAATATTTCCCCGGATATCTCGTATTCGAATTATTCCTTCGACCCAAATCTTGGCGAGGGTCTTTGTATATTTACCTCCTTTCATTTCCAAGATTCTGGACTTTATCAGTCGAATGATTTTGATTTTGATTTTGACCTATTTTGAATGGCGTGACACTGAAAACCAGCAATAGCGATAACGTGTCACTACCCAGATCTGGGTAGTGCTTCTGATTGGTCGTGCCGCGTGGGAAATTTGTCTCAACCAATCAGAATCACTACCCAGGTGCTAGTTAGTAATGGTGGTCATCAGTATGGACTTTCTGCGCTCGTTTCTCATTTCGTGGGGAATCCAGTAGTGACGCCGCAAAATGTCGGCTGTTTTCTCAGGCTGGGATTCTGGTTTAAAACATTAGTATGTGTAATCAAATGGTGACGAGTGTCCTAATAATCTCCCGAGCCTTTAGGCGAGGGGAATTTTTGGGATTTGGACAAAACGCAAGTGAAATTATTCCCTAATTTCACGAGTATACCATTTGATTATCTATTAATAACATGGGTGACGAATTACGTTAGCAATCGTGAATTTTTGACATGTTTATCCTAGATCGTATCGATCGAGATCTCCACTGTCTCAAATGTTTAGACCGTAAATTTGGCTTAAGTTTCAAAATTTTTTAACAAAATACCTATTAGAATCCCTCTTGATGTGCTCTTTCGTGTGTTCAGGTTTTCTAAGGCGTCTTTTCATGCCCTGACATCTTCATTCATGGCATTTTAAAACTGCCTCGCCATCTTGGCACTGAGACGTACGGAAGGTTGCCATGGCAATTTTGTAATTTCACATGTGAAAATACAAATTAACGCCGGAATTGCGCGCCAAAATTAAGGAGTAATTCGTCACCTATGATATTATAGTTTTAATTATAATCAATGAATTGAATTATTCCTTACCTGAGTGACCACTGAAGTGTAACCCTCGGCAAATTTCCAGGCCTCCCTCGGCATCTTACACCGTTCATCGTACAGTTCATCCCCAGGTTTAAACTCCCCCGTCAGATTACACGCGCTGTGATTGGCCTCACACAGCCAATTAGGTTCAGCAGCGATAAACGTCGGTACCAGTATCTGCCAGGTGATGTTCACCCACTCAATGTAACTCAGAATGAATATGAGGCGAATCTGGTAGAGTCCCAGACTCCCAATTCGATCCAACACTTGGTCCACAGTTAAAGCCATTTAAAAATGCTATAAAAGAAGCAGTAAGATTACGTTGGTATTTGCTCTTCTTCGGGGGTTGTAAAGTTTGAGGTGGCTAAGAAACGTTGTTTGGTCACTAATATTTTAATAATTGTATTGTATTTTGACAACCCGCCACCACTGACACTTGCTAAGAGCGAGTCACTAACAGTGTCTTGAAGGGTATCTTCGGGATCCGGGATTTGGCCGAAATACAGTGCGGGATTCGGGAAAACGAGAAAAATTCTTGACGGGATACGGGATTTAACCGTTACTCGGGAAGCGTGTTTCGCCAAAATCTTGGCACAGGATGTGGTATTGGGGAAGAAAACGGTATTCATGGTAGAGATGACATAGGTTCGGTTTGCGGGATTGTCGTGAAAAAGGAGCAGGAATGCGGACGCCCTTCCACACCCTATTCTGAATTTTGCAATTTGTGACATAGCTTGGGTGGCAATAGTCTCCTTTGAAGTCGTTCTTCGTGTCGTCACGTAACACTGGGGATAGACTGTTCACGGTCGCCTACTTTTCCGTAAGATAGTCGAGACTGAAAGTTTTGTGTTACTACCGGCAATCTTGGTTTAAAATTCAATTTTTTAAGCAAGAACCAGGGGCCCGTTTCTAGAAAGTCCCGATAATTAACGGGCCCGCAAAGCTGTTGTTGTTTACGTGCAAGATAGAGGCTTCAATAGCTTGGCATCTAACATGATAAGACTATCAGTTAATGAAACAAAATGCAATAGTTTGTTAGCCAGGATCCGCGCTTTTATTCTTTATATTTAGATTTGAATATTTGATTTCGGGCCCGAAAAGTTACCGGGACTTTCGAGAAACGGGCCCCAGCTTACAAAAAAGAAGGATCGGATCCTAATAAAGGATCTAATCATCAAAAAAGCAAGGCTGATTTTACAGTCGGGAATATATAATCTTTTAACCAATATTTCGGAAGGCACGGCCTTCCTTCTTCAGGGTCAACTCATCTCTAGGCAGGAGCCCAAGCAAAACTCGGTACATTTGAAACCAAGATGGCCGCCCTTAAAAGCAAGCGCTTGATTCCGACGATCGCACGGAAAAACACTGGGCTGTGAACAGCTACGTTGGGGAGGAGGGCTTCGTGACGACAACTTTTTCGCTATCGGTCAAAGCCAAGGTGAAGGGTCGAATCTCGGCGTGCATGTTTTCGTTTTCTTTGTACATTTTTCCCACCTGTTTAGTTTCTTTCTCATATTTTTTCCTTTTCCCTGGTTTCCTTTTATTCTCAATGCTGACCCTTTACATCTTCGCGACATTTTTGCGGTAACGTATTTCTAGTTTAAAAGAAGCGAAATTAGGGTGAAGTTAACGAGAGTGCCATCCTTGTGACCCTAGTGCCGTCCCCGTTCTTAAGTAAACTCAAAATTGGTCATTTTACGTCGTAGTTGGTCAGGGACGACAAAGAAATTAACAAAAAAATCGTGATGCACGTGGAGAATTGTTGTTCTGTGCTGCTGGCGTCGTAGTATAGTAAGGTCCCTATACTAAATCGAGATAGAACATTATTTTTTCCTTTTTTCAACGGTAAAGCCCTGGGAAGAAAGATGGTCGAGATATGAACGGTGACTGGCTGTGAGCCCAAACAAGGTTAAAAAATAAATCGCAATTTTTCATGACCCAAACGTCTGTTGGCTTACCACACTATCATCTGTTCTAGCACACTTATCATGATATGTGACTGTGAAACAGAATCTGATCTACTTCTTGTAAATGTGATCTGAATTAGCATCCGTCCAAAGCCTTGGCAGGATACCGACTCAGAGTCTACCGACAGCATTATGCTAAGGGTCAAAAAACATGACAACAACAATAATTCTTTCTGTTCTCTGCTAGCAGAGGTCTCTCTCCTTTCTCTCATTTTTGCCTCGTCGTGAGAGACCTCTGCTAGCAGGGAATTCCTTCTGTGGCTGGTCTCAAACAATGTCCGGGAAATAAAGTGGCTTTCTATGTAACCTTCTAACCCTTATGAAGAAACCACAGCACTACGTTTCTCAAAGTATAGATATTATTTGGTGCGGTTGGGCTTAAGGCTAATCCAATTTATCTTTGAGGAATTGTTTATTATGTAACTTTGAAGGAGTCAACCAGCAAAGAACCTATTCAACCTCAGCACTTTTCTCTTTTTTGACACTCATAAAAATCAATCTTACCCTCTATTTGTTTTTCCAAACATTAAGACTCGAAAAGAAAATGCTAAAACGCTCTGGGAATTTGTCGTTAATAAATGGACAGGGCGAGTAGACTTTACTTTAGATAGAAACAACCCTCGACTCCCAGGGAGGGAGGGAGGGGAGTAATCTCTCTTGTCTGAAGGCTTCAAGTATAAGAAAGGGTAGGGATTTTGCGAGTGGAAGTATATGGTATAGGGTAGAGAAATCTGTCATTTCGGTCGGTGTCTGAATTACAGTATAATGTGCATCGCGCTGTGGAAATGACACCAAACTCGTAACTACTAAAAACTAAAAATTACCCTGAAAAGTACAGCTTTTAGAGGCTCTACAAATAGAAACATTTCCAAAAATAGACCAAAATAATCTACTGACAAATGATGTCGGTAATTTGTGTTGAAAATTGATTCGGCACAACTCAAGAGATTTAGACTGATGTTTTGTTGAATCATTATCCTCCCAAAGTATCCCTTCTGCCCGCGGGGGGGGGGGGGGAGGGTGGGGTACTCGATATATCCTTGGGTGGGGGGTGCGGCCCGGCCCCTCATACCCTGACCCTGTTTAAGGCAAAAATCGTTGATATTTCTACCCTGTTTATGACATTCGTAGAACATAAGCGCAGGCTCAGTTTATCGTCCAAGAAATAATACCCTGTTTAAGACAAAAATTGATAAAATCGACACCCTGATTAACACAAAAAATGATAAAATCGATACCCTGTTTGAGACAAAAATCCCGTAAAACATACCCCGCCTGGCCGCGCGTCCCCATCAGGCTTTTATAAGGGAGTACCCCCCCGGCCCTTCTGAAGTAAAGGGAGTTTGAAAATCAGCTTTTTCTCCTTGCGCAACGATACGATTGGTTTGGATGGTCAAAATCGTTTTTGTGAAGCTGGAGAAAGCACTAGTAAATATAAATTTCAAACCGGTCTGGAAAACGTGAGAGCCTCTAGCTTGATTCAGGCGTTCATTTTTTTGGGAACGGTGGAATTGTCGAAGGGGTCGCTCTCTTACAGTGGCCTGCCTTTCCGCCGCACTCCACTATCTGAACGCCTGGTGACAGACTAGAGATCAGCGAGTTCAGTGTTGCATCCGTACGCTGCAGATAAATTTTCAGCGCAAAAAGAAACTGTCGAACAATTACTGCGATGCAGATTCATTAAAAACTCCAAAACCAATTGCAACCTGCGACAAGAGCCGCCTTTTGTTACTCCGCGGCCCAGCCGTTAAGACGTTTCGCGAGGTAAACCGGAATCGTCCCTAAGCGACTGAGAATGAAAGAGAAGTGACTTGTTTCCCAGGTAATGCCCTAGCACTGATCTGAATAGATGATACCCGGCTGAAAAAATTACAGCCAAAAAATCACATTTTGAAACCAGATAAGATAACAACCCTTTTTCGATCAGCCATTTCTCATTTTCCATGGTAGGTATCTTGTTAAAATTCGAATTGTGAATTAAGTGTCTCAAAAAAATTGAAGGCCCTTACCTACAAAGCGAAAATCTTCAAAATTTTTCCTCGTCCCTCGTTTACTTCCCTAGCTTTCCAAGCTATTCTTTGTGCCTTCTGCACAGCTTTGGTTGGAATTTCCGCCAGTAACATTAAACTACTGTGAACGGAAATAGGACAGACTAATCTTTTGTATGTACACCCCATGTAGTATAATTAAGCTATCGCATTGCTTCTAATTAGTAATATGTGCTCAAGTATTAGAAAGGTCTGGCCAGACCTTGCAAATTACTGGCGTCACATTTTTAGAAGCAACTACAACAATAGCAACAGCAACAGCAACAAAACATATAAACAAAGATTTTATAAGTGAAATGATTTCATCAATTGCAAAAAAAAAAAAAAAAAAAGTGACGAAAAAGTGATACAGAGCTTGGAGGCGATCATGATGATTTTACAGTTTCATCGCCTCGGGCATAAAGGGCTCTTTCTCTGTGGTTCAATTTTAGCATTGGTTTAAATTTTTTTTCTCTTGGTTTGTAGTGCGGTAATTTACGATAATAAGTTTAAAACAAAGGAAAATAAAATTCAAACCAATGGTAAAATTCAACCAAAAGATCAGTATATTATATAAGACCATATAAATTCAGTCGCGTTAAGTATACTAACAGAAAAGCAATAAAGAGGTCCCCAGCAAACGAGGCATGTTTGCATGAGTTTTCGAGACCAAAACGACACTGAAGCTAAGTATTAATGAAATTCTCGTCTCATCAAGTCTAAATCTAAGCCTTTTTGAAACCGGCCCTAATGCTCGGGTCATGCTCGTCTATTATACAACTAGAGGCTGATGGGTTTATAATAGTTTTTCCCTCAGGATTATCCCTAAGGAGGTTTATAATAGTTTTTCCCTAAGGATTCTGAATACTGTACTGTCCGCACTGGGTTTACCATCTTTGCTTTTTTTGGTAGTAAGGCAAATTATTAATCTGGCCGCCCGTTGAAAGTTGGGAGAGGGGAAGATGGGGCGAAGAGACGGCTGACACTATAAACTACGCTGTACCAAGACGAGATCCAAAGCCTAACCTAACCCTAACGTTCAGTAACACTTTATCCCAAACATATAAGCATTTTTATACATCAAGTTGTGTAACAAGACGAGGTCCAAAATCCTAACCTAATCATAACGTTCATGATTACAGACAAGTTTGGACAAGTCCTATCACGTCACAGGTGATTTTACTGACTCAACAATTTGTTTTCTATTTTCGATTATGACGTCAAAAACCTGCAAAGAACCAGCAGTGAAAGATAAATCTATGAGGATGGAGAAGAGTCTGCTTACATGTTACAAAATAGGCTGAACACTATCTCTTTCAATCATACAACTCTTAGTGCTCGTACGTAGGCAACATGCAGAAAAAATCGATGCACTATTTGGAACAATTTTCTTACTGACAAGAAAAGCTTCTGAAAAGTTTTCATTGGAATAATATGTACAATCCAATGATTACTACAGAATTACCTGAAGTCGCAGACCGTTTGATGTTGTAGAAGAAATTCAAATGGAACTCTTAATTCATCAGCACAGGCTACCTGCATGGAATAAAAGTTTTGTTTTAAAACAGGCTTTTCAACGTTGGTTACCCGTAATGAATACTCGATTATTACGTATTGTTTTATATCTCTTCGAACCAATAGCGTTTGCGCTATGCAATGCGTTTGCAATGTAAACAATTAGACTTTTCAAAGCTAGACGCCACCATTTTTCCTTTGTTAAGCATTCTAATGTAGTATTACTTGAGCACGTACACAATTTTAAACATGTAAACCGTTAATTGTGACATCTTATAATCATTTCATCACCGTTTCATCGAACTCTCATCTAACTGTCATTGATGTAACATAGGGGTTTCATCGGAACACTGTATTCTATTAGCAAATGGAATACCAATTGACATGTATAAAAAATACAAGGCTTTATGTGATGCGTCTTAACCCTAACTTTTTACGAGATAGTTCAATAAAATTCACACATTTGTTACAGTTCAGTTCTCTTGTTTATTGGTGTTTTCCATTGTATCAGGGGCACCCAACGACAATTTTCGGAAAATATCTGTTCGGAAGATGATTTGAGATCTAGAATTTTCGGAACATTTGTTGTAAAATTTCTTGCTTGCCTGCCTCTCCTAGGATTTTCGAACATCTAACAAATGGTATAATTGCCTATTTTTAACGGATTTTTACCCTAAAAAGGTCACCTAGAATTTTCGGGAGCCTTTTTTCTGGCTGGAATTTTCGAAAAGGTAAGTTTTGAACCCTATAATTTTCGGATCACTAGACTTTCAGCTAGGAAATCCGAACAGATGAAAAAGTTTTAGGATATAAAAATATGCCTATATCTACCGTTTAAACACTAAAATACGTTTAACAATGCTATGTTTAAGTGGTTTTGAACTATATTCTCGTTGGGTGCCCCTGTTGTATTACACACTTCACTATATTTTGCACGTAATTCAGCTAATTCTTTCTGCAACTGAGTCACAGTAGGTTTTTTCAAGGTATTGACACGCGCCCTCAGCTTTTGGTCCTGAAGTGTTTGATAATGTTCTTGATCTTGCACGAGTTTTTTCTCTCCATCCTGAATCATTTGATCCAAAATAACACATTGTACTTGATCACACGCTGCATTCACAATCGCTTGACTCTCAGGTGAACCCATTTTTGGGTAAGGTTTGATAGATTTCATACGTTTTGGAAACGTCCCACTGTTGAGATATTTTCTAAAGGCTTTGATTACTCGCTGACGGTATTTGATACGAGCTTGAACGGTCATACGTTTCTGACGTTTCTCCTTCATCGTTGTTTCTTTGATGTTTCATTCACAACACAGATGTTTTCTACAGCAGACATGATGTTACCTCTATTAGTTTAACGTAATAATATACCGAAAGGTAGAAAAGAATCGCAACTAACATCTAATCATTCATTATTATTATTATTGGGAATAATACTACCCTATATACTTGTGAATTTTCACCAAATCAATGGTCTTATAACAAAATAGATGAAATCATGGAAGCCATAGCAGATCAGTTAACGATGAAACAAAACTTAAACCGAGGGCTGATGATAAAAATTTCTCTGTATGAATAATTGTTTGTGAATAAAAATAGGGTTTTAAAAAGTATCTCCTAATCATTTTAGACCACAGATCGTTTCATCGGGGTTTCATCGGGGTTTCATCGTGACAAAATTGAAAAAAGAAAAAGTATAAATATGCTTAGACATAGTGAAAAATGCACAGTTACGTTTACACCTCACAGCGTAAACATGTCGGTTAAACAGGGAAGAATTTGCCCTATTTGCTTTAAAGAGAATCTGTATTATTTGAATGACCATTTGCGTCAAGTCCATCAGTTATACAGTGACGAACGAAAACCTTGGTTAAAAGCTGCTGTTTTTTCCGACACAAAAACGTTACCTTATTTCCCAACTCTTCCTTTTTGGAGTATGCAACAGCAGACTATGGGTTTGAATTCACCATTGTCTCAACCACAAGCTCAAACTCAAAGCAGTAAACCACGAAAAGTAGAAAAAGCTCTAACGAGAGTTCCAAACAGATGTCTAGAGACGAGGCCTTACCCAGACTTTAAATTTAATCACGTGTTTTCCATGCTGGTAGTAGGACCAAGCCAGTGTGGGAAAACACACTGTGGAGAAGATCTTAACGGAAAATTGTATCCATTATCCAAACAAGAAAACGAAACACATTTACTGGTTCTACAACCAATGGCAGCCACGCTATACGTCATTGCAATCTGCCTTTGATGAGGAAATACAATTTACCCAAGGGTTACCAGAACCCAGTGAAGACTTGCATGAAATCAACCCAAAGTTTAACAATATACTGGTGTTTGATGATTTGATGGCTCAGGCTACCGATAGCCCAGTGCTATCGAAATTATTTACGCAAGGGCGTCATCGCAACGCGAGTGTCATTTTGCTGCTTCAAAACATGTTTCCCAAAGGAAAATTCAAGTGATAGAAAGCAAATTGACATTATAGCTGAATGGATTTTTGCAAAAGATCGACCCAATTTTATGTCTGTGTATGGACGTGTAACCGCAAAGCCTTATGGTATGTGTTGATAGACAATCAGCCCAAAACCACCAGCGAAAAACAAGTGGTCTCTGATTTGTTTGGTCAATGTCGAAGTTACCCTCACATAAGTACACACATCACGCAAGAAGTAAACAGAGGTACGTACCCCTGAAAAGATTGAACCACTCAAACCAGCTGTACAAAAGGAGCAAGTAAAAAGCAAAGTAGAACTTGAGAAACCACTCGCTAAAAAACAGAGAAAACAACAGTCAAAACCTGCAAAGAACAAGCGAGTGAAAGCAAAACCAAAGACTACGAAGAAGAAACAACAATAAAACGTACACAACAAGCTATCTATAAACGCAGCGAAAGCTTTGAGGAGGAACCCAGTGGGAGTTCTGAGGAGGAACCGTTGACTGATTCTGACCATGATCGTTTGGTTGCCCTTTGATAAAAAAACTAAATGAATTTGCTAGACGAGCCCATCTTGCAAAACACCCCGAAGAAAAATGGATTTAACTCTAAAATGATGTACGAATAACTGTAATAAGTTTTGTCAATAAAACATGTTTAAATCTTATGATGTGTGTAACTTTATACCTACGATTGTTCCCATACATGTTACTATAGCGGACTGCAGAGGAAACATAGTTGAACAATTATAGTGATAACAAGAGCATTTACCTGAGTTTAGTAATGAACATTCTTTTGATAAAAACGTCTTGTTATTAGTTGAATAGAGAAAAATACAGCACCTTTTATAATTCGACATACAGTCACCAAATAACGATTAAAAGATCGATAGATCGGTAGAACTCTGAAGTACTTTGTTTTAACACTAGTACGGCAAAACCTCAATATTTTTCTAAATTTCCATCAAATTAGCCTCGCACAATTATAAAGAACAACCCTCAATATTTTTAAGGGTCAGACAGAATGCAACCTAAATACCTTAGCAGCTTATGTCTATATTTTTCCTCTAAACACACTTATATACTTAAATAAAGGACTTTTTTTTTTATTTCTTAAAATACCGCCTAGTATTTAAATTAAATTGCCCGTGGGGGGAAATCTCTATTCCTCATAAGCTCGGCTTCTCGGAGATTTCCCCGCCACAGTCGCTCCTCTCAAGTAATGCACAAATTTTAAATTTAATGTTAATTAACCTATTTATTATCGCTTTTATTTTGCTTGTAATTTATTGTGTGTGGCAAAATAATAAAAATAAAAATAAAAATAACATGTTTTAGAAGTGAGAAAGGCAGTAAACAATTGCACGACTACAAATCCAAAAATAGAGGATATGGAAACTTGTACACACGATCCACAGATCGATCGATCGGTAGAACTCTGAAGTAGTTTGTTTCAACACTAGTACGGCAAAACCTCAATATTTTTTCTACGTTTCCATCAAATGAGCCTCGCACCATGATAAAGACCAACCGTGAGTCCCTCTGCTCACAAAGCCGATGCATGGTTAAACGAATTTGGAAGGTCGATTCGAGCTAAACAGGAAGAGACAGAGAGGAGACAAAAATCCTTTAAGGAACTGTGCGATGAGTCCAATGAAGCTCGCAAAAAGGTCGGGGCTCTGACCTATTCCTATGATACCTACCGTACATATGGTACGGGTATATTTTAAAAAGAGTGTGTCAATAAAGAATTGTAATTTTAAAAATGTTTTTGAGTGGTTAATGTATCGAGCTCTAGCCAAGCTCCTATGTCCCCAATGCGTTCCCTATATCCCTGTAAATCCCTATGAATTGTTTGATACCATGATGTCCGATGGAAAAGGGAATTGGGGTAGACGTGTCCTGTTCGTCGATTGGTTAGCCGGGACCTTTGGGAACGGGTTGGTCAGCTTATATGGTTCCATATAAGGAGAAGAGAAACGGCTCAACATCAAACCTATCATGAAGGTTAGGGTTAGGGTCAACACGCTAACCAGGTTAGGGTTAAAATGCTAAGAAATTCACTTCACTAGACCTAAGTAATATACGGGGTAAGTATTGTTATGGTAACCATTTGAAAAATGGTTACCATAACAACATTACGTCATGTTGTGGTCACTTCGTGATCACAAAATGACGTAAACCCGATTCACCCCGTATATTACTTATTTCCCATGGTTCTTGCTGCGCTTGCATCGATGGGGGCGGTACTGCTGACCAGAAACACTGCTGAAACAGGTAGGTAGAAAATAATTGAAAAAACCCAGCAAACTGCAAATTCTTTTTTAACCTTTATTAACGCCGATAACGTCGGATTTGTGTGTATAGTTTTTAATCATAATCTGTTGTTGTTAAGCAGTAAGAAAGTAAACTTGTTGGAAATGTAATTAACAATTATTCCACGAGTGCGCGTTTGATATAAGTTGGCTATAATCATCTCATATCCAACAAGCGTGAGTGGAATAATTGTTTTATTAAAAACGCTTATAAAATATCGAAAATTCTTTTCGACTTTATTTGTAAAAACAACCGATTTTCGGTTTGTTTTTAATTTTGAGCAGATGCCTACAGATACCATATTTGGAGAGCATGATATGATGGATCATATACCATGATGGCTAAGCCAATCAGAGCTCTAGAACTGCATTATCCAATGATTCAGTTTTTAATAATACCTATTAGCAAATGTGCAATTGTATGAAGATTACATGTTCTGTTTCAGGTTTTTTTTGTCGGAAGGATCTTAATGGCGCTGACAGCAAAGTTTTTCATCACAGTCTCTTTGAACGCCATTTATGTGTATTCTGCGGAATTATTTCCAACCGTCGTCAGGTATCGTGCTACCTATGATCCATAATTTAAACCCGAAAAAGGTGCAATTAATAGGACTGATAGCAAATGCCACGCATTAGTTTTTGGCTTTGACGATTGGTCAAGCGTGCACAGGGGTTGTGGAGCCGGCACTTTGTATTCCACCTTTTAGTTATAAAGTAATGTTCCACACCCCAGTTTCCCGCGCGTTACTAAAGCTGCAACTTTTTTGTGTTCTCTGCAGTTTCGTCTTGTTGATTATTGTAGACTTTGCATCAATTACAGGCCTCTAACAAACTCCACAGACTGTGTCACGTGTTTCTCGACCCTTGAGCCTCGTTTTCTTTTCTGACTTGATCAGTTAACTTGTAGATTGCGAGCAGTCTCCGTTTTTCTTCAGATTCAATCTCGTACCTCGAGTCTTCGTCCCTTACTGCGCATGCTGGCTTGTCGAGTTTCCCGACTGCTGGTCAAGGGGAACGAAGAAGCTGGGTAGGAGGGTGCGAACATAGCGCGTAGCCGCGAGACACTAGAAACTAGAGCGCCACTGCTGTCTCGAGCCTTCCGTCACGCGCGTGGTCATTTTCGTGTCTTGCGCGTATCGTTTAACGGACTAAGAAGAAGAGGGAACCTTTTTTTAGTCTAGAAAACGTGAAACTTCAGGGAAGAATTTCGAGAAGGATCAACTGGACCAAAAAATGGCATTTAAGTTCATTATTCTGATTTCCTACTTTCTTTAAGAACTACTGGAATGGGAACAAGCTCGGGAGCTGGAACGATTGGGTCTTTCTGTTCTTCATACATTGTTTGGTTGGTAAGTAAGTGCTTTTAACAATTATTATTATAACTCATTCAAAATATTTCCCCGATTCTGATTGGCTGAAAGCCCGCCGTAATTCATCAAAACCAGCGACTGATGACCAAATTTGGAAGACTTTGCGTTTACTGAACCGATGACGTCAAAAGTGCAGCTTTCTTGCAGGTTGATTGACCGTTAACCGAGAAGACCTGGGGACGAGGTTGAGTTCTTTTAAATATGAAAACAAAAAATGGCGGACATATCATTCGTTTCAAGAGTAAGAACTAAGCGAAATTATAGCTAAAAAATAGCAAGAACTGAGCAAGAAGACAACTCACGGCGAAGGGCGACATCTGCTATTTGGAGAATATTTGCAGACCTGAACAACCCTAAACGTGCACCATCGAAAATGAACTTAACGTCGATGGATCGATAAAGGTAAGCATGTTTTAGCTTTGTTTGTAACTAGGAATATTTTGAAAGAATAAGAAAACAATTATTGAATTCGGCTTTCGTATCATATGAAGAATTTTCTCTTGCCGAAAAGAGTTCCAAGCGACACTAGGTACATAGTCAAATACATTTTCTGATGTAAAAAGTACCATTTCCTTAATTTTAATTTGTCATTTTGCAGATCCCAGGGAGTCTATTTTTAACAAACAAATTATGTTTTGAAACTTTTTTGGTTTAACGATTATTTTGTTCAACAGACCCGATATCCACCCACTCCTGCCCTATGGCATTATGGGTATTAGTGCTTTCGTGGCAGCCGTTTGTGCTTGACACTTCCGGAGACTAAGGACCAGCCCACAGCGGAATTAGTTCGCAATGATGTCAATGACGCAGCAGTAAAAGAACGAAAAGACGACCTTGACAGAGAGGATGAGAAGGTGGAATTTACTTCAAAACTGTAAAAAACACAGTAGTACGTGCTGTGTTTCTTGTCTACCGCCTGAAAAGAGGAAACGTAACACTTATACAAAATGGTTGAAGTTGTATAAAGTCTTCATAGCCTGTATGGCAGTGCAAAGTATTTTCCCCGCGTGTTTCAAGTTTCTTTTTTTGACTATAGCCTGGGTACCAAGTTTTCTCGGGGATCGAGGGTTTTATTGGCACTGGTTTATTCTGGAGCAAACCGTGTCGATGTTCACATTTTGAGTTGGGTACCTGTGGCTGTAGATTACTTTTCTTTTCAATCTATGATGCTAGCAATCAGGCTCAATTGATTACTCATTGATGACATTGATCATTGATCAATTATGCCTGGATATGCGCACGTTTCAGAGAAGAAGGGGCATACAAAAAGTTCAAGTGCTGATTAAAATTCCCTTTGGTGAGGTCCAATACAAATAGTGAAGATTGTTACCATGCGTTACGCATGCAAGGTACGTTCGATTCAAAAACAAATATTGGGAAAGGAATTAAAGAAATGCAGCTCATAACTTTGCTGTCTACAGGGCTGCACAATTTTCAGTACTAACCAGCGTGTTTATTTAGTAAGCAAGGAACGAAAGCAGGATGGCTGATATAAAATCCTTAGTTCAGGTATCGGTCGCTGTTTTACTCTCGCTGTCCATCGTAGATTCTTGTTCGCTTGGTTCTGACTGTGCCTCTTCGGAGAGCATCGACCTAGTGAGATGCTGCAAGGGTGAATGCATCGACAAGTACACCAATTGCCCGCTGGGGACAGAAGATGCAATAATCGCTCTTGTTTTTGTCTGCGTTGTGATTGTTGTCGTGGTCTGCTCGATCTACTGCTGCTGTTCATGCCTACGATATCGACAACATTCAACAGGAAAACTTAGAATGCGAAATGCACCGCCCTATCAGAAGCTCATGAACCACTCCAACGAAACTAACGTCACTAACAAGGCTGCTTCTTCACTAAGCGTCGATGTGTTTTACCCACAGCCCTCATCACCGGTGCAGCAGTACGCTATCAGACACCCAATGGAAGTCAAAGATGATCTTGACGGATTTGCATAACTCAAAGGCGACCTGTAATTTTCTTTTTAGGATTTTATACACGAGGAATATAGCTAACTTAGCGGGCGGGGGAGGTGTTTCCACCATCTCCCATCGAGCGAGAGCACTTCTCTATACCGACTGACATGAGAAGGATTACCAAGATACCGTGTAATAAATTCGTAGAAAAGGTGTTAATGCTAGAGTTGAGGGGTCAGGAACCTCGCGAATATGCGTGATTCCATGCGTTTGTTTTTCACATTATTGCAAGATGACCAGATCAATGGGACGATATCGCATACGTGAATAATTCAGTCTAGCATTGTGTTAATGAAATTGTTACCCAGTCAATCTAAAAAAGAACTATACCGGTTTCCTTATAATCTACAGGAGAAGTTGGCGCCTGCCATTCATTCTTCGGTCATTTTCCTTGGTTCTTTATTGGCCATTTTGGTGCAAGTTTCCCGTACTTCCTTATAAGAGGCTAATGAGGATGTGCCGCTGGATGGGGTTGCATTTTCACGACTGGATTGACTATAATGGGGTTGCATTTTCAATAGGGTTAGAATGGGTCGCACATTTTCGAATTTTTGAGGTATGAAAGACACTTTTATTGATGTGTATTTTTCACCCCCCCGCAAGCGAGGAAAATGATCTGGTACGTTTGTAACCGTAAATATGAAGAACTTTCTTACCAGAATGTTTGTACTGTAGATAAAAAGTAAAGTGGTAAAGTGTTCTTCATTCACTTAAAAAAATGGGTCAATGCTGGATAGCACCATGGGACTGTATGTATGCTTTTCACTTTTCACATTTCCCATAATATACCTTGTTCCCCCTCCCCCCTCCCCCACCAACCAACTAACAACAACAAACATTGTCTTAAATTCCTCCTGGAACGACTGTACTACCCAGAAGAACTGGAAACAATGATTATGCATATTTTTTAGGTGGAGGGACGGGGGAAGGGGGCAAACGAGGTGTACTACTGGTAATGTGAAAATGGTAAATTGGCTATTACGAGGTTGCGCAGGAAACTGGACATCTCCTTCCCCCAAAACATTCCCATAGTGCAATTAGACAAATCACCTTGCCACTCAGGGACGGACACATTCCCTTCCTATATGTCTGATTGCAGGTAAAGATGGACGGTGCAGGTAGTTAACTGTATGTTACTTCAGAGTAAAAATAGAAGGCACAGGCCAAGATGAAAACCATAATAAAGTCAGAAGTGTACTACCGAAACAGGTAGACTGCAAGTTCAAAGACAATCGTGACAGTTGATTATGGCGCCAGGTCACGTGGCTTTGTTTGTCGAACCAAGGAGGTGAACTCACGTGCTCGCGCATCAGAGTGATCAGAGTTTTTTATATTGCGCTAGAAGGTTGTAACCGAAAGAACTTTCATCGACTGACTTTCCACGAACGAAAACTTCTCCTTTTTGGTGGACACAGAACACCATTATGCATTTTACTTCACTTGGCAACCTATCTTTGGCAACCTCGTCCCCAGTGCACTTTTCCCTGGCTTTGGAGGAGGGGCGCCCCACCTCCAAAGCCAGGGAAAAGCGCCTTAGGGCGATGTTGTGGGCGCTTTTCATTCAACCCAAAATTCCGGTAATTTCGGTTGCTACATCAAATGGAACGGACCATTTCGGTTTAGTCCGACCGGAATATTCAGGATCAGCTTTGAAGGTGGTCCTCTTTGACCGGTCTGGTCTTTTCGGTCGGTCGGACCGAAATGTCCCTTTCCATTTGACAAAATTGTTGTTCCCAGTACCGCTCTTT
Source organism: Porites divaricata (assembly GCA_038088405.1). Lineage (NCBI taxonomy): Eukaryota > Metazoa > Cnidaria > Anthozoa > Scleractinia > Poritidae > Porites > Porites divaricata. The sequence continues at coordinate 4,751,952 of JBBMOI010000004.1, forward strand.
TGTATCCTGCTTACAAGAACAATAACCAGACGCGCAGTGGCTTGTGTCGGGTCTGTGCAACCGGAATGTACCGTTCCATTGGGCACATGGAATTTTCGAAATTTCAAACCGGAATTTGTGTTGAATGGAAAGCGCTCTGTATCTTTGGCCCACCAAACGCTCAGGAATGTGACCATGTGAGTTCACCGTTTTGGTTTGACAAACAAAGCCACGTGACTCGAACCGTTAATGTCTGGCTCCAAAATCAACTGTCACGCGTATTTCTGAATTTGCGGTCTACCTATTTCGGTAGTATCTAATGAATCTGGAGCAGTCTGAAATGTGGATTGGAGTGTGTCAAAAGATTTGGCCACGAACTTGGTCGTAGATCCACCGTCAACTGGGGTAAGGGCGAAGGCGACGGCAGAGAAAATATATACATTGTAAATGAATTCACTTTTTTCAAACTTTGTCATATAATAACATCTTTTATTGATAACAAAGCTAAACTAAAGAATCTTAATTACAATCAATTTCACTTAAAAAACTATTCAAGTCAAAACACTATTTACATAATTCCTTTCGATTAAAAAAGAGACACTTAATTTCAATTAAAAAAATTCATTCCAAAAAAGAAAAAAAAATTCATAATAAAAAAATTTGCAATAATAAATTTAAAAATCAAGTATTACTTAAAAAAAGAAAAAACTATAAAAAATCTAGGCCTAAAATTATGAATATAGTTGTAGACCAGCTACAGCGAGAGTGAAGTCTTCTGAGACCTCACGTGATTTGAATGGATATCTAAAACCTCTGACGCATCTGTGTACAGATCTTATTACAACTCGCTTAAAATGCCAATTAAAGGTGAATTTTCCTGGAGTTGAATTATTGGGGACCACACCCAAGGTTAGAAAAAAAGAGAAAAAAGTCACATAAGGAATGTTCACGTCGTGGTCGTGCAGTCACGGAAAGGAAATGTACCTCAAAGAGTGCTTATGCAAAGTATTTGTTTTGCTTATAAACCTATTGCTTTTCGACGTTCTCGTTACCGTCGCCAATGAAGCTCCAGCCATCCTCGTTCCCAGGGTTTTCTTTCGAAAAAGAACCCTTGATGCTGGGGGGTGGGGTGTCGTGTGCGTTGTCGCGTTTCTTTTATAGGCCTTATTCAAATACTTCATCTTACTCTTCGTTTTACCTCCAAAAGTTGGGTAAGACGGCAAAATGCAGCTGCTGGCTAAAGACGCTGGTGATAAGTGACCTACGGGTGGAACCACCAAAAAATTGCGCACTGCGTGATCCACCCCGCGGGGTATCGGAAGTAAAGCAAGGAAGCAGTTACGCGAGCGAAGCGCAAAGCCTGGGAGGTAGCCTGCGATTATGCCCTCTCCCTTTATCTCTGTGATCTGTTTTCGGGAGGAGGGCGTTATTTTTTCCCTCTCGAGCCAAGAAGCGAAAAAAAATATATAATAACGCCTGATCTCAGGTTACCTGGTAGGAAAAAAGCATTGCCAAACAGTTATTCACGGTTATTATGGATGCAGACGAAATCCTTGAAGAGATTGGAAGTTTTGGATTTTTCCAAAGGCGAAATTCCGTATTTCTTGGTCTTATTATTTTCGTTTTGACTTTCCAAACGGTCTCGATGGTGTTTATCGGAGGTGAGCCAACATGGCGGTGTGCCATGAACAGCAGCGTTTGTAAGCAAAATGCAACGATCAGCCCAGATGACGATTATTATAAAGCACGATGCAACATGTCTTCAGAGGACTGGGAATTTACTGAGGAGTTTACTTCTATTGTAACAGAGGTAAGAATGTTTAATCTCTGAAACTACAAGCTATTCAATATTCAATAGAACTGATTTATGCAAAAATCTTCTTGTTAGCAAATGAAACTTAATTAAGCTTGATAATAAAAGCTAACTAGCAGAGGATTTGTAATATTTGTTGTGATAATTGGTTGATTTTATCGGTTTAAAACGATTTTTGTTTGTGTGAACTGTCTGAATTCTTTGCTTGTCTCATCCTGGAATCAGGGGGGAGGGGGTGGAGGGGATACACCCTTAACCCTTTAAGCCCTAAGAGTGATCAGCATCAAATTTCTCCTTGTAATATCAATGCTTTGTAAAACAGGGTGGTCATGAGAATCACGGACATGATCACATAAGATGAATTTGCTTGATATTTTATCAACTTCTTTCCACTACTTCTGTGTTTGTCAACTTTAAATACTCTTATTTTTTTGCAGTGGAATCTCATTTGTGGGAAGGAATACTTTGCCAGTTTGTCGCAATCAATGCTGTTTATTGGCTGGATCCCAGGAGCATTTATCATCGGAAGACTGTCAGACAAGTTTGGACGCAGACGTGCCTTGTTCCCAGCTGTCTTTGTTGTTGCTGTTACATCATTTGCCAGCTCTTTTGTACCTGTTTTTTGGTAAAGTAACATCTAATCTTTACATGCCAACCCTCCTGGATACATCACTAATCTCCCAGTCTCCCGTACGGGTCGCTTAATATTCCCTGGATAAAATCATATTTTGAGTTGAGTTAGTTTAGTTTGAAATTTAGCCAATTTTTAGCTCAAAACTTGAATTTTTCTTATTCGTAGTACGGTTTCTGGAGCATTTTGCACCTATTTAGTCACTGACAACGATTATTTCTGGCATCAAAACGATGATCGTGAATTTTGATGGTATCTAATTCATGTAATACTTCATATAATGTCGTAAATTTCCAAAGCAGGGGGAATGTTGGGGGGGGGGGGGGGGCTGGGGGGGTGGGCTAGTGAAAAAGAAAGAGTCTCCAGATTTTAGATCTCCAGAGGCTGCATACCTGACAACCCCCGGAGTACAAAAATCTGGAGACGTCTAGAAATCTTTGCGATGTCATTTTCGACAACGTCTGAATACTCTCCGAAAATCACCTGAAGGCCTTCCAAATGTTCCCGCAGTAGATAACAGTGTACGAAAGCCCCGCCAACTCTCTACCATGTGTTGTGAAATTGATTTTTGACCAATGATGCTAATCCTAAAATATATATCAATTTTATTTGATTGCTCTGTTTTAGGCTGTTTTACGTTTTCTGATCGAGAACAGCTCAAATAAGAGCACTTCTTGTTTTATTTTCCTTTTGGGCATCTCAAAAATAACGAAATAAATGAAAAAATTTTGAAAAAGGCCATGCGGTAGGTATTTCCGGGGAGATTTGGTGCTCTAACCGGGAGACCGGGAGATTTTATGAAAAACTTGGAGACTCCTGGGAAAACCGGGAGTATAGTTGGCAGGTATGAGGCTGGCATCTCTGCTAATCTGGTATTGCCTCTGCTTGCTATTGTACTCACTGATAACTTTGAGGGGTGATAAATGGTCCATTAAAATTTTTGACTGCTCGCAAAATTTTACCTTTGCTCGATTTGCTTACAAAATTTAAGCGAGTGCTCGCTTGCTTGTGCTCCCCAAATTTTTGCGTTGCTCGCAAGCTCGCAAAGCAAAGTTTTTATTTCTGCTTGTGCTCGCAAAAAAATCGCAGTGCTCGGCATGCTCGCGAATGCTTGCAAAGACCATTCATCACCCCTACTTTGAACACAAGCTAATTTTACCCCATATAAGGAAATACAAGACAGTGTCTTGGATTCTTGATTGCATGTCATGGATTCTGGATTTCAGATACTGGATTGCCAGATTCTTTCTGAGTGGAAATAAGATTCCAGATTCCAATTGTTAGTGGGATTCCGGATTCCTTAAGCTGTATAATTTTGGGATTCAAAACCTCATGCAAGGTTCTGGATTCCACAAGCAAAAATTTCCCAGATTCCAGAATCTGGCTTTACTTACATGGGGCGAAGCCAATACCCCGAAGTACATTTCATAATATTATTAAATGTTCAGGTTTAGAGCATTGGCTCGTATTTTAAGTTATCAATAAATATAATACGAAGTTGAGGTTAATTTATTGTTTAGTTTATAATGGTAGCTTGATCTTTGCCTTATCCATTAGCTGTTTGATTAAACTCTGAGTAACTTGATTGTTCACTCATGCCATCATTTTGTGTTGGTTTACTGATTCAAAGGTTGTTCTTGACCCTGCGAGGCATAACAGGTTTCTTCCAAGGTGGAGTTTACATTACTTTATATGTGCTGGTGACAGAGTTTGTTGGCCCCAAACATCGCAGTTTTGTAGGGACCTTGATGTGGATATTTTACACAAGTTCCCTAATCCTACTTAGCGGATTGGCATATGGAATACGGGAGTGGAGAACGCTGTCCATTGTGATCTCAGTGCCAGCATTTCCATTACTCATCTTTTGGAGGTTTGTATACTCTCAGAGAGGGGCTGACTGAATCCTTTGGTAGAATTACCTAGGAGCACTTGCCATCTGGGCATTAAATAGTGACGTTCCCATTATACTTCCCTATGCACCAAATACAGATTGTACCCCTCCAAGTTAAAGTCAAAAACTGTAAATAAGGAAATATCTGTGCTGCTGTCATTTTTCTTTGTGTTAAGAAATTATAAGAAGTTTACCATTTTGACCATCATTTAGTCAAGTTTTCTCAAATATAAATTGCCGTCTTGAAAATTATCCCCTCATGCTCTCTAGAATCCTTTTTGTTTTGCTGAGGTTTTCATACTCAGGGAAAATATCTCCAATTTTAAATCAAAACCATGAGAGGAAAGATGATGTTACACAGCTGTTATTGGATCCTTCGTAGCTAAGGCCAGAGTTAGACAAGTTCCGCTTGGTGTGGGAAGCTTGCATATGACTCCAGCTCGAGCGGCTGTGAAGGAGACTAGCCACCTGGAAACTTCCTCTGACATTTACCTTAAGTGATATTATCCTTTGTTGCATGAATGATGTTTTGGTATATAAAATTACCTAGAGATGAGTTGAACTTATAAAGTGTTTTAACAATCAGGTCCTTCTTTCCAAGGTGGGTTCCAGAGTCGTGCCGGTGGCTGATAGTTCACAAGAAAGCAGAAGAAGCTAAAAAGGTTTTTTCATCTATCGCTTCAGCAAATAACACAAAGCTTCCTGATGATAAACTGCATTTTGAAATGAGAGAACAGGCTGTGAATGAGGGTGGATTCTTGGATATGTTTCGTACAAAGACTCAGTGTGCCAAGACTCTCATTCTTTGGCTTTGTTGGTAAGTAAAAGTCTTCCCCTCTGTAAAATAATAGTGGAAAGTTTTTTATTAAAGTACTTGAGAAATTTAACCATTCAAGATGCTGTGGATCTTGTCTAATAGTTATGGTCTGTGGAACCATCACATTTGGTCTAATCCAGCCAATAAATCTATCCTAGACAACGAGGGACTGTAAGCTGGGGCCTGGGTATTTTTAGAAAACGTTTTGGAGGACATTTTGGGAGAGCTTAATAGCCTGTGAGTGGTGACAGATTACCAACCTTTTGTGGTTTACTCGCACATTACCCATGACCCTTGCAATGACATCCAACAAAATTACTGAGGAACTTTGTGGCAGGCAAGGAAAGCTGGAACCTTGCAAAAGACGTCAATGATGTATAATATTCCGTACCTAAAAGACTGGGTGCGCTGTAGTTAAAACTGTTGACTGGTTGCTGTCATTAAATTCATATGATTTCAGGTTTACTAATTCCATGGTTTATTATGGAGTTCTGTTGAGTGTTGGAGTGCTCGGTGGAAGTTTGTATCTCAACTTTTTCCTCACGAGTCTCATTGATATTCCAAGCAACCTTTTTGTGATATGGTTCATGGGCTGGTAAGTATGATAATGGTAAGAGTGTTCTGTAACTTCTGATGAATTCTTTTGTCAGACAGTCTCTAATACAGTGAAATAGTTGACTGTTAGTCATAAAGTCAGTCAGTCAGGAATCAGTCAGACAGTCAGACAGTTATCTGTCAATCAATCAGAGATATATAGTCAGGAAGACAGTATGGTAGGTAGAAAGTCCATATTAAAGACATGTATTTAGTACCCAAAATATACATTCACACAGTTTTAGAGAATAAGTTGGAATTGGGTGGTGACATTGTCAGAGAAACTGTCCATTAGACCACAGTTGTTAGAAGGACAGTCACAGTCAGACAGTAAGTCAGTCAGTCTGTCAGTCAGTTAAAACGCCAATGACCCTCAGTTTAAGTTGGTTAGACAAGTGGACAGCCATACTGTCTTTATCAATTCAACAGGACACCAATTAAATTGGTTGGGCTACCTGTTCATCATTCAATTTGATAGATGTAATTTATCATCAATTATCTAAAATACCACGCAGCCAACCGATGAAACACTATTAAACAAAGTAAAACTGATGCTGTCAAAGGAATGTGAGATTGGATCTCAATTTTCTTTCAAGTCGATATGAACTGATGTAGAAATATTTCTTTACATTTTTTTCAGGCAAAGGCCAATTTTGTGTAACAGGTTTTATGGTAGAAAGAGAGCGTTGATACTCTGTATGACCTTGGCAGCCGTGTTTTGTCTCATCGTTTCTGTGATACAAGAGCTGTCCGATTCAGGTAACAGCTCGCGCGATGTAGGTTGAATGATGCACAACACTGATTTACCGGTGTGTTCACACACAAATGAAACACTTTTTACCAACTTTTACGTTTGAACTTAGCGGTCCTGCCCTCTTGTGAAACAGGCTCAGATTGCGATTTACCGCAGCTTAATTAAAATTATCTTGCGAAGTTGTTTCCATCACCTTCACGCAGAAGTTAAACGAACGTGAACGTAAAACACTCAGCAGAAGATGTCAGAAGACAGTTTGTGAGTAATTTTGTAGTGCTTGTACACACGCTTTATGTACCTGCTTAAGTTTACCGGAAACCGTCAGGGGTTTCTTAAGTTTCTCAAGTGCAACTGATGGAGTGCGTTCCTGTTAATCTGCAGATACCTAAAACCCTATATCAAAGTATTGCTTATTGAACTGGCTTGTTTATATTTTTTTACTGCAGGCGTCCAAATCAGTTTTTGGTGTTTTGGCGGTACTTTAAGGGTCTCTTTTAGCAAGAATCAGATGAAGGGAACATATACTCTTGGGCTTAGTTTCTAAGTTTCTAACTTAAGTTTGTAGTCTTGGTAATTGCGTGGTAATTCATTATGTTTTCTTTTTTCTTTTTAGGTGTTACAGCTGTGCGCATCATTTTTGCAATTCTTGGAAAGTTCTGCATCAATGCATCTTTCAGCACAATTTATGTGTTTTCAACTGAGCTTCTTCCTACTGTTATCAGGTTTGACATTGTTATTTATTGACTAAAGATTTCAATTAACCACCACCCGGTTAGCTTAGTTAGAAGAGTGCCGGTCTGCTGAGCGGCCGGAACGAAAAACCAAGCTTCAGTACCCCTCCCTTCCATCAAAAAACCAAGGTCTTTGATCATGATATCTCTGACTCAGACCCTTTTTCAGTTGAGACGATCGCATCATTAGGTCGTGACGTGAAGCCGATGGCATTGTTCCCTTCTTCCTTACTCATCTGCGTGGAAGGGGGAGTTAAAAGAACCCGCCTGTTCAAAAAAAGAAGGGGGGGGGGGGGGTGTAGGCCCCGGTTTCATGTTCTATCTGACTTGCGCCGCTATTGGTCTGGGCGAGGTGAGATCAAACCTGGACCGAAGCGGCTGCATAGTGCGCTTTTGCTCTCTGAAGTCCGACCTCACCTCTCTGTAGCCTGCTGGCAAGCCCTCCATTTGGGGGATATTGTGAAAAGTAGACGTGCGAGAGGCTCGTGAGAGGAGACGCGAAAGCGGGGAGCATTCTTGCGCATCTCGCTTTGCTCGCACAAATAGGAGAATTTGCTCGTAGTTTAACCTCTCTGTTCGTTTCGCTCCCTATTACGCTGACCAATGGACTTGATTTACACAAAGGAACCAATCATGTTTCAAAGCTGACTTTTTAAAGAAAGCTGGGGCGCTAAGCGCGGGGGAAGAAAACGCGCGTGAGCAAGTCACAAAGTTTTTTCTTTTTTTGTTTTTGAAGGAACGTTGGAATGGGAAGCATGGCGGTATTTGATCAAACTGGAGCCAGCATCGCCCCGTTCGTTGTGTTACTAGTAGGTCCTTACATTGTTGTAGTTAGGAACCTTACGCCCCGACAACTCAAACGTCAGTAAAAAGGGAACTGAGAATTAACTTCACATCCTTACTGATCTTCGCGATTATTAAGAGTTAAGAAATTAAATGGCAGCTCAAGGGAGCGGATAGGTACAATTAAAATTTCAATCAAAATTTTCTCTGTATCTGACTTTAGCTTTAATCCATCAGCTACTTCTTCTTAATTAATCTGCTACAGCTGACCAAATTGACCAAATTTGAATTTGGTTTTGCTCTTTTTCCCTCATTGAAGTCAGTGACTGAAGTCGTTGAGGGGAAAATAGCAAATTTTTATTCTCACATTTTGTCGCGATTATTCCAGCTCACTTTAAATGCCAAAGGGCGGGTGAAATTCGCTGGAGTTTAATTTTAGTCAACCGCGCCAAAGTTTAGAAAGAGAAGAGAAAGGAAAATTAGTTTTTTTGAGCTTACGTACCCCATACAACGTCCATATAACGCTTCAAAAGGCGATTTCACGTCCTTTGCAGTGCCGACGGCGAAGAAGTGTGTGATCCTCGTGTAGAGTTGTGAGCCATGTCCAGCCCTGGCCATGAAATCCAGAGTTTCTTCACTTCTTACTTAGTTCCACACTTCTCAGAGGTGTTGAAGTGTGGAAAAGTCTGATTAAGTCAGGATAATGTCATACTTTTCCCTAGTCACGAAACCTCTGTCATTCTTTACTTAGTTCTACGCTTCTCAGAGGTGTGGAAGTGTGGAAAAGTCTGACAAACTAAGGATATTGTCACACTTCTTCCCTATGCACGGCGAAACCTCTGTCATTCTTTACTTAGTTCTACACTTCTCAGAGGTGTGGAAGTGTGGAAAACTCTGACAAACTAAGGATATTGTCACACTTCTTCCCTATGCACGGCGAAACCTCTGTCATTCTTTACTTAGTTCTACACTTCTCAGAGGTGTGGAAGAGTGGAAAAGTCTGACAAACTAAGGATATTGTCGCACCTCTTCCCTAGGCAGGAACCTTTTGTCATTCTTTCCTTAGTTCCACACTTCTCAGAGGTGTGGAAGAGTGGAAACGTCTGACAAACTAAGGATATTGTCGCACTTCTTCCCTAGGCACGAAACCTCTGTCATTCTTTACTTAGTTCTACACTTCTCAGAGGTGTGGAAGTGTGGAAAAGTCTGACAAACTAAGGATATTGTCGCACTTCTTCCCTAGGCACGAACCTTTTGTCATTCTTTCCTTAGTTCCACACTTCTCAGAGGTGTGGAAGTGTGGAAAAGTCTGACAAAGTCAGGATAATGTCATACTTTTCCCCTGGTCACGAACCCCTTGTCATTCTTTACTTAGTTCTACACTTCTCAGAGGTGTGGAAGTGTGGAATAGTCTGACAAGTTGAGTTAAAAAGTCGCACTTTCCCTGAGTCACGAGAAGTTCAGTGCTCTTTATGAGCACTTGGTTTTACTTCTGTATGGTTTTTTACATTTTTCCTTAAGAGCTATTTTTATTTTGAATAGAAGATATAACCATTGTTTCAATGCCAGCTGTTGAAAGAAACTTAAAGTTAAGAAATCCGATATCCAACCAATCTTTCTTCCTTATCAGTATGCTTCAACTTTGATCATTGTTAGAGCAAGCCATAAGATTACTCAGAACAAACTCTTCTGAGAAAACGTTCGAAGAGAACATAACTAATTTCAAGCCAAGACTCCGTATGAGGGGTTATAGAGATAAAGTGATAGATAAACACCTATCAGAAGTCAAGCATCACGAAAGAATGTCGGCTTTGCAAACAAAACAAAAACGCACAAGAAAATACTACCATTCGTGACAGAATATCGCCCCTCAGTACCGAATCTAAAAAAAATCATCATGCACAAATGGTATCTTATAGAAAACCAACCGTTGCTAAGAGAAATCTTTAAAGACCCTCCCATAATATCTTACAAAAGAGGAAAGTCACTACAAGATATACTCGTAAGAGCTAAACTGTGAAGGTAAGATCAAAGCAACAGCAACTGAGCCAAAGATAGACGTGAATAGCCTGTCAACATTATGAACAACTCAAACTATTAAGCTTTAAGGTCAAAGATATACAACAACTTGGCCAAAGGGAGTCGTGTATGGCCTGTCAACATTATGTAACAACTCAAACTATTAAGCTTTAAGGTCAAAGATATACAACAACTTGGCCAAAGGGAGTCGTGTATGGCCTGTCAACATTATGTAACAACTCAAACTATTAAGCTTTAAGGTCAAAGATATACAACAACTTGGCCAAAGGGAGTCGTGTATGGCCTGTCAACATTATGAAACATATTTGAAAATACAAATCAGTTTACACGAGCTAGAGACACTGTTTTCCCATCAGAATGTATCGTGAAATGCAGATGATCCCAGGAAATTAAGACTGAATTGTCTATTTTTTTTTCCTTTAATTGTAGCTCGAAAAGGAAAAATGGCCGTGAAAGCGCATTAGAAGTGACTACGGAATCTCCCAGGCGCTCGCCTCGATTAGCGGGATCTCCGACAGACGCAACACCACGCTCGGAGGCGAGCGGTTCGAGGCCAAGAAACCTCGAAAAAGAATTCACCTTAGGGTGACTCTCTAAAGATGAAGAGGAGGGTGGACCATGCAAATATTTAGTATTGTCACGTGCCGTAGAGATGACATAAATATTGCCGACCCTATAACACGCACCTAAACAGTGATCCTCTTTTTCCATAGAGCGATCTGCAGCTAGCTACTCTAGGCCGATAAGTCACAATTATTACTTCATGCAGTATTCTGTATATTTTTGGACCAATTTAGGTCATGAACCTGATGAAGGAATAGAGCAATGACAATTGATCTGAGCATTTATAAACTTTATCATGTCGATCTTAAAGCGAGGAAGATAGAATGCACATACTCTGCATTCTTTACAGCCTATTTTTAGCGTTGTCACGATCTTAAGAGACCTACTCCAATAACTCAAAGTTGTACCCAATTGAAATCTCCCGGGATTAAGATTCTTTGTGTATTGTATTTGCGTTATAATGTGGCATTCACATTTAAATGATATGGGAATTCCTGAAACAAAACGTTTTAGTCCCAAAGGGTTTAAATTGGTTGCAACATTGAGTTAGCCGGATAGTTGTATAGGAAGTAGAAAAACCCAGAAAAAGACGCCTCATATATGGCTCATTAAGAAGAGATGACGTTGTTGAGGTCTCCGTTGAAAAATAAATAAATAAATAAACGAGGATAAAGGACTGACGGGGACTTCGTGACAGAGAAAACGTAGGCTTTTTTATGCTCGGATATTCAAACAGATGGCAGTGAAACAAGGCTAATATCTTCTAGTCACAGAATTCTTGTCTAAATATAAAAAAAGCATTTAAAAAGATGTAAAACGAGTTGCAGGAATAAAACCAACTAATACTCGCACTGCGCTTTATTCTCATTCCATACATACGACTGCGGGAAAGTGCGACAATATCCTGACTCTGTCAGACTATTTCACACTTCCACACGTCTGAGAAGTGTAGAACTAAGTAAAGAATTACATAGGTTTCGTGACTAGGAGAAATGTGTAACATTATCCTTTGTTTGTCAGACTTTTCCACACCTCTGAGAAGTGTAGAACTAAGTAAAGAATGACAGAGGTTTCGTGACTAGGGAAAAGTGTGACATTATCCTTAGTTTGTCAGACTTTTCCACACTTCCACACCTCTGAGAAGTGTAGAACTAAGTAAAGAATGACGGAGGTTTCGTGCCTAGGGAAGAAGTGCGACAATATCCTTAGTTTGTCAGACTTTTCCACTCTTCCACACCTCTGAGAAGTGTAGAACTAAGTAAAGAATGACAAAGGGTTCATGACTGGCGGAAAAGTGCGACAATATCCTTACTTTGTCAGACTATTCCAAACTTCCCTACCTCTGAGAACTGTAGAACTAAGGATGAAAAAGGAAAGTAGGGATCTTGTGGCCAGCGCTGGACATTTGTGAGAGTTGTTCAGTATCTTCAGAATTGTTGTTTTTATAAGAGCTATTACTTTTTGAAGTTTTCATTGCCTTGGCCGTCGTTGTTGCTAAAATTTCCTTTACATTGATTGACGTAGAGTGTTGAAAAATATCCAGGCAGCAAACTAGCTGAGGCAGGAGCCCATAATTCGGAGCGAGCAACTCCCGTAGGCCTATATCACAGCGTTTTCACGGACTGGTTTATTTTTAGATACGTTTCAGTGCACTTTTTCCCGCGAAAATGGAAGTTCCGCTCCGTCTGTTAGACCATGTCTGTTAGAGTATGTCAAAGGAAAACGAAAAGCAGTTTTAAAAAGGTCAAAAATACTATTTCAGTTTCAGGTCTTTTGGTTTGCTGGCTAGTTTGTAGGACTTGCAAGATATTCTAAATTCAAGCTTAAGTCGTTCTAAAAATAAAGTGGTCGATGAAAACGCCGTGCCACGAGTACCTCATGGAAATTGCTCTCTCCGGGTTTATGGACTCATGGTGAAAGCAATTTTTGTTTCCTTTTGGTTTCTTAGGGAAAGATCCATCCTGTGATTCCTTTCGCGATCATGAGTGGATTTGCATTCACTGCTGGTTGTTTATGTGGGTTACTTCCTGAAACTCTGGGAAAACATACTTTGGAAACGTTAAAAGATTCAACAGAGATGAATTCAAGGCAGGAGGGTGGCGCCAGTGAACAACTTATAACCACACCCGAGGATTTGGGTCCAAGGCCTATTTAAACTACCTGCGAAGGTCCTCTGACCATATCTGTTTGAGCCCCACAGGTTTTACTATTTTTATGCCAGGGTTGGCTTTAAAGAACTGTCTACTTTGCTCGTAAAGGTCTTTTATTCCCGCGGGTATTTTTATTTACCCTAGAGATGGTCGTGGCTTAAAGCTCCACCCGCACACGGAATCTAATAGTAACTACAGAACACCATCGGAACGAAAACCAAAAACGTAAAATATTGTTTGTAAGAATATTGCATATATTTTTAGATTTTTAATTCTAAAATATATAGCGCATTATTGCGCTCGAGGTACGAGAACGCAACCCCTTATTTCTGTTGGGTGTTTTGTGCATTATTGTCCTGTGCAATTAATAAGCGAGGCTTTTTCAGATTGCATTTGTGTCGACACGCATTTGCCTCGCTTTGAGGCGCTTGTTTAAGTTTTGCTTCACTTTGACGCGCTAAACTCACGTAATGATTCGAGTGTCCTCGGCGTTCATCTTTCAAACGTTTGCTGAGGTCTGCTATTCTGTCTCCGTAAAGCGTTCATCTTTTAAAAGTTTGCCGAAACTTCGTAAAGGGGACATATTTCAAGAGTTTGCTGAAGGTCTACTACTATCGATCTGTGTTTACTGAATCTTCCAAAGCATTCATCTTTCAATAGTTTGTATATGTAATCAAATGGTGACGAGTGAAATTAGGGAATAATTTCACGCGCGTTTTGTCCAAATCCTTATAATTTCCCGAACCTTTAGGCGAGGGAAACTTGCCTCGTCATGAGAGACCTCTGCTAGCAGGGAATTTTATAGTATTTTGCAGTAATCGATCAGTCTACATGTGGAATTCCCAATAAATAAAATTAATGATTACATCTGAAACGTTGTCAACTGTTTGCTTTTTACAGTACCTGGGCCGGCTTGTCCAAAGCTGGGTTAAGATAACCCAAGGTTAGTACGAAATTTGAATTCATTTCAGTTCAATTCACTGTTTTGTCAACAAGTTGATGATTGAAAAAAATTATCCGAACAAATGTTTTTGAAAAGGAAACCTGGGTTAAGCGCTAGTCGACCTTCGAACAACTGCGCCCTGTACATCGATTGCAACAGTAAACCAAATTTTGTCGGATGGATAGATTACCAAATTTTCTTAACAATGGAGTTCCGCTCGCGCGCGCTTTGGAGCCCTGCTATAAATGGTTACCCAAATCGAATTCGTCAGAATGCGTCCTAGTCTTGGTGTTTCTGTGGTAAGCCACAAATTTTCGAGGTATCGGGGGGCAGCTGCCGCTAACCAGCCCCCACTGATTTTATCAGGGGCATCTCGGCAGGAAAACTGGACTCCTTTCGATTCGATTTCGTTTCCGTAAGTGACGACAGCGGATACCTAATCAATGATTACCTCCAGGAGTTATACGAGTGATTTAACTTATTGTGATGTTATGTTATCTACCTTTCCTATTTTCTATAGCCTGCGAGCAAGCTCTCCATTTGGGGGATAGAGCGATTTTCGTATGACCTTGAAAAATGGTTTCGGTACAGTGTTCGTTATTTGTTTCATCAGCCAATAAGTGAAAAGATCAAAACAAGGACTCTTCGTTTTCCCGCCAAAGAAAACCCTAATATGGTGAAGGCATTGTTCGATTGGCCAATCGTGTTGCAGTATGACGTCAAAGCGAAGTATCGATTGATTTCTAGAAAGTTGTCGGGCATGACGTTTTTTCACCCTAGCGTTCGCTTAACCAACCAAAAGCCACGCGCGTTTGTATCCCTTCGATAAACCAATCAAATCGCTCTATTTCCGTTCGTTTGTCGTTTCTGTTTTGTTCACGCGCTTTCATTCAAGGTCATACGAAAATCGCTCTATCGTGAAAAGGAGAGCTTGCCCGCAGGCTAATTTTCTACTGCGATGTGGCCTTTTTTTACCTTGATATCTATTTACTAGCATTGATATCAGGGTAAAAAACGTCACATAAGAAAGGCAAAATCGATTTACTAGCGCGATGGAACATTTTCTACTTTGGTATCAATTTACTTCCTTGATTCAATTGAGGAAGTAATTATCAATTGACTATCACGGAAGTAAATTAATATGAAGGAAGAAATAGTTTCAACTCTTGCTTCGTGGACAGCACTCTTTTACAACACCCAAATAATACGGAAAGCAGCCAACTAATGAGCTCGCCTCTCGCGGTTGGCAAATTTTTAACACGCGGCTGACGTATTTACCTCGCTCTGCTATCCCTGAAGAAATTAAGGACTGTATCATAGAGATTTTTGTTCTTGGGCCATCGTAGTTTGATCAAAAATAAAACACAAACAGCGGTGATAAACATTCAGGTGAACATTGTGAGCTTTCGCATTTTTATAAATTATAAACATGACGTTTCGTTTCGTATTGTATTTCACTATTGAAAATGTATGTTGAATAGCATGCGAAACGTCAAGTTTATAAAAATGCGAAAGCTCACAATGTTTATCAACACTTTGTTTTATTTTTTTATCAAATTGAGGACTACTCAAAGTGCGTGCCTTTCACCACTAGCAGCCGCACAGGGGCTGTAGCATTTGAGGTTAAAAAAGGAAAGAAATTATTCAACTCACCCAACAGTACACTGCGCGTACTTTTTTTTTTTATTTGCATAATTTTACTTTTTCGCTTGGCGCGCGTGAATGACGACCGCTCGCGGGTTTACCCCACACAGTTTCCACGTCGATCATGTCGGTCGTGAAATTCAAGGCTGGCTCCTGGCTAGCCTTCGTGGAGCTCTCGCGCATAATTACGCTTACACGAAGACTAACATTTAAAAGCTTTTGATTCATAAGTGGATCCAGATGCATCACCCTATATATGGGCTACACGGGTATGTGCCGCTGTACAGGGAAAGCTTTTTCTCCGGAAGAGGGGAATATTTTACCTTACATTGACTCGGGAACAGAGTCCATTTTTCCCCATATTAAATGCCTGATTATTCTCGATTAAGCTTAGGTACAAAACTACACTATACGCCTCTTTTATCACTGAGCCAGCCACAGGAATAGGATTCCTATTTTTACAATTCTTGTCTGGCATTGGAAGAGGGTCGCAAATTCATTTTTTTTTTGTCTGGAACGCGCTCAGAGTCTCAGAGACTCAGCGGCACACCCCATACTGAGTAAATTTATAGGAGTAGTGCGGTCCGGTCTCCCGTCAGCCTTGTTCCCAGTGCTTTTCGTTTGGTTCCCGCATGAAAACAAATGAAAAATCGTCTTTCAACTTATCGAAAATGCTGTGTACAGTCTATGCTTTTAAAAAAGTGAAAGCCTCGTATGGCCAACAAATATCACGGACGCACAGGTAGGGAAACAACACTCTCACTCCCTCAGCACCGCCCCCGCGAGATTGCGAGGTGAATATGGAATAGCGGACTCTGGGGAGTGGGGCAGGACCCGGATATGGTCGCGTTCATCGTTGCGTGACCTTTGCCCCACCCAGAAACCACTCAAAGCTCAAGTGTTTGACCAATCGGATTACGTTCGTGAACATGGGTTATCCAATAAGAACGCACCCAGAAACAATGTTTGGAATGTATGCTGGAAAGCGTCGTTAGAAGTTCACGTGACTATGGTGAGCGTGGTTTCTGATCGGTCCACCATCTTTTAAGGCCTTGTCATGGATTCAAAATTATTGGTCTCCGTTTTGTGGCTCTTTCACTTTCTGGCAATCGTCTTTGCAGGTAAGAAACAGATCAGGCTTTGCAGAGATTGTCTTATGCTTGATTCTAACTCGAAAATTATTCAGTTCGTTGCAAAGTGTTATTCAAGGCGGGAACGCTGTTTTTCGACCCAACCTGCCCATCAACTTTAAATTATCGGTTATGTGGTTATCATCCATTAATGACATGGGTATATTAACTCTACTATTCGCTCTACTGTTTCTAGAGAGGATAAACATATTTGTGTTCCTACGTAATGTTAATTTTTGACCGAGAAAGGGGCTGTTTGGAAGCGGAAAGGTTCGATCGTGGTTTGTCAAACGCACTTGTTTTTGTAAAGTGATCGGTCGTTGCAGTGTAAATTATACTCTTGTTTTTCTGTTTCTGTATGAAAAGTATCACACGTGGCTTACATAGAGATCAGGACACAATGTATCATCACTCGAGGTTTTGCCTTGTAATTGTTGATTTCACTCACACGAGGCGGTCAAAAGATTCCGACTATTGCGTGATCTGTAAATTCTTGTTATTAAAAATATTCGAGGTTTGTCCACAAAAGCGTGAAGCACAGCTTGACTAGTAAGCAAGATCTTTTCTACCTTTGTACAGTTGTTTATTGTGTACACTCCAGTGAAAAGTTTTATTATTTTGCTTGTGTGTATCAAGTTGGTCGTTTTTCGTATCATTTTAATGTGGTGGTTATCATTTGCGACACATTCTTATCATTTTGATACAAAAACCTCACAGGAATTTCCTTCATTCGTAACTGTGTTTGTTTTGATTACAATTCATTTCAAATTATCCCGGATTTTGAACAATGAGGGTTTATTCTCTGTAAATTTTTGTGGACTAAATATAAGCTAAAGTTTATTGTGTACAGTACCCATATACGACAACACGTATGTGCTTGTTATGAAGCAAAATATCTAACTTTAGTCAATTTGCATTCAACGAAATTATTCTCTGTTTTTTTTTCATTTTCACTTCTCTAGATAAAATTGAATTTCAGAATTTTTCAATAATTTTGTGGCATGATTTTTATATTGTGTACCAATATTAATACTGCAAGTCAAATCATACATATGTAGGTTCCTTCCATTTTTTAATATTAATGAGATGATGTCATTGTGAAAATATAGTTTGGTTACTAGTGTGAACATTTACTGTTCCAATAGACATTTCTGTTGTTGTGGTTATTAATAATATTATTGTTTCGTAGCTAGGTAGATGAAAGATGTTGTCAGTTTCCTCATTCCATCAATACTTTTACCATGGTCCCTGAAGTACAATAAAGTTACTAGCCTTACCGTTGCTGATGTTTGCATGTTCTATTTTGAAATTGAAGTTAGTCAAACTCAGAGTCGGAATAAAAGTCAGAATCACATTCACTATCTTCCTGAGATAGACCCAATGCCAATATAACATCACTTTCATCAGAAATGGATTGTTGATAGAGAAAAGAATCCTCCAGAGTACTCTCTGTCTCACAAGCTTCTGTCTAGCTACTGACAAGCTGAATCAACTGATTTAAACATTGAAATACGTCGGCTTTCAGAGTGATAAAAAATTTGTCCTGGCACTTAAGGAATTAAAATTAATATTTCAATATCAAGGCACAGCAAAATTTTAAACTTACCTTTAGCTTTCTTTGATCCATTTTGCGAGAAGCCAAAGAAACTAGTAAGTTCTTTCTGCACCACGTGGCGACGCTTGGCCGCCATTTTGGAACATACGGACTAGTTACAATGTTCCACCGTGAAGGCCTGGACTCTAGTAAAATGGCGTTCATCGATCCGGTTTTGTTTGGATCACAGTCGTGAAAGAAATGAAAGAGTGATTCGGAAACAACTCAAGCAAACTTGCAGAAGAAACAAAACAAAGCAAAGAAAGCGACTTAAACACAGAGTAAGCGGCTATAAATCCCAAAGTAAGCGGTGATCAATCGCCGGGTGCCGCCTTCTATTGAGAACCCTGTTCTAAGTTAGTAAGCCATCTTTCTAAAGTGAGTCATTGGTACATTGTAGTTTGTAGAATACGTAATACATGTTGCAGAGTCCCAGTCGATTTGATGTTTTATCTGTAAATGGTGTTCAGCAATGTGACTGTTGATGTCACTATTACTTGTCGTTTATTTGTGTTCAGGTAATCAGTAAGAACCAATGAAAAAAATTAAAAGAAAAAAAGAGAAACAGAAAATTTGAACAGTGTGTATGGACATGGTAAATCAGTGTTTCAGTGTTTGCAGTCTTCTCATATGTTAGCACATTCAGCTCTTTCTTCAATGTTCAAACGTTTAGTGGACAGGGGAAGGTTTCAGATTTATAGTAACCTCTGCTAGTTGTCACTGAAAGAAACCAGTGCACAAGAACACTTACATGTAGGCCAGTAGAAGACTCACAGGGCCCAATACTTAATTCTTTAAACAAACAAGCCTTGGGGAAAACATAGCAGGGATAATAGAATCTGCAATAATTAACAAACAAAAGCACTAATCATGTAAGACTGCTAGCATGTTAAGCTACAGCAAGATGTAATCAATCCCTGCAAGCTCATGGAGCCTTCACAGGTGATGTGTGTAGACATTTCTCAATATTATTGTATAATACAGTCACACCTCACATAATAAAAATAAGTAACCACCCAAAATACAAAGAGCTAGGGGTCTCTTACAGGAGATGGTCACTTGAGGAAGGATCCGGACACATCCACTTTATGGAAGATAAATTATTGCATTTAATTTGTAAGTTATTATATGTGTAGTTCCATGTAAACTCTAAGTAGCATAGTTCACAGTGACAGATTCAGGGAAGGGGGGCAGGGGGCCTGGGCTCCCTCGTATTTTTAGACCAAACTGCGGCCCAAAGGGCCAAAAAAAGTTTTTCTTGAGATGGTCTTTCTTACTGGGAATTAATTTTTGCGATTTTCAGAAAGTACCCAGTACCCAGCATTGGTAATGTTTTCGTTTTTATTGAGTATGTGCAATAGAAATATATATTTTAAAACAATAAACCAGTATTTCGTTTTTGTTTCCGAATTAAAGAGACAAGATGTGGTTGAACAGACGTGATTTCTTCGTACTGTATTTTTGTGCAGTGAATTTAAGTTAGAGTCAGAATATTTACTCTGGATAGATTTTTGTGGGAAAACTGTTCACTGTAATTTTTATTTGCGGAGCCTTTTGAGTTGTAGAAATTATGATTACTGTTGAACCTTCATCAACTAGTCACCCTCCACCCTCGGGGTACTATATATTCTGTCTGTAAATTAGTGCACAAAAGCTTGTTCTAATATCCTACAGAGTCGCAAGGAGGTATGTGAGTGTTTCTGATAGGCGGGTTTCTTACGGTTTTCTTATGCGCCTCACGATTGGGCTAATGCTTATGTGTGTATGACGGTTGGGGACACTGACATGTTAAAATTCACAGAAGAGAGTTAGCAAGGATCATTTACAGTAAACAATGAAAAAGCAGTTTGAACTTGAAAGCCTTCTTCTGAACTGAAAAGTGCTTCAAGGCCTGAATTTGCTTGTAAATTGCTGACTGGTTTTCTAGCGTTTTCCAATTGCTGCAGATACACTGCCATGTACTCTGCAATCTAGCTGTCAGTTCTAGCATAAAAAAACAAATTAGGAAATCATGATATTCACATCCAAGACAACTACACACTTGTAGCTATTCATGTCCAGGCATTTTGTACCAAGATCAGCGTGCAAAGAAAGTAGTGTCTGATAGCCCGGGGCTAGTGGATTTTGCTATCGGAAAGTTGAATTCTGTTTTTAACTTGCCCGATGGGCAAGTGATGTTTTCTGAGGAATTTGAATAACAAAAGATCTGTAAAATCAATTCTGATTTAGTGTTCAGCCATTTTGGTGTGTTGGCAACAATTTAGTGTGCTTTATTCAGCATGGGTGTATCACAAACTTGGGGACTCCGTAAATGTTAATTTCAGTACCATTAATCAAGTGGAGCGTGAATTTCTGCGACGTTAATTTCCTTTTTTTGGCCCCAAATTTTAAAGTTTCCATTGCAGATTATACATTTAACTTTGCACCAACCATAATAATAATAATATTAGTTGCAGGCAACAAGAGGAGCCCACCAGGTTGTTATTGCGCATGCTTCACATGTATGTAGCCAGCATTCGTTTGGACTTCCACTAAGAATAAAATTAATGGAATGCACATAACGCAATTTGATCACATGCATTTGAACCTTCTATCACCCATAATCTGATCACATGTGTTTTGACTATCTGTCATGTGAAACTTACAGTGATGGGCATAAGCGTTTTGACCTTTGATCATTGTTGCCTGCGTACTGTAGGTGACAATATTATTATCATTTTGGGACTTTGATTACCAGCCTCTTTCAAACAGGGTGGCTGCTTTTTGGAGGTTTAACTGTATTTTCTTTTTGATTGTTTGATTATTTTTGTCTTTAGTGTCTCGCCGGTTTACTGGAAATGGTTATATGGAGTACAACATCATATCAGTTGAAAAGCATAAAGCCATTTATTCTGATGAGGATGAGTTAAAACTTACCTTCAACACGGTACAACCCTCTGGGCTTCTATTTCAGTCAACAAGTTCAGGAGGTGTTTGGGCAGACTATATTACCCTTGAACTTGTTGGAGGAAGGTTAAGGTGTGTCTACATGTACTTTATTACTCACTGTTCTCTTGTCGCTAGGCATTTTAGGCTTAGTGGGCCACCAGGCTTAGTTCATGGGGAAATCAGTGATGCCTGTCTCAAAGCAGCTGGGTCACGAAATTCAGCCAAATTAGGAAATTACAAAATGCCTGTTAAATTAAAAAAAACATAAAAACAACCGCTTAAAACTTTAAAGGAAGGTTAAAATAACATATCAGAAACAACAGATGCCATGGATGGGCGAAACTGAAGAAGATTGAAACGGATTGAAATTAGGGTTTTTGAAAACTGTTCAGCCTAACAGTTTTTCAAAGTTGATCCCTGCAGCTTGTAACTTCAAAAATAATGCTCAGGAGACAATGTTTGTCTCGGATCTCTGATTTTGTCATTTACCTGTAATTTCTTTGCTTACTTTAAGTTCCACATGCATAGCGACTGAGGGTGAGTAATTGGCAAAATTAAACAAAATGAACTGGACTGCCGTGACACAGCCCCTTTAAAACCCAACAGAAGTTATTTATTATTTTGACATCTAGAACCAGGTATTTCAAAGATGAAATCACCCAAGAAAGTTGATGAAACATTGTCTGGTGGTTTTATTTGTGTGTTTTCTCCCAATTTAATGTGGCTAAATGTAATTTAGGCAAAGTTAACCTTGAAGCAATGCTGGTCAGCAGTTTCCCAGCTATACTAGGGGTGGCTCGATGCTTCCAGCAGGGGCACCTCGTGACTTATATACGCAGTTGCTTGCTTGCAGTTCTTCGCAGAGTGTTGCTGCAATAGCTTGCTATTTGTGTGCCTTTTTGTGCTTTGGTTTTTTCCCATCCCTCTCTCCCTCTTGAAGTATGGGCCAGGTAAGTATTGGTTGGTAAGTATTCCACTGAATTGTTCAGTGTGATGGTGCTTGGTGGGGGCCGTTCACAGGGTTGCCTTGGATACCTCCTCCTCCATGTTAGAGCATTGCCCAGCTCCACCATTTTTGTAGGCACCAACGTCCAAGCTCATCTATTGGTGATGGGTTTAATTGATTTGTTGTTGGATGAACATGTTTAAATCTGTCATTTTGCTGAAAGGCAGCCATCTTTAATTGTCCCAGAAACAAATTAAAAGGGCCCATCATGTACTACTATACAAAATTCACTTGCTCGCTCTTTAAGGTTTCAAATCAACTGGGACTCTGCAACATGTATTATGTATTCTACAGACTACTGTTAAGAACTCACTTTAGAGAGCTGGTTTACTAACTTGAAACAAATGCCACTGAATCGTAGTCAACAGTTACTGGCACTGTACAAATGACTTATTGATGGAATCAAGCAAAGCTAACTATGAGAGACCGGCCGGACAACTGACAATTTGACCAACAATAAATGACTGTTTAACTGCGACAACAGACAGATCAAAATGCACCAATGACATTACGAGTCTTCATTGCCAATAACATCATTAACTGACAGACGACCAATCAGGTCAATAACGAGAGATTAGTAACATCAACTGACATGATACAAATCACTTTGACTCTGAAGATGACTACTGCACAGGTTGTCGAAACGTCAACAACAACAGTCCTATTCAGGACTATGTTCACCATTGCACCATTATTTATTAAGAGTATTATTATTATTATTATTATTGTTGAAAAAATCGTCAAGCTGTCACACTAATATTCAATATGATGTGTACAAATCCACTAAGGAAGTTCTTAAAGATTTTAGTTCTAATCAAGAGGATAAACTGCAACACCACCTAACATCTCAAGGTTTCTCCTTCTGAAATGTTATCAAGTACTCATTGTCATCTGTAAATTCTATTTGGTCAGAGGCCCAGTCTCATCTACCCAAGAATATTTACAATTTTACCATCCGCTACGTCAACAACTCCCTCCCTACATGTAAGAATATGGCAAGATGGGGATTATCACAAAGTCCTGATTGCTCCTTTTGTCTTAATCCTGAATCACTCCTTCATGTTGTCGCTGGTCGTCAATGGTACCTTGATCGCTTTACTTGGAGACATGACTCAATCCTTAACTTGATTGTCAAGTCACTTCAACCTGTAATTAATGTTCACTCTTCACTCTATGTTAATGGTTTTCTGAATCCCTCAATAATACCTGGTGAAAATTATCGTCCAGATCTTCTTTTCCTAATCCAGTCCAAGTGCCTATATGTTCTAGAATTAACAGTTGGTTTCGAGTCCAACCTTAACAACAATGCAGTGCGTAAGAAAGAAAAATATGTGAACTTGATCAACGAAATGAGTAGAAATTACAGATGTGTGAGATTTGTAAATCTCTCCATGAGTTCCCTTGGCGTTTTCTCCGATGAATGCTCCACGTTCTTAGACATGATGAATGACATTGGCATTGACAAAAAGCAGCAACGTTATATAATCAAGAAAATGATAAATATAGCCATTAGAGCAACATATTACATCTTTTGTTGTAGAAACAGGAACTGGGATAGCCTAGACTTAATGCAATTTTGATTTTGATTTTTTTCTTCTCTCTTTTTCTTTTTAATAATTCAATCTCAAGCAGCATTTGTAAATTGCCTATACGTAGCGAGATTTGCAATTGTACATTCAAAAACACAAATAAAGTTTCCATTATTATTATTATTCCAAAAATGATGAAAAAAACCATGCTTTTACATAAGCATTGACAAAGTTTTAACATGTAGAGTTATTATGTTGTAGTTAATTTTTTCTTAGGTAATTTTTGTTTTTCTTTTGGTTTTGGGTATGGTAATGTATGCTAATGAGCATGAAACAAAAGAAAAAGAAAAATTACCTGAGATAAAACAATTAACTACGACATATATGTTATTAAAATCTTTTAAAAAGCTGCACACAAAACTTCAGTAAAATATTCATAAAGAGAAAACGTTAATATCAGTACAGACTTGTAGCACGATACACATATACATTAGCGGTTGCTCAAATATATTTTCCTATATCTTTGCAAGCTAATGACGGAGTTTGTTTAAACTTTCTACCTTACTTCAACAAGGATTGTAGTTAAGTGGTATGTTAAAAAAATATCATTTGGAAGAACCTAGGAACACAAAAATCTTGAAGATGCAAGAAAATAGTTACAAAATCAGCGTGTAACGCGTAACAGCTAATTTGCATGAAGTAGTTAAAAAAGTAAAATTTCACCCTTAACACAATCTCATTATGAAAATTCAACAGAGCAGAAATATTAAATAGGAAATAATGACACCATACGCAAAATTACAGTTCTCTGCATTTATTTTTCAGGTAACGAGAATTATAATTCTAGGGACGGTTGCCATTAAATGCCTGTGTAACGCTCAAGGTCCAACAGTGCTCCATGCCTGAAAAATATAAGGCTAGCGACTTCCAAACACACCTAAAAAAGAAGATAATTCGTCTGAGTAAAGTTCATAACATTGTTTACCATCGAGTAAGAAAGGTTTTCAAAGATTACTCACGGCGATGAAGAAATAAAGAATTTTCGTGATCGGAAACTAAACTGTTGTGTACTTTTGACGTGTGAAATTAAATATAACTTACCTAAAAGAAAACCTGTATCTCAGCCTCCAGTAAACAAAGGTCACTGATACACAGCTGCAACACAGTTCAGTTACTGGTCTTCAAATCCTGCTAAGTTTTTTTGTCTTCAGTAGGCTTAAAACGAAGAAATTCTACAAATGCTGAATCGGAAACATATTTCCAGTTGAACGCCATGTTTGTCTAAGCGTAACGATCGAATTACCACCACGCTCGCAGCAGAAAACTTCCCAAATGAAACTTGAATTCAAGCCATTTTCCAGCTGAAAGCCACAAGAAATATCGAAGGAGGCCTGTGTAACCTCTCCTTAGTATCTGGGGGGTGTTTTTATAACAAATCAGGGGTAAAAAGCAGGAAAATGTGAAGTAAAAATAGCGTGAACGTCACGATTGTGTTACACAATAGTGCACGGGGTTGGTCAAGCGTTGAATTCCGATTTATAAAGTGCCTTTGACTGTAAATGACGAAATAATTGCCTCTTTGTAGTATACATGATTTAGAATTAGTTATGTCAGTGAAATTTGTTGTATTTTAGCAGCAATAGTCATGTTAAGCAAGCCAAATAGTCAGATGCCATGCCCAAAAAGGATTCTGGGTAATTTCTAAAATAAGCTGTAGACAAGAATTATACCATGAAAATTTTCCAAATATGTTTGTTTGATGTTAATTACTTAATATCTAGCAAGTAATGATGGTTTGGGAATATTTTACACATTTTCATAAAAGTGCCCTATGTTACACTGGTGTACATGTGCATCGTGCTACAAGTCTACAAAATTCTGGCCAAACCCCTTCACAATTCAAAATTCCAAGAAATCACATAGAGTTAAAAGTCCCAGTGGATGACATGAACGGCAATGTGCTGATTCCAATAATATGGATAAGTTTCTGATCCATGGAGTGAGATATAAATCTACTACTTTTCATTTCCATTCCAATTTCCCAATAAGAAGTAACTAAAGATTAAGAGATCGATTGAAAACATTTAAATGTAAGAGAACTCATCAATAGTCTTATTGGATGGCTCCTTCAACAAGTTTGATATCAATATCAACATTCTTAATGTCACATGGCACTCTTCTTGTCCTAGAGCCTCTAAGACAAACCAACGCAGATCTCAAGAGTGTGAATGAGGTTCTGTTTCTGATCCAAGCGATGGTTTTTGCACACTGCTCCCCTTATTTGATGACAATCAGCTGTGCTAAACGGCTTTGATACATCAAGCACTCCTTATGCGCATTTGATCATATTCACATGTATTTTGCGCAATATAAATGTTAAATTATTGTTAAATTATTATTATTATTTCCCATTCCACCAGTTGTGGTGAAGACCAAATACATAGACATAATTATACGTTATTTGATGATAATAGTAAATACTTAGCAATTATTGGAGGAGGTTGAGCAAAATATCGTGATTTGTCAGTGGCGAGCAGATTGATTATTTGCTGAAGCCGAAGGCTGAGGCAAATAATTGATCTGTGAGACACTGAAGAATCACGATATTTTGCGATAACCAAGTTCAATAATTGTTTTATCATTCGATCCCTGAGTTTGTTTTTTAATAAATAATATCTTCGGAAAGCGGTTAGCGCGCGCTGCCTTCCAGGAGTAATGACAGAGATCACATAAACGAGCAAGGAGCAAGCGTGGTTTCATCTACGCATGAGCAGAATAGTATTTGCAGCCAAAAAAAGTTGAATGACATTGTGCATGAGCACACCATTATTTGTAGGCAGTTATTTTCAGGTCATGTGGTGGACTGTCGGCCAATGAAAAGGAAGAAAAATTTGCATCGAATGATAATTAATTATCCTCTCCCCTCATGCAGGGCTTTTCAGGGATAATGAAACAAATGATTTTAGATGGAACATAACAAGGTTAAAAATCTCAACTGGTAGAAGGCGAACCAGTTGGCTATTGGCTGACAAATCCAGCTACAGCTGTACCAGTCAAGGCGGGCCTCTGGATTACAAGTCCAGGGCTCTAAACGCTCAGCCATGTCACCTCTCTAATGCTTTTAAGACTAAAGGATGTCTGTGTCTTACTTACAGATTTGCTGTGCGATATGGATATCAAAAAGACAAAAATGATGCTCATCAAAGATTCTTGGGCAAAGATCTCAATGATGGCAACACTCACACAGTTAATGTAAATCACAAAAACAAAGTTACAACCATAATACTGGATGATAAAACGTCGCAATCAGAAAGAGAAGAGACAAAAATCGACACTTATTTTAAAAGGCTTGATATTGATCGGTCCATTTACGTTGGAGGTGCACCTAATTTTAAAGTTTTATTATCAGTCCAGTCTAATGCTAACTTTATGGGCTGCCTAACACAGGCAATATTTAAAACCCTCATGCCACAAAGCATAGAGATTGATTTCCTCGAGGGAGAAGAAACTGTCACCTATCCCTCTGATATGACCGAGGGCTGTAAATCTGAAACCTACTTGCCATTTACCTTTAGTACGGCTGAATCGTACTTTAAATGCGACGTGAATGGCCTGGCAGCAGTATCTGAATTGGCGGGAAGTTTTGTGTTCCGAACATATGAGAAGTCTGGAACCCTTATTAAGCAAACAAATGGCAACAATGGCTTTGAAATCACCTATTCAGCAAAGTTGGTCAAATTTTCTTTAAAGATTGCCGATCCAGCACAGGAGATCATTGCACAGATTGACTATGGTCTAAGCGAGTTAACCTCCATGAATAATGGAAACTGGCATCAAGTTAGATTCAACATTTCAACGTCATCAATCATATTGGAAGTTGGCAGCAAAAGGAACAAGCGTCCAGTGTCTTCCCTTCCTGATAACTTCTTCTTAGAAGAGGTAACTGCCGGTGGTTATGTTGGTTGCATGTGGAATCTGACAATAAACGAGCTCAATTACAAGCCAGATCAAAATTCCAAGATAAAAAATGTTGAATGGAAAGATAAGCACTGCAATATCACTGACTTTTGTGTGTTTTCTCCCTGCCTGCATGGAGGGAAATGTACCCAGACGGGGAAGGGATTCACTTGCTCCGAATGTGAAGCAGAAGGATATAAAGGCGATGTCTGTCAGTTTTGTAAGTACTCTATAGATAATACATGTATGTGCTTTTAGACTGGTCAGTTTAGGGGGCATTTGGTTGAGGATGGCTAAATCGTATGGGTAGGTGGGTCGTGGGTAGTGCGTCGTGGGTTGTGGGTCGTGAGTCATGCACGAGTACTGCGTCTTACGTGTTTTAACACTTAAAAGTCCACATGTAATTTTTGAACAAAGAGAGACCTGTGAATCCCTTTTCCTCCAAATATCCAAACGGTTTGACGTCTGTGAAAAGTAAGTCAGAGAGTATCCAGAATGTAACAGTGTTTAATATATATATATATTTTTGGAAAGTCTTGATGCATCATGCATGCAAAGATTTTCTAATAATAGTGGTGTGGGGACACTCTCATATGATTGGCCAAAAGCTTATTTTGCCCACTAGAGTACAAGCAGAAATCGGTGAAGTAGCACTGTTGTATGCACCAGTCCTGCTACTGATGTTAAAACACTTTCATTGTTTGTTAGTTGGCGCGGCCTGCATTTTTTATCACAACTTTTAGTAACCAAGGAAATTTGCTAGCAGAGGTAGGGAAAATTACTACTATTACTAATAATAGAGGTGAAAAACCTGGTACAGGTGTTGGGTTTAAAGGTATCAAAAAAACAAACCAAAAAAGCATATTTCATAACGAGATTATTTAGTATCATCTCAGAATAACTTACAGAAAAAGCCCGGAAAATTGAGGGCACGATTGTTTTCACACCCTGTGATTTTCCCTGGAAGTGTATGCACCAGGCCTACGAATAACTGTGGTCAGCTTAAGTTAAAACTTCTTTACACAGACTGCCACTAAGTCTGTGAGATTGGGTTCAAAGGTAGAATTAAAGTGTTTAAATGGTGATGATTGGTCGTAATTTGTTTTATGGAATAGTCTTCCCTAAACTTAGTGCCTAATTTGGTCTAAAAACATACGGTTGAGGTTTTTTTCCAACGACATAGAACGTGAAATAAAAGCCGCGATTATCTTAGAATTTTCTTTTAACCAGAAGTGGTTTTCTTGGATGCATGTGGATTTCATTAAGAACGCAGAGTGTGTGAGGAGCATGTGGGAAAATGGGAGAGGACTGGGGAGGACATATTTCGCTGATAAATTTGCTTTACTGAATTTTATCTGAGAAACTTTTTCATGAATGCGAATGGTTGTTTAAAGGAAGACTGGGCCTATAAATTCTACGAGCAAGAGTCGTCTCAAAGAGGCATGAGCTATCATGCATGACCCACGACCCGCACCCCACCCACGTGCACCCACGCCAATTAGTCAATCTCCATTTTTTCTGCTTGTCTTGTTTCATGCATATTGCTTTTAGTCATTTTTTATGTGTGAAAGGGAAAAATTACACCATGTAAATAATTACATTGTGCTGGATAAAGGGTATGCTGGTTTTGGGTGCAGAAATCAGAGCTGTAAATCGGACGTCTTGATTTAAGTCATACACGTATTTAAGTGCATCAGCACAAAAACACACCATTTAAATTACAAGAATTGAAGGTCTCTATGCAAAAGCATTACTATGACAATGTGGGAATTTTGGAAAGTGTTGCAATTTTACACAATCATTTTGTGTACAATTTGATATCTACTTTCGCACAAAAAAGCTGTCTTCATAATGGACAAATTGTTTCAATCTAATTTGGGGGAAACCTGAATCCAATTCCATAAAACATAGGTTCGCTAAGGTCTGTGGGAAAGCTCTTATAGAATACAGTGGAACCCTGTCAATATGCATGGTCACCAATGGGCCAAAAAAATTTGGTTGATTAATGAGTGACCGTATTAGCAAGGGTTTTTACAAAAAAATGTATGGCCATTTTGCCGGGCAGCAAAAACATGAAGTAGCTGTAATAATGAGGTGGCCATAAGGCTGGGTTCCCCTGTACAGACCCACAAAACCATGAACACCAGAAATATTATTTTTTGGAATGTTATTGTGTTGTGAGAAATAAGCCAATAAGGCTTGAGATAACTAAACTGCAAACAGCAACGGTAATTAGTTTGTGGTTTTGAGGTTTGCTTGCGTGTCCTAAACTTTATTGTGATTGGCCAGTACACAATCAACATTCCTGAAATTTTTCCGGTGCTCACGGTTTTCTGAGTTTGACAGTAACTACTCGCCGTCTTGTTGATAATAAGACAGAATCTTCTGATCACTGCCAAAAGAGCAACAAGAGAGTACAACAGAGACCACTGATAGGGTTAGGAATACCATGACAAAAATAATCTGCCTTTTTGGTTTTATTTGACACATATTTTGGAAATCTCCAGGCTTTTGGGAGCTTTTTTTCAAGCACTCCAGATTTGCATGGTTTAGGGGTTGGAAGGTCTGTTTGAGTCCTGAGGCCTGCATACTGACCTGTATGCATATTTGAAAGGAAAAACTGGTAATAAATAAAAATGTTTAATTTTTCCTTCTGTCATCAGCAATATACCATTCCACATGTGATAGCTTAAAGAGAGACAAAACCGAGACAACTGATGCTGATAAGAATTACACCCTTGATGTTGATGGTCCAGGACCCATTAAGCCTCAACAAATCTTCTGCAACATGAGCGCTGATCCGCCAATCACAGGGATTTTTACAAAAAATATTGCAGTAAGACTCTACTCATCTGGGCCGTTCATTTCCCAGGCTATAAGTTATGTTCCAAGCCTCGCAACAGCCAAAGCCCTGGCCATGAACAGTAAGACATGCCAGCAGTATATTGAATTTGGCTGCAGAAAAAATCAGCTGTTAGAGGGTAAGGCCTCAAGCTGGGTTGCAGCAAATGGAGTTTTTCAAAATTACTGGGGAGGGGGTTCGCCAGAGTCTAAAGCATGCGAGTGCTG
Source organism: Porites divaricata (assembly GCA_038088405.1). Taxonomy (NCBI): domain Eukaryota; kingdom Metazoa; phylum Cnidaria; class Anthozoa; order Scleractinia; family Poritidae; genus Porites; species Porites divaricata. The sequence goes on from JBBMOI010000004.1 coordinate 4,782,499, forward strand.
GAACACAAAAAGTTGTTTGGACCAGACTAAACGGTGCAACTGTGATGCCAAGAGAGACAGCTGGACCTCAGATTATGGGTATTTGAATTCGTCGACTTTGCTACCCATTACTGAGTTGGTATTTAAACAATTTGACAAATCAGGAGAAGCGAACTACACTGTTGGCAGGCTTAATTGTAACGGTAAGTACAGTGTATTATTGATATTCCTCATTAAATGTATAGGGATGTACACTGTGGAGTATGGGGCTAGCCTAGGTGCAGACAATAACTAAGCTCTGATTAGTACCGTCTGCGAAGCAGCGCAGAGAACCTTGTTCTGGACCCCCAACGGACTCAACGAATTACCGGAAGTGCGTTTCGAATTTCTCTTCAACCTGATTGGCGATCACGACAAACAAAACAAAGGCCTCTTTAAATTGGCCATCCGTGGCACGTACTCAAATCTGGGTACACAGCTGGAAGTCCAGAACAAGGATTTTGGTGCTGTTTCGCAGACAGAGTTAACCAGGGCTAAAGGTTAACAATCTGTCAGTTTTACCTGTGGATATATTATTGAATTTTCTGCTCGCCCCCCACCCCCACCAAAAAAAAAAATTAGCGACAACAATAAAATAAGTCAATAACAAAGCATTTTTTGATAATAATAGTAATGATGACAATGATAATAATAATATTTTTCAATTTTAATAATACAATAATTTTATTCAACTTTAAAAACATGTACTTAATTAACAGAAATATTTGAAGTAAGAATATTATTAAGCTCTGTATAACATTAAGAATTACATAAATCATAACAATACAATCACTGTCAATAACGATTAACAAATACCATCCTTGCGGCTCAGATGCGATCGATAACTCTTGCAGGCGGTCCTTAGTTTTTATTTAAGTCATTACAAAAGAGAATCATCTGTCTCTGATATTAAAAAGAAAGAAGTTAAAAAGAATAAAATCTTGTATTTCTCTGTTGTATTTAGGTAATATCAGCAACACAGCAACCTTTGTCAATGAAGATGGCTTCATCTTGCTTGACCCTTGGGAACCCCCATCAGATGGTGTTATCTCACTGTACTTCAAAACCCCTTATGCCAAAGGAACATTACTGTACAATGGTGTGGATAATGAAGAGTACTTCCACCTCAGAATCCTCAATGAAACTACCATGCGTCTTTTGTACAACATAGGCAATGGTGTAAACAATGTTGATTTAAAATTACCAGACAATAAGAAACTGAATGATCGGTCCTGGCACAAGGTTGTTATTTATCGCAACATGAAGGAGTTTGGTTTGAAGCTGGATAATTTGGATGGCCGAAATCTTAATCCCCTATTTCTAGAAAGAAACTTAGACGTAGACACAAAACTGCGTGTTGGGACGTACCCCTATGACGTTTCAAAAGGATTTGTGGGGTGCATACGAGGATTGGTAAGAAAGTTTATTTTGTTAAAAAATTTTCCTCTACAGAGTTGAGAATAATATTATTATTAGTAGCACCTGGGTTATAATGTTAAATAATATCACAGGAAAGTACCATTCTGTAGCTTTAAAAATACTGGTATTCGTAAATCAGGATTACATGTTTAAACTAAAAAGCGTAACCGCCTTGTTTTGTATGTTTTTACGGCCACCTTGCAATTGTTGGCCCTAGATTGTGAATACAGCCATCTTTTATGTTTTTTGGCTCCCTGCCACAAAGGATGTATTAATGCTATTGCAAGGGAGACATCTTCATTTTACACCCAAACATTGCTCATGAATGATTATGAAATCTCAGTGGATTCCCAAATCTGCCTTTAGATACCTGGATGCAAAAAATATTAGAAAATTACGTGTAATTTCTTGGGGTTCTCATTATGTGACAATAGAATCATTATGAAGGTGGAAATGATCCTCACAATTGAATAAGAAACCTAAGCTGGTTGAAAAAGAACCTGAAAAAAATTCAGGCTTGAATGGGATTTGAATCCTGACCTTTGCGATGACCAAATGCAGTGCTCTATCCATTAAACCCATCAACAATAGATGGGTGTGGGGAAGGTGCCTGATGACGCAGAAGGGGGTGAAATTTAACCAAAAACAAATTTCGACCAAATTTCACTTTGTGAAATTTTGTAAAACAAATAGCATCATGTGTAAGTACAGGCAGAGAGCTTTAATTTGAATGGTCACATCATAGGATTTGGTCCACAGACTCAAACGTTAGAGAAACATACTATATAAATAGTACCATGTGAAAGTACTGCTGAAGAGGTTTCACTTGAATGGTCACATCATAGGATTTCATCCGCAGACTTGAAAGTTAGAGTCACTGTACAAAACTTCGTCAAGCACTCTGGCATAGAGCATTCCATATATGTCTAAGCCTGTAAGTGTTTATGATTCCTTAGAGAGGCAAGATTGTAAAATTTTAAGAAAAGTGTCTAATGCTAAAGGACATCCACTTTTATCTCTGTATTTTAAAAACTCTTTTACTAATCGTTTAGTTTTTAAATATGAATTAGCTATGTAACATGCTATATTTTTTATTCTCACTTTTTACCTTTTTAAAATTTCTTACACTTACTTGTAACAAAAGATATATATTTTTATCTTTTGATGAATAAAGACTTTATTATTATTGTTATTATTATTATTGCATCCGGTCATTGCTAAGGTCAGGGTTCGATTCCCAGTCAAGCCTGAAATTTTTTCAGTTTTTCTTTTTAACCGCTTACAGACCAGTCATTATTTATCATCAGGGGTGGGGGGGGGGGAATGGGGGCGGAGGATTTTGGGGGGGGGGTCAGTCGTAACTGCACGTGCATATGAAACTTGAAAACAATGCCAGTGAATAATGTGGATGCTCACTTGTAAACACAAAATCTGGGGGGAAAATTGGTTATATTTGAGGCCCTGTTTAAAAGCCTTCCCTGTTTTCAATGCTCTTGAAACTTACAGGGTACATTTATTGACGATTGATCTCGGGATTTTCAAATTTATAAAAAAATTTATCAAGCGGCTTTTTTTGAAAAATGTGAAATTTGTAGGCATGGACCAAATTACGCGCAAAAACTGTAACAGAAGCACCTGAATGCAAGTTAATAAAATTCTTCTTTCTCACGATCGCCCAGAGCAATTGCCTTTTTTTTTTGTGGGAGGTTTTCAATGGAATCAAACCACTATGAGATGAAGCCGTGTTTCCAAAGCTTATCATTTTCATAAAAAATTAGCTAATTGTGTGGATAGCATGCTATTTCACTGTTTTTATGATGCTTAAAACTTTGTTTCAAAATTTTTCAAAAACGCTCTCATATAATTTGTTCAAACTTTGTCATAATTGAGGCAATTATGTTGGGTACAAAGTCCCTTAAGCGATTTTTTAAAAAAAACTCCTGGTGCAGAGAAACACAAAGATAAATAAAAAACGTAATGGCGTTGTTACATTGCCATGGCGACTCCGATTGCAATAAAACCCAGATCATAAGAAATTTTCATCTTTATATAATATAGCTGTGGCAATGTTTTTTCCATATCTTTACTCATGGGATGTAATTAATGCTCAAACTTGGGTGGTATCCCCCCTAAAAAATCCAGTCAAGCCACCTTAAATAATGGTGCATGGCATTTATGATTTCCTAAAAATTATGCAAATGGATGCGATTTGGGATTAACTGTGCAAAATTGCACCATTGTGTAATATCAGAAGTCCTGTCACAGGTTTTTTTTCTTTCCAAATTAACCAGCCGGTGAATGTCCTTTCGCAGGGAAAGACAAACTTTGGGCACAAGGTCCATTTGAGTGTCAAAGACTGCAAAGCTTTGCTTAGTTACCGGTGACAGGCCTCTTCGCCGCCTGAAAAGGAAAACCCTGTGTCATCTCAAATTCCATTGACATATACACTTGTCTGCAATTTTGTCTACACAATACAAACACAGAAATAAAAAACATTTTCTTGTTCTAAATCTGCGTCAATTTCAGCCCCAACGTTCCGATGACTCAAGGACCTGTAAATAAAATATTGTACATATTCAATGTTTTTCACGGTACTATGATATAAAATAAATTTTAACGTTCAGTCCTTTTTTTTTTTCTCACAGACCATCAATGGAAAGGTTCAGAACTTGTGCAAGTTAGCAGCTAATAGAGATTACGTGGAGTGTGGTTGTGGAGCAGCATGTGCCAAACATGCATGCAAGCACGGTGGAAAATGTCTGGATAATTACAATGTTTATTCTTGTGACTGCAGCAAGACTCCATTTTATGGTTACTTCTGTCACCAGGGTAAGCTTTCTGTTATCGATGATGATGATATAGTACTGAGTGAAACATAAAAATAACTGCTCAAACCATGAAAAGGAGGCAGGGGTACCCAATGACTGTTTTCAGTGAAATATCTGTTTGGAGAAGCAAATATTGCCTAGAATTTTTTATTACTTGAGGAAGGCTAAAAATTTCTTGATGACCATTCCATTCATGTACAGTTTTCCAAGCTTATGTAATAAATCCCCTGCGATTTTGTTAAGTTTAGTTTTTCACATTTCACTGCCCAGGTTAGGCTATTTTTCGTAGAAAAAAGGAAACCTAAAATTTTCTAATTCAAAAGTGCAATCGAGAGAGGAACCAGAAAATGCCTCACTTTCGTATCGCGTCAAATTGCATCTAAAATTTTCAGGGAAATAATACTCAAGCCCTTGTAAGTTGGAAAAGACTCAAGTTGACCTAGGCTGACTGAACAGATACAAATTTTATAGTGCTGCTGAGAATGCATTTCTACAGATCTAAAAAATACTCTGGACAGCCTAAAAAGTGTTTCCATTGCATTTAGGAAGAAACCATCATTGGGTGCCCCTGAGGAGGTACATGTATAAATAACACAACAAACACAAAAGGAGGCTTGGATGGACAAACTTGATAAAGATTGAAATTGATTGTAATTGTTGTTGTTTTTTTTTGAAAACTTGTTAGACTCACAGGTTTTCAAAGTTCGTTTTTGGTGTTTGTAACAATTCATATACATTTGAACCCCGCCCCACCTACAGCCACCTCTCCACAAGGGCCACCTCTCTACAACGGCCATTTTTTTTGGCGTACAGTTCCTACATTGACTCTTGTTTCAACCTCTCTTCAATAGCCACCTGTATGGTGGCCTAGAGCTGCCATAGGGATTTTGTTATATTTTCAGCGTTTTTCTTTTATGTTAATGGTTTTAGTTATTTCATTTATTTTTTATTTTTATTTCATTTCATTTTCAAAACAATTTAAAATGAAAATGAAAGGAAATCAAAACCTTCTGAATTAGTTAAAGTCAAAGCGAAGTCAATTGAAAGTAAGTGAAATAAAAACAAATTAAAAAATTTATGACTGTGCCCTAAAACTGTCATAGACCAAGATGCCTTGCGGGCTCGACAATGTGACAAGTCAACATGGCGGACAGGAGAAAGAAATGTTGGGGGTGGGTCCTGGAAAGAGAGTTTAGATTTCATGTTAAGGGTTTTCGATTGCTATGCTTGGAGCATACAAACTTTAGATAGGCGTCCTCGATACTTCGATGTAAGATACACGGACACCGGTGTCCAGGTGGACAAGGTGGAAAAAGGGAGAGATGCTTGGCTACAGGGCAATGCAGCTAAGGCTAAGTTCATACATGTAATTTGAAAGTACCTCAAGATGAATTCGATTCGTAGTCTTTTTCAATCAGCCTGCTGTCTGGTGTGCTTGATGAGTTGATAAATCGTACGTGGATCACCTTTAAATCTGGAATCAATAGGGCTTCATGAGTTCATTGAGTGACAGGATGGCCCCTGCTCATGGGCCAAAATATCACATGACAATCCTTTGCGTTCCAGTGAAGGTGTAAAATGTTTCTCGCAAGCCCCTTTGATACCTTTAATGAAGACTTCCTCCTCATTGTACTGGACGAACTCGTAGGTACGCCCTACTCTTCCAATTCTTGTCTCACAAGAATGTTGCCTTTTTTGCTTTCTTCCCACCGCCATATTCTCCAGTTTTACGCCTCTTTCCTTTCATCTCGTTCTTTAACGTGCCCCAGGACCCGGCCCCAGCATTTCTTTCCCCTGTCCGCAATGTTGACTCGTCATGATCACATTGTCGAGCCCGCAAGGCATCTTGGCCTATGGCAGTTTTAGGCCACAGTCATAAATTTTTTAATTTGTTGTAATTTCTCTTACTTTCAATTGACTTTGCTTTGAGATTAATTTGATTTAACTTCAGAAGGTTTTGATTTCCTTTCATTTTCATGTTAAATTGTTTTGAAAATGAAATGAAATGAAATAAAATAAAAAATAAAATAAAATAATTCAAATGAAATAACTAAAAAAGTTAAGATAAAAGAATAAAGCTGAAAATATAACAAAATCCCTATGGCAGCTGTAGGCCACCATACACCTTTCTACAATGGCCACTTTTTTCTGTCCCCAAGGTGGCCATTGTAGTGAGGTTCAACTGTAATGCATACAAGACATATTAATTTTGTTTTGACATGAAGTTGTGAAATTTATCAAGTTCCATAGTGAATAAGGACACACAATTGGTATTAATAACAACGAACAAGACTACGGTGACACAGCCCCTTCAAGACATAACAATTACGGACCAATACTGACCACCCACCCCTCCCCTAAGTCAACAATATCATGTACTTCCCACTTAGGGCAAACTGTTGGCTCAGGGGAAGGGTAGGTGATCAGTTTGCCAGAAACCTAAATTGAATCCGACTTAATTTACATTTCAGATAAAGGTGCATCCTTTGATGAGAAAGACAGTCAGTTAACATACGAGTATCCAGCTGTTGCATCAGTGCTGAATGTCGACATTGTGGTTGGCTTCAAAGTAGGAAAAGACAAGCCTTGTGCTGGGGACATAGTCCGAATTGACAGCAGAGATACCGACCAATACTTCCTGTTAACGCTTAACTCTGAGAGCAAGAAACTGAGATTTTATTTCAAGGGTAACCAAGGAGAGGCGTTTGATGAGTTTGACCCCCCTCAGGGCACATTCTGTGAGGGAAGACACACATTTGCGGTTACTCGCAGAGGCAAGAAGCTAAACTATACCATCGATGAAGTGAAGAAGCCAAAGACTGAAAATCCACGGATTGACGGGCCCTTTTCGAAAATGGAAACAATTACAATTGGAAAGCAGGGGGATAAGGGGTTCAAAGGTTGTATAACTGGAGTGAAGATCACGCGAGGATCATTAATAAAGCCAGAAATAGTAGAGCCTATCAAGGCCTATTTCTATGATGGTATAACCAAGGGTTACTCGGCTACAGATGTCAGCCCAGCTGATAAGGAAAAATGTGGCATTGAGCCAAAAGTGCCTCCAAAACCAACCCCTCGTATTATGGGTCCCCTAAAAGATCTCACCACCAGCTCCCCAAAAACTGGAGTGGAAGTTAAACAAGAACAGGACAACAGAACAGCCATTATTGTTGTAGTTGTTCTTATCCTGGTTCTCTTGCTTGTGGTGCTAGCTATTGTGATCTACTGGTACTGGGCACGTCATAAGGGGGAGTACCATACCCATGAAGATGACGAGGAGCTCAAAAGTGTGGATCCATACATTGATCGATCTGCGCCAAAGAAACCTCAGGCGGAGGAGCCAGAGAAGAAGAAAGAGTGGTACATTTAAGGTTTTTTTCCTTAATACTTTCATTTTTACTCCCAAGTACTCTCGTAATGTGAGTTGTTGCTCGTGCGTAGCTGGCTCGTGCGTAGCTGACAAGTGACAGATCATCACGATGCTGCAGAAGCCAGTTGAGTAGTGTTTTCTGAGCAAGTCTTGTACGAGGTTCAGTACAGTTTTAATCTTGACTTTTTCCCTTAATTTTGCATAATTGTGTCATTCCCCTACCTTTGCTTTTATATAAACACTTTTGTATGAAAAAATAATGAAATAATTAAGTAATAAATAATGCTTATTACTTTGAAAAACCAATGAGCTGTGGTGACAGTGTGTCATCGCACTGCCATTTGTTTTTACAAAAACTTAACAAGCTACCTTGAAAGTTGAACCACACTACTATTAATTAGTAGCCTTCATAGCTACTCGGACTGGAATCACGCAATGCTCCTCCACTTTGTGTGACTCTGGCGGGAGCAGCTGCAAAGGAAACTATACAGTAATGATCAATCAATCAGAAATTTGACTCCTTCCACATTTCATTGGTTTTCATCGTACCATTTATTAACTAGAATAATGTGTAAATTATTGTCAGTCGCCAACTGGCGTAATCTAGTTGAGACAAGTAAGAATGGGTTTGTTATATAATGTCGCATCAACGGATGAGAATTTATTCTCATGGCAATTAATGAACAATTTATTATGTTGCTATTGACTAATTCATTTAACCCTTTAAGCCCTAGGAGTGATCAGTGTCAAATTTCTCCTTGTAATATCACTGCTTTATAAAACACAGTGGTCATGAGAATTTAAGACATGATCATACAAAATGAATCTAATTGATTCTTCAACAAATTCTCCTTACTTCTATTGAAAATGTATAGGGACAACAAATAAGAATTTGAATTTTGATACTAGGGTTTAAAGGGTTAAACTAGGCTGTTTACCTTTTCCTGTTGATTATAGTCAACTATCTCGAAGATGGCTACCGCTGGGTGTGGCATTGAGTTGCCATCTTAGAGAGATGTCTGCTTTATGGCCAGTTTTTATAAGCAACAGATTGGAAGTCGCAATAATGCTTTCCCTAGGCTTATTATAAGAAATTAACGCTTCATGATATTAAATTCGCGTTAATTTAAGTCACGTTAATTTTTCTAAATGTTAATTTCTGCGCCATTAATTAAGTGGAGTGTTAAATTCCGGAACCTTTATTAATTTCTATTATTTTGGCCCCAAATTCTCAGTACACTTCAGACGTTCTTGATACTTAAGTAAGAGGAGAATTTTAACTGGGTAAGATCTGCCTGTGTCAGTGAGACTGCTAAGAAACCTCAAAGTAGCTATATTTCTTTGCTTTACCCCCTTCGTACATTTTGTACGTTTGGAAAAAGAAACGCAGACAAAGCTTTCATTTCGGATTATACATTTAATTTTGTTCCAGTTGTCTCATTAAGTTTTGTTTCTTTGGAACGTCAATTTCGTTGATATCTTTCATTTTAAAATACAACTCTGCTCTTTCGCGTTAATTTCCTCTATTGGAAAGCTTTTTCCATTAAATTTACGTTTATTTAAATTGCGTTAATTTCTTGGAGCGTTAATTTCCTATAATAAGATGTCACCTTGTGAAAATATAAAATCTGAGTCCTAAGCTCGAAAGAGTAGTCGCAAGAATCGTAGCGTTTTCATTTTCTGAATCTGCGTTTGACTCTGTGGCTTGTAGCTAGTAAAATTGTCAGTATTGGAATCAGAGATTCAAGAATAGATCATTCACATTGGCTGCTCCCACACATTGCTTGTTGGTTTTGTTTTTCTGCTTCTCAGCTTACAACTCCAACAATGTACAGTTTTCATTGGAGAGAGAGCCTGCTTCACAGACACTCTGAATCGTTGTATAGACCCCAGGGGGTACTCCGGATTACAAGTGACAGGGATGATCTAGACTGCTAGCAGTCCCTCAGGATGGTCATGCGAGCGAGGAAATCGAGCGAAGCGAGCGCCGAACGTAAAAAAAGCAAGAAGCCGAGGGGAAGCTTGGGAGGAGGCCTCTCTCCAGTTTCCCTCTCGGCCATTTTGCTCTCTCCAGTCCTACCGAGCTTAGACCCGACTGACTGAAGAGGGACTGCTCGTGGTCTAGGGATGATCGAATGGGGGCAAAAATCAAAACCCCTGATACCCTATGTAAGGTTCGGTAGCCTCAACAACCACAGCCTACTGGGCGACATATACTTATCTAGCCCATATAAGAAAGTGCACTCCTCCCCGGGCCCCCCTCATCCAGGTGACTGTTATGCTGCTGGGTTTTACCAACAGTATGAAACAGTGGAGAAAATAAGATTTTGGAACAGCCTTCATTCATTAATGTAACTGTGGTGTACTAAATGTTTGGAAGGTATGATATGCCATTCTATAGAATTGTAATATGTCAATTTAAAAGTTGTCTGCCAATATCTTACCAGTCCATTTTGGTGGGCAAGGCTTGAACTCTCATCCTGCCCTTTATACACTAACATAAGTATGCATATTCTCTAACTGTTTTCTCTATACAGTTCCTATGGTACTGGTGAGAATTTGTGAAACATTCAAGTCCTCTGATAGATAGTAATCATTTTCCTTATTCCATGTTATTCTCATGACAATATAGTTTAAGTATTTTAGTGATCTTTTAATCTTTTAAAGTGAGCTGTATCTAATTTCTCAGGGCTGTCACAAAGATTTCAAGTTGCTTGGTATGGAAGGGAATTGATCAGATAGGACCTTCATGGGAAACAAATTAAAGGAAAATAGAAGCTATGAAAACACCTGCAACCACAGTAGCCAGGGGAAATCCTCGCCTCGCCCCCACTAAGTGACAGCCCTGATTCTTGTTAAGGCCAGTCAATGCATAAATTAATATTTTAGCTGTCTTTTTTTTTGGTTTCAAGAAATTGCGGAGCGTATTTCTTAGTGTGGCAAGAGCTTGCAGAGCTTTTTCCTCAAAAAAAATATTTTAAGCCTTGAAAAATGTTTTTGCAGTAAATACTGATTTACTAACAGTTATTGATATAGACATTTTTACAGCTAGACCTGCCATTTAAATGGGTAGTTGCAAGTGTGCATAGCTACATGTAGTTTGTTAAATAATAGGTGTATTCTATTGAATTTTGGCCATTCCTGAAAACGAGGCTCAGTTCAACACCTTTTTTTGTGAAAATGACGTTTATTTGCATGAGAATAGAAAAACATTTTAATGTCAATAGCTTCGCACTTAGCCTTGCTTTGAAACAGGGGCTTGGGGTAACTCGGAAATGGTCTCTTTACTATCATGAGACCATTCAAGTCCAATATCATTCAGTGTTTCTTACTTTTGCATCTGTGGACCAAAACACTGGTGTGTAGCCTGAGTTTCAGAGTGAGACGATTACGTCGAGTCGTTTTCTGTATTGAGGGAGTAAAAACGACACGAAGTAATCGTCAAAAATTCTGGCTATATGGTGTGACCATACAAATGAAATCTTTTTAACAGTACTTTTGCAAAGTTGTATTAATTTTTGTTTGTTAACGATGAGTCTTTGTGACTTAATCACATGATGTAACCCTTCAAATTAAACCTTTTGCGCAGTACTTTCACATGTTACTATTTATTTAGTCTTTAATTCTAACAAATGCTTTGGTGTGATCATTCAGAAGGGAACCTCCTTGGGGACTTTTAAACATGATAGTAGTTCTCAGTATGTCTCCTATTTCCTTTGATGCACGCGGACCCGCCTAAAAAACGCGACTGCGAGAGATCAAAAAGTATCGCGCAATGGACCATGGGAACTTTAAGCGTTGGCGCAAAGGACGCTGAGAAGCAAACTCACTTCTAGCCTGTACACAGACGTTTTATTTTTCTTTTCGTTCTTTTCAAAAACATCGGCGAGCGAAGCGAGCGCGAGAAAGAAAAATAAAGAATTTCTTCCCCCACCACTACCCTCTTGCGCTGGCGGCCAATAAATCCCCTGCGGTTTATAATTTATCACCCGCGCCCGACGGACTTTGGAGAGAAAATAGAGGGTCTGTCGCTTCAGTAGCTCTGAATTACGAATCCGCTAGAAGGCGCCTGGGTACGAGGCAGCATGCGGACAAGGTCTCTTGTCCGCGTGCAGCGAATTGGGAAATAGGCTCCTGGCCCCGCTTGTTCAAACGTTGGATAACGCTATCCACCGGATAAATCACTATCCAGCAGATAAGTATTACGGAAGTCAATTACTCTATCCGCTGGATAGTGATTTATCCGGTGGATAGCGCTATCCGACGTTTGAACAACCGGAGCCTGTATACAGGCTATCTGCTTTGAGGCCAACCATTTGACTTCTGAGGGGGGGGGGGGGGGGGGGGGGATTATGGGTTATTTCAGAAAAAAATATATACTGCAGAATGATTTATAGGGAAAAATTGTCTTGCAAGGAAATACCTGGGGAAAATTCATACAATGAAAAGAAAAAGACATCTCTCATGGCGTATAATGCAGGAAAAAACCTTAACCATTGTATGTCGGGGAAAACTGTAGCATGTTCACCAACCCTCTATTTTCTCCTAGCTTTACAGATCGTCGAGCGCATGCATGAAAGTAAAAACTGCGGGGATTTATTCATCGCTAGAAAGAAAAACGTCTGTAGACCGAGGCAGTGAAAACTATTGTTTTCCCCAAAATTAAGTTTGATATCCCTTGCAACGCCCGCGGCTCTCGAGGGATTTGGATGACAAACTATACCAATCAGATTTCTTTTAAGGATAGCTCCACATAAGGTTTGATTTTTGCTTGGACTAGAAGAAGGCACGAGACTGACAGGAGCACCGGAGCCCATGCGTAACCCTATGATAAGGCCGCAACCAGTGTTATTCCATTGGCGAAGCTCAAGCGAAGCACTGATACTGGTGATTTTTGAAATCTGAAACACGCGACTTGACAAATGTCCGGGGGGGGAAGCGATTGGGAGAGAGGGAGAGGAGCACCTAGCCTGCGAGCAAGCTCTCCTATTTGGGTAAGCGAAGTGAGCCTCGCGAGAACGCGCGAGCGAGGCGTTCTCGCGAGGCTCACTTCGCTTACCCAAATAGGAGAGCTTGCTCGCAGGCTAAGGAGCACCCTTGGAATTGGCTAAATCATAGTGATCTCGCGCGTCTCGCGACCAGCTTGCCGCCCGGTACAAATCTAGTCTGACTTGTTTCGCGAACTTTGAATGTCATAAAAATGTTCTTATCATTTTTACCCAACTCAATACCATTCATAAGTCTGTGTACAATTCCGAGCGACTTTGCGGAGCTATTTCTTCGCATCTTCGTTAGTTTTCGACCACCTTGTAATTCGGCATTCAAGGCGTTCTTTACAGTTTTGTTGACAGAGTTTCACGTACTGGTGCCAGTCGAAATTTTAAAAAACCGTGGAAGGGGTCTTATCTATTTTCCGTTTGATGCTCGCTTCTGAAGACGCGCGCGGGAGATTGCTAACTAGTGCTCAGTCCTTTCGAGTTCAGTTTCTCAACAAACAATATGGCGGCCTCCAAGTCACGGAGGCGGAAAGACGTTTTCCGATCAAATACTGTATGATAACCCAACAAAGACTTAACTGAAAGGAAACGAAGAAAGATGCTTGAAAAGCAAAGTAAGCTAGGCTTCTGTCAGGTATTTAGAAATAATTGCACATAAACTTAATTCTCGATCCACGTGAACTCGAGCAGCTGCGCCTTGCGCTAAGGGTTACAGTTTAGTCCAGGGAATCCGCAGCTGGAATTAACTTTTACTGTTTTCCCAAAAGGCACAGAAGACTACAGAAAATTGAGAAAAGTTCTTAACTTGAATGCATGTTACAATGGACGCCAGTTCTACCATCTTTTCTTTTATATAGTCGTTATTCCCTAATTTATATAATGTTCGCTTTTCGCTCCTAAAGCCAATCGATGGCAATAGATATCACGAATCATATTTCTTTTTGTTGTTTTGAGCAATTTCATCCTATGACTTCTTCGCTGACGCGAAATTATAAAGCCTTTTATTAGAATAAAAAACAAAAGAAGAAGTTTGTTTTTTACGGCCGGCCGCCATGTTTTTTGGCGCCAAAATTTGTACCTGGCGCGCGTGGGATCGAGCACTGTGATTGGTTTACTCTTCCGTCCCAGCTCGGGCTCCGATTATGTGGCCGGTTTTCACTGAACTGTATGTGTAATTTAAACTAACAATTTAGCCTCCTAATAAACCATTTAATATTCGTGTACTGATTGTCTTGGCCCAAGAGAGAATGCTTGGCCATAAGTGGAAGCAAGGTGGGAGTTGACCAGGAGTGGGTGAGGGGGGGAGGAGCGGGGAGGGAGGAGTACTCGACCTATATTTGGATATAGGTGAGCCAGTGTGGTTTTGAAACCCTGAATCTGTTTAAGCCAAAATCTTCTAAGCTGCAAGATTTAGCTGCTGTCCTGACTCTGTATTATCGGGGTGTTCATTATAGTGAGGTGTTTGCAGGACAAGAGTTGACTGTATGTGATTTATTGTAAGGAAAACCAAACAACACCCTGTTTTTTAAAAATTTTATTCATATTGACGGGTCCTTTTACTGTAAGCAACTTTTTTGTGACTTGTGGACTGCTTTCATAACTCATCAATTTAATGCCATTTTTCTGATGAGTGTCATCAATGTTAAACTTTGATTTCCTGCAAGATAAATATATTGCCATAAGTTTATCTCCATATCTGAGTGGCCTGGCCATAATGTTTATTGGGAGGACAGTTTGTTTTTAGTCTCCCACACAACTTAGCCTTGCTTTTCCCCCCAAAACCTCCAGAAGGGTTTCATGACACAGCTATATACGGCGAGTGTGCGAAACAAGTGCCGCTGGCATTTGTCCTTATGTCAAGCAAGAAAGGAAAAGACTGCAAAAAGGTGTTGGAGATTTTAGTATCTAATGTGAAGTGAACGTATGCTTATCTAAAAAAGCTACAACAATTCTAACAAACATGTTTCGACGATACATCCGTCCCCGTCAGTATGGGCCATCAGGTGACAAAAATTAAATTGTTATAGTTATGATTAATAAATTATTGGTAACAAAACTTTGGTCTGTAATCATACTCATGATTAAACAAATATGACTTGATCCCACTACGCAGAGTTGTCCTTCAAGCTAATACGACATCTGCAAATATAGAAGTCAACAAGAGCTGATGGAACATACCATATCCTTCTTTTCAATTCAAATTTCAAATTTTATGTTCCTCTCTGTTAAAAACCATAAATCTTCTATTGACCCCCCCCCCCTAACTTCCAGCACGAGTAAACCATTGGAGATCAGTTCACATGAAGTCGTTAGTGATAATAATACTAAAACAATGCATATTCTTTATAGAGGAAACTCCTTTCGCATTTAGTGGTTTTCAGGGAGGTCCTCTGACCAAGATTAAATATTATTAAAACTACTAATGACAATCAAATATAAGAAGCTAACAGTTAAAAAGTTAAAAGGATAAAAAGGCTAAGTGAAAAAAAATTACAGACTAAAAAACAGACTAAAAGATTTAACTATCATGAAAATACAAAGGCTAAGGACTAAAAGGCTAAAATGAAAGTTTTACAAACTACAATATTTGGCTCTTAAGAACTTTTTTTAAGTCCCACTTAAACATTTTACAAGGCATGGATTTCCTGAAAAAATTGGGAAGAGTTGTCCAGTCACTAATGTATCTAAAGTAACTAGTTCTTTTACCCCATTCATTTTTCGGGTTTGGAATTCTAGGTAAGTAACTATTTCTTGTGTTATGTCCATGCACTCATGCTTAATTACCCCTTTAAGTCATAAGAGTGACCAACATCAATTTTCTCCTAACAAAATGATAATCAGTACGTAATTAAAGAGAATATGAGAATAAATAAAAAGATCACCTCAGAGAAAATGCTTTTATCTTTGAACAAACTCTCTCAACTAATTTTTTAAGGAAATGTATGGAGATCAGTTGGGAGAATTTGTATGTGGATATCAGGGCTTAAAGGGTTAATACAGTCTAATTTTTAAAGAATCAAGGGGTAGGGGAGGGGGGGGGGGGGGGGGCTTAACAGAGGATTTACAGTATCTTTAGATGGGCTGCTTACCATTTGTACAAACCACCTGGGTGGAAATTTTGTGCATGAACATAAAAACTTTAAAATTAGACGTGGAGGGAGAACGTCTCGCAAAAATTATATAATAATAATAATAATAATAAATACTTTATTTATACAGCAAAATATAGATCAGCTAGTATGAAAAAAACAGCTGGTATAAACCTATGTGCAGTAATAAAATATTTCAAGATTAAAAAGAAAAAAACAATAGTACCTAGTAAAAAAGTGGAAAGACAAATATTTACAATAAAAAAGGTGTTAAAAAATTAAAATGAATTCATCTACAATGTACATTTAAGCTGTGTTTTGTCTTGTTCTTGCAAATACTTAAATGTCTTTCTTTTAAAAGATCCTAATGTTAGGACATCAACCCGTAATTCATTAGGTAACTCGTTCCAATCCTTTGCTCCTGTGAATTTAAAGGTAGACTGGCCAATAGGGGATTTGACTTTAGGCAGATGAATTTCTCGTCTATCTCTTAAGGTTCTACCGTGGCATTCCGATCTCAAGGTCATATAATTAAGTTATATCGAGAACAGGTGAACAGACTAAGAAGAGTTGAAAAATAGCATCGCATCCAAACACAGGCCATATTTTCTGAAGCCTTTCCAAACGTGATGGTGCGAACCATTTGAATTTCAACCGAAATCTCCGGTTTTCCCATGGAAATGGTAGGCACCCATGGTCATTGACTTGATAACAACACAACCTGTCGCGAGTAGAAAAAATAAGTATTCAGGAAAGAACAAAATCATGGCCTCTGAACACAACTTCTTTTATTTTGTCTTCATCAATTTAATAAAAAATAACTTCCTAGTTTCAAAATATATTATTATATTTGAATACAGTATGAAAAATATAATCCAGAATATTCTTGTCTGTTTTAAATAACGAAAACGTATCATACAATATTGAATAAGTTGCTTAAAAAATTATTTGCTTTCTTGGGTTTGTCTTTGCGTCTCGGTCGTTTTTACCCAACATAGGAGTCAGAATTTACAGCTATTATTGGCACAAAATGCTTTTCTAATCTCGTTCCACAAGTGTTAAAATTAACGCGAAAAACCCTCTACATCTGTAGATAGTTTTAATAGGATTATTTCATATACTGTGAAGTTTGCGGAAGCTTTTAATTATACAAGTCTAACTTCAAAGCGATACAGATTCTTGTCAGTAGACCTCGACCTAAATGTAGTAGTCGTATCAATTTCAGTTTTCTCCTTGCAAACGAAAAGCTCGGTTGCAAACTGCGGTAGGGGTATTTTAAATAAATCAAGTTCTGGTTCATGTCTTCCTGTATAACTTTCACTTTGTCCCCTAACCCTGGCTAATCATGAAACTTCCGCAGAGTACTTGTATCAGCGTTCTGCAAAATATTCCTTCCGAGTAGATCGGCTTCGTGTAAGGACGGTTTTTTCAACAAAATTTCATGTCTTCTCGGTCAAGATTTGTCATATAAGAATTAATGATTGATAATGTACTGTGTTGGGAGAAAACTGCTCGAGGAAAGCGCTGGGATTTGACTTTTTAAGGAGAAAATGCCGGTCTAGTCAGACCGTATGTAACTCAACTAAAAAGGCGAAATTGTTTCGCGCTCACGTACGGTTTTGGCGCTTTCCGTAGTATCACTTCAATTTAAGAAACGCAGCCGACTGGAAATAAACGAACGTGAAAGATGTTTTCCTTTACATTAGCTATAGAGAAACCATTGAGAATTGCTTGAAAGTATAAATAAACAATGAACATGTATGAAAAACGGTAGTGTTAAAGAAATAATTTTCCCCTCAAATTAAAACAATTTGGTATATTAAAAGAACAGCCATGCACTTGAAGGCAATAAATATTTCTCGGGGCAAACGTAAATACGAGTCCTTTCAACAATAACCAAACTAAATGTACAGGACTAGGTATTAACATGAAACGGTTTGTATGCTAGCCTACTGTATGTCTCCGGCGAACTGAAAATTCTTCGCATTCACCGGCGTTGCGGAATCACAAAATGTAAATCTTTTTCAAGTTTAGTAATGTTGTAGCGGCCCCTGGCTCCACAGTGGCCTTTGTAAGTCCATAAATCCGCCATTGTAAGTATGCATGGGAGATGGAAACCCGTAGCCCCCCCTTGTTTGCTGAAAAGAGTTCACTTCACTAAGAGAATTCGCGTACTGAGTTAAACTTCCATAGCCATTTGGATTTTGAGCGCTCAACTGTTTCACTCTCTCTTGAATTTCATTCTCCAATGCTTTCTCGACGACTTTGTTTTCCTTTTTCCATTTCATCCGCCGGTTTTGAAACCATATTTTCACTTGTTTTTCTGTAAGTCCAAGAGATTGTGCGATTTCAATTCTCCGCGGCCTGCATAGATACCTATTGTAGTGGAATTCTTTCTCCAGTTCGACTAGCTGCCTTGTGGAGTAGATAGTCCTGTTTTTGTCGTCTTTTTCCTGTGGTGCTCCTTTGGGATAGAAAGAAAAAGTCATTGTTTATCCTACGTAAGCGTAGAATGTGATTCAATCAGGAAGAGCCTCTGCGAACTGTACAATAAACACAGCACTCACACAGGAAATGATCCTCGACATGGTTATCATCTTTAGCCTTTCAAGTTTTTTAAAATCATTCACACCCGTAAGACTCAAGGTCACTATAAAAACCAAACGTCTCCAACGTGGCCATAGGTGCATTAGTTGATTAGACAAGTGCTGCTAAACTTTCATTTACAAGCTCATACTCAAGTATTTCAGCCGTGAGAAACTGAAAAGCTTTGATGGCATTCATTGATGTATGGCGACTCAAAGATGCCATTGGAGCCAACGGGAGGAATTCGCGAAAACTGAACACAACGCATGTATTCTGCTAGAAAATAGAAATTATTGCGGTTAACTGCCCCGCTTCGATACTTGTATCTTTAGAAGAAAGCCACTAGTTGGATTTCAGTTTAAATAACCTAATTTAAACATTCCAAACGTGGAAAAAATTGTGGGTAGTTTACGGGTGCGTGGCCCGATTTTATACAAGCCGATCGTCAGAACTCTCAAACAAAGAAAAATGTCTCAAATCTTTTGATAGATACAACAATTTTCTCGAGCTAAGTATTACAAATTAGAGGTAGAGATTGAAATTTACGTAGGATAATGTTACGAGAAAAAGCGCTACGCAAGGAAAAGAGCAGCGTTTGCTTTTCGTTAGACTGAAATAGCGAGCAAGGATCAGAAGGAGTTCTCTTTACCTTTGAATTGCCGAGGTATCCTTTCAATTTACAAGATTCTTAAAAATAGTAAATATTTGGCAATATTGCAAGCATCCCGTTCTAAGATCTTGCCCTTTGGATAAGTTTAATAACATAGACTGACTAACTCAGGCAAATTGTTGTACATGTTTTTTCTTCAAGGTATCACCGATTTTAACAGTTATAAAAAACAAAAACTATTACGTATTCTAATGCACATAAAACTAAAAAATTCTTGAACTTAAAATTGTCCCATCATTGTAATTTCAGTCACTGAAAGTCGCAGTTATCGTCCACTCGTACTAGAAGAAAGCCACACAAGCTCTATTTCGACCGTGCATCAAGTATTCATCTCCAAGTAGGCTTCGATTAAATTCGTTTTAAAACAAGGAAAAACTAGCTGCTGACTGGTATCAAAAGTCAAGATCTATTCTGTTTTCAAAGATTCTGGGGCGAAGAATAGAGGTCTCGTTCAAGTTAGATAGAACACTGAAATACTTGCGGATTAGAGATATGTACAAGCAAGTCTAGAACAGCAGCTAAACGAAAAATACTGTCGCATTAGCGGATCTTGCAACATTTACACAGCATCTTTGGAAAGGCTGAGAAGAGAGTATTTTGTGGTTAATTACGACATTTCAGGGAGATTTAGGAAACTTCACAGCAAGAACCGAGGGATTAACAACACTTTTTTAACATGGCGACTCGATGTACCCTTTTCTCACCGGCGCCAACGAAGTGTGAACGCCTCGCCTTGAAAGAACGAAAAATCAGCTTTAAATGTTAGCATAACAATACGATCTTATTTTAAAATTCTTTTCTGCAAGCTTTTTTCAGTAGAAATAAGTGAATTGTTTGCAGAATGATTAGAAAATAGTGCGCTTGGCAAATTCTAAAGCAGAGTCAAACGACATAACAAAGAAAGTAGCGCCATGTTGGCGGTTTCTTTATACGAACCATTCTTCGCCGTTAATCCACAATAAACGAACTTTGAAGTGACAATACATCCGCAGCTAAATCCAATCTAGGGCATCGGTCAATATTCGAGAATTATTGGCAGTAGATTATAAGAAATATCGGTAGAGGAATATGTTCAACAAGCGAAAGGGGTTTGATTTGCCCCCCACCCACTTCAGTCTCTCCAAGATCCATTTTCCGGACAAATGTGCAAAGAATAAAAACTTTGAAAACTGCTTCGTACCTTTAGAACGAAATTCCTTCATCCAGGGATAAATTTCTTGAACATTTTTCTCCGAAATAGCAGATTCTGGCAAGGAAGGCGCCTCTCTCTGCCCTCGCTTGGTTGAGTCGTCCGCGTGAACGTCCGAATCTCTCGTGTTTTTTTTAGGACTTTTCGTTTTTGCCTGGCAACGCAGGGTAGGGCCACAGTTGTCCTTGTTTAAATCCATTTGTCCACACACACTGTGTTTCGTTTAAGTAAATGAATGGATATGTTTTTGATGAAACAATACGAGAATGACAATTTTTTGACCTCTTGAATGGCCCTGAAGCGCTTTGGCTTGACAAGAGCCGAAAGGTAATGCCGTATTGATCTGCCACTCTCGAACAAGTAAAGAAAGAATGATGTATGATTTTTGAACACGTGATTGCTTGCGGACCAATCAAGTAGCTCAGGACAGCCTCGAGATTTCTGTTTTAGTATGTAATGGGATCTACAAAGTCAAGCACTGTTTTTCCGAGTAATTCATCATTCTACGACAAGACGACAAGTCGCTGGAGGAATTTGCAGATACCTAGAACGGAAACATAAATCTTTTAAAATGTCGAAACATTTAACCCGTCGGCGTGAACTACGGAATCCTTCGTTCTGCGTTAACCAAGTGACTTTCACCATTTTCAGCCAAATAAGTTCCCTCTCCCTTTTCAAAACAACTATCATAATGCACAGAACATGAACGAATATTGTTTTACAAAAACACCGACATAGGTTGACCCCTTTCACGATTACGAAATGCTAGTCAACAGCTCTTAATCTTTCTAAAGCTCTGCTTTAAAGGACAAGAAGTTTTATGCTTGTCAGTAGTAAACATCTACCGGGGTGTAAGCCAACGGCGAGATAGATATGAGGAGTGTAATTTCATAACCAGCTACGTGTTTGTTCTTTATTTTTGCATAGTTTGGTTTGATACTTCATCCATCAAAAATGGGTGTTCTGTCAAGACTGCACCCCTCTAGCCGCTAGCTCTGTTAATTTCATTATATGCTCTTCCTGTGAAGTAAAACTCAGTCGATATTGTAAGTAGGAATTTGTTTTGTTCCATGTACCAAGGTTTAGAGAAAAAACACTTAATCCTAAATCAAAACCTCTTCATTTTTTTCTGTATCAAGTCAACCTTTTTCTTCGGCATAATGCCCTCAAGTATCAAGTCGTCTCGCAACCTTCTTTATGTGGTCTTGGAACTTTCTTTAATTTTCGTCTGCAAAAACCAAACTTTTTGAACTTTGAATCTAAAACTACCACAACAGCGGACGATCAAGCTTCAAGGCTCGGAAATTGCATTAATTTTCTTAATCCTCGAGGACATCTATGACATCCTCGACCTGTCACTTATTTCCCGCTGGTAAGATATGTTATCGGTATTTAACCCGGATTTTAACTGCCTTCACAGTTATATTTTTATACCCAAAATCTTTTTAAAAACAATATTTAATTAAACAATACATCCGATTACTTGGTCCGCGATTTGTTCAAACTTGAACTTTGCCTTTGAGATTTAAATTTGCCAGGAAGAATAGGGACTAGACATTTTGACTCCACATGACTATAGCCGCCTTTAATCACAATAACATAAAGCGTAACACTGAGGAAGTGAATAGTCATCAAAATCTGATATTCCACTGGCGCGATGATTTTCTTCATTTTGATGTCTTGGCGAGAATGTTCACAACTTAATTTCGGGTGAGAAACTCACAAGAGTTCCTTTTGCATGCAGTCCACAAAAGCGAAAACTTATCCTTGAACAAAGAGGCTAACAAGATGGCGTAGCTGCGTCTGTTGTTAATTGGTTTAAGGGAATGGTGAGAAATAATATTCAATTAAAAGTAGTAATTTTCTCGCCTTTGAAAAGAGTTGTGAAAAACAAAAGACTTTCAATTCTGAGAACTTCACTGTAATGCCCTAGATGATATTTTATTGATATGTAACATGCATAAAATATATCTCATCGAAAACTTGAGCGATACAAAGGTCGGGACCACGGAAAAGTACTGTTTTTCCGGCTAGCAGGAAAAGAGGCTCCTGCTAGCAGGGAAAGTACTGTTCGAAGTCGAAAGCTTGCATTTAAACTTAACGGTCAGTTTATTTTGAGTTGATAAAACCAAAGCGTTTGCTTGCTGTTTTGCGCGATAGAAATTCCAACGCTAAAATTAGTGTTTAAGGCCAGCTTCTTCTTGCGCTTGTAGCCTCCCACGCAGACGTTCTTAGGGGTTCGTCACGCGTCACGTTCGTCACGCGGGGCAGAGGCGCGTGACTAACCCCTAAGAACGTCTTAGGGAAAGGCCAGATTTTTCTTTGTGTGATGTTGCGTTATATTACCTCACCATACTGTACTCCTTTCTTTCCAGCCAGATCTCTACAGACACGAGAGGGATCGCGGCAAGAAGTAACTCTTTGACAGTATCTTAGCCACAATAAGCTGCTTCAATTTATAACGCAATCAATATATTTCCACTGATTATCGACTCAGCTTCCTTTTTTTATATCTCCATGAACAACTGACTTAAAACGAGGTATCCACTTAATCGAAACAAACACAGCACAACGATTAGTTTCTCTTTATGGCTTCTATTTACGTCCCACCAAAAATCCGATTATTCCCGTAAAATTTCACGGCTTATTCAATGAGTTACGTAACTTAGTTTTGTAATTTCGTGGGAGGGCTTAGTACAACATTGACAACCCTTTCCCTGACGGTGATCGGAATTTTCAGTCACATGCAATGATGTGGTTTCAGTCCTCCACCAGTCCCCCACCAGCGTTAAATATTCCCAGTGGCTATTCGTACGGGACCCGTACACCCAAGTGTATTTGCTATTCATACGGGATAAAGTCTCTTCTTGAAACTTATATGAAATTTCTAAGTCTCTTGAAATTTCTGGTCATTAAATTTCCATGAAAGTGTAAGTCTCATCAACCACCGTTCAATTTTTCAGTGAGAAAAAAAAAAATTCAGTGGCAATTTCTAATGGAAAAAAAAATTCAATATGGTGCAGTCGAAAATCGATCCCGAGGCGTAGAATCTATGGTACACAGCCTGACCACTCTACCACGGAATATACTCACTGCTAAGGAAAGTTTGATTTTCATTGATGTAGCAACAACCGTAACCCTAAATAGAACCTAACAGTTTCGAGTCAGCGCTTAACCCTAATCAATATGGTCAGTGCTTAGCCCTAATCACTATTTTCATTGCTTAACCCTAATCAGTATTGTCAAGTCGATGTACGGGTCCCTTACGAATAGCCACTAGGTTAAATATTAGGAGAAGCCTAAGTACCATATTCATTCTTCCTTAGGGGAGGGGACCCACAGGATGAGTGGAAGGGGGAGGGGGAGAGAAAGTCGTCTTTGATACTTCGATATTGTCTGTATCAGTGAACTGGAAAATGCAGCCATCTCAGTTCTTTTACATGTAACATGGCTGTTGACTAACTGAATATCACCGGCTCCTGGTGAATATTGGCTCCCTTTTAATGAAACTAAGGGAGTGGCTTTATAAACAAGAAAGCGGAACGGTGTCGAATGGTGATAGTATCACATAGCCCTGTTTCGCTTTTCTTGCTACACTCTTTTTTTTTCTATTTGAAGATATTTTATATGAATATCGAGGCTGAAATACGCGAAATTTTAAGAATATTTTAAGAGGCTGAGAGTTTGGAAAGGACTACCTCTGGTAATTGAAACCCCAATCAGCTCCTGCCCCTATATATTCTAAAGCAGAAATGCCATGAGCTATAATTTTTAATTAAGAATAATTTAAGAACATTTTCAGCCTAAAATCGACAGAAAAATAAGAATATTCAGCCTGGGTCGGAAAAACAACATTGGTGGTCCAGTACCGTCACAACGCTAGCCATAAGACCACTGAGGATTTGCTGCATGGATATGAAATAATTTAAGTACATACAGCATCAACCCAAGCCAAAAAAAGAACTTATAGTAACCAATTTCGAAACAGTGCTTAACCCTAATTAGAAAAGGGGAAAACTACGTTCTGTTAATCTCATGAGGTGTCCGAAAGGGGCTACGGTCGATGGGACGGCTGGAGTGGCAGAAGCCTCCAAAAAGCTCTTGTTCTAATCATTTATCTAGTTCCTATCGTTCATAATTCGCCTGATTCTCATTGCTTTCCCGCTATGTTTGTACCTAAAACAAAACCGTGGAGAGTTCATTAAAAAGCAAGGAAAGGGGATTTACGTTAGCTTCAATATAAGTGCGATTTCGAACATTTTCGGTATTAAAATGTGTGTGTTTTACCCCATCCCTGAAAAAGAAAAAACCCAACTGAGGGAAAATAATTCATACTTAACCCTTTAAGTCCCAATAGTGTCCAAGATCAATCTTCTCCTTACACTGTAAAGAGATAAGTTATGAGAATCAATAAAATGATCACCCAAGAAAAAATACTTTGATCTTTGAACAAATTCTCTCAACTAATTCTTTAAGGAAATGTATGGAGATCAGTTTGGAGAATTTGTATGTGGATGTAAATTTGCGTTTTTTCAGTCTTTATACCGATTTTTCCTGTCCACGTAGGCAAACCCTCCTGAAGCTGAATTTCAAGTGACCACATCCAAGCTCAGAAAGAGAAATAAAATTTCGTCCTTGCTTGTTTTTGTCCTCCATAAAACGCGAAATAAGGCATTTTCACGTCGTAGTCGTGCAAAAACGGAAAAGAAATGTTCAAAAAAGTGTGATGCACGTGCGAAGTTGTTGTTTTGCTTATTAAACCTAGTGTTTTTTGACGTCTTGAACGGGACTGTTGTTGATGTCTTTATCCTTACAATTATCGGCTAAGGTTGTGTGTGCGTGTGGCAGAACAACTTAAAAAGGCGACGACTAAAGCAAGTAATCAAAGACAACTTCTGCATTGCAATTTACTATTAATAAGTCCCTATCTGGCTTTTCCTTTTAGAATAGTGTCATTAAGGGGTCAGATGTATGAAGCTTGAGGCATGCGATGCCCTAATTTGGGGGTTTAATTTTAAATTTCTGATGAGTTAGCCTGCGAATACAGTCGTTTTTTCTGGCTCCTCGCCGCTGGAGACCTTTCCCTCCCGCGAACCCTGCTAGTCATTCCCTAGTGGCCAGGAGCGAGGTTAGACGGTGATTTTGTTTCCTCAGCGTCTCATGTCTATGAAGTTTAAAATCCTCAAAGACACAAAGTAATCAACGGCATGCTAGACTGCAAAAGAGTCCGTAATTTTGCGTAACTCCTGACGCTTTTGAAAAAAAAAATTAGAAAACTATCTCGCGTTATGCAGTGTACTCGAAAGCGAACATATCCAGATTCCGTTTCTAGTGTCCTCTCCAGGTGATCTGTGACGTCACTGCGGGGGCCTGGGGAAAGAAATTTTAATGCCGTATCCCATAAACCAAAGCTGACGGGAACAGATTGAATTGAATTGAATTGGTGCGCGCGTTGGTTTATGGGATACGGCATTAAAATTTCTTTCCCCAGGCCCCCGCAATGACGTCACAGATCACCTGGCTGTTAGTTAAGGGCACTAAGGAGGATCACAGGTTTATCCCGGGGGGGGGGGGGGGGGGAATCCCATATAAAAGTGGCCGGGGTGCTCGTCTTCTCGATTAGGGGTAGAAAATGCCTGTTTTGGTTTCATGTAGGATATTCAGGACGGAAAACCGATATTTCTAGCCCGTCAAGTATCCCTTAGGGCTGTTTGTAAAGAAATATCTATACCAAACACTGGAGCAAGTGCTGTATGAGTATTTCCGACAAATCGAGTGGTGACGATCGCTATTGATGAAATGACGTTCTTACGGAGATGAAAGCGACGATCGCAATGCTATTCGATCAAGTTTGACAACCTTATTTTTGCGATGACGGCAAAGAAATGTGCCAAAAAGTCTGCACCAAGTTCAGAGCGTTTGTTTTCCTTATTAACCCTTTTTAAAGCCCTAAGAGCGATCAGCATGAAATTTCTCCTTACAATATCAGTGCTTTAGAAAACAGTAGCCATGAGAATTGAGCACATGATCAGGGAAGATGAGTCTAATTGATATTTCAACAAATTCTCCACACTACTTCTATTAAAAGAGTACAGGGACAGTAAATGAGAATCTCAATTTTGATCTGTTCCTTGTTTATTTTCTCGTTTCCGTCGTCGTCGTTGTTGCTCGAGCTGGCTAAGTGCGCTAGTAGCCTTACTACGAAAAATAATTCTAAACATGCGACGATTTTGTTGAAAAACTGACGATTTGATGGAAAACGCGCCAACCTCGTCTCGGGGCTGTTCTCTTAGAAATCTCGTTCAATTGGTTAAATGCTGGCAAATTTAGTTTCTGGAGTTTAATGATGAAAATAGCAATATTGATATTGGCGCTATATAAGTATTATTATTATTAATTGTGAGAGCCTGTATCGAAATTCAGGAAAAGAAAAAGAAAGTCGTCTTGTGTTCACCTCCTTAACAAAATGTGAAATTAGGCACTTTCAGGTCGGCGTCGTGCAGTGAAGGCAAAGAAATGTACAAAAGAAGCATGATGCACGTGCAGAGTTATTGTTTTGCCAATCTAACGTATTGGGCCGGTCAGTATTTAAACGGAGTTTAGCTAGTGTTTAACAAAACCGTGTTCTAAGCCATTTTCAGTTGGCTCAACGCTTTTATCTAAACGCCGGTTACTGTGAACAGTTTCATGAGAGCAACAGCGCTGACTGGAGAAACATTTATCTTCTTGAAACAACCCACTTACAGAGAGATCTGGAGGTCCAGTAATTTCTTAAACCGCGGTCTAAGTTAGAATTCGTTTAAATAACCGGCCCATTGCTTTTTTGCCGTTCTCGTTGACGTCGCTCTCGTCGTTCGGCTTAAGCTCCCTATTGTGTTGGAGTATGGTCGGTCTATTACATTGCAAGGGGTGGTAAAATACAGGCTGAGCCACGCCCAGATTAGTCTCCTTATGTTTTTAAAGTGCTACTATGATCAAATCCTTGAATATCCCTTTTTTTAACTCCTAGATTGGCAGTTAAGGACTTTAAGTACATGGTGTGCAAATTATCGCTTAATACGTTTAAGGAAAGTGGTATTTTTTTTGCGCTCAAAGACAGTTAATTTTTGACCGCCATTGAAACGCCATGTTCCTGCTGCCTGGGTAGTGGTTACCAAAAAACAAGACAATTACTTTGTGACATCATTTTCTTTACTCAGCACATGCTGCATGGCTAATTTCTTGAACCCAACTCAACAAACAATATTCGGTTTATCACACTTCGATGCGTTCTTGTTTTCGGAAAACTCTTTCGATCTTACTACTTTGTGCTCTGTACGTGCGCAACAACCGCTTAAAAATAGCGGTAAGACCACAGCAACAAACCGTTGAGCCGGATGCCGGTTCTCTTAGTTTTAGACCTGGATCAGTACAAATAGAGAGCTTTAGACTCGGAGACGAGAACGAGACTTTCTCAATACTGAGTAGTGCTCACGGGTGAACCAGCGTTATTTTGGCGGGATAGCTTGACAGCCGTCGTCATTCTCAGTACTACGAGTTTTAGCGAGAATGTCGTAGTGGTGGGAACAAGTTATCAAATGTAATCAGGGGCACCCAACGACAATTTTTGGAAAATATCTGTTCGGAAGACGATTTGAGCTCTAGAAGTTTTGGAACATTTGTTGCAAAATTTCCTGCTTGCCTGCCTCTCCTAGGATTTTCGAACATCTAAAAAATGGTATAATTGGTCATTTTTAACGGATTTTTACCCTAAAAAGGTAACCTAGAATTTTCGAGAGCCTTTTTTCTGGCTGTAATTTTCGAAAAGGTAAGTTTTGATCCCTATAATTTTCGGATCACTAGACTTTCAGCTTGGAAATCCGAACAGATGAAAAATTTTTAGGGGATAAAAATATGTCTATATCTTTCGCTTAAATACTAAAATACGTTCAACAATGCTATGTTTAAGTTGTTTTGAACTATATTCTCGTTGGGTGCCCCTGATGTAATTGAAGTTTTATCATTCTGCTATCAGGAGAGGGCCCCTTTAGTATAAATAACCGTACTAACCTTTTTGGTTAAAAAAAGTAAATTGAAGCTTTCCGGGGTGTATTTTTTTTTAGAACACGCACAAAAACTTTACTCTACTCGTACTACTCGTACTCGTTTTCTACCATCCGTAAGAAAGATGATAACCTTTTTCCTACGGTCAAACCTGCAATCTTGGACAAAATAAATTGGAACAGCAAACCCCCATCCCCCCCCCAAATCAAGGATGAAGCCGCGCGAAGGGCAAAAACGCGCCATTTTCCCATCTTTGATTTGGGGGGAAGGGGGGGGAGCAGGGTTTTCCATTTATTTTGTCCAAGATTGCAATCTTAGACAAAATAAATTGGAACAGCAAACCCCCATCCCCCCCAAATCAAGGATGAAGCCGCGCGAAGGGCAAAAACGCGCCATTTTCCCATCTTTGATTTGGGGGGAGGGGGGGGGGGGGGGGTCAGGGTTTTCCATTTATTTTGTCCAAGATTGTGGCTTTATGGACACCTCATTTTGACTGCAATCGGTCACATTCAGCTGCTGTTTTATGTTGATGTTTTCTCCGGCAGATTTAAGGCAGGGTGTAGGGCATATAGAGCGGTTTTGTCTGTGCTCAAAAGTTTCCTCTGAGGAAAAACAAATGTTTACTGTCCGATTTCTTGCCTCCGGACCCTTAGCCTCTCACGCAGACGTTCTTAGGGGTTCGTCACGCGTTCCTGCTCGTGCTACCGGACCCCCCCCCCGTAATAACAAAACTTTATTCATAGAGGTTTGTTTAGCGAATTGCTTAAGTGACAAAAAACAACATGACGGCTTCATTTATAAACAGGAAATTTGGTTAATGTGTGACTGTTTGCATAGACGTGTCAAGTCGTTTTCTTTCACAACAAACCACAAAGAAGTGGGTGAAAATTTCAGATTTTCCCTTATTTTTACCTTATTTTTTTCTTTTAAAAGGTCTCCGTGAAGTATTGCATCGTGAAAGTGGGTTTCACAGAGACTGTTGTGTCCGAGGCCAGTGTAGAGCCTAGGATTGGTAAGTACTTTTCCAGTAAGTTAGAATATTTAGAGACGAAATATTAAATTTAGAACAGAAACAAGAAAAGCAAATCTTATCTATCAAAATCAAAAGACCTGTATTAAGCCAAAGAACGTGCGAATTTAGTGAAAGTCACCAGGTATCGACGCTTCCTAAGATATACCAGTGAAATTTCAATCATTAATAAAACAACCATACCCACTGATAAGCGCTGAGGCTAAAAGATCATTTCTGACATGATCTGCCGCGAATCGCAACGAAAAATCTTACACTCTGTCAATGGCTTTTGAAAAGTGATAAATCTTTCATAGCAGCAGAAATAGTCGATATTTTCGTCACAATGCGGCTCAGTTTGGCAAAGCCGCAAAGTTCACTCTGAATACTGAGTTATCGCCATTTAGGTTTGTTATTACTAAAAGTATCTCGTTAGCACAAGACATTTTAAGTGACTGTCTTGTTAGCACTGCTAACAAAGCCTAACTAGGGTGTCTGACTTCATGGCATTTTGCGATAAACGGTTAGACCTTGTTTACCTCTATTTTGCATATGCTGTGGCCTTTTCTTTAACCTCTTCTTTCTTTTAAACGTCATCCACGGGAACACCGTGCGGGTCTCTTCTTCGTTTTGCTTCCCTTTCAAAGTCGGGTTTTCGTCTTCTCCATAACTGAACGTCTGTGGACATTCGTTCCGGCCACACAAGAGCTTTCCTGATGCGATGCTCTTCCTAGGCTGACTAGAACCTTTCATTGTCTTGCGTTGTGCATCGCCGAGGCCTGCAGTTCCAAGAATACGACAAATTGAGTGTGAGAGCGTCCCAGAATAGCCTTCCATGTTTTAATCGTGCGCAGATTGAGAAGCAAGGAATTTTAAAAGCTGTGATCGTGTGTGGGTCAAGTGACCAATTTAATTCGGGGTCAAACTTTTATTGTCCAAACCGTCGAAAAGCGACAGAGTCAAGATGGTGTTTAAGATGATAAAGAAAATGACTGACATTGTAACTACTGCGTAACCATTAAGGGACGGGCCATTAGAAAACTTATTGGGGGGTGGGGGGTAGGGGGGGCGGGGCGGGGAAAGAACAAAAAAAAAAATTCGCGCAAGGGGAAATCAAATGAAAAAAATTTCATGCACGCCAATTAAGCCTGCTATGGCCTAAAAAAATTCATACAAGGAATTTGAAAACGAAAAAACTTCCTACGGCTCGAAAATTCCCCACCCCCCCATAACTTTTCTGATGGTCCATCCTTAAGAAGCTAATCTGTTTTAATGCGTTACTCAGTTGCGTGCGAGCGAGGTAAGCTTTCACGCGCGCGCCTCAAGTTCTTCTTCACCCTTTTGACACTAAAGATATTTGCATTTCAGGTTCAACGAAAACTTGAACCTCTTGTATTTAAACGTTTTTTGGGAAGATAAGGGATAAAAATGGACTTTTCAATCCTTTTTTTTCTGGCCATCTAAAACGTGAGGGAGAAATTCCGAACGTCTCTTCAGTTGCGCGGACTTTCAGTACGATCTGTTTTCCCTATTAGTTTGTAAAAGGAGTTAAAAACATTTGCGGAAACAACATTTGTAACAATTTGACATCATGATGAAGAACATCATTTTTTATCCCTTGATTTTTTAACTTACAATTCATTTATTCATGTCCTTTTTCTAAGTTGGATAGTTAAAAAGTTATTGCCTAAATTGAGAGTCGATAAGAGAGAATGAACTCATTCTCTCCTGGAGTCAATTAACCCGAAAATGTTCTCTTAAATTTGTCGCAAACACTTTCTTAAACTCTTAACTTCGTAAGGCTCCTTCACAAATACAAAGTTATTGAATTCCCTTTACAAAATATAATTCAACTGAATCCATCCCAAATCCCCTCAGTCAAAAGGGGGCCAAGAACTAGCATATCCCTGGCACAAAACGCTAGCTTCTCAGTCATGATTCTAATCCTAGAAACACTTCAAACCTTGAAAACCGGCTAGATTTATACAACATGAAATTTGCTTCGCTTGGCCTGTTGACCTCTCTCTTGAAGGAAGCTTGCATTTCTCTTGCTTGATACCGTTTTTAGTCTCGTCAAAACTTGCACCAGCTCATCTGAAGAACAATAGAAGATGAAGGTTGGCCATTCCTCTTCGCCTTCACCGTACGTGAAATTTTTCTCTACCAAGTGCATTCCTGCCCGGCTAAATAGAGTCTCTAAAGCAGGAAAAACCGTAGGGCAAACAATGCTGAGTTGTTTCTCTTGCGCGAAGCTGAACGCAAATAATAGGAGAAGTTGGATGACGCTAGGTTCTTTGTTTCTGTAATCCTTGGCTACTGCTCCACGCTGGACTTCTATTATTTGACCCCCTTCGTCCCCTCGGAAAAGCCTCTTCATGGAAGGTAAATTGCTTGAGGGGTACAGTTCAAGATCGAGCTTTCCAAGGGTGTTGTTTCGTTGGACGGCTCGTGTTACGCCAATTAATTTGTCTTCTTTGTAAGCACCGAACCAAATAGATGCTTTATCGAACGCGTCACAGAGAATCAGTTGGTTTCGTTGGTCTTTGTCGATGTGAAAACCAGTCGGGCTGTCCTCACGAAAGACCCAGCCCATCTCGTGAATGTAGACATCGTATAAAAGACGTTTCGCTGAATTCACGGCTTCATAATCGTTCAAAATCTTGACGTAAAAATCCATCTTTGAACCTAAACGTAGTTGTATTACTTCTAGTATTTAAATCACAGCCGAGATAACAGTTATACTATGTTTTTGGTTTTTAATATATATCAGAAAGCCAGGACCATACCGGTTTAACAGGATTCCAGTTTGCTTAAGTACCGCGAACTGTGAACTTTCCCGCCAAAGTTGGACATGAGGCATGACGCACGTGCATCCGTGAATTGCTCATTGGTCATGTTCTCGGTGTATTCCATATTTGGGTGTAAGATCACGAGCTTTTTTACTGAACCTTGTAAGCTATAGATGTCTTGTGACTAGCTCCTTGGCAACCGGCAGCTTTCCCGCCAGAATGTTCGAAGGTGCGATTCTCAAAACCTCAAGGGAAGTTTTTAAGGCATTTAAAACACGCAAGTTACAGATTGCTTTCGAACAGAAGAGCTCAACAGAGTGTATGGCGGGGTCGAAGTAGTACATTCGATGAAACGACTTTTCCTCTTGTATTGCAGAGAAAACAGCTGTTCAAATTTGTATTTCTTAATTATGCTAAACCGGCCTCATGTTCTGATTATTTTAGTTTTGTTTTGAGCTGAAGGCATTTTTAAACTCACGATTCGGTTAGAACCAATTCAACAACTATTCTTTTCGACTATTCAGACCCTTTAAATCAAGGCTTTTATTGGTTATAATAAAGAGAATAAGTTTTAACTTCTTCTTTACTACATTAACAAAAGGTACTGAAACGGTTTCTTTTATGGTAGCCAGACTTTCATTGCCGTTACGATTTCAATTGTCCGATTTTTTGGTTGTATTTTAATTTTATCAAGCTGGAAAACGGAATGTTGTTAAAAGAGTTGCTCAGTTTCCTTTACTATAGAAATTTTACAGGTTTGCTATCATCACCCACGGAGAGTAACCTTTATAGCGGAGAACAATAAATGGGCGTTTCTCTCGTTATTTTCATTAACACAGCACAACGTTTTCAGTACTTAGTTTTAAAAGGCCTTTTACTTTCCAGTAACCAAAACCAGTGCTGTTTGCCTTCCCGCGCTTTTACACCTATCACGTCTTCTGATTTATTTCAACCTTTGATTGCTTGTCGCCAGCAGTTTTAAAAATGTAGATTATGTGCCACCCATTTGGTTCTAAAGGGACTAAGATACTAACGATGCGTTCTAATTGTTTAGTAAACCGTTTAGCTCTAAGAAACACTGATGAGCTAGCTAGTTTTCACGTCAAGTTATTTTATAAAAACAATAGACCGATCTTTTTTGGTTTCGTTGACACGTTAGGCTCGTTAGTTTTTATTGCGTGCTCGCTTAAAATCCTGCAAGGATACATTTCTCAGTTAAACCAAAAAACCGATCGGTATATAGCTAAAAAATTATTAGGACTTAGTATTTGTAGTGTTTTCATTGTTGAAGATGGTTCTCGCTACAGCGGTTTTGTATAAGACTTTTATGTTATCTTAAAACAGAAACGCGCTTACTTTTAGGTATTTCTAAAAATCAGTACGGCATTATTAAAATGTCATTATATCAATTTATCTACTAAATTTTGTTTTGTTATGATAATATTTTTCAGTCATGGGTATACTAGACGAACTCGTGACCTCAATCTTAGCAACGTCGAGTCCCTTATAAGAATGTCTAAAAAAAGTAGAAGATCGACTCGTATGGTTCTGATATTGGTCCTGCGAGGGACATAACAAACAATCCTTATTCTGCTGCTGAGTTATCTGAACTTTTTTTCACTCCATAAAGAATACAACTAAAAACTGAAAATTTCTTTTGTAGCGGTGAATTCTAGATATCACCGACAAGGACGGTTTCAATAGTTTTTAAAAAAATGCACATAATTTGCTTTATATTATATTATGAAGAATTGGAATGGCATGTGAACCGAGGGGCCTTTTTCAAAATACCGAAAATAAAACACGAAAGAGTGATAAAGGAATTAAGGTACTACTGGATAGCTGTCATTTTACTGGCCAGTGCAGTGTAAGATAACCACAGTCTAGCAAGCATTACCTCAGAAAAGTGGTGCTAATAAGAAGCTTTAATTTCAGTGATCACACTTTAAATTTGTTATTTCACCAAACTCAAAAGTAGAAATCATGACAGTGTACAGCATAATAAACAGTACTACAGGAAAGTACTGCTCAGTAGCCACACTTCATGCAGGATTTCATCCACAGACTCAAAATGATGCAAAAGTTAGAGCCACCTTGTACATCAAACAAAAACAAGGGAAACTGCTGCCTCGGCGGACTCGTTTGCTTTTGCTTTTTTTGCTCGTTTGCTTCATCGGTTTATTTTAGTATCTTACTGTAAAGCTTTTACTTTCAATTGAAATAATAAAGAGCAGCACCTTTGGATATCGCTTTCTCTTCTTAATTAGAAAATGAAGGTAGCGGAGGATTTTCGGTTGAGTTAAAAACATGAGTACTATTCGATCTTTACGCGGAGGCACAGTGCACATAAATACTTTTAAAAGCTTTTTTGTTTACTTCTTTCCTTCATAATACAAATTTACTCTGGTGAGTTTTTCCGCTGATAGGAAATCGAACTGTGGCCGGAAATGCACCTGTTAAGTTGTTAAAAAGACGTAGAGGACAAGGCGCATGCTCTACAAGAAGCCGGCTTCAACTTTAGTGGTGGACCAACCGACAAAAATGCATCAGAAAAGTTATAAGAAGCGAGTTAGATTTGTGCAGAATCAAGTCGATGAGGATATGTTAGATTCTTGAAACGGAAATTAGTTTGTTAAAGGGGCGGATTAAAAAATTTGCTCTTCTATTGTGGTGAGGCTTTTGGTCAGTAAATAATCATTGGTCAAGCCTGTTGTTTGAATTGCGCGCGCCGTCGTCAACTGACGTTTCCATTATCTGTTGCTAAATCAGCCTATTATTTGAGAAGGGTGGTGGGGGGACTTATTTAATTTGGCAAAGACGATGGTATTACTTCTCCATAAAAAAATTAGAATACAAAGTGGGAAAGCTCAAGTACAAGGCGTTGAAGTTCATGCAGCCAGGATCAAAAACAAATCCAGTTGGTGAAGAAACAATTCTGGATCAGTCCACACGAAGTTTTACAGTCTTGATTGATTTATACAGTCCAACATTTATTAGTCAAGAACAGGTGCTTAAAAGAAAAGGGCGGCTTATTAACTTTCTTCCCGGAAAAGGGGGAGGGGCTTCGTTATTAGAGAAGGGGGGCTTAATAGAGGATTTACGGCAATTTTGTCCATAGCTTTCAAGTTGATCCCCGCGTGCTTTTTCCGCGTCGATGGTACAAAAGTTTACACATATTTGCCTTTGTATTAACTTACAGTAAGTTGGAAGGTCAACCAACAGTCGAAAGTTATGCACTTGTCATTTACCTTCCCGGGGAAATTGGAGACTTCGTGAGAACTTGTTCTTAAAAATATGCAACCCGTAGGATGGGGAAGTATGGGGGATTAGACTTGTCACTGTCCAACACGTGGGGAAAATGGAGTTTTAGTTCATGGCCGTTCCTGTTAAAGCGAGGAGACAATGTGTATTGCATTTGTAGACGATTTAAAGGTTGAGGGGTAGATTTATTCAAATCATTAGAGATAGTGGAGTTCTCTCATCAGGGGCGACGATTTCGACGGTTTCGTCTTACATACATTGAAAACACTTGTTAGGCTATCTAGAGTACTTTTAGATATCTAGAAATGCATTGAGGGGCGCTATAAAATTTTTATCTCTTTGGTCATCCTAGGGCAACTTGAGTCTGTTCGAAATTATTAGTGCTCTAGTATTACCTTCCGCAAAATTTTAGTTGCAATTTAGCGTTTTACGAAAGTGAGAATTTTTTTAATTCCTCCGGCTCTCCATCGCATTTTGAATCCGAAAATTTTAGGTTTCTTTTTTACTAAGAAAAATAGCCTAACCTAGGAAGTAAAAAGCTTCGGACATTATACATGAATGGGAAAGTCATCTGGAAATTTTACTACAGTCCTCAAGTAACAGAAAATTCTCGGAAGTATTTCAGTGCTTCTCCGAACAGATATTTGACAGAAAACAGTCGTTGGGTGCCCCTGTCTTGTGTGCCAAATGTGTTGAGTCATCAGCGGAACATTAAATTATAAATACAGCAAATTGAAGAGCCGGGCTAAATTTGCCGATAATGTACTTATGTCATGGAAAAGATTTAGACACGACTGCAGGGAATTGTTTCTGGTTTTTCAAGGAATAGTATAACTCTTCAAGTGTTGGTCCAGTTTTCGATGATAAGCGTTGTCCACAAGCAACAGATGTTCTTTGGTTGCCGTTTGCCAGCGAAACTTGCGCAAAATATTTTGAAAAGTTGAAATTTTGTTGGGTATTTAGCTGTCCTCAATAGTTCGGGGAACCTTGTGGGAATTTTGCCAGAAAGAAATCCCTCAGAGGCGAGGAAATACTTAGTCTAGTGATTCCGTAAGATGTATCTAGCACTTTCGGTCAGTGTTTGTAGCGTGCAAGTAAGCTTTTTTTTTGGGGGGGGGGGGGGGGGGGGAGTAAGATAGAAAAAGGAGGGTTTTTCCCTATCTCGTCCCCTCTTGCCTGCGTAGTTATTTATTTCAATTTGAATCTTGACTTAAGTTTGAAGTATAAGGTTTCACTAGTTAATAACATTACTTAACCGAGTGATTAAGCGGTAGAAGTTGGTTGATTTGTAATATCACGTTTTTAATGTTCCCGGCGAAGTCTAAAATGCTGCGAGGTCTTTATTATTAGAAACGTCATGTTTACTAATAGAACAACAGGCTACTTAAGATACATTGCGCTGAAATAAATGATATATGAGCAAACATTAAAGGTCAAGTGAGGACACAGTTACTGGAATCAACTCTATGTCATAACAGTCATTTATTACTGGGCTATAAGTTACAGTTACAGACTTGACTTGATGACGGCGAACTCATGCTGGGCGCACCATGGGACAATTTGCAAGATGTCTTTTTGATTGAACACTAGGTAATTCCTGAGGTAATTCATTAAAAGCTCTAATGAGACAAATTCAAGGGACGATTAAGGGCGATGAGTCCGTTTAGCGCATTTCCGGCTAGTTCAAGCTCCGTTGATTCTGCACAGACATTCAGTACTAAAAAGCTCAAACTTTCGTGCAGCGAGGCTAGTGAGGGTACATATCCAAGCTGTTGTTATGATCTAAGTAAATTTGCTTGTTATAAACTGGACCCATATTCTGGGCACATTTGATAGACGGCTGACTGGAATCACAAAAGGCCGGCTAGGTTTGTTCTTGCGCGGCATGTATGATGTTTTCCCTTCATCGGCGCCGAGTAGTCTTTTGGTTGAATGTGTTCGAGGATATTAATCATTGTTTGAAAAAAACAGCATACCAGAACAAAACGATCAAGTGGCTTTTGTTAAAACACTCATCAAACGCGTGGCTCATTTTATATGACGAATTTCGAAATTCGCTCAATGCCCACTTTCGAGAAAAGAAGCTGCAAAGACCAACTGATATGCTACAAGTTCAGCACAGGCCTGATTTTTGTTCGAAGAAACTGCGTTATTTTTCTACCTTTATTTGTATGCTAAAGCGACGGGCTGCAATGTCTTCTCTAGGTTCCGCAGCACAACTTTTCATTTTGAGAACTTGACTATCCTAAAGGGAATTTAAAATCTTGGCTAAATACTCAACCATTTTAACAGCTATTTCCTGTATATTGCTTTCTTGTAATACTGACTCGTTAGCTTAATTGAAGCACTGAAATTTCAAAAGGTCTATTTGAAGAAGTGCAATTTATTTTAACAGTCAGTTTACATTTTATCCTAAAATCGATTTCCACTTCTTTGCCCAGCAGTTTACAATTTACACCATAAACTAGTCTAAGAGCTTATTGCGGAATAAAAAAAGAAAAGAATTACGTGCGTTGCAGTCGCATAACTTTTCGCACTTTATTAGCGAGTATTCATAGCATTTCCATACAAGTAAGGCATCCCGACTCCGACTGGCAAAATACCGCCACACTTTTTTGGAGTCAGATAGGAAGTACCGTCTTGCTTCGAACGGCACGTGCCTTACACGGATCATGAATACAATATAACATGACTAGTGCCCGTAGAGATTCGTTCGGTTATGAATTAACTTCAATAGCGGTCAGTTTAATTTCTCAATAGACCTCTTAAGGTATAAAACAGGGTGTCACTTGTATAAATTAAGAAAAAAGTCTTGATGAGTTTCTGTTAACTGGTATTATAAACAGTTCCGCATTGAGCGCACTGAGCTGTTGTATTGATGGTCGGCGAACCCGAAAATACAGATTTATGAATCAGGCGCTCTACCTTTGTATTAACGCGGCTCACATATATAACTTTCTGAATTATGCCTGCTTTCAGTTATTTCTATTCTCAGCACATGAAAAACAATCGCTTTTGCTTTTTATAGTTCCACACGCGCTCATACTTCTGGCGCTTTTCTGGTTTCCGTTGTGAGGTTTGTGAGCTTCCTTTCGTTGCTACTTTGGGCCTACTCTCTTCGTCACAATACCAAGCCAACTAAGCCATTCACGGTGATCTGAATGCTTCAGGGTATACGGGTATGCCACGGCAAAATCTTTCCTCGGCAACTGCTGAAGTACGATAACACGAGAAATAGGGCTATCACAAAAAGCCTAGATGTTTTCGATATGAATATTTCGATCCGTAGTTTAAATTATGATGTGTCAAAATCATCATCAGGTTTTTGTGTAACCAGCGTCTCTAATGCAAACACCTCCGGGCTAATGCTAGTACAACATCGTGAACCAAATAAAAATATCTTGATACCAAAAGATAAGCCAGTGTTTTATGATACATTTTATATTAAACCCTCACGATTCTGTTTTTGTTTCCACGCCTTAATAATACATCTGAAAAGAGATGAAAGAAAACTTTTAATTAAATTTATCACCCGCGTGTCTCTGCTTACTGCGCTCTCGAGCACGCGCCGTGTTTTAGGCGCCAGCAATTTACCAAGGATGCATAGCGATGACGTAACCTGTTTGTTAACTAGCCAATCACGACCCGAGCCTGCCTGTCTAATTATAGCTCTGAGTTATGACCAATGTTAGAGAGTACGGCCCTCGTCAAAGTGGTGCCTTAGTCAACAGAGTTAGTCATTAATAGCTTGAGGTATCTTCAGCAGTTTGCATTAGCTCTCTCTCTAGTATGGACTGCTTTCATCAAGCTAGTAGAATGCGTCAGCCGGCTTTCTTCAATCCCCAGACTCTTATGTACGGGTACGGCTTCCCAACATACTATTCTCCACAGTTCTTCCCTGTGAGCCTCAACTCTGAAATCTCCAGGCCACCAGTGATTTCCAGAAGTACGTCTTTTTTGGAGGAGATCCTTCCTCACCCAGCGACAATTTCTGAAAATAACGCAAGTCCTTCATCAACAAGTTCACAAACTCCACCACGGTCGCCTCCGAGCGAATGCAGCACTGAAAGGCACGGAACTAGCTGCAGTGACCCGACCGAGGAGCTCAGCCGATCTGGGAAAGATGCCAGTGAGTCAGAAGAAAAAACAGGTACGAACAGTGAGATAAATTTGGCTAAAATGCAGTTCTGTGGGCTTTCAAACACGTGTGCGTTGAACAACTTAAAGGAATGATTCCAGTTACAATTCGAACAAATTTAAAACTATGTTTGAGGTGCAATCAATCCAATTACTTACGGGTCAGTTAGGATAAAGAGAATAATTAATCCATTTGAGTTACTTAAAAAAACGTCCTTCCTTTTATTGTATATCGATTATTTATATTAGTGATTTGCTAAACCCTTGAAAAGCTCTCAGACTTGTGTTGAATTGTACTTTGGTATAACCCAATACTTTCGCGGGAACTTTAGCTAATGGAATTCAACTTGTTTAAATATTTAGATGGCGAAGAAGACAAAGATGTACCGTGGCATTACAAACAACCATTCAAGCATCGGAGGCGTGTGGCATACTCTCGAAATCAAATTTTGGAACTAGAGAAAGAGTTTCACTTCACCAGATATTTAACTAAGGAAAGACGCTCGGAGCTGTCCACTTTGCTCCAACTCTCCGAGCGACAAATTAAAATTTGGTTTCAGAACCGACGAATGAAGTGGAAAAAGGACAACAAGCCAGTCATACCTACAAGTAGAGGAATGCGTCGAGGTTGTACGAGATAGGAAACAAACATTTAAATTTTCGCGAGATTACTAATTACAAATTGCCCGTAAATCCTTTTATGACAGACTTGAAGGTGTATAGAAATTGACTATTGGCACTTGTCAGGCGTAGTAAGTGTTAGCCGGCACTGAAGCCCGCCATGCATGGATGATATCCATATAGTTACAGAAGGCGTTTTTATATTTCATTTACTTCGCTACACTTACTGCTGGAGGTAGGATTTTAAAACTGTGGTTACTGTCTCAAGGTTTCTAGGAGTAGTGAAAGTAAAATGAAGTACAATTTCTTACAGTGTAAATAAAACAGGCCGAGTTTTTTTCTACTCGATGAGATGTCTGCGGGTTACGAATGAGGTGTTAAACCGATCCGTTCAAACAGACATACAGACTCTTCTAAGCCACACTTACTTAGTCTTGTTTTACACCATGCTTTCTATCCTGTTCCTTTGCCAGAGCTCTTAGTATAAAATATTTATTTTTGTCAGGGTACATACATTCAACATTACCACAAAAAGTTCCGCACTGTTAGTCTATCTAATCAAGTAAACGTTCTGTATTGTTTCCTCGAGAAAAGTTATGTAGACGAAATATAATGTATTCAATGCAGGTTTAAAACGATTTCTGTAATAGCACTGGAAAACGCTCTTTATCTAAACCCTCATAACTTCAAGTACATTATAGAAAAGGTTCCTCTAAAACTTCCGCAAATATATCCATTTTACAAAAGCTGTGTTATCGTCAGATTTCTGTTTACTAAACCCGATCTTCTTTAAATCGGTTGTTTATTTAGTTCATGAATATTTTATCTCCTTCTAGAACTCCTTTTTCTTTGTATTTCAACTTCACA
This sequence comes from Porites divaricata, assembly GCA_038088405.1. Classification (NCBI taxonomy): domain Eukaryota; kingdom Metazoa; phylum Cnidaria; class Anthozoa; order Scleractinia; family Poritidae; genus Porites; species Porites divaricata. The sequence continues at coordinate 4,823,392 of JBBMOI010000004.1, forward strand.
TTGAAAATGCTTGATATTTACTGTAGAAAACAACAGAACTTGTGTTTCTTGATTTGGGGCGAGTATCGAACCAATATGGCGTCGGAAACTTGTCGCAGTTATAATTTTTCTCAAATAAAAACCAAAATACAACTAACTTTTATGTTACCTGAAAACCGATAAAAGTACAGTAAAACCTTCGTTTAGAAAAAACAAACAAACTACGAGCAAAACATTGCGAAAAGTTTTTTTGCTTCAAGTTGCACGAAGATGTTTTGTTCTGCAATGTAGCCGGCTAGATGCACTGTTCATGGTTTAATGAGAAGCAAAGACGATACGAAGTCATCTGTTTGATTAAGGAATTTATTCATTGAGACAAATTTATCAAACAACAGTGATATTTATGCCTTGAAGGCTAAACTACGAATTTACATCAGTTACACAGATAAAGATCTTAAAAGCTGTGCTCGTAATGAAAAGTCTCATTGAGCTCCAAAGCCCGAAGTTCTTTTACCTCCTCGCGGTTTCACTCTTCTCTGCACTTGCTGGTGTTAAATGGTTGAGATTTTAGCTGGCATTGTGAACAGTAATTTTTTGCAGAAACAATTCTTTATTTAATGATTTATAAGCGTACGGTGATTTAATGGACATCAACAACAGCGATTTTACTCTTTGTTGGACTGTTACCAAACCGGTTGATCAATGTCGTCTTGAAAACAATGACTGCCATTTTAAGACAAAGCGAAACTTTCTTGTCCAAAGTGAAGCCTATAACTTAAAAAATGTTTCTAATAAACATCTCCTCTCGTAAAAAGAAAATTCGAACGGGCCATACACTTAATTTGCAAGCTGTTGTGGATCTTTGAATCTGTAACATTTCTACGATCATGCCTGAACTTGGGGGAAGACTATAATCATTGTCTAGCTATTCTCTTTACGCTGTTAACATATTATCAAAAGTTGGATAGATTCCGGCTCGTAGATTTTCGTTGTTACGGGCTCTGTTCGACTTTTTCCTAAACTGTCGTTCTGGTATTGTTCAAAGTCTTTCGTTCATAAGATGTACTGTGAATTGGTTTTGCCGTTGCGTTGTGTTTTGTTGCGAGAGATTCGCATTTATTGTAAACCTGCTTTGTTTTGTAACTGTTAAAACAACTGTATAGAGGTTATTTTAGTATTCTGTTGTTAAAAAAGTATAAAACGAAGAAAATGCGACTTCTCACTGTCACCTCAACAAAGTGGCTAGAATTAGTTAATCGAATGCAAAAAAAAAAGATATCAATGTGTTGAGGCTCGTAGCTTGTCAATGTGGCTCTTTACTGAAATGAATGTAAAATTGTTGAAATAACAGTAATAATAACACCAAACAGACGAAGTGAGCAACACGATGACTTGTTAGAAAGCGATTAACAGCTTTTTCATCGAACAAACAGCCTCACTTCTCAGGTGTGAAAAATGTCAACTTTGCTAAAGAGCTTCGCCCTCAACACTAACACAGAAGGTCGTGTTCAATCTACTAATAAACGTGTACACAAAATGCTTTTAACGTTAAGAGAGTACCGAGTAAAGTAAGAACTTCACAATTTCGGGCAAGATTCAATTGAATTCTGACGAGGAAAAGCTCGTGACGTAAAACGAGAAGGTTTAACAGGATCGCATAGTTTGCTCAATGGAAACAGCCCCCAGGATACCTGTATATTTACTGTCCTCGATTTCCTTCCACAAACCACACTTCAGTAAATTTAACTTTGTAATGATTTAAAGTGAAAGCGGAAGGTATTTGTTAAACAACGAACTTAATTATACCAAGGCAACCATGGAAAAATTCTTCCAAAATTTCAAACTTGACTACTCAGCGATCCGAGTACCCAGTTTGGAGTTATTGTGTCAGTTAAGTCGGTCATACTGGAATTACTAATTCAAAATTGCTTACTGTATTGGAATCAATCATCTTTCTTAAGGGACTGCACAGTTTTGAAAAACTATTATTTTTTACTGTTATTACGTGAGCTTTAGTCACTCCCTTCGCAGACAAGATGGCGGACAATTACACCGAGCTGGTTCTTGTTACTTTATGAAAATTGCTAGCGACATTTTCTTTAAACCACAATCATGTCGCACATTGTTATATCGGCTAAAAACAATTCCCTTTCAATCGAAAGCGAGTTAATTTAATTGACACCAAGTTAGCTCTGAGTGGAAATGATAAACTACGCTGTCCGAAAGAATAATGTATATTTGATGGCAAACGTATAAGAAAACAAGGGAAGAGTCACGCCCAAAAAAACGTATTCGACATAGGGCAAAACCAGCCCGCAACAAACGTACTGTAGGGCACAGAATACTCAGTATCGTGGAATTTGGTATAACCGGGTATAACTACTTTTTTTGTTACAAAAAATATATATATGTTTACCTCTTTAAGTCGTTCTTCGGTTCATTGATGGAACAATAACCCGCTCCGTTGGCAATTTTAGCCTTCTCTTCTTGAGCAGAGAGTTTTGGTCTTACATCGCCGGAGAGAAATAAAATCATCTTGTTTCACCGCTTACCCAGAGGCAAAAGAACAACCCGTGTTATTGACACGTCTAAGCGTGTATTTTATTTTTAAAGGTTTAACCCCAAAAGGGCGAGCTGAAGTACTTTGGAGTCAAAACAATATATTACCTACGTCGATCGCACGTCACATTCTTTCACCCAAAGACATACATATTCTATACAAGAGGAAAAGCTGAAAGGGCAAGCTGTCAAAATCTTATTGAATTTCACAAATAAGCTGTCTAGTGCGTTCGCTTATAAGGGATTTATAAGTAAAGAACGGAAAGATTTTGGGGGATTTTCTGAGGCAAAAATGGACATGTCTTCCAGTATACGGCCATGTCGCTCGCCTGATTCTTATTTAAGTCAATTTTGTTTCAAAGAAGGTTATGCTCCACATATACGTAAATTCATGCATCCATGCCGGCAGTGATTCATTCTGGATAAGGGTCCTTTTCGTAACTTTAACCACCTTAAGGTTTGAATCAGTCATTTTCTGTTGCTTTGAAATTGTTTTTTTTCTTCTTTTTTTACTTTTTTTTCGTTAAATGTGAAGTCCCACGTTGAAATAACGCCGTTAGAGAAACTATTCTGTCAATATGGGCTAAGCTGATAAATGCTTCGATCTCGTTGAAAAATCTAAAACTCGATAAAACAAAGAAATACCCCGCAAAACCGGTGGACAAACTTTAAAGATAGCATTTAAATGATAAATCATTGTAGTGGACAGCTAGCTAACACCGTAACTCTATAGCTCCTACAGTAGTCGTTTTTCATGTTTACGTTATTTATAGTTTCTTTTTTAATAAAATTGTTAAAATAAAACTCTGATATTTCCAAGGTGTTTTGAAAAGGTGAAAATCATATTATCTTTTCTTTGTACATGTCCAAGAATTTAAGGTGAGGCTTTTTGGACCATTTCGGGTGACTACTGAGGAGCTTAATGTTTCCAAGGGCTAGGGAAAGTTGATATTAATATTTATTTTCCTGCCGTAAAGAGTTACGTGTGTCAGTTAGGCACGCTATCCAAAGCCGACAAGATTGATTTATGATTTAACTTGGAAAGTAGCCGATCCACAGCTGTGTTAAGACTTAAAGTCTGCTCTGAGCTTTTGCATTTCACATTACTCTCTTTTTCCTCGAGCGAGAAACTGCGAGGCAAACACACAAGCGCAATGGTTTGAAGAGAGGTGTTCTATCTAAACTTTAACTTATGGCATCGCGTGGACTGATCTCCAGGAAAATTAAACTCTTTTTAAATGGTACTTGAAATGACGTGAGAACAAGCGAGTTTTTGCTAAACAGGCAAGTCTTTTGTTCTTATTTCACACGTTATCTCTGGTTTAGTTACACAGTTGTCTTAGTAATTATCTCTATTTATACATGTGGTTAGGTTTTTTCCTCTCCTACAATAGTCTTTCGGCAAAACTCTTTAATTTGATTAGACTTTTAATTACTTTTTTTCATTTGCAGTGATTTAGAAATTAAGCATTTTCTTTGTTTTTTCATGTGCTAAGACATTTCTGTTCCAATTTGTGCCGAGTTAATTATCTTTCATGGAGATTTTTGTGATCATCTGTTGTGAATGTCGACGGACTGTTTAACCACTTAAATTACTGGGGAATTACTAGTTATTTTCAAGTAAAATCAACTTAAAAACGTAACTGAATAATACATTTTGTTAAATTTGTTTTCAATCGCACGCGTCCAGAGAATGTGGCTTGTTTTCAGCGAAGCGTATTGATCTAATCGAATAATCGTTTCAGGATTTTTCGCTGGTTCTGTTGCTCAGAAAGGAGCTAGTACATGCTAGTACGGCGTAGAATCTTTGTGATCATATTGCTTCAATAATTTCAGCTCAATCACCGCACTATCCATTCTTTTTAACGTTCATACAAGTTGTCACAACACATTCTTCGATATGGACCAATTGTGATGTGTACAATGTTCATACCGAAAGCACAAAAGCTGAGACGTTAAGTAAGACCTTTTCACGATGTTAACTGTCGGTAAAGAGGCAGCCTTCTGAGACTAAAAACTTGAAACGGTAGTTTATTGTTTTTATTGTGAGTGAAGTTTTGACTGGTAGATAATATCAGTTTGCAATTCTTTGAATCATCCGTCTCCGAGACTGGGTTGGTTCTGTAGCTCAGTAATGAGCTAGTACGGCACTGATAGAATCTTTTTGCTTATAGTACTTCTGCAATCAGTAATTTCAGCTCTATTACTACGCTTTCTATTTTTTAACGTTTATACAGATGTTTTTAGTCCAGACTAAGTTGTCTCAATACATTTTTCGCCGGGTATGGACAAACTGTGTTCTGTTCCGAAAGCATAAAAGAGACATCAAACAAAGAAAAGGCAGCCACCTGAGACCCAAAACTAAGTATACTTTATTGGTTTTACAATGGTTTGTGTCCTAATTAGTGAATTTTCGATACTTCAGATACTTTTTGCAATTCTACGAATCCTTATGTGCGAGTGTTTAGAATGAAAGCAACTGAGCAGAACTTTCATTTACATTTACCGTATTACAAGAATTCCCTCTATACAAGGCTTATATGCTCGGACGTTCCGGTCGTACTGCCTGTTTACCATGCAGTACAAGGTGAAGTTCTAAGTTATGAGTCTGTGGATAAAATCCTAAACTGTGAGCGTTCAAATGAAAGCTACTGAGTAGTACTTTCCTGTAGTACTGTTTACTATGCCATAAAAGGTGGTTCTAACTTTTAAGTCTGTGTATAAAATAATAATAAAAGTCTGACTGTTCAAATGAAAGCTACTGAGCAGAGCTTTCCTGTGGTACTATTTATTATATTGTACAAAGTGGTTCTAAAGTATTCCTATGCAAATGAAAGCTCTCGAGCAGTTCCTTCCTGTGAAACTGTTTACTTTGCTATACAAGAAATGCGACCATTGCAAAGAAATCTTCTGAGCAGTACTCTCCTGTGATACAGGAAATGAAAACTGTAAAATGTGGTTCTCTCTTTTGAGTCAGTAAACGCAAACCCGAAGTGTGATCGTACAAAAGAAAACCCCGCTAAGTAATCGGCCCTGTTGATGTTGCTAATCTCACAAAAAGAAATTTGGTGTTACTTCTTCTCGACTTTGGGGTATTGTTTGACCTGAGTGTGACCAGATTGAGTAAGTCACCCCCAGGGCAAATACCAGTGCGTCCCGTGATTTTAACAAACGTACAACTGTGCAACTAAATACGCTGGAAAGGTGAAACACCAAATCTGCCTCCTGCTTAAAACAAGGTATTCCTAGTTAATTTTTTCAGTTGTATCTGTCCGCTATATAGTTTCATCTACAAGGAGCTACCAAGGTGTTTTCAGTACTTTTTTGTAACTTACAAAGGAAAGAGACTCAGAGGCAGACGTTGAGGGTAACCTCAAGTTACAAGTTTGTAGGAAAAGGCAGAGCAGAACTACAGAAGATAGAAAAAATATTCATTAGATTAAGTATTTTAATGCTTGCCGACTCAGTACTGGTAAGTAAGTTGTTTTGATTAACTAACTTTTGTTTTTCCTCCTATTCTGCTCTAAAGAAAGACAAAGCAAAACAAAAACGTTGTCTGTTCTTTTTTTAACCGGTGAAAATTTCCGTTTGTCACTTACAACCGAACCTTTTCTTTTCAGATATAATCTAAGGTGTGTGTAACGAACTTGGCCTTTCTGTCACTGCTGCTGTATGGAATTATAATGCTTCATGAGCAAGGGATTGTGCAGTGGATGCCAAGGCAGTCTAATAACTATTATGATTACAGGTAAACCTTTTTTACTTTTTTCATAAATATGTCAGAAACATCGTAAAACGTGAGAGCCATTCACTAGGCCCCGGTTGTTCAAAAGATGGATAACGCTATCCACCGGATAAATCACTATCCAGTGGATAAGTATGAGGAAAACCAATTGCGCTATCCATTGGATAGAGATTTACCCGATGGATAGTATTTTGAACAACCGGGGTCAGGACATTTGGCTCGAATAAACGCAGTAAGAGAGAATTGAACGAGTTCAGTAGTAAGAGTTGGTTATTCAAACGAAGTTTAACTTACGGATTGGTTAAAGAAGTCGGTGGTCTTCCAGATCTCTCCGCTACCCAAGTGGGATAAATGTTTTCCTAGTTTTCTCTTTATCAGTGAATGTCTTAGCACGCGTTATTTTGTAACCACTGTCTTTAAAGTCCGTTTAAATAACCGGCCTAATTGTTTAACAAAAGTCATATTTATATTGGCCAATTACTTTTGGAAAAGGAAACCTGACTTTCCTATCTTTGTGTGTGGGGGGGATAAACTCTCATGTTTGGCGAATCTTTTCGGAATGAATTTTCGGAATGTTCTCAAGCGTTCGGGAAAGCATGTATGACATTCGTAACACAGGCAAATTCGTACTTCTTTCACTTTCAACATGGACAAAGAAATGTCGATTTTGCACGAAAAAGACTAGACTTTTCAGAAAACAGTCTGTGGCTAGCAAATCCGGGTAACAGAGATGCTCAAGATTCCTTTCATTAGCTGTCCTAAATGTTTCGGCTAGCTGGAATTTGTACTGAGGTGTACGTTCAAATGCATGGGCGTCAAAAGTTCCTGCACACCGTTGACAGCTCATGCAAACCGTTTTCTTAAGTTCCTTAGCGGGCGGGTGTCGTCTATGGTAGATTTGACGAAGTCACTGAAATTTCAATCCATACTTTTTGGCACAATTCGGTGTCAGGGTGCGCCGCGCTAAAATCTTGGGGCCAAAAATTCAATAAAAGCATTGTAATTCTCTGCTGTCGTCCGCCAGTCGCCGCAAACAAGGCTTTGATATGATAGCTTGTCAATTTGTCCGCGTGAAGGACTTCCCATGAAACACAGCACTTTATTTCTGGACCACTGTCAGATATCAGAAATGTCGAGTCAACCCTACGCCTGCTGCGCGCATTGCTGAGTTGGATTTGTGTTGAAAGATTATTGAGGGCATTATCCAAATTGTAACACCTCTTTATCCAACGACGACAATTATTCGTATTAAATGCCGAAAATCCTTTAAATCAGCTAACCTGTGTAAATCCTGCGTGGCTTTGTCACGATTTGCTCGATAGGTGTTTTGTCATCCTCACATGGGCGGCCCTGAATGATGCATTCGCCAGCTCGATCACGTGACCGCCTCTTGCCTTAATCAAATAAAATTACTTGTTTATTAACATATCAAATTCAGTGAAGTACGATTTTACGAGGGAAAAGCGTAGTACAAGGAGCTGAGACCCGAATAACGTAAGATGTATTAGAACAACACTTTCCGTGCGACTTGAAAGAAGTTGAATTATATGAGCAAATGAACAAGATACAAACGAATGAACATACCAACGACTCAGTGCCACGACGACCGCCGGGAGAATTGGCAATTTTCGCTTTCGGCGTGGCACTGAGTCGTTTTTGATATTTTTGGTTATTTTTTTTTTCGCCCGGGAAAGTGATGTATCAAATTTTACTTCACCTTTGATTTTACTCTGATTGGCGGAAGCTCTTAATTAGCCTGATTGAAGTTATGGTGAAATTGTCACTTTAACTTTTGCCAGGTGATCTGTGACGTCATTGCGGGAGCCTGGGGAAAGAAATTTTAATGCCGTATCCCATAAACCACCGCGCGCACCAATTCAATTCAATTCAATCTGTTCCCGTCAGCTTTGGTTTATGGGATACGGCATTAAAATTTCTTTCCCCAGGCCCCCGCAGTGACGTCACAGATCACCTGGTGATTCTTTGGACGAAATCCTAAATCCTTTTAACATTCAAATGAAACCTCCTTAAAAGAACACTGAAGTAGTTCCATTAAATCTTAGGAATTAACCAGAACAAAGCCGAGTTTTCTTAACAATTTCACTTTTTGGCCACTATTACTAATCACCAGGGGGCGTTTATATGACACCGGGGCGACTTTCTCCCCGGAGCGAGTTCACTCCAGTTCCCTCTCATGGCTCTATATTTGTTCACATGATACCGCCACAAAATGCCATGCCGGCGCGAGTCAACCCGGCGTGAGTTCACCCCGATTCTTGTACCGGGGCGAGAATTTCACTCCGGTACGAAGTCTCGCAGCGCAATCATGTAAACGCGAAACGACCACCCGATTCGGTGTGAAATCGGTCTGCCAGTAGACTGGAGCGGGTAGCGCATGCGTTATGTTTGCGATTTTGAATCACTCGTGTATTTTATCAACATGAAGTGTACTTTCAAATAACGAGATTTGAGATGACCCAGTCATCATGTAAACGCGATTCGAATCAAAAAGTCATCCCGGTATGAAACTCGCGCTGGTGCGAGTTTTCTCATGTAAACACCCCCTCATAGGTCATTTGCACGATGACGTCATTTTACCACTAAGACCATAATTCATTTCGTTTTTCTTTCTTATTTAAATTTGGTAATCACAGTGAGGTCTAAATAACAAAAGTCCTATGTTGCGCAAGAAAGCTAAACCCTGAAGGATTCTGGTTGCAGCAGTAAAATGACGTCGTCATGCCAATGGCTTATTGCTGATTAGCTCTATGAACCTCACAGATTCTCATTGTAATAAGTAAGAGCCAGTTACAGTTGTGTTTACTTTCGATGCGTTATATAATCACATCTCCATATGGTCTAGCGGTTAGGATTCCTGGTTTTCACCCAGGCGGCCCGGGTTCGACTCCCGGTATGAGAAGAAAATGTATCTTTGTTTTTTGTTTTGTTTTGTTTTTTTTTTTTTGAAACTCTCTGGTTACGTTGCCCAAGAATTTCAATCATTTTCTTTAATGTGAGATACTAAGCGAAAACCGGTTGTCCAATCTTTAGGGAAACTCTTTCTCTTTTGTTGTTGTTTGTTTCTTCTTATTTCACACCAACAACAGACACTTTGATAAACCGAAGCGAATGCCAGGAAAGGAATGTGACAGCTTATTTTGAAGACATGGTTGCTGTGAATCGACATCTTTTATCAACTGTTATGGCCGTGATGTTGATGCAAAGATAAGCTGAAATTAGGAGAGGATAAACTGGAAAGAGAACAGACTAATCCCTCATATAGGTTTCCTACCATAAGTAGTCTCCCTAAAGTTATTTTTAGTAACAAACCGGACGGCCATTCGCGAAAAAAAAGTTTGTGTTTTGATTTTTTGACATTTTTATGGCGGGAAAATCATGTTACGAAATATCAGCCAATTTTTGCAGATACTCGCGGTGAATTAATGAGAGCTAGATACACTTTTGGTTTAGTTTAATTTTGTTGCGCTACCAACGTAGTTATTCCCATATGGTCTAGCGGTTAGGATTCCTGGTTTTCACCCAGGCGGCCAGGGTTCGACTCCCGGTTTGGGAAGCGCCTTTTTTTCTTTGCCTAATAAAATTTCAGTTGATAAATATTTTTTATTTCGGCGGAGCGCCAAATGAAGTTTTCGTGATCGCCATATTGGCCAACTGGCAAGATTTTTGTGTGCAAAGCCAGGCCAAGCTTGCGAACACAGAAGTATTTGCGGCTGCCGCTTGACGCTTGCCGGAAAAGTGGAAATACTGTTGATTATGCATGTTGTTTGCCAAAGGTAAAAACAGGTGATTTTACTCGACCTTCCTATAAACCTAGCACATCTTAGCCTTAATCTCGTGTTTGCCGTGCCATTCTCATTTGTTTACTTCCAAGTTTTTTTATATGCACTCCGCCCAAAAAAAACGCTTCCAAAGCGTCTTGTCTGTCATCAATCTTAAGATGTTCGTTACAGTTGCAGTAAAACCGATGCACTCTTTTGCGGCTCGTGATCGGCCACTTGAGTTTTGAACCTTTGGACGTCATTTCTTCGGTCTGTAAGAGATAAAAATAACATTGAAGCAAAACTGTGCGCTTTTTAGCAACTTATAGAATTGTTGTGTTAAATCGAGTATTATAGTGAGATATTAGGGACCTTACGAAACCACGACGGCGACGGCAACGGGAACATCAAAAAAAAAAAAAAAAATAGGCAAAACAACAACTCTGCACGTGTATCACGCTTTTTTGTACATTTCTTTGCAGTCCCTGTATAACTACGACTTAAAATGACCAAATTTTAAGTTTACTTGGGAACGGGAACGGCAAGGCGATAAATTCTACCATCTTTGCCTGAATTCGGGCGCGGGTCCATCCCTTCAGCTCTAACCCAAAGCCCCTTCTTTTAAGTAACTGGGCCGCTTGGAATAATCGCGAAAAAAAGTGAAAGGTTGCGCAGTCTATTTTTCAGCGACGTTTTCATGGACGTCGCCGTTGTCGGATCGTAAGGTCCCTATTGTTCGCTTTTGACGCTGATGTTGAGCACCCGTACCATAACTCTTCTTAAGAGATGCTGATGTTGATCTTTCTAATCGCCTCGTGGAGGGTAATCAGGTTTCACCCGAGTCCGGAATTCAAATCAAGGAACCCGGATTTCCGCTAACGATTGCAATCCGGAATCCAAGTTCCACTTGTCCAGTACTCAAATCCCGAAATCCACAGCGTGAAATCCAGTATTCAAGACTGTCTTGGGTTACCTTACATGAAGCGATTTGTAATGGTAATAGGTCGCCTGTCGTGTCGTACAATTCGTAATGGTAACAGGACTGAGTGGAGTCCAGTTCGGTCAGTAATCATACGAGTGATTAACAAAATCGGACGACCGCGTAGCGGGAGTCCGATTTGTTTAATCACGAGAATGATTACAGACCGAATTGGACGACACGAAGTTCTGTTACCAATTAATCATAACTTTAACAAAATTTGTAATATAATAGGCTATTTTTTAAATCAAAACACAAGAAATTCGAAATTTTGTTTTGCTAGCAGTGAAAAAATAAGCCATTTAAGGGCGCGCGTGATGGCGTGTACTGTTCAATTACTTAGGCATGACGCGTACTGTCCTATTAAACTGTCCAATTAAGGCTGAAATCAGGGCAGTTGATAGCCAATCAGATTTGACAATTTTGTTATAGTTATGATTAAGGGAGTAATCGGGTCATTAACTTCAAATCGGGCCGATTTGAAATTGCGAGCCTGATTACCCCTGAATTATACGACGCGAAGTCTTATTACCAATTAATTGTGTCAATAACAAAATGCGAGAATCTCAGTATTGCATTGGAATATTCATTAATGTAAGAGAAAGATTCCAAAGCAAAAACATCGGCTTCACCTTTGAATGAAACTATCGGAATTTCTGAAAGCCCGACCGCATGATGAACTTTTTTTTTTATTAAAAAAATGCATTTTTTAAAATTAAAATGGGCCAATATTTGAACAGAATGCGAGAATTTTTTAAAAAAAATTGAATTAATAAATTACAGCTTGTCTCGTCAGCTTACAGATTCCAAGGCAAAAACTTTTCCAGTTGAAGCTGGACAGCTTACCTAGTCACTATTTTTTCATTGATTTTGATTGGTTATCATGTGCTATTTAGTTAAATTTCATTGGCTAGTGGCATTTGCTACTTGATTTTCATTGGCCGTTTAACTGTCCTATTTGACCTGTCCGATTACAAGTTCCTGATAATCGGACAGGTCGAATCGGACAGTTTTGGAGTTACAATAGGAAGATTAAGCAAAAGATCGTTTTCACGTTCACGCAACAAAAAAATAAATAGGAAACCGTCAAGTGGAAAAAGCCAAGAAAATGAAATGATATAAAAGACTACTTTATAAACAATTTGTCCAAGTCTCAGGTCTTTGCATTGTGACCTCCAGTTTCTGAGTTATTTGCCGAAACATTTCACGCAGCTTTGTAGAGCTTTGTATGGGGACGCCATATTGGTGCACCGTTTTGGTGCACCAATATGGTCGCCGGAAATCAACAAAAACATCTGGAGTTCACTTTTTCTATGAAGGCTCTTTTTTTTCACTCGAGAAGTAGAATACGTGCGCATAAACATATCTTCTAATACTTGAAATGGTTATACTGCTGAAAAACAAGAGGAGAGTCTTTTTTTCAACCAGGGAGCATTCCTATTTTGGTGTCACGCACTGTGAAAACTCGGAAGTTTAAATTGCTGTATTTTCGAAATGAAACATGCTACGGGAACGGAAACTTGTACAAATATTTATTTTTGGTTTATCTTCAACCTAGTGTAAGTAAGAATTCGTAAAACCTCGCTATTTTGACTTTACAATTTGATGACGTCATTGTGAAAACTATCTATAAATATGGGCTATTAATAACCAATCAGATTCAAGCATTTTATTATTGACACATTTGATATCGCGCCATATATTTACCATTTTTTAAGTTGGGTGGGACACTGGATCGATGTTTTTTTTAAATATATTTATTGATAATCCATTAGATAATTACACTTACAATACTACAAAAAAGTATTTTAACAATAGGCATTAACTGAGTGAAGCACAATTAATCGTTAAATTACAGGGCTAAAAGAAATTAGAAAAAAGTACAACAGGGCAATGAAATAAAGGCGTCAGCATCCATTTTCTTTTAAAAAATCTTTCTTGCTGATTTCTTTTTTCTATTTCGTATGTTACATATTTCTGTTTCATTGGGTCGATGTTTTGCCGAATTGCACTGTGGGACTTAGTGTTCCTTTGTCACACGGCGACCATTTTGTCCCGAGAAACTAAAGTTACTGTGTTTAACCTGTCTAGCCTCGCTCCCAAGTTTTTCACTGCGAGGTCGAGGGTGGTGAAACAAAGTCTTTTTCAGTCTCTCGCCGTGTGAATGATACCCATAGGGAGCCAAGCAACAACGACGGCAATAGCAACGGCAACGAAAACGTCACTTAAAAAGTGAATTCACGCTGCCTCAAACTTTATCGCGCTTATTCCATCTCGTTTAATTTGTCAAATTTTGGCAAATCTTTTTTGGAGTTGAATTTTAAAGGACTGTATCCAAGTTCAGGACAGAAAAAGAAAGTTGTTGTCTTGTGCTGCCGTCCTCGACAAAACGTCAAACTAGGCACTTTCACGTTGTGGTCGTGCAACGACGGCTAAGAAATTTACAAAAAAAGTCATGATGTACGTGCAAAGTTATTGTTTTGCCAGACTAATCCCATTACTTTTTTGCCGTTCTCCTTGCCGTCGCCGTCGTCGTTGCATAAGCTCCCTAATTAACAATTAGTCGCCGAAGGCGACGTGAATATCGGCGATTAGTAAAATCCAACTAGTGGTCTATTATCAATGCTGCGTTCTGATTGGTTGAGTTACTACTAGGCTATATGTTATAGCCCACTAGTAGCGAAAAGCGCGGGCTTTTGGGCGGCAAAAAAGGATTAAACACTAGCTTTAACTAGCTAATCTTTTCTTATTCTCGATATTTTTGGCCAACTAGTTGAATTTTACTAAAACATTTATTCCTCTCGTCCTCATGGCCTCCGAGTCAATAGCCCATTCGGCCTTCGACCTCATCGGCTATTGACTCAGAGCCCATTCGGGTTCGAGGAATAATTGTTAAATAGTCACCGGGACGAAGTCGAGGTGACTATTCGCCGATATTCACGTCGCCTTCGGCGACTAATTGTTTTAGTATAATTACATTGATGATTATTCGAGAAAATAAAATTATTGATAAATTTCCGACTCCGAAACATCAAAAAATCTGGCTGCCATTTTGAAAACTGCTAGCC
>JBBMOI010000004.1:4842500-5100000 GCA_038088405.1 Porites divaricata
CCCAGCATAATAATTCGAGTTACTAAATAGGTACAGCATTGTGCCCATGTTGAAATGATCCGTAAAACTTTCGTCGATCGATACAATTTGCAAAGCGCTCGAATTCACGGGGCAGATTACGATGAAATACATGTTAATTGAAATGATGGTAATGCCATGCTTTCCGTTTTAGTGCCGACACTAATTAAAGGCAAGTAATCGGAATCTATTTGAAGTCCAAAGTTAGAGTTCGTTTGTTTAGAATCGATCGTTAATTGGAACTTTCAGCTTTGTTCTTATCTCCAATCGAAATATTACAGTTAAGTTCCATTCGATTTCCTGTGCAAGGTGGTTGAGCAGGGTATGTTGAAAACGTTTCGAGGTAAAAATATCAGCGTTGAAATAAAACTAGAGTAAAAAGCACCAGTGATTGACAAAGACAAGTACCAGGGATTCCGTGTCGTTTAGGGCTTGTTGAAATTTTCGTTAATTCTTAGAGGAGGCTCTTTGTTGCAAGGTGACGCATCGCTCGCGCAAAATATCAAACACTATAACAATTTGTTAATTTAATAAGTAAACAGTCGTGGTTCTCGGTTTCTTGTTAGTGGGCTATTAATCAATGTCGAGACACGTCGTCTGACAGGAAAGTGAAAATTGCTTCTGATTGTGTCTAAAATAAAGCAAATCTGCAGCCCAAATCGGCAAAATTGATCCGCACCCTTAATTAAAAATTATTTCTGGCGAAACATTTCATTGGTAGGGAGCTTATAATAGGGAACTAAAAACCTTCAAAAACTTAGGTTTTGCCATTAAAAATATATCCAGATGTTATCACTAAACGAAAATTTGCGATTGAGCTAGATTTCAGTTATACTGAATTAAGTCGAATTGTTGGAGCGTCTTTGACTCAGTTATTTATGAGCCATCGCTCTAGTTTACAATGATTTTCGTCCGATTTTAACCTTCCTTTAAGAAGACAGGAACATTTCCTTATTCATTAAGAAAGACAAGTGCGCGCTTTGTTTTGATGTAAATCCCCTTGTGATCCTATTTTTTACAAGTGATGCGCTAAAGTGGTTAACATTGAAAACATTTTCCTTATCCCGTACTTCTCAGTCTGTTGCTGTGTTTTTTTTTGATAGAAGGCTTGGACAGAATTCAACCTTTACATTATATAGTTATATCTTGCGACACGCAAGCTTAAAACGTTAGCTTCCGCGTGCAAAGTGGAAAACTTTTGTCAGGCTATTAATCATAGGTCAATGGGTGATGCCACATAAACGAAGAGTCTGCGCCATTGAGGCTCCGTTTGTTTGGTGCGATAAGTGATCCCGTTTGTGCAATGTGCTGAAATGGACGCAGCGTTAGCGACCCTGTGCGGCGCACCCTACAGAGTAAACATAATTCAAACAGATTGACGGAGATTTATGACTCAATTGCACACAAGATTTATTGCAGGTTATCATAACACTTGTTCGCCTCTTCTTGAGTTTCATACAAGGATGGGAATAATTTGCAATGGGGCAAAATTGTAATTGAAGAACTTCTAGAAAAGATGGCTTTAGACTTAAATGAAACATTTCTGTACAGCATAGCATGCGAGTGCTGGCATTAAGTGTGGGACGGCTTGGTCCTGTATGCATGTTTCAACTGTGGTCACCCCTTTTTAAACCTTCTTGAATCGTGAATTGTACTTGAAAAATAACCCAACAAAAGCAGTACTCGAGAAAACGCTGAGGTCATGAACTCATTGCCGCACCGGAATCTGATAGGCTGAAACAGGTCACGTGAAGCAGTAAATAGCTCTTACACCAGTCGATTTGTCATAATTCGTGTTGTTAAGGGTTAAGATGTCAGGGCCATATAAATCATATTCGACAAACATGGCTCAGCCAACATTTTATCCCAGTAAGACACACAGTTATACGCAGCAATATTTTCCGCAGCTGTGCCCGTCATTCGAGCGGCAAGTGAGCCTCACGGGGAACTATTTTCCCTTCTTGGATGTTTCTACCCGGAGATCGGCACACCAGAATTTCAGCGCCGCGCAAACCTCAAGGCAAACTTCTTGCATCGAAGATACAAGGCCCTCTGCGTCCCATCAGACAACACCGATTCCAGAATATCTTCTCCAGCCAATTTATCCATGGATGAAGTCTAAGAAAGGCGGAAAGGCTGCATTTGGATTCGGTACGCTAACCCCTTTGATAACCTTTTTGGGTGCGAAAGTTTGTCCGCAACTCTTTAGCGCGACTCGGCAGCTTAACATGTTTTGCTGGTTAAAAACTATCGGAACAGGTTAATCCCTCTCTTCCTTTTAATTCGTCCGTGCATGACTGAGTGACATTTTGGAGATTTTAGTTAACCTTGTTTCGACCATTTGAGAAGTTTTTCTGTCAAAAGGGCGGCGTTTTGGAGAGTGACTTGTCTCCTCTGTGATTAATGGAGCAGCCCTCTTTAGCATTGCAAAGATCATGTTTTGTCATTCAATCGCAAGTGCAATATTTTTAGTTTGCAAACATATTGTTGATAGTGCGCGGAAGCTGGAACGCTGCTATTGGCGAAAAGGTTGTTTGGTTTTGAAGAGGCCTTCCAATAAGGCGAGTTCTGTTTATGCAAAGTCCATCATAGGAATTTAAGCAACCGAAGTGAAAAGACTTCAGACCACGAAACCAAAGCTTGAGCCGTTGCCCAAGTCTGTCTGGAACCGAGCCGGCAAATGATCACTTCCAAAAAAGTAAGACTTCAGTTTTAATGAAAATCCGCTTCTCGAACTGGGTCCGTTTGTCGGTGTTCGCAGCGATTTTCCTCTTCTAGAATAGACAGTTTTAACAATACTGCAGATGATCACGAACATGTTTTAGTGTAGGGAAGCTAGGACTCTAAAGGACCTTTTGTCAGTCTCTGTTAATATCTGAAATGATAACGTTTTTTACAATACACAGGGCAGAAACAAGCTAAACGACATCGGACAAGCTACACAAACAAACAGCTCTTAGAGCTGGAAAAAGAGTTCCATTTTAACAAGTACCTGTGCAGTTCTCGAAGGAGCGAGATTGCGAAGACTCTTAGTCTTTCTGAACGGCAAGTAAAGATCTGGTTCCAAAACCGCCGGATGAAATGGAAAAAGGATGAGAAACTGAGCGATCCCTCAGGGAGCAGTAAAGAACATTTCAACGATGTGCGAGGAGCGCACGAATGCGGTCATCTTCACATGGCGTGTTCCCCGCTTTGTCATTCTCCACCACTATACCAAACAGGACACAAGGAAAGCGTCCACTTGTAGTGCGATGTGAAATCTTAATCAGAAAAGGAAATCTTTTAAAAGAAGAAAAGGGAATCTCCCGTTGAATGGAAGAGTCTGAATCAATCACGTTCGGACGTTGTGGTATGCCAGTTAATTGTCAAAAACCTGTACTATAAAGCGTTTATTTAATGGGGGGAACTCTTGTTAGAGCAGATCACTGCCTTTCCGCCTTTTTACCAGTTCTAATCCTCTACTAATCCTTCTGAAAAAGCTAATCGACACCAAATTTCCTTTTCTTTGTGAAAGGTGTGAAACTTGTAGCGAGATGCTCTCCCCTCCGCTAGAGTTCCTAAACATAAAACGTTATTTATTGAACACACTTTTCGCACGTTGCCAACATGGTTGCGTTAATTGTACAGATATTCAATCGTTATTCATACAATCGAAGAGCCAGCTATTTCATGAGTTAGGATAACTGAGAAATATTTTTTCTTCACGAAGTATGACGAAGAGATTCCTTCTGTGGCTGAAGAGAGTCAAAGCTGAGAAAATTACACCTTCGCTTCCCGCTATCTTGTTAGTCACATTCCAACGAATCGCCAACTAAACCGCCCCCTGTCTTCAAATGTAATCAGTTTGTTCATTTTTGTACATTAAAATTGGCTTTGTTCCCCAAAAGACACAATAAATGTTATGTTGGAAATAAACGATACTTTTGGTAAATTTTGACTTCTTCATTTGTTTTCAGTTCTCAACGCAATATGCACGAGGTATTTTTGTCACATTGTGGCATCACTATATGTGTGGCGCCCTTCCTTTTTGGCATTACCATCGTTTGTACAGACCTATTTTTGCTGCTAAAATGACAGAGAGGGTAAAAGACCCCTCCACGGCTCGATATCTGTACTTTAAGTAGCATTATTGAGCGTGAAGATTCGAGAGGGGGCTTTGGCGGTGTTTTTTTGATGATGAGAAACGAACTCTGATATAATTCCCGTTCGGTTGTATCACGGTTTCTCGCAAAGCACTTCGCAAAACGGAACACTGGCTGGTAAAATATTATTTCATTTGTAAAATCTTAAATAATCATTTTTACCAAAAAATATCATATTTTGTAGACAAAATAACCTCATGCTTAGTCGAACAAAACGCGCGGAGTGAAAAAAAAAAAGCGCTCAACTAACATGAATTTCCAGATGCGGGTTCCACGGTTTTGTCAGTTTATTTATCACTGACACTTTGTTTGCAGGCTGTTTCCGCTTATCCTTGAGCAGTAACTTCCTTAAAGATTTTAAAATGAACTTGCAAGTTAAATGCTTTTAATGTAAGCTCGTCTGAGAGCTTCCCATTAATAAATCACTTGGAATCGAAAGGTCGTCGTTTTGTCTACAAAGGGAGATTTGAATTTTGCGGAACGCAGGGATATAAAATCACAAATCCAAAAGAGAGCTAAGTCGTTTCTGTAGATTTCAAGGGCAGTTATAAAATAAATTAAAATGAAAAGGCAAGGGGGAGCTAATAAAGAAAAAGCTCCCTGCTAATTTAGGGAATGCTGGGTGCTGTTGCTTACACAATCACAGACAAACAATAGTTACAACCATACCATGTTTATTCCACTGATTCTTGCTTACAAAGTCTTCCACTTTAGATGTTAAAAGGAAACAATTAAATAAGTGTTCTACCCTAACTAAACTGCTTAATTTACTAGCTTCTATAACGTACAAATAAAGGTGTTGTATGTGTTTAGAAAGATTAGCTGTCTGTTAAAATCAGGTCAAAATGGTCATAAATCACAAAAGTTGACATGGCTTGTTTTGTAAAGGGAAGCCGTGAGACTCACCCAGTCTAAACCAATTTACAGTAAACGTACTAACATTTATCAGCATTTTTTACGAATTCTAATGCACCCATGGTTACTGCTTTAAAGTTCGTAGCCTGATAGGCCACAAATGTTTGAGGGTTCTCGCTGTTTATAAATGTGCATGTAAGTATAACGAAGAGTTGTCTGACACGAATGCTCAAGAGGGACCCCAAAGTTACGGCTTCTATACATTCTGCAGTTTCAAAATTCCTAATTTGAAATGCTGCTCTATACGACTTTTTGTTGCATTAGATACATAGTAGTAATAAAGGGACGAAGCTGATACTTCTTCTTTGCAATACATCAAACTAATTATCCTAAAAGCTGCACCAAACTGGTATGAGTTGAAGTTTTTGGTTTCCTAAACGAACACTTTTATATGCATACCAGTTTAATAATAGCTGTTACAGAATCTCTCAATTACTTCAACAGACTGCATGAATATTTCTCGCGTAGCTTAACTATAATTACACGTTTCGATGTATTTTTTAAACTACAGTTGAAAGCAGTAATTGAAAGGCTGTGTCTAGCTAAACCCTGCAAGAAACTGGGAACGCGACCGCGTCTGCATGCCATTGCATTATGACAGATTATTTAGCTATTTGTTATTGAAATAGGGTATCAATTAAAAGCAACACTGACCTAGTCGTTTTTAACCCAGTTTGTTCTGCTGTAATAACAAACACTTTTACAGAATTTGATATCAACTGTTGTAAACTCACTCCTTTTGCTTTGGAGCGTTCGACAGTGACAACAGTTTATTAACTCGCTAAATACTCTGATTTCCTTTGGGATAGTTTCTTTATTTACCCATATTCATCGAAGTGACTCGTTTTCCAAACGCCTACATAAAAGCCCGTTTTCATAAAGTCAAGAGACTGGTTTTTTAATGGTTTTTTTAGAATATAGCTGCACAATGTTACGGCGTAGGAATGGAGGTTAATGGTGGCCCTTTGTGGAGTCCTTGCTCAACCGGAGCACCTTAGTCTAATGAACCAACATAGACGAATTACCATGCGAAAAGGAACTAAAATTTCCGCCCATATGCATTTAAGTCTCAAATTTTGCTTAACTGAGATAAAAAAAACCTTAACATAAATTTATTAATCGGCATATCCTGCGTGACACAGGTCGTAGTACACAGTCATCCATAATTGGCTTTCTTATATTCCTTCCTATGATTAATGAATAACAATCAACGTGACCTATCTTACTATTTTTACAGCTGTAATAGTTTTTTTAAAAGAAAACATTGTATTTTATTGAGGGTCTTATTTTGAGAGCGTCAGGAGCTAGAGCCATACCTTGAGTTGGCACGTATTAGAGCGAACACTGAACACAATGATCTGTTGGTGGTTTATGTATACATGCAGATAGTTTCTAACATTAAGCGCAGTATTTGCTTACTCTGTAAAGGCCAGTTTTGAATGAAGCTACGACATAGTTGCAAGAGTTTTCTGCTCGGCGTTTCTATGTTAAACTGCATAGAAATCTATGAAAAAAAAAAACACTTTATCTAACCGTAGTCGCCATTTTGAAGACCTGCGTCTGCTGGAAGTCCAGAAGGTTTTGGCAAAACGAGAAACTTGGAACCTTCGCGGGTTGTCAGTTCTATGAGCAAGAGCAATTGCTCTTTCGCGAAGCAGCTGTCTTTTTTCACGTTTATGCCGGCCAGCTGGCAATTTAGGACCAAAAAAGCCGAAAAATCATAAATCACCCTGATGTCATTCTTAACGGAACTAATGCATGTGTTTATCGATTCTGAGCTCAAAAAATTTAGCAACCTTTCAAAATGCACTGGTTCCTGTTTTTCATGTATGTTCATTTTCAAATTAGAGTGAATAAACTGATGTTTGTTAAAGGAAAATTTCTCTCAAACTGAAACGCAAAACATGTAGTTCTGTATCCAATAGCTGAAACTTTCATTGCTCGTCTTTTGGACTTAGAGCCACGTGACCCTAAAGCAACAACACCACAACAAAACAGCTTTGTGTAAATCTTGTAGTTAAAAACTTCGGAAGATAAAAAGAAATAGTCTATATTTATTCATGTTACTGACTGAAAGTTATCAAATTAAATGTTTGTACGAAGTCAATAGTTAAGCCCACTTTGAACAGCATAATAAGCAATATCAGAAAAGTACTGCTCGTTAGCTTTCATTTGAGTGGTCACAATTTAGGATTTCATCCGCAGACTTAAAAGTTAAAAACACTTCGTACAGCATTATAAAGAGTACAACATGAAAGTACTGCTCAGTAACTTTCATTTGAGTGACAACACTCAGGATTTTAGCCATAGACATGAAAATCAGAACCCTAATGCAAACTAAAAATTGTTATATTAAGAATTGAGATACCGGGGAAAATATTGGGTAAACGTTTTCAAAATGGTGCCTACGAAAACAGATTGTAACGTAATATGAATGGACAATTACACAAACCAAGTGATGCTGATCTTTTGCCATGTCTGACACAAGTCCCTCAGTTTGACGCCTCGATAAAATACCCTGAATTACACGTGAAAAAATTGCCTGCATTCCTGAGTAATTATGACTGCTTGCGTTGCATCTCATGAAAGTACTGTAACGAATTTTTGGTCGATGTAAGGAAAATCAAATTTTCATTAATCTTATTTATGCTTACAATTTTAAAGTCTAAGCCACCAAACCTAGAGAAGGAGTTAGTTTTATTTATTTATTTATTTTTTGCTGGAAGGTGGTGTCCATTTTATTGGGGTAAAGGTCTTCACTCCCCTCAGACCGCAGTCATCGAGAGAAGCATCTATCAACAAATTACCAAGGAAGATTTTCCAGGCTTATCTCCATTTCCTGTGTGTGAATAGCTGAAGACATTTCTTCTACAAACAATACAAGCCTGAGTCTCATATGTTTCAGATGGCCATGATAAGAGAAAAAGATTGGTTGTTTTCAGCAGACTGTTTGCTAGTTATCATATCCAAGCGGGCGAAAGTGAACGAAGCAATATGTTTTAGTAAATCTAAAACCTAAAAATCGAATTTGACAAAAAAATGATCAAAATATTCCCATGCCTTCCTAGAAAAATATCGAATATCTTCAAGTCAATTTACTCAGGGTAAACAATTCACGATCATTATAAAACGAGAGAACCGGAACTTATGCTTTAAACCTTAACCAGAGAAGAATTTTGGCTCCTTGTTGTCTCGAGAACTTGAAATTAATCTAATAAATACATAATTAATTCTACTCCTAAATTGATGTGTCAAAGTACTATGACACGTGGAGAAATGCGTCGACTCTTCCGTTTCCAAATAAGGAGATAACACGGAACCGTTACGAGTATGGGAAGGTGATTACGCTGAGCTAGCTATAGTGTGCTATGGAAAATTCGGTCAGTTGTGTGTTTAGTGTACAAATTTCTGAGATCGTATTGTGGGTAAAAAAAGAAACTTGCTTACAGTGAAGTAGACTTTTGTTCTTTTCTTTTGGCTTTTGCTGTCTCTGTCCGATCGAAAAGAATTTCCAGGCGTTTCGGAGGAAGCGAGAAAACTGGCGCGAGGGAGCGCTTTAGGCTTAGTTTCCGCCCCTCTAAACAAACACAGCTTAGTAACCGCGTCACCAGATTAGAAAAGACAAACAAAACGGCTTTTTAGCACACTATTAACACTTCATAGATTGGAGATATGTGTACAAAACAAATAGAAAACGAACGATCACTGTAAAACTTAATAATTCTTACGCTTTTTTTTGAAGAATTGAATTAGTGTGGAAAAAAAACAAACAAACTTATGGATGGCCTTAATGGAGATGTCACATAGTCTATGGCATGAATCTGGGCGTTGATTAAACTGAAACCAGGGGTATAAAGACTAATTAAGCCATGATAGTGTTTCCGACTTCTGTAATAATTCTTGTTTACAGGCCGAACACTACTAAAAAACGTTTTTTTCCTAAACTTATTCATGTACTATATGAACCATTACGTGCAATATTGAATAAGTAGACATTAAATTCTGCAAGCAGAATACTGCAATGCTGATCGTACTACGTGAAATTAAGTATAATAACTATTTGGTTAGAATTCATACTATGTTAACGTATTTTTTTAAAACTTTTTTTAGACAAACCTAAACTTCTCTCGTAGAAATAGATTTGAAATTCTCAATTGATTTCCCGCTATTGATAAACTTGCTTGGTACTCGCAAGGATGGCAATCACAATGACTTTTCACATACACAGAACATATACAGATAGTAAAAGATACTTATGGTTTTCTTCTTACCTACATACTTACGAACTAAACGTCCACTCAGTTATAATTAGACAAACAGTGTTATACCATAAAGTTATATTTTGAGAATGGCGAATACCATTTTGCGAGATATTCTTTAAATGATTCTCAACCTAGAGAACCTTGCCTACTTTGGCCTAATTTCATTGCGAAAGTTATTGATTTTCCACATTCATGCTAACTAAGCACCTGTATGATAGCTGAACTAGCTTGTCTTTTGTGTATAGCTCAATATTCTCTGTTCTTACTGTTTAATATCCAGGACTCGGCACGGATTGTGATTGAGCCATTCAGCACCCTTCGTTGCCCAGTTGATAGGCAAGTCCGTCACTGAGGTAAGTGATCGCACTGGATAGCTTGGAAATCAGCAGTTTACCTGTAGACGAAAACATATAAAATTTAAACCAGTCTCCTTGACAAAACATTATTGTTATTGTTAATGGCAAGATATCTCTTTCTGCTGTTAAGTGTCCTAACGTGTAAGAAGGTCTGATGAAACAGTGCTTTTTGTGCGCCTTTCAGTCATCTTAGCATTCTCATGTGCTATGGTGAATCATTGAGTACTCACGCAGCTGCTGTGCAGTTCTTTCCTTTGGAACTGAATGTTAGGGGACAACAAAACCTGGCTTTAACCCCTTTAAGTCACTTAATAGCAAAAGGTAAGGTGTAGTTTATAGAGCGTTTTCACTCACGTCGCCAGCTTCTATGTAAATTTACTGAAACAAGAGAAAGTGTTAACATAAGAAAAGAGTTCAACTCTCACAGGAGTGAATTGAAACACCAGCAGGCCGCCGTTTCGCTGCTTTGGAACACCAAAATGGCCGCAGTGACGTCATTTGACAACACTCTATACATGGGTTTATCCGATCCAGGTTTTGTCGACGACGCTTACCATACAACGTGGCTCTAAATATTGAAACTGCGGATAAAGTCTCTAATGTGATCATTCAAATGAAAGCTACTGAGCTGTACTTTCCTGTGGTACTGTTTAACATGCTGTACAAGGTGATTCTAACTATTCCGTCTGAATGAAAATTTAAAATGTGACCATTTAAATGAGTTACTGAGTAGAAGTTACTGAGCAGTACTGTACATATTTCTTGTGGAACTGTTTATTATGCTGTTCAATGTACTGTTTATTATGTTGTTCTGGGTGAAATTCTAAAGTGCTACCTTCGAATTCAAATAAGCGCTAACGAGCAGTTGATAAGTATGCTGTCAGTGGAAAATGGCTCCAAGGGTTTTGTTTGTGTTTAGAGCCCCTTCAAATGACGTTATTAAGTAATTCTTGGTTTGCAACCACGTGACAAGGCGGCCCTGTTGGGTGTCAAAACAATCTAATTTTTCTCGAAGAATTTGTATACGAAATAGCATGATTTGTAGTGATATTTGGCATAAATACCACGAGTGATATTTCGAAATTGTTATGCCAAACATCACGTACAAATCATGCTATTATTTGTATAAAACTACTACCCGCAAAAGGTTTTGTAATTTTCACATGTAGGTGTTTCAAATTAAGCTGGAATACCACTGCTCTAATCCAATCAAATTGCAGAAATTTCTCATGTAGTAGAATAAACATGAAAATATAGTTTAGTTTCCAGAGGAGGGAAATGCTTTTGTTCTTGACCACCAACATGGCCGCCGTGTCGTCACGTGCAAACCAGCAATACTGTTTTTGTACTGTATACGCTTTACAAAGTGGTTACTTTCGGTTCCCTGGATTAAATTCTAAAGTGTACCCATTAATGAAGGTTTTTGAGCTTTACTTCAAGGTGGCACATGCTGTTTATCTCTTGGTAAAATAATTTTATGAACTGAAATGAATTTGGTATTTTTCTTCTTGCTTCTAGAAAAGAGAAATTAACGCAGCACTTACATTTGCTTTCTAGATGACCTACAAGAGGGTTCCTATAAGATTGGACTCTAGTGGATGAGAAACAGTGGCAGATACAGGGTATGTTTTAGCACAAACCTATTGAAAGTCTTTTTCCCCTCTTTCCCTAGCCGCTTAATTACTTTTTTATCTGGTTTTGAAAACGAAATTAAGTGGTGAACTTCGACATGCCTTATTCGCTGATTAACGTAACCAGAATAATTACATTGTTACGCCGGCGGTCGGTAGAATCTTTCATAGTAGCCTATGGTGCCTATGTCGGTCTTAAATAAATTGAATAAAAGTTTCTTTGCAACCGTTAATAACCTTTGGTAGTGATCATTTCATTAAACGCTAATTCTATGGTATTCTTGGTTGTATCAGTTGGTAACTCACTCCAAATACCCCAATACATCCATATTGATTATTCGAAAGGAGTGCGTAAACATCTTTTTTTTTTAACGTTTTGTTAGTTTCACAAGAGTATGTATATTAGGTTGCATAATACTGCAGAAGTGTTTAAGACGTACTTGTAAGGTGTCTCAAGGAGCTAGTACACTATTTAAGGTTTGTTAAGCTATGCAAGAGCCATTCACGCGCGAGGCAACTCTTTCAACCATTAATTTTGTTGTAATTTTCTCTGACTTTGTAATACTGTAACTCTGTTTTTTGTAACGCTCTACGCTCGCTTCATCAATAAACGAGATGCCCGCTCCTATTCTGTGTTTTGTGATTATTTAGATTGGTTACAAAATATTTTATAATCGTTTCAGTGTGATTAGACTGATATAAATCCTCATTCCGCTAAATCAGAAAAACCGACAACTTATACGAAGCACATAAAACGTTTTAGTTACACAATACTTGGCGAGATCAAGTCCTTTTTAAAAAGAGAAGACAGTAGGACGTGAGACTTTCCGACTTCATCAGTATTGTCAGTTGTAAAAATTACAGAAATTACATATTGCGTAGAGCATTTGCGAAAGGTGATCTTACATGAAATATTTGCCTACCTCAGCTACGGCCATCATTATTCTTAATTTCGCACCATAACATCGTTCCTTCGAGATCTTCGCAAACAAACTGGAGAGTCCATTATAATGCACGTGTCACTTTTTAACTCGTGGGTACGCGCGATCACTTTTTAACTCGTGGGTACACGCGAGCGTACCACGAGTTATTGCAGGGACAGGGATATGCAAATGAGTCACTCGCTCACTCGTAGTAGACGCTTTCGTAATTAATCGGGTCCGAACTCGAGAGCGCGAAGATCTATCGTTTCCAAAGAAGCGCGCGCTCGCCGAAGTTCGGTGGCATCAAATTCCTCGCCGAGAGCGTGCATCGTGCGCTACAGCACGGTCAGAGGATAGAGGTCTTACCAAATTTAAGACACGCAGGAATCTTTCACGTTAGTACGATTCAAGAGCCTTTGACTCGTCCAGGCGTTAAACTTGACGAGAAGATGAGCATTTGCTCTTCTACTCCTTCAACTTCGACGCTGGCTTGATCTCATACCTTATAGTAATGTAGTAGGTTATGTGTATGAATGAATGTATAATAAATAAAGGCACTTCTTCTTCTTCTTCTTTATAAGGACTCCTTAAGATCACGGGGGGAAATGGATGTGATTTTGAGCATTAGCTTTAAAATAACAGCAGAAATCGAGATAAGAAAACATAAGCTTATGTTTTGCGTCCTATTTCGCGGAGGAGTTGTGTCGACTTTGTTTCGCATATGTTCTTTCATTGCCATGAAATGTGTTTACATTGTT
The DNA here is from genome assembly GCA_038088405.1 of Porites divaricata. Lineage (NCBI taxonomy): Eukaryota > Metazoa > Cnidaria > Anthozoa > Scleractinia > Poritidae > Porites > Porites divaricata. The sequence goes on from JBBMOI010000004.1 coordinate 4,855,506, forward strand.
CTTTACTGTCAGTAACCTGATTTCAATTAGCCTTAAATTTCATCCGATTGCTTCGAGTCGTTTTTTCAATCGGTTAAGTATGGCCACAGGGTCCAGAGGAGATGTGTTTGTCGTTAGAACATCAAACCCATCGAAAACCTCTGAAAAAATGGGTTATTTTGTTCGCGTTACAGTTTCGTTAGTCGTTTCGTTACACATTCTGTAGACCGCAAACCAAGAGACTGAGGGGTCGCAAGATCGGCTTATGGTATAAAACACAGAAATTGTCCATTTTTTTACTCGGCACTTCGTGCAGCAAGAAAAGTATTGTGTTTCCAGAACAAGGATAGTATATTTATAATCTGAATTTCTATCATTTCCTAAAATTTACTGTGGGAAAAGCAGAGGTGATAACTAATTGATTGTTTTTTAAACAACGTACCCACGAGTTGACGATAGTCTTTCTTTGATTTTGTCTTAAATTCCTCCGCAGCAGGGTTAATGTTAGATTAATGTTTAGTTAAGTTGAGTAATTTATCTAAATGAACATTTTTTTCTTCATCTCAAAATGTGTTCTCTTGAAATCTGTTTGCGCTATCGAGCATGTTCTAGCAATATTGTTGTTTTAACTTGACATGCGTGGAATACTGCTTTTCTATTGGATACTTGTGCTTACATGATTTGCGCCTGCAAAATCTACCAAATGTGACTGTGCATGATCAAATAATCAATATGTCATGAAAAGTCTGGCGCAGACTATCTCATTAACCGCCTTCCTATCTTGAGTACCTAAGCACAGCAATGCGCCAGTAAAGTACGAGTTCGTTCGTTAAAGTCATGGTCGGTGACTTAGGTTATGGTTTTTGCACTTTAGACTTGATCCACGGCATAAAAATAAGCAACGCTTTTATCGTATAAAAAATAGCACCAGAAGAAACTACTGTTCCAAAGAATAGCTTTAAATACTTTCAATCAGAAGAACTGAAGAGCCAGAAACAGATTATTCAGCAAAAATAAACTGCTGTACGGGACAGGTAAAATTCATTACACCACCTTTCTTTGAATTGTTCTTCAGTAATTTACACTTCAGACTAACCCTGGAGTTATAAAAAGGTAACATTGTAAAACTTACAGTAACAAAACTTAGGCAGACAATATTCACTGATTCTCTGTCTCGTTTCAAGCCAAGTTTCGCTTTATAGCTTCTCCGCTCTTTAGAAAAATTTCTGACCACACATTGTGTTATAAAAGCAACTGATTGAGACTTCACTGTGACGCTAAAGAATCACTTTGAGTCTGTGGATGAAATCCTTTTGAGTTGCACATGAGTTACCGCTCAAACTACTCCGACCGAGCAGTACTTTCCTGTTAAGCCTGGTAAGGTGGTCCTAACCTTTGAGTCTGTAGGTGAAATCCTTGGTGTGACCTTTCAAATGAAAGCTACCGAGAAGTACTTTCCTGTGATACTGTTTATTATGCTGTACAAGGTGGTTCTAACTTTTGAGTCTGTGGATGAAATCCTCGGTGTGACTTTTCAAATGAAAGCTACCGAGCAGTGCTTTCCTGTGATACTGTTTATTATGCTGTACAAAGTGGTTCTAACGTTTGAGTCTGTGGATGAACTCCTAATGTGTGACCATTCAAATGAAAGCTTCTGAGCAGTACTTTCCTATGGTACCTGCCAATTATGCTGTACGAGGTAGTTCTAACTTTTGAGCCTGTGGATGAACTCCTAATGCGTGACCATCATTCAAATGAAAGCTACTGAGCAGTACTTTCCTGTGGTACTGTTTATTATGCTGTACAAGGTAGTTCAAGTTAAGGTGGTTCTAGCTTTAGAGTCTGTCCGTGAAATATTATGAGTAATAGCTGAATTAATAGCTAATTATCACTCATTATCAGTAATAGCTGAATATATTTAATGTGCAAGAAGTAACAGCAACAGCATCTGTTGTTTCTAACAGGAACAATCATTATTCTGGACATCATTGTTATACTGAGGGATTTGAAAATGCAATCTTTAATTGGGGCATTTGAACTTACGGATTCCTAGCGCGACATCTCTATCGTGTCGTTCAATGTTCTGTACAAGATGTCTCTAACTTGTGACTTTGCGGATGAAATCTCATTTTAATCAACAAAGCAACTGAGCGGTCTTTGCGGTTAAATAAAAATGTAATTTAAGATATGATTTTGCTTGGAATTTTTCGAGGCCGTTCTAGGGTGTGTTCGTGGAGATAAAGATTTTGGTTGCATGTTTATTGAACTGATTTTTTGCACAGGAATAACTGTCAAAGTAGGCTACTTCAGTTAAAACCTTAAACAACAGCACAAACACAGTTGCTATGAAATGCTCCAATTTTGAGACGTAAACCGTGACTCCAAAGAGTCCCAAGCGATTTCTCGTATCATGTGTTTTTCAGTAGTCTGTTGAAGACCGCTAATACCAGCCATTATGAGAACTACAACTGGCAAAGCGTTACAGTTATCATTGCTGTTCTTAAACTATTCGAAAAACAGCGAAAAGTGTTGAACCATATGGTTCGCCTTTATGAGCTTAAGTTTTCAGCTAGCAAGATCACGAACAGTGCTACTAATTTCTTTTCTCTGATGCGTAATTTAGCATCCACCATTCAACGTCATAACGTCAACGTTGCTTACCTTCTTGAGTTCTTGGCAATGGTGTGTCGAACAAATGAGTTTTGCGCCTTCAAACTGTCTATACCCCTTCCAAAAGAGAGGAATCGACGCTGTCGGCCTACCGTAAAATGCTTATAATACGAGAAAGACGTATTCATGCGATAAAGTCCTTCCTCTGACACTAATTAAATTCCGAGACAGTATCACTTAACAAGGGGTTCCGAGAAGTGTCTGAAACCTTGCACCAGGGTAAAAGGGATCAGATTTGACTGCTCACAGTAATTTAATTTTCAATGAAAGACACGGAAAGAAGACTTGAGCACTTGCATCTACATTTGTACAGTGCCTTAGAGAATAAAGTATAAGGAGTTGAAGTATTTCCACGTAACCGAAATGGTTTTATATTAGTTAGCGTTAACTATGTGTCAAGGACGTTATCGCATATGTTGCTAAAATAAACATCGATGATTTCTTTCTGATATGACTAACTAGGACAGAGTTGGACAAAGGACAGTCGTCCATCTAGGGAACAACGTGTTACACGAAACATTCTTAGGTAGACAAACATATTGCATTCAAATCGAAGCCATCTTATAATTGAAGCATTCAAGATTATCAGTGTAGATATCGCGCAACTGGATACGATAACAAGTGAGCGGAGCATGAGAGGAATTCATTGCAAACTGGATTTATAATTCAACCCTGACTGTTTTGTCGTTTCTAATATATTTGACCTGCAGTACTGATGAAAGTTAAATCGCGTTCGTCTAGAATTCTCATTTGTAATATCAACATTGTGGCAGTACAAAGTTTTAAAATCAGTATACCTGTACATGTACCCCCTGGATCAATCAAGGACACATGTATTTTTTTAGCCCTAGGCTAAAGCCATAATGCGGCTACCCTTACTTCATTGGCAGTTTCTTTCACATGGTATACTTTTCATTATCTGACGTTTTCCTTTAATTTTGATTTTGCCCATCTTTGAGAGAAAATAGACGGAGAAAAAAACCGAATTAATGGGTCTTAATCCGCCCTTTGCAGTGGAACAATCTCTTAAGTGATGACGCTAATTGAAAACCGCAAAAGAAGATTAGAACTAAGGAATGTAACACAACAATGATGGTTGATGACATCTTTATAAAGATGGTCTGCGATTATATTCTACTTCCTGTCATTGTTTGGAAACTTTTAAAGTGGCAATGTCAGCTATATCTAACAACATTTTAATTGCTGAAGGTATTTTCATCAGAGGGATGAAAAAAAAAACATTGGTTATTCGGTTTGGTCGACTGGTAAATGTCACTTGAACGGTACCGATCTTTTTAAAAACGCTTCGGATTTCCCTGGAGAGAAATGGGCTTCTTTCAGACAGGCTAAGTGGCTCCCCACTAAGTGTGAAACGAATTATCAATGCGGTGTGCCAATTCAAATTGATACAGTACCTCTTTTACGTGGTACTAACTTTTAAAAATATCTTGTAAAAGAAAGGGCTCTATTTGTTTAAAACTGAGAAAATTAATCTGACCGATCTCCAACTTTGAGTTGTGCCGACGAGAAGTTGGTTCGTCCTCTAAGATTCTGAGAATAATCCATGTTGATCTCGACAACAAGACGAACTTTGAATCGAAGAAACGAAATCATAGTTCGAGGCGAGAATAGCTAATTTTTTCCACGCCTTTTTATGCGTACCTTCATGCTTAAATAAAATGAAGCGATTTCGGAAATCAAATTAGTTGTTTAAAGGATCACGAATTGCTTCTCTCTGTTATGAGAGCTATAGAGCCTGAAATGACACTACTCTGATTGGACATAAAGAGATGTGCTTATCATTTTAATGTGGGATATCTTGGCCTCAATTAGAAGCACATGTGGAAACCTTTCGGTTTTCAATCTCCCAGTAAATTTTCTAAAAATTCCTTTCAGTTGGCATTGCTGTGCGTAGACTCGTTCAGTCATTTCCACTAAGTGCGTCCTACTTATACTAGATCACGGTTTGACTCTTAAGTGCTAATTGTGACCAAATCAATTTTCTCCTAATAATATCCATACCTAGTCCACAGAAAAGATTAAGAGAATACTAAAAAAAACTGATGAATTTGTATGTGGAAAGGGATATTTGATAAACAATTTTGATGAAACCAGTAGTGGTTAGTAATATACTGGATTTAACAACCTATAGTTTTTGTATTGTTTGGTAAGCTTAGAATAACTAAAAGTTTAAAATTGTAGCCTTATGAAGACACAAGTCGATTAACATTTTTTTCGCATAACATCTTTAAAGGATTAAAGAAAGCGCTCTTAATAATTACAAACTAAGCCAATGCTCATTTCGTGATGACGGTAATTTAATTAAACTCTAATTGAAACTGTGTGTACTGTACTTTGCCTTTTTGAAAATATGATGCTCCTTGATCAAAGGCGATTCTTCAACATTTTTGTCGTATCAGCGTCGATGTAAGTTGGATGGACTGGTATATTTCGTCATATCTTGCGACTGGTCATGTATCAACTACAACTGTAGTAACAAAGGTAATGTATAACTGGATTATCTCTGTACAGTTTCATCCTCTGTGCTTTCTTGTACTTCCCGAGAGGTATTTTCTTTATTTTATTAAGGGATTAAAGAGATCCGACCACTGACGTGATGAGGACGATTGTTTGACCCCCCGCCCAGTACCACAAGCTATTGAACAGGTAACAAACAAATGCTTGGAGCTTTATCGGCACGAGCCCTGCACCAGAGATAAAGAACATTGTCCGGATATGGTGCCAAAGAGCCCACTTTCAAAGTCATCCATTCAAATTAAAGTTAACGAGCAGACTATTTCTATTTTGCCAAAATGAGTTCGACAACTCAAGTGTCAGCTAAGCCTGGCCGTTGCCAAATGTTTGATAGTAGGGAACGTACGAATAGGACAAATTTCGCTTACTGCCGCTAATCTGAACGCCTGAAGGCCAAGCCAACAACAGCTGCTACTAAGCAATTCCTTACATTCTTTAACGTCTTTTCCAGAAAGATATTTGTCATTTTCTTCCAAATATTGTTACCAACAGAATTATGAGTACACTCGGCGCTCAGTATTAGATTTTTTTTATAGGCCGTTGACAAACCTGCACAAAGGGTGTTTGTATCAGTAATTGTTAAGGATAAAGGTGTAAAAAAATCACGAGGACAAAGCTACTTAATTTTTGAAAGGGAACGGAAATGCAGCACAAGGTAATTAGGTAATTCAAAATGAGGAAATTCGTTTCACTTCTCTGGCATCACAGTTTACACATGTGTTTACTGATACGAAGGTTATAGGTAAAGATGTATCGAAAATTAGCACTAAAACCTAAAATTTCATCTTGCACCCTCTCATATTTTACTTGAAATTTTAGTATCATCGGTCTATTTAGAAAGGTTTTTAAAAAAGAGCTATCTTTTTCCGAAACAGAAGTACACTTGTCCAAAGCCATCAAGTCAACCCTTTTTGTTCCTTTTAAGTAATCGGATTATCCGCTAACAGTCGGCAGATAGGTGATAAAACGTAGAAATTCTTTTTTCACGAATTTTGGTTGGCGTTCACTTGTAGCATAAGCGATAAATGGTACTTAACTACATTAGCAATCTAAAATATATTTATACTTTTTTGCAATTGACACAAGTGCATATTTGGTCAGCGCACGGTAGCAATAAAGGCTTGCATGTCCTGTTTACCGATGACACTTGGAGCTCCTCATACTCCATTGGACCCACACCGAGAGTCGATGATACTAATGAAATAAATAAATAAAACGGATGAACTGCGGGGATTGTTTTGAATAACTGTTAAAAACCTGTGAACTGTCAACAGAGATGGGCACCAGGGTGAGGTCTGTTATGGGGTGAAAACAAGCTGCCAAAGAGGCGTTCCTCAGGATAATTTACACCCAACAAAATGTGATCAGGAAATCAGGAAAAACAATGTTTGCGTAAATTTCGAAAAACAGGAAAGTCAGATGTGTGTAGTACCACTTGGATGGTTCTTGGGTTTTTAGTAGACAACAGCCCTTAGTATAAGAGTCAGGCCAGTTGAAACTTCTTACTTCGGATAAATCTCACTCGCCTGGCTGCAACAAAATTTACACAGGAAGGGCAAAACACATGCGTATCAAGATTACCAATACCCTGCAGCTTCACCGGCGAAAAATGTCTGATTGGTCGTCGTGCGACCACGTGACATTGCCAAATTCAAAATGGCGGCAATACCTCCATACTTCGTTTATTCCAGTGGAAAGAAGGTTAATTGCGGCTTAATATGAGTTGCAAATGCACATCGGATATTTTTAGAATAGCCTAGACTTTTTATTATCCTTTTTCACCTATTCCTATGGGATTCGTTTCCTGCGATGCTCGCGATTTGGCCGGTTTTCGGGATTCAACTTCGGATCACGAAGGACAACAATGTTTCTGAAAAAAGCAGGGTCACCAGAAAGAACGGCGTTTGTTCACAGCTCAATGCAGCAGATAAATAAGACACTATGGGTCCTTTGAAATTGCTTAGACACCTGGTAGTTATTTTATTATTATTTTTTTCCCTGAAAGGTAAAGCAAAAATACTTTTTCTCCAGCAACACTTTCCAATTTACAAAAAAAGCTTGAACAAGAGCTAAATGAACTTTAGTGTCTGCATTCAGTCTTTTCATTGAGAACGGGTGCAATTTTAATATCAAAACTTTAAAGCCGTCTTTAAAGAGAACTTTGATTCAAGTGTTAGTTGAAAAAATACTGATTATATTTTTTCAGTATATGAAGGTTAAAAAAGTGATGCATATAGTCTAAAGTGCTACAAAGGAGTAAAAACCCAGATATCTCCATAAATAAATTTTATTGACACTGTCAGGGACATGTGCTTTCCTTCAGTACACATTTTTTCGTTAAAAAATCTTGTTTGTGAGGCTGCACTTTGTTTGATGCAGGATCGATCAATCTTTTCTGAAGAGAAATGAAAAGTAAAGTATGTTAACATGTCAGGTACTTCAACACTGCCTTAGCCAACAACTAAGAAGAAACTGAACTTCAAATCAAAAAACAAAGTGAAAGCTACTTCACTGTGAAACAACAAGCACTTCAAATATATATCACATTAAATTCATGCAAAATGTAGACCTGATGAGAGGTTTATAGGAATAGAAACAAACAATAATTACAATGAAACTAATTTTTGAATGAGATCTGTGAGTGTCCTCTCATAATCCTGACAGAAGATCAAAATTGGAAACGGCACATCCTACACAACTGCATTCATCAACATGATCCAACGAAAATTTCATTAAGACTCAAAGTTTACTCCAAGCTTTACACTCCTGTAAGTTTAATTTGTGATGATTTTTTTTTTTCTTGGAAAGAGCTTTTGAATACTTAGTAGCATGTTAACTCTGTCATTCATTTTATAACTTGGCCCCCAAAAAATTTAAGCCAAAAACAATGCATATAAAAACAAAAGCATTCACAGAAAAATTACCCTGTTCTTCTCCTTCCAGGATCCAATTTTCAAGCAAAGAAGCACCTCCCACTGAAAGCCTTGTGTGTAAAAATTTTAGTAATCCCAAGCCAAATTTATGAGCAAAATAATCAAAACTTCGATCCTTCAGTTATAAAATTGCAAGCAGTTGTGCACATTGTAAACAGAATCTTTTTTACAAATCAAAATGTTGCTGGACCTATCGAACTGTAGCTCCAAGACGGTCTAAGCATTTTAATGAAAACACTCTCACATTTTCTCATTCGACAGTTCGGATAAAACTCAAATTTCTGTAACATACAAAGCTGTAATAAGGTGCAACAACAATGAAATGTGCACCGATCGACAAAAAGACGTTACGAACTACGCACTTTTAGAAAACTGCTGCAAGCCGGTCGCTTTCGATCCACTAGCCACAAGCCAATTTACACAGCAAGACAATGGCTAAGAATATTTCTTTTGTACCGAGTGACACGAGATTAAGTTGAACCAAGCGTAAGCTTATTTTTCTGCCATAAACAGTGTAAACACACGGAGATTTAGCATCTAAATATAGTTATTCGAGTAACAAAGTACAAGCTAAGTCATATTAACAAAACAAAGCCCAAAAATGTCTGTCCCTCTACTTTTTTTTGTTGAATCCGTGATAGGAAACTCGAACTAAACAACAAAAACATTTTGGGTAGCGTTGTAATACGCTCTTCGATCAACAGTCGAATGTTGTCGAATGTTAAAGTCGAATTTTGACACAAAAACGGGATACACATTTAACAAAACTGTCGCTTCCGCGCCACTCGGGACAAGCTTATTTATATACCAAAACAAAGCCCAATAATTTTTCTTCCACTACTTTATAATTTCTTTTTGTCCCGAGTGGCTCGGAACATGCAGTAAACAAAGAAAGTAAAAATTACCCACCTTTTCGGCCTGTCTTCCACATGCAAACCAGCGATCTCAACGTCAACAAAACTGAACCAGACCATGCCACTGCGATTTTTCGCCTGTTCCAGGACGCTATATTCTCTAGAGAACATATCTCCGTCAAAACTTCGACAAAAATAATTTTTGATCTCTTACAGTGCTAAGAAATTGCAACGTTGTCACTGCCAAAAAAAGCTGCCATCGCTCCTTTCATCTCAACAACATTTCGCGGGCATTTTTGCCTCGGAGCCAATGACATTGCCCGAAATCAATCACGTGTCATTTTTTGCAGAGCATGCGTAGACATTTTTCGCCGGTGAAACCCTGCAGCTATCTTGACCAAACAAGCCTGTGCAATAAAGGGACAAAGCGGGCGATCCCGAGCGGGCATGATAGGCCCATCATGTGCAATAAAGGGACAAAGCGGGCGATCCCGAGCGAGCATGATAGGCCCATCATGTGCAATAAAGGGACAAAGCGGGCGATCCCGAGCGAGCATGATAGGCCCATCATGCCCGCGCACGGGTAGGCAATCAGAACACCGGATTCGCTTCATCTCCCCTCCCCTCCCCACTTCCCCCTTCCTCGAAAAGCCAGCCTTAACGGCAACCTAGACCCCGGGGGATACTCCCAATGATGGCCTACACGGGGAGGCTCCGCCAGAAAGGGGTATCTTTTTCAGGCTTCAGGTATTGCTGGTTTTCAGTGTCACGCCATTCAAAATTGATTAAAATAAAAATCAAAACCATTCGACAGATAAAGTCCAGAATCGTGGAAATGAAAGGAGGTAAATATACAAAGACCCTTGCCAAGATTTGGGTCGAAGGAATAATTCGTATACGAGATATCCGAAGAAATGTTTTACCCAAATTTATAGAGCTTTGTATGGAGACACCATGCTGGAGCTCATCCGGATGAGCTCCAACATGGCGGACGGAAACCAACAGAAACATCTGTTACCGAGTTTTGCTACAAAAGCGTGAATTTATTCTTCGAGAAACTCACAAACATTAAAGTAATAATTTTTCTAATACATGAACTTTTTAGATAGCAAAATTTCCTAAAATAAGTCATTTTTTTAACCTACATGACAGCTAGCTTGGCCGTCATGTAAATGCCGCGTCACGCAAAAGCTTAGAAATTCAAGCGTACTCTATCACAAAACCAAGAATCCTTTTGAAGCGAAAATTTGTATGAAAATTAGTTTTCTGCTGCTCTAATGCATCGTGAAAGTAAAATCTCGGTAGGATCGATAGTTTTTTAGTTTGCATTTTGGTGACGTCATGTGAAAACCAACAATATGAAAGGGTGGGGATTTCACTGAGTTGAAGTACCGTATTTATTGTTGGTTTTCACATGACGTCACTAAAATTCAAGCTAAAAAACTATCGATCCTACCGAGATTTTACTTTCACGATGCATTAGAGCAGCTGAAAACTAATTTTCATACAAATTTTCGCTTCAAAAGGGTTCTTGGTTTTGTGATAGAGGACGCTTGAATTTCTAAGTTTTTGCGTGAACGCGATATTGACATGACGGCCGAGAGAGCTGTCATGTAGGTTAAAAAAATGACTTCAGGAAATTTTGCTATTTAAACAGTTCATGTGTTAGAAAAAGTATTACTTTAATGTTTATGAGTTTCTCGAGGAATAAATTCCCGCTTTTGTAGCAAAACTCGGTAACAGATGTTTCTGTTGGTTTCCGTCCACCATGTTGGAGCTCATCCAGGTGAGCACCAGCATGGCATCTCCATACAAATCTCTATAAATTTGGGTAAAACATTTCTTCGGATATCTCGTATACGAAATATTCCTCTGACCTGAATCTTGGCTAGGGTCTTTGTATATGTACCTCCTTTCATTTCCCAGATTCTGGACTTTATCTATTGGACGGTTTTGATTTTTATTTTGATCTATTTTGAATGGCGTGACACTGAAACCCAGCAATTCGAATAAGCGCCCAACCTCTAATTAACGCCCACCTCAAATAAGCGCCCATCCTAAAGGTAGAAAAAGGTAATAAGCGCCCATCTTCGAATAAGCGCCCAGCCCCACCCCACTTCCCTCCCCCTCCCACTCAAACTCAAACTCAAATAAGCGCCCACCCTCACCCCACCCCCGTTCCTCCTCCCACCCCCAAAAAATTGAATAAGTGCTAATAAGAGACTTCACCGAAGACGGAGTTTTCTTCAGAGTATTTTACAGTAACATCTGTAAACCTGAAGAAGGCTTATGTTATGAAAAAACAATACACAGTGTTCTGAATCAGCTTTGCAGTGGTCTTTGGACTTCTCGTTTCTGGTATTTTACAGAAACCTTGCTTTGTTACATCTTCGCGTTTTGTTATTACCATTATTGTTTTGTTTAAAAATAAACATATTACACTTCTGAAAATGGTAGAAATTTAATAAGTGCCAAGCCTCGAATAAGCGCCCACCCTCAAAGTCCAAAAATTTAATAAGGGCCCAGGGCGGTTAATCGAATACATAGGGTAGGGAAATCTGTCATTTGGGTCTGTGAAAGGGCCCAAGAGGGCAAACAGATGATTTTTCTGGCTTTTTAAAGTCGAGTAAACGTTCAATTTTTGTGATTAATTCCTATTTAAAAGACAGTACATTTACAGCAGTTAAAAGGGATGCAAAGTTCTAAACAGGGTATGTGAAAGGGGTACCATTTGTCAATAGAACTGAGATATACGAAAGTGGTACCTTTTTCGTGAAAATCTAAGGGGTAAGGGGTTGGACTTCGGGGCGAAGCCTCCCGTATAAGCATTTGTTAAGTCCCCCCCCCCCCCCCCAGCCTAGACCCCCGGGCTTTTCCCTTCCAACCCCTTTTCAAAACGTATCACCAGCGTAAAGCGGTTAGGTGCCTGGTCCCTATCTATGCCATAAAGATCACTTTTTTCTGCTTTGTTTTAAGTACTGATGTTTCCCCGAAAGAAAGCCGGGAGTTTGAGCTTTGGACCGTGAGGGGCCATGGCTATTTAGCTATTTGTGACGTACGTCCCACGTATCATGCCACACTTTTGATTGGGGAGAACTCTTTTAAATGCAATTATAATATTTCTAACTACAAATTCGGTCAAAATTCTTGGAGAACCAACTTGGAAAGATATCTACTTTTTTTCCTTTCACCCTTACAAAAATAAAACCGTCGCTAAATAAATGGCCGTCCTCCACCGACGTCTCCCCTCTTCCAACAACATTAAATGGGGGGTGGGGAGGGGGCGACTTTGTTCTAGTTTGGTTACATTGTAGCATCGCACGACGAAATCGAACTGTGTCAATCATTTTTTCCAAAGTTATAGATATTGCAGTTGTTATGAATTGTCTTGTTTTGCTTATAATAGCTCAATGATGTCGGTGAATGTCACTCGGCTGCAACTCTTTTCGTTGGCAAAATGAAAACAAAACTACTCGTCTATAGTACCGCAGTAAATAGTTCAAGAAGCAGGTCCTTTAAAAACAGCTCTCGGGCTTTCATAAGTGTTGAATCGTTGCATTTTAGACCCGACTTAAAGTTGGCTTCCGAGAGAATCTGAAACAATTTCAAATAGCAGGCTGACACTCCAAAAAAGGTCGTAGGAAGGTACCCGCTTGACTGTTTGTGTCAATTGGAAAACCTCATGCTTAAGCTTTACTTGTGCCGTATAAATTAAAAACAGTAAATTGTGTCCTTTATAGATTGTTTCCTTTGGCAGCTTCTGTGGAAATGAGAATGAAATGTAAAATAAAAGAAAATGAAATAGAGCCACTGGAATGCAGAAAAATAAGAATGAGAAAATTCTAAGTCAATCAATTGTCTCCAAAATTCTATAATTTCATTTCACTAACATTTGAGTTACATCATCGCAAAAAAGGAAAATTTGTGGAGCTGTAATTGCAACATAGCCGTTGGAACGTGTGAGACCAGAGGTTTATTTTCGGTCAAATCAATCATTGATTATTTGTTAATATATTATTCGCATTTCTTGCAATTATTACCATTTGCCTGCCTTTAAAGTAATTTATTTCTTTTTTCTTCATTACAATTGAAACTTGATATATTTTATTAAAGTTTCACTTTTCTTTAGTACTGAACCTTAACAAAAGTAAAAAGGCAACGAACATACCCTATTTTGTCAAAAGAAAAAACAAAAATCCAAAATTTATGTCGGGCGTTTCTAAAGAAAAATGGTGGTAAAACTAAGACAATTTACCTCCTATGTTTCCGGATGAAGCAAGCATGTAATTGTTGTTTTTAAAGATCCTTTAACGATCATATATACCCGGTAATGAGATATTGCAGAGGCGTTTTTCTTTTAGCTAAAGACTTTAAGTCGCTCTTAGGACATCATTAACCATTTTTATCTTTATTGCGCATGTGTAATGCGGTGAAATGGAAAAAAACGACCTTTAAAGGAGAGTGATTTAAAGTTAATTATCAAGATTTATTTCGTTTAATTGTCTTTAAGCCGTAGTGCTAGAAGGGTGATCTTCCTAATGGAAAAGATGCCTCTCTTTGATTTAATGAAAGTGTTAATTCTTATTTTGGCATAAGGATTTTTCTGAAACTGATGAGCTCTTCTCTTGTTAATGAAAAGAATTTCTAAATGCAGAGTTCTACAACTTGTGAATAAAGAAGCGACTGTTTCGAGAATAAGCTCCACATAGAGCCGCTCTGGCGAGCCCAACGTCGCTTAAAGTTTTTAAACCACAAACCACCCACGAGACATGCAGAGACTATAACAGTTGACTGTATTAGTTATTTCGGCCAAATAAAAATTATAAAGGAGATAATAACAATAAATTATCATGTCAGAAGCCACGAAACCTTTGGTTCTTAGGAGGTTTAATTTGTCCTACCCGTCAGTTCTTGAAATGAATGTGATCATGTCGATTATTTAATTTTTACTTCCTTTAAAATTGGTCTGCCCATTCCCGATGGTGGCGTCCTTTTTTTTTTGTGCATCAAAGCCTGCATCTGGCCATACATAAGTGTAAAAATATCAGCAAATATCTGTTTATTTCCCAACTCACCGCTAAGTTTGTCGTGTCAATTCTTGTCTTTGGTGAAATACATGTAATTTTTTTTCTGAAATTAAGACGTAAGGTAAAAAAAAAGTCAAATTAATACGAACACCTTGATCCGCCTAATTCTTCCGGGCATTTTTGAGTTATTTATTTAAAGCACTTATTTATTTTTTCATTTTAAAAAAATTGAGTCGGTTTCTGTGATGGATTTAATTAGGAGATGTAAGGTTTAATTCTTCTTGGATCGAGTGTTAGTTTTGTAAATTTTGCGCTACAAAACGCTTGGTCACATCATTCATTATTGCCTGAACTTTTTCAGCAGTTCGTTATACCTCAAGTTATTTCAGTTGAATTCTCTTGAGCGATTTTTCTGTTATTTCAAATTTTCTCATAATTCATGCAGGCTTTCTAAAAGTTTCTCTTCGTTGAGTTAAGGTGGAACTATATTTCTCTTACATGACATTAAAAGAAAAATGTGTATGCGATGGTGGAAAAATCATCTAGGATGCAAACTACAAAAATACTGGACACGTTGTGAGGGAATAATATGTGAAACACTAGGATACGATACAGTACCGAAGAGAATCGAGATTCAATGACCGTCCTTGTTAAAAACTAACATGGTGAATTGCTTTTGTAAAACGTTGGTTATATGGTATACTTATTGATTAAGGGGGTTAATTTCTAAGGAAACTGCGCCTTTGCGTCGGTGGCGATTTGAACCACACTGAGAAAATTGAGTTTATCGATGATGCAGTAATTCAAGTACATTGGCCATTTTAAAAGGGTTATGTCACGAGAATACTGCTGTTTTAGGTCAATTGTAGGCATAGCATTAAAACTGGAAAAAGTTGGCCCATTTTTTTTTCAAGTTTCAATCCATGTTGTATGAATTGCTCTGTATCTGGCTCTGATGAGGAGGGCTCGAATGGGGTGTGCTCTGCTCCTGTGTTTGAACGTCTTTCGTACAACGTACCTTGTCTAAGACCAAAATATTTCGTAAGAATTACCATCGCGGCAACTGTTGCAAATCTAACGTTTTTTCAATCTAAGCTTCAAAGAAAACTGACGTGGACAAAAGAATTCAAAAAGAGCTAGTTACAGGTTCAGTATATTATATAGGTCCATCATTTGCGATTTTTGGCTGTTCTTATACAGATATGCATCCCGTAGATGCTTTCAGGTGTAGCTACAAGAACCTTAATTGTGCCATGATCACAAAAAGATAATTATTTGCAATCTGAATTTTTTCTCTGAATTTGACTGGTATTAATGAGATGTCTTGCCAGTGGCAAATTTAATTTGCAGCTAACACAATAACGAATTGAATGTGTTTCCCTAGTTTTTCAGTTTTTCAACTTGAACAGTCTATCACTCACTGGATCAATGACAACATCACATTTATCTGATTTTTCCATTTCGATCAGGATATAAGTCACCTATCATGTTCATTACACTAAATGTTATCATCTATATCAGGTCTTGATTCGTGTGATTTTCGGTCCTGTTCGGCTTTAAATAAATCAGTTTTGTTTCAATCAAAGAGAACATGCCGCTTTGAACGCGATATGATACAGTGTTATTGTAGAAAAGTGATGAAAATTGTTTAATATATGTCTTTTATTGTAATCCTGGTAGTACATATTCCGTTCTAGAAGATTTTAGAAGAATACGAAGCCCTTTCCTTCGCAGAGGTCTCTTATAAGAGGGCCTCAATAGGGTGATAGCTTTGACGGTTGACGGTTAATTTTCTCCGATTTTGACGGTTGATGGTTATTAAGTGGAAATTTAGTCCATGAGTTTTAGTCAGAATATTAACTTCTGTATAAATTTATTTCAACTGTTGTGTTTTGGAGGCTGTCTTGGCCTTTCACTTTTAAAATTTCAAAATAATTTCATATATAAGTAAGTTCTAAGGCCTTGTAATGTCTGGGAAGAGGAGAAAGAAAGCGCGCGGCGCGGAATGATGGAAAGAATAAAGAGGCTACTCTTCATTGGCACCATCAAGAAATAAATGAGCGCGTAGGAAACGATAGAAATATACCGCTGTGTTCAGTCATCGAAACTTCAAACGAAAAGTAGAAAATGATTTACAAGGTTCAATACTATAAGACACGCAACAGGGCCCAGTTGTTCGAAGGCCGATTAGCGCTAACCCGCCAGGGTTAAATTTTAAGCCAGGTCTCTGTTTTTTTCATCAAAAGCATTTTCTGGGAATTCACCTGACAGCCTACAAGACGAGACTGATTATCTTTACAACGTTTTTAGTAAGAACAATTACAACACGGACTTTGTTAGACGGAACACCCACAGCAACGCTGACACTCAGACGAACGTCAACTCTGGCCCTGTTGCGACAGCTACTGTACCGTACATCAGAGGTACCTCTGAAACTATTGCACGTATATTACAACCTTACAATATACGTGTTGCACACAAACCCATAACCACTTTACGACGCCTGCTTACTAATGTCAAGGACAAAGACAAACCGGAGGACAGACAGGGAGCAGTATACAAGATCAAATGCTGCGACTGCCAGGCTTCTTACAGTGGTGAAACCGGCAGAAACCTTAGCACGCGACTGACCGAACACAAACGAGCAATGAGGAATGGTGACGTCAACAATCACATTGCTGAGCATCATTTACAGACGAAACATCAAATTGACTGGGACTCTGCGACATGTATGACGTATTCTACAGACTACCATCAACGCCTTACTTTGGAAAGCTGGTTCACTAACTTAGAACAAACGCCACTGAATCGTAGCCAACAGTTACCAGCGCCGTACAAACGACTTATTGACGAGATGAAGGGAAACTAACTACGAGAGATCGACTGGAGAACTGACAATTTGACTAACAATAGACGACTGCTTAAGTGTGACAATAGACGGATCGAAACGCACCAATTACTGATTACGAGTCTTCATAGCCAATAACACCACGGCTTAACTGACAGACGACCAATAACATCTTGACTTTATTGACCAATCAGATCAATAACCAGAGTATATAATACCATCTACTGACGTGATACAACTCACTTTGACTCTGAAGATGACTACCGCACAGGTTGTCGAAACGTCAGTCACTGTCAACAACAACAGTCCTATTCAGGACTACGTTCACCCGGACGATCAAACTCAACCTACTATTGCAATCATCAAATTGTTGACAAAAAGAATTAAACTGAATTTGCTTTTTAAGTTTTCATATCTGAATTCAAATTTCGAACTAACCCTGGGTTATCTTAACCCGGCCCAGAGGTATATAGCTGCAAGAATAACTTGTTTCGTTCCTTAAAATGCTATACTTGAGTAAAGTCCCGTACTGCTTGGTGAGATGAAAGGCCACCTGTCGCTTAACGGAAGAGTTAAGGATAACGAAAACTCGTTTGCTTGATTTCTGTCAAAGAAGGAATGACTTTTACTTTAAGTAAGTTCATTTCAATCTGATATAGTAACATGCATCAGGGAAATAATGCAACATTAAGTTTTCAGTTACATAACAAGCTATACACAGTGGATTGTTATTTACATTTATCAGTACGATTAATGTAATATTGATAATGATCAGTAATTGTCGTGGTTATATGAAGTTTCATTAACGCATTTGTTTTCTCACATCTGAAGTGTAAAAACAATGTTGCCTCTAAGTAAAAGTAATATGTGAATTGTAAATACTATGTATGAGTTACTTAATTTTTTCTTTACTTACAGTTCACAAAAAGAGAAAATAGGCATAGACCTTGGTAACTCAAAAAGTGTTATAGTTTGGGTAAATAATATTATCCTGTAGTATTTTCTTTGAAATGCGATCTTTGTGCGTCTCTTTGCAAACAAAGATTTTAAAGAATTCTTTTGTTTCAACAACGATAGATCCTTTCACAGTTTATTTCGACTTTTGGCTGGGACAAGTTAGCGAAAACTCAGTCAACACCACTGGAAAGAACGCGTTATAGTCAGTAAAGTTGCCAATTAGGAAAGTGATTTGTGTAAAACTAACGAAGATATAGCTCTGCAAAGTCGTGGTATTTTACAATTGTGCCTCCCACCATACAAACTTGAACGTCTGCAAAACTTCTCGACTTTGAGTGGAGCAATAGGCCCTTTTTCCAGAAGTGTCGATGGATAATGGCTTACTGGTCTTTATCAAAAGTCGAAAAAAAAGAACGAGGAAAGTTCTTATTATCGTTCTGAAATAGTATTAAGGGCAGCCTAATCACTGCCTTTCCAGCTATGAGAGCAGTTTCCCTGTGTGCTTGGCGTTCTGTAGCTGGACGCCACATTATTCCCGGATGATGGCACAGAAAAGGGGTGATAATGCGGATCACAGTGCACAAAGTGAACTCCATGAGACCACAAAGGACCACTGACAGGTGAATATGGCGACCATGGTACATAATGAAGGCCGTTATAGAGATGGCCTGAATTGAGGTGCCCTTCAGAAGGCAAATGCCTAGTGGGGCAAAAAGCTTGAACAGGCTTCAGCCCTAAGGCCATACGCCGTCTCTTTGACTTCATGCGTCTGTTTTGGAACCATATTTTGATGGTCGTTTCTGACAAGTTCAGGGTTGACGCCAGCTCACTTCTGCGCGTGCGTGAGACATAGTTTTCTCTGAGAAATTCTTTCTCTAGTCTGCTCAATTGCTCTCTAGTGAATGCTGTTCTGTAGCGGCGAGTTCTTGTTGAGTCATCATTGCGGTGAGAATCTAAAGAGAGAAGGAGAAAAAATAAGTGTAAACCCTTTCACTGCCAAATTTAGCCAAAAGCAAATTTTGACCAAATTTCCAAATTTCATTTTTGTGAAATTTTGAAAAACAAATAGCATCACATGTAACTACAGGCAGAGAGCTTTCATTTGAATGGTCACATCATAATAAGATTTCGTCCACAGACTCAAAAGTTAGAGTCACCTTACAAAACTCTATCAAGCACTCTGGCAGTGAAAGGGTTAAATCGATTACAATAGAGAAGATTGGATGGGATATTCAGAAAACAAGATGAAAAATGCCCCCTTGCCAAAAATCAGCCTTATGTGCAAATTGGCGGGGAGATATAAGTACCTTTATTTTCTGAAGACTCCATGCAAATCCTAATTCTAAAACTGGCTTGGATCGAAACGTCTACGATCGATCCAGCCGGCCTATTTGGAAGGGTTTATATGGAGTCATCCGTGCATACGTTGCTTATATTTCCTCACCAATTTGCACCAACAGACAGATTTTTGGTTGCCTGTTAGCAGAGGCCTCTTGTTCCTTCTGGATATGCCAACCTATCCCATAGTTTCACAAATTCAGTTTTTGTGACGTCATCAATTCTCTTCTCTATGAACAACCAAGATTTGTAGTATACCATCAAATAGAGAATCCACTGTACAAATGTTTTAGAAAACCTCTCTTAAGAATTTGGGTGCTAAACCTTTTGACAAACTACTGTGAATGAAGTGTAATGGACTCAATCAGTCATGCGCTCCTGACTCTATAACTCAAAAGGGTACTGAAGGCTGTTGAAATTACTAGTTTATCCTTCAACTATGTTAACCTGACATTTGCACCAGTGTTTATTAAGAAATTTGATCTCTCAAACGTTTACTTTCAACCCTACAGTTGAAAAAATTAGAATGAAAGAAAACCGAGAAAATGCCTCAATGGGAAAATACTGATTGGTTAGCCCTTATACCTAAAGCTTACTTTGTAAAATCAGAACAACTTTGTGCACTGTACAGTTAAGATAAAGCACAAAATGAGATCATTGTGACTTGCATGCAAGGAGCGCAAAATTGTACACACTGCAAACGTCAGCAAAGCTTTTTTGACTTTGAAGCTAGTCATTACTTAATACGAAACATTTTTTTGTACATTTATATTCATGTAAATTTGTATTCTAGTGAAGCACGACCTTGTCTTCAGAAAAGATTCTAAACATCATTACCAAACAAAAATTACCTCGATACATGTATATAATGAGAAAGAAAGCTTAAGTCTAACCTAGAGTAGACTTAAAGTCAAAATGTAGGTTGATTGATTTAGGGTGAAACCGCACCTATTGTTGATGTACACTGTTAAGTTCCTTGTTAATAGATTTACACTTACAATTAACTTCCGCTTTTAACCATAAACTCTAATGCAATAAGCTGAGCTCACTTCCTGGATTAGGAGCTCTACTGTGAAATTAGTGAGCAAGTCCTCGGTTGGTTATTCGGCGGTTTGGTTCAAGAAAGAAAGTTTGGTAGACTGATGCATACACTCGTGTTTTTTTTGTATAAGAATATATTTTATAAGAATATCGAGGCTGTGTGTTGAAAATCTGTTAATACAATACAATTATATGTTTGTAACTTAACCGTGAAATTATTTCTTTCTCTTGACGGCAAAACTAGCCACCAAAATGAAAAACAACGTGCCATTTCCATTAACTGCAATTTATTATAAGTTACAAATTTATTATAATTTATTATAAAACCCCGTTCATTCTGAAACGGAAGAGTCAGGGCTACAATTTAAGAATAATACAAGAATATTTTCAGCCTAAAATCGGCAGAAAAGTAGGAATATTCAGCCTGGACCGGAAAAACAACATTCTTATAAAAAGAGAAGAGTGTAGCTCTCGACTCACGCTTTGAGCGCCTTTAGTCAAGCTGCAAATAATTTCCTCTCAGTTAATACTAATATCTAAAATTCAGTGCTCTTTCATTGAAAAAATAGGAAATTTAACGCTTTTCCTATTCACCATCTTATATATGAAAACATCGCTTTACTCTTACCAAAGGAAAGTTCTAACTGGGCGAGTTTCTAAATGCTTCTCCTTTTTGTTTTTATTATTTCTTTTCCAAAATTAGAAATTTCTATTCTAAATTTTAAAAAGTTGTTATTTAAGGAGGGACCAGATGTAATTTAGCGTTTCGTCTATAAAACCCTGAAGTATTAAGAAGAACGGAGATCTCACTATTGATTGTGCGTAACTGTAGACTCTTAAACCAAAATCAAAAATAACTGACAACCGCAAAAATGGAACTACTCGAAATCGCTTGTTCTCATGCATGCATTTTGCTTCCCGCGCTTTGTGAGAAACTTACTGAAATACCAACAAGATTTTACATAGGTGGTCTTGGTACTCTTTTTGATCACTCAGTGCGAAATCATTTAATGTGAGCAAGAAAATAGCATAAAAAAGTTGTCACGTTGGATGCAGAGTTCCTTATCTAATGCTCTCTTATCTAGTTTCTTTTGAAAAAATCACGTTTTTTCAAGAAGAAATATTTGTGCAATATTTCCTTAACACTTCCTTTCCTCTGATATATTTTTCTTTCAATCGGCTGTAAGCGGTGGGTTACGGCAGGAAGGCTTTTTAAGAGTTCCTGTATGACTTGTCGGTTTAAAAACATGCGGCTTCCCACATCTGTAGGTAAAGATGACTCTATTTTTTTTGGAAGAATATTTAGAGGCCGCCACATTTAAATTGTTACGGAATCGAAGTTGTCTTAAGTTCGTTTGGGAGGTTGCGCAAGCAAACAAGAAAATTACGTAGTGTAATCCGGTTAACAACTACTTTTCCGTGGAAAAAATTAAAGAGTTGTTCAAAGTTCAGAGAGCAAGAAAACAGCAAGGTTCAAAATGTTAAGGCCTGTGATTGAATATTTAGAAAAGTTACTTTATTTAGGCTTATTTTTTCGATCAATCTGTAAAAGAGTAGGAATCGACACGAATTTACATATGGCTTGACATTGAAAACTGATTGGTAAAATACCTTGATGATGCTCTGAAGCACGCGGCGGGATTGCAAAGGTTCTTCCACTGGAAAGAGGAGATTGAGAAGTTTGTGAAAATGCGCTCGTGTGGCCCGCAGAAACGCCTTCTAGCGCCAAAGGCCGAGGGATGGTTATGGAGTTTGTAAAACTGGGCGAGGTTCGTGTCCTTTCGGCTCCAAGGGAGCATCTCGGCAGCGTTATACAGCTGTGAGCGTCCACTCTTGACTCGAAGCTGTCCTTGGATATAAGCGATTCTACTGAGAAGGTTGAAGACTTGGTCGTCTGCATGTCGACTCCGTGTGTGGCTCAGCTAACTGAAAGCAAAATCAAAAGGTGGTGCTACTTAAGAAGTGCCCACATATGATCACGTGATTTTCCCTTAAATTGTTTTAATGAAGATTATCAATGACCGGATTATATAATTAATTGACCGAGTGAATAGCCCCTATGGAAAGGAAATGAGTCTTTCTTTATATTAGATTTCTACGCCTCCCTTTTCTGCGCGCAATCCTGAAGGAGTTCAAGAATAAACAAAGCCCTAATGCCCTTCACTGGCCAATCTCTAACACGCGGCCCCCTTAAACTGCTCGGAAGTCATTTTACAAACAGTTTTCTCTGCGATGGAAAATTAGCATGTTAATGTGGCACTGAAGGGAATAGGTCTTTGTTAACCTATCTTAACTATTCCGACTACTGATGAATTGTTCATGAAAATGAGTTTAATTTTTTATACTCTTGTCTGTAAACACCGAGTATTTTTTGTTCTTTAAAACCGTTCTCTTTTGTTTACTTTTTTTCGTGACGAAAACGAACAAAACCTGTAAACTGTTTTAATGTTTTTTTGCTGTTTTCTTCTATTAGAAGGTTACTTAAGGTTAACAAAAAAATCATTCTCAGCTATCTTAAATTGTTTACTGTTAATGACATTTCTTCCAAAAAAGTTTAAACAGACCTTTGTTTGTTTGCATTTTTTTTAGTGTAATTCAGATTTCATGACTTAATTTAATTAGTTAGTTATAACTAAGTTTTTGTCTGCCTAGGATTAATACATACGTTGACCTCGCCTCATAAAAATGGCGACCAAGACCTGTGGTAATCGTTTGAAAGTTTCTATGGCATCTATGTGGGATTTTTTCCATCGGAGAGTTACGAAAATCAGTTTCAAATGAGTTTTAAAAGTCTAGAAGTTTCACAGATTTAACATGTTTAACTAAATGCTTGAACTATAATATTATTTACTTGCAGATTCAGATTATTCTTGGTAGTTGATGCTAACAGAGACTTACCACGCAAATTGAGTTTATAGGGATTTTTATTTTCACCCTGAGTCAAAAAGGGCGATTTTCGTGTTCTAAGCACCTGTACACCCCAATGGCTGAAGGTAAACATTGGGTTATTATTAATCTCTTTTTGCAAACAATACACTGTTTAAATCCACTGAGGCGTTTAAATTGTCGTTTTGCGGCAGTTTTCCAGACTAAATTGCATATTATTAAGCGTTCCAAATGTTTCTTGAGGTGACGCATTCTAATACATTTAACCTATAACACGTTTGTAATACACTGATAAATTCAATTCTCAATTTTTTAACAAATGGTTTTGTTATTATTTTGTTTTGGGAATAATAAAATAAAGTGTTAGAAAATCAACCGCTTTGAATAGAGTTGCTTTCACCTGTAGTTTATGTGATGAGTCCTTCTAGAGTGTCAAGCAAAGAGACACCTTTAAAACCTTAATTAATAGCTTTCACTTCCGGGGGAAAAGTACGAACCGGCCATCTTCAATAAAAACCTTTGACAGAAGGAAAAACGTAATTAACAATCTTTTTTTAAAGATGCCGTTTTGTCATGTTGCCGTTGTTGTCTTTATGGAGAATAAAGAGTTAAGCTTTATTATTATGATTATAAAGTGAGCAAGAATGCGGCCAATTTTGCGTGTGTGTAAATACGCCTGCATGAGGTTGAAACTATTATTTCAAGCATCCAACATTTTTGCGTCCAATATATGTTGCGTTATAGGTGAATTCTTCTCGCTGTATGAATAATTTTTATTTCAGTGAAATTAAGAGAAGTGTAGACGTGCCGATGATTAGAAATGAGATTTAATTCGCATCGGGGAGCTATAATATAAAAGTAAAAAAGTCTTGATCAAATACGCTACAAGTAGAATTAATCAATTTAATCAACCTCGTTGGTTTGATTTCCAAAAGGCCCCAAGATTTAATTAAACTATATTTAAAATTCTTTCGATCTTCGAGTAGCAATATGTTTTCCTCCTAATAATTCGTAGGTTTAAATCATCGGTTACACAAATCTTTACCAACAACTTTATCTCAGTCCGAGTTCTAAACGGAACCCTGTGAAGATCTGGCCTAACGGACCCTTATTATAGTAAATAAGTTTGTAATGATAAATTTTCCCCTTTCAAATCAGTGGAGGCGGTATATTAAAAACTTCCAGTGGAAAAATATGGCAAATTATCACTTAAGTAGGTTTCAGCAGTTCTGCAAACTAAGTTTCATTTTGACCCCAAAATATTGCTTTTAAATAGTACAAAACTTGGACTGGATTCGCATCAGTAGGAAAACAGGTTTAAAAATCTTCAAGTAGATGACACGACTTCAGAATTGAAAGTTTCAAATCTCAACAAAATTTCGCCGTCTCCTGGTCTTATTTCGTGCCAAAAAAGCGAAGACAGGATAGGAACTTGACGAGAAACTCATAAAGTTTAAACAATGCTCTCTACAGCAAATTTTAGTGTGGTTTTATCCCCTGGGAAAATGAACATCTGGATCAAACAAAGCGAACGTAGCAATGGGTGTGTGAAGACGCCATAAAGGGGCCGTCATCGTTTGCTTTCTGGCAAAAAAAACTACCAACTTCAGGTGCCCCTAATGTTCAACAGTGAAAGTAAAACGGATTTTCACATCTATCTTGTGTGTGAACGACAAAGTACGATCATAACATAAGAATGTTCAAACGTGTATTTGCTCAATTCTTTTTTTTTTTTACACCTAGCTGTGTAGTTTGTTGGTGGAGGTGTGAAATTAAGTATCTTTCCGATTCAATTTGGAACTGTTGGAAGAACTATTCCACTTTCATCGACATTGTTGAACAGAAACTAGTCAAAGACGATGAAAATGGACCCTCCTGAGCTATTTATTTCAAACAAAAAGAACAAACTGTTGTCAGTGTTGTTCGTATTCTATGCAACCCTCGCTTGGTTTCATGAAGTCGTCCGTGAGTATTTTACCTTCGTTTTTCGAAACGGACATTTTACATATTATCTGATGAAACCTGAGCTTATTCACGACTAAAATGCATTCAGTTGAATCCGCCTGTTGATCTTGTTTTAGTTACTGAAGCCATCAAGTACGGCGTATATCTGTCGTATTCGGATTACCAAAGCCATTCTAAAAGGTACTACTTGTGCACGAAACACATAATCGATTATACCGCGTATTTTTGTTCAATCCAAACCCAGTGCTCACCGACCTCTTCCAACAAATTACACCTGAATTTCTTGGGAAAAAAACAGTTTAAGTTGTGGGTTAACATTTAGTCAAATTAACTAACAAAATGAGTAAAGCGTCTGCTTTCAGAAAGACAGAGGAGATTTAGAATCGTATGAATCGTATATAATCGTATATAAGACCTATAAACAAACAAAAGGAGACATTTTCTGTTATCTGCACACTCCTTGGGTAAATAAATGCTGCACTTCTTTGTTTTAATTTTTTAGCTTGTCCATCCCGATTATGCTACAGCGTAAAGTATTTGTTAAAAGCCTTTTACACGTCAGTTCTAAATTCGGGAAGCTTATCCCAGGAAAATCGTCCGCAAGGACCTAATGTACATTTAGATTATATTAACCAACAAATATACCGCTCTTTGTTGCTCTGAGCAAAATTTAAAGTCGAATGCCATGTTCCGAAAAATATCGTATCGAGTTCTAATAAATTGATCGCAGGAGTTAAACAGTCTTGTTTATTATAAATGCCGTGTTTTATCGCTGTGAGAACTGCATTAGCATCTTGGTCCCATGGGGTCAAGTTTCGTCATTTTGCAGTACGTAGCTACCCTCCGACATAACACAACTGTTCCTTTCTAAGCTATTCCCTCGCTCGCTATCTATAAGAGTCATCTTTCACGGTATTGTCGCGTTTTTGAAATCTTCGAGAACATTTTCCTTTTACTGAAATCCATTAGGAACAATGAAATGTCATTTTTCTGCCAGACGCGCGGGAGTCGGTTTGGGGGAAGACTTATTCCCCTTCGTCACTGAATAATAAACCCAATACCAAAGCTTCTCCTCTTAACCGAATAAATAATATTTTCTGAAAAAAAAAAAAGATTTATTATATTGAATCTTTAGGTAACCCAGAATTGTATTTTAATGTTTTAAAATGGTACACATAAAAATGCAGAGAATACTGAGCAAGCTGAAAGCAAGTCTCGACAACAGAGCCAAAAGCCATGATGAATTTAAAATTTTGCTGTTCCTGTTAAGTACAACATCCTCTCACAAAACTACGCTCAGACTTCTAAATTATGGGGTTCATGTCAATTTAATACATAAACTTCTTTATGCGGAGGAGTTAACTGCCTCGCCGAGAAAAACCTGTCGCGGTGAAAAAGTAATCATTTGATAGACCTAACATGTTTCTGGTAGCCTATGGTGCAATCATTTAAATAAAATTTCGTTAAATGGGATAAATATGATATAAAACGGATATAATACTGCAGTACATTTTTTAATGGAATCAAATAAGGCCAAGGACAAGGAATTGCTTTGGCAGAAAAGCTCAAGACATTGTGGAGCACAACGGGAAAAAATTTCATCTTGAAAATCCACGTCTGTCACAAGAGTCGGCATTACATGCTGGTTTGAAACACTACTAGCAATGACCCACCTAAAGAGCTTTGCATGAAGTGCAAGAAACAGTTTCTTGTGTAGTAAATAGCTACAACAGGTCCTTTACTAACTTAACAAGGCCATTTCGGCGACAAGTCACATTTTGATGACATTATCCTAAGTTTGAATCTCTCAGAAAGAATCGAACTAGAATACTAAATATTCCTTTATAAAAGGTTCGTCAGATAGAATAGGCGTCTTTAGAGCTGCTAGTCCTTATAGCTTTCATGATATTGCTATTATATGATCTGCTGTCATCGGTATTGTTCGTGGAATGACTGTCAGTTGCACACAGACCCCTTATCTTGACCATGCAGAGATTTATTAAGTTTTAGCATCGTGTGTAGCTATAGTAATATATGAGACTATTTCTATTATAACTGTTTGTTTTCTCTTTCAGATTTTTTGCATCGCTTATCATCCTTTTCTTTGAGGCTTTTTACAGTTTGTCCGCTAAAACGAATATCTTTAGAACAATTCGTCAATGGTTACGATTTTCCGTAGTGTGCTTTATCTTTGTAGTATACGAAACTACGACCACATGACATCTGAGTCTTGGTCGAAGTAGGATGCATGACAACATATTTTGCTTTCAGGTTAAACAGATGATAAATATCTAGACTTTCAATTTTCATCGACAGTGTGATCTCTGTTTTGTGTTCACCAAAACTTTTGGCCAAAAGTAGCAAAGCCAAGAATGCTTCTGCTATTTTTAATGTCGAGTCAGTTTGTTCTTTCTTTTATCGTATCTACGATGACAAAATCTAAATAAGATGACGATACTACCAGAAACTAACAACTGACAAATTGCCACAAGAAGGACCTAAGATAACTTATTGTATCTCTGCTTAATATACTGTCATGGCTTAAAGTAAGTGCTAAAATTTGATTATTCAAATGAATGCTACTAAACAGTATTTTCTTTGAACTGATTTTTATCCTGTGCATGGTGGTTCAGTAACCATTTAGGATTTTGTCCACAGGCTGTAAACGAAATCTTAAAAGTGCCAGACAATTCTAACCAAAAACTACTGTGCTGTTTATATCATACTGTAGAAGGCGGTTCTAACTTTTGAATCTGTAGGTGATATATTTAAGTGGGAGTATTCAAGTGAAAGCTCCTAAGCAGCATTTTTCTGTGGTGCTTTTTATTATATTACTTTGTACAAGGTGGCTCTAACTGTAGAATCTGTGTAGATGAAATTATTTCATTTTGTAGGGAGAGTCTTGTATTGTTTCCATTCAAATCAAAGCCACTAAGCAGAACTTTCCTGTGGTGCTGTTTTTTTTTTTTTTAATGCTGTACAAGGTGCTTCTAACTTTTGAATCTGTGGATGAAATCCTAAGTTGTGGTCAAGTACTTCTCTGTAGCGTGCTCTATCCCACAACAACAGCGATCTAACTGGAGATGGGTTTTGCTTTTCAAGTTGCACAACTGTGACTAAAAGTTTCTAATCATTCCTTTCTAATTGCACTGTTACTACGTTTTCCCAGGTGCATAGTGCTAAATTTTCGATCTCTTAATAAAGATCCTTCAGAAATTTCATCTCACGAGTTGACTGATCATTATATCTATCCGACACAAAGTTTTGCTCGTAAATCATAGTCGCAGTTGGAAATAGTAGATTTAGCGGGTCCCACTAATGCCAACGGGCCCTCGTCTTCAAAATTAAAGTTAGAAAAGCACTGCATTCCAAGAGTTGAGCTGTATTTGTTAAGGAGATTATGATATGTTAGATTAGCAAAAAGTCGTTCTTGAATGACTTTTCTTTTTGGAGCTTCGTAATGTTAAAAAGACTGAAAAATAAACCTACAATTTAACGTTTATGACGTGGGAAACACATCTACGTTTGACGTATCCTCTGACCGATATGAACATTTGACTATATTTTATGGAAAAGAATATCTATTCTTTTAAGTGAGTTTAAATTGTTATAATTGCCTATTCTTTGCCCTTTTCGCTGTGAACCAATTCTTTAACGCTTAATCTTAACCCTCAAAACTTTCTGGCTCTCGATATAGCATAACTTGGTCTTAAGTTGGCACTTTGAATGTATGAAAGTCGGGCTTGGAACTTGATACGGTGGAAAAACCGTTAGTCTTTGATCAATCGTGGATCCTAATATCTAGGAAAATTTGCAGTAGGCAGAGAACAGTTCCAGCACGAGGAATCATTGATATTTGTTTAGCAACATTTTTAACCCAAATTGTCAGTTCAAGTGTTTTCAAAGCCGACAACAAGCATAAACTGTCAATCTGTATATTTTTCTTTTGTTCTAGCCAAATCTTATTTTCAGCTTTAGAAAAGAGAGCGTAGCTGTAGGTTCTTTAGTACATGTTCAACAACTGCATACCTGAAAAATGTCTCGTATAATCAATGTCCTTGTCATAACATAAACCCACTTTCCTTGGCGGTCAATATTATCCGTATTTACCTGACTGTGCTCAAGGTTCACTTATAAAAAGGGCTTAGTCACCCATATTAAGACGTGTTACTGTATCTGCTGCAGTGAAATACTACAGTTAAGGAAGCTGACCCGCAAACTTTCAGTTTAATCCCCGAAATGTCTCCCTTTGTTTAATTTATCTTGTTTATGGCGCCAATTTCTGATAACTTCCTTGTACCAAAAACGCACGTTTAACAAATCAAAACATCCCTATTTAAAAAGGTTCGTAACCTGGAGATTTATGATGGGAAATCTCAAGATGTTCTTTTTACACAACTCTTCAGTTTACATCTTATTCAAGAGCCTAATTTAAACCGTTTTGTTGTCTTTGTACTTCGTAAATAAAGCAACTTTCTTTCTTTGTCGGACGTTAAAATTATTTATTTGGTCTGAGGTTGAATTTAGGTACTGTCAGTAATTCATGGTTAACTATAAAGTCTTCTGTTCCGTTAAACGGTTCGTTTTACGGAAAAACTTGGTTGGACTTACTGAGGCACAACTCTTGCAATAATTGTAAGTACGGTTCTTATCTCAAAGGCTATTATTTCTTTTTTTTTGGTGTCACGATTTTTTTCTTTTCGATTTTCCGCTAAATACAAAAAGCAGCTTATTAGTTTACTAGATTACCTCGTCACCAACATTTATAGTGATCTGTGTTAAAAAATCAACGAACACGACCTCATCCTACTGTTTTTGCTTGGGGTTAAGGGTTTTGCCATAAGGCACAAAAACTCTCCGTAGCCCTAGAAAGGAACCTAAAACAAAAAATGCGCTTGGCATAAATGATGGTTAACGCCCAACCCACATTTTACAGCATAATGAACTCTTCCACAGCTCAGAAATGACTGCTCAGTACCTTTCACGTTGATGATGACACTTTAGGATTTTATTCACAAACTCGAACCTTAGAACTCCCTTCTACAACATTGTAAACAGTACCACAGGAAATTATGTCCACTACTCAGTAGAATGGTCTTCGCATTTTAGGATTTTATCCACAGACTCAAAAGTTAGAAGCATCTCTTTCAGAATACAGTACCACAGGAAAGTAATATGTTATGCTCGTTCAGCATAATTGGGTTTCTACCAACAAAATTTACTGAAACATTAGTTACAAGAACATTGCTGTCAACCTTTAGTTTTCAAATAAGACTTAAGCAATTCGCCAGAGAATGGAGGCAAAGACATCAAGGTTTTGAGGACGTTTGAATACACAACCGCTAAATGAAAATTTTGTTAGCCACAAATGCATCACAGTGGCTGAGGCAAAAACTATGTAACCAAGATGAATAAAAAGTTTAAAACTGAGCTATCAAAATTAAATGCAAATTTTCTTTCCACTTTCTTGCTCAGTTCTACTCAAAAGTCAGTTTCATTTTGTTGCATAGAAAATGCAGTCGTTCAGCTCTATGTTTAAAGGAGAACTAATGGGCTTAAGCAAGGAGACGACAAAGACAACGAAAGCGTCAGAAGGTAAATAGTTTAAATGCGCAAATCAACAGCTCTGCACTGTTATTACACTCTTTGATTTTTGATGCCTTTCTTTGAAACCTTTGAACGATCACGAAGTGAAATGTTTTTAATGTTCCGTTCTAAGAAGACGAGGACGAACAGTGTTTTCTTTCTCTTTCTGAACATGGGTGTGGTCCCCAAGGATATAACTCCAGGAACGCTTGCCTGCATTTGGCAAGTTGAGACCCACTCTGCGTTGTTGCGATGAAGCTTAATACAACGAACGTGGATCACTATTGAAACAAAGCTCGTAAGAAATTAATGAAAACGTTATTATCTTGAGCAAACTTATCCTTATGTCGATACAACAGATGATACAGCAGCTAGTTATAACCAGGGTCTCGAGATTTTTGATAAATTCTGCTACCCCTACGGAGAATTAAATTAGAACAGTCTCTGCAATAAAGCTTACCTTCGTTCCATGTTCTTGGCGTAGTGGTATTAAAGCAATATTTCTAGCAAGGTATTGAACTCACATTTTGTTCTTGTGCCAAATTTATAATTTTTGCCAATTTATTTAAACAGAAAGGGGGAGTTGCGGGCGTTTCCGTAGATTAGGTACGTGAGCTAGA
Source organism: Porites divaricata (assembly GCA_038088405.1). Lineage (NCBI taxonomy): Eukaryota > Metazoa > Cnidaria > Anthozoa > Scleractinia > Poritidae > Porites > Porites divaricata. The sequence goes on from JBBMOI010000004.1 coordinate 4,886,745, forward strand.
AATAAATAAAAGAACAGAAGTGGTAGACTTTATTTTATCTTCTTGGATCCCTAAACGCCTCCATTTCTGAAATTAAAAAGCAATTTTACTCAGTTCAAATGCCTCATTTCTTCATGTTTTCATTTCATAAAGGACGCCCTTAAAATAGCGTTGTATTTTTCATTGAATACTACACCTACTTTGATCCGGCTATTTACGGCATTATTTACCGAAAGCGTTTTTTTAAAGAAAGTATTTTAGAGCAAAAGGTTTTACCAGATATTCCTAGCAAAGGTTCTTGCTCCAAAATATGGAACATTTTTAGGGCACTTGCAAAAGACAAACTGAAAAGAGAGCTAAGGAAATCGTGCAGGAAAATCAAGGAGTGGCAAACTACATCATTGCTAAACTTCTTAGTAAAACATTTACGACTTATGCATGAATATGAATAACTTTTCTCTGGAAAGAATTAGAAACCGATATATAGGATGATTGAGTAAACTTGTTTTGTGTTCTTTACTGGAGACTAGCATCATCTAATCCGTCCGTTTTGCTTCTAGCTTGGGAATACAGCCATTTGCTCCTCAGAGCTCCTCGCCGCCAGGGACGTTTCGCCCGGCGAGGAGCCAAGGAGAAACCGGGCTGTATTCACAGGCTATTTTGCTTCGTCCTTTAAATGGAAACTTTTGTTGTAAATACGTCAGAGCTTTTTGCTCTTTCTTGTGCACCTCACTGATTTGTTTTTCAATTTTTGGTTTGGAATTTTTTTTTATTGAAATATATAAACTATAAATAAATAATAAAAAAAAGATAGTGCAAACAAGATAACCTCCTTCTTTTTTGGCGGACTCTTTCAGCAATTTTTTTCCCATCAAAAGTTATGGGTTCCATCTCCACAAACTACGAAAAGTGACATGTAGCAAAATTGAATGAGAATAAACAACAAGTGTCTTAGATAAACCGATAACACACTTGTACGTGACGCGGTTAAGCCCCTGTAAGTGGGCCGAAAAGATTTAATTACTTCCTTGAATTCTTTGGAGGGAGTGCGATGTTTTTCACACTCATAATCTTTATTTTCCAGTGAAGAGCTTCTTCCGGTTCAAATTGGCACGATAACACGTGAAAATTCTGTTATATAAGCGCTGTCGTTACATAACAAGCGAATGCGTAGGAACTAAAATCAACGTGACTCTTAATAGAGAATTCCCCGCTCATTTAAATGTCGCAAGATAATTTTATTGAATGTAACAAGGAAAATGTCCTGTTGATTTTTCTGATGTGAATTTTAATAATATAAATTTCTAGGCTGACATGATTTTTTATTAAATTAAAGATTAGAAGCGAGATTATAACAAAAAAAAGAGATGAAAAAAGGTCTAGTTAGAGACTGAAAAACAAGGGCTGGCGGAGTGCTTTTGCATATATTTATCATACCTCGACTTTATGTTCCCTAGAACTAAATTTTTGTTTATTATCTTATCTTACCTATTTATTCATTTTTTGTCGCCTTTTAAAATCTCTCACTGAAGTTTTTTTTTTCCAATTTTTTTTTCCGTTCACGTGTTTTCAATTCACGTGTACGTTTCGCAGAACTAGACGACTGCCTCCCTCGAGAAGAGAATAAGGATGTCCTGTCTTGTTCCGCCCTGATGTATTGAGGTGGTCTTTTTGGCCTCCTTAATTGAAGCGTGTGTGGAGTTCGGGCGTTGTCGTTAACACGCCCGTGGGAGCATTTCGTTCCAAAAGTTGAGGATTTAATTGCTCATTGATTTAAAATCTACTTTAAGTGGTTGATGAAAAAGAGGATTACTCTGGTCGCAGAAATGTTTAGATGATATCTTTATGAAAACCGTAACGACGAAAACCTGGGAAGTCTGACACATAAGTTCGTATTCATCCAGTAGAGAAAGGACAGTGGCAAGTTTTTCACGTTTCCTCTCCACCTTTCCTCTAACCCCCAAAGACACTGTTTGACACATTGTTGTATTGGAGAAACACATTCTCTCTTGGAAAACAAAGTTTAGGAAGACTAAACAACTATCTTGAATTTCCACCCACGAAAACACTGTAGTTCAGACTTGAAGAGGAGCAAAATCGTGGCTCCAATTCTTCTGAAAAAATGAAAAAAAACGTTATTTGCTCGTCGATAGTAACTACTGTGTTTCAGCTGCAATTATATGTGAATCCGCGTCCAAATGAATTATTTCAGATCTGCGCTCTCATTTAGGAGTTGTTTTCGAATTATCGGCTTTAGGAGTAACACGTCTCACTTTCCCGCTTTTTTTTTATAATTTAAGGGACAACGTCGCCAAGATTTGTTGCCACTTGAAAATCCAATGAATGTGTTTATATCAAAGAAAATTCTTTACTGTAAAAGTGGCATGGTCGTACTAAAAGTTTTTATACTGGTGCACGGAAAGACGCGGGAAAAGATGGAAATGGATGAAACTTTTAACCATCGGGCCGACTCAACATTTTCAAATATCACTTGTTCACTTTGCAAATTGTTTTAAGTCAAAATTCAACAAAATTTCCAAATTTCATTTTGTTAAATGCCCACAAACAAATGGTACCTTTTGAAAGTACTTCCAAAGAGGTTTCCCCCGTAGTTTAATTTGTCCACAGACGTAAAAGTTAGAACCACCTTACAAAGACTTGCTGATAAAGATCTATGAATATTTGCTGAAGAATTTTACAGCTTGGGGAATGAATTGATGTTGCTGGCTTTTCTTGTTCGAAGGCCATTTAGTGTATCAGTGAGTGTTCCTTCATAATTCGCGTGTAGTTTACTAGGTGAAAACTTGCGTGAATAATCGATTATATTTCTCTTTTAATTCTTTACGCTTATTCTAGGAATAAAAAGGACTTGTACAATGTAATACAGCCAGCTAGAGCAAGCAGTCACTAATATCGCGCGTGTTAGCAACATGATGGAGAGTTTCAGATGTTAGACTGACTCCATCACATAACTAACCCCTGTTTGGCTTGTAAGTTATAAATCGTTGCGAGGTACATGAATCGTTCTACATGTTCAACTTTCAATACATAACAAATTTTTGCTCCGACTAAGCAGACAGAAACTATGAACCATTCAGCTGACTGACAACCTACTTTCCTGTGGTGCTGTTTGTTATGCTTTGCAAGGTGGACCTAACTAAAATGAAAATCCTGAAGCGTTTCAAAAATAATTGAGTAGTTACTTTCCTGCGGTGCTGTGCGATTTGCTGTTTCTGGTATTTTTTTAACCATTATTTTTTCATACTGTATTTTTATTACGTACTCAACGTCAAAATAGCTGTATTTTAAGAACTCGTGAAAGTACAACCAGCGCTACCAATTGCAGGCTGTATAGAAGTCTTAATTATAGGCTTGAGAAGAAATAATTTTTAATTTTTTTCGCAATTTTTTTTCTGAAAAAATGATATAGAAGTTCATCAGTTAATGGGATTAATACTGGATGAGACCTAAACAGTTATTACATCAGCTAGTTTATCAAAAATTTTCATCATTTTGTCTCAGTAATGTCACTTACTTTACTGAAAGATATTTTGCTGCATTCAGAGAAAATGCCCCCCTTAGGTGTCGGGCTGAGAGCCTGGAGGCTTGTTTGGTTTTGGCAGCTCACGGACTAAAGGCTCAAAGGGGCTTTATTAAAGCGTGCAAGGGGCTAAATAGAGGAAATGTGGTACCAAAATGGTCACGCATGAATAGGTCTAGAATTGCTCAATGCTATCTCCCCCACACCAAACAAGGAGGTGACCGACAGAGGATTAAGGTACTCTACCAAGTCTTTTCTGCCGTATAAGCCCTCTTGGATTCCCCTGAACGCTTGAAAAACAATTCGCTTGTTGACTGATAATAAATCAACAAAGTGAAGATATCCGGCACTAAAGTGTTTAAAGAGTTTGTTTTTGTTCCAGTCACGCTGTTGATTTTAGACAAAGGACAATTAACTTTGGCGGTATTAACCACTGTTTGCGGATGTCCGAACTGAGGCAGCTTCGGTTTCATCATAAAATTGCCAATAGGTCAAATTGTCGCTAAGTCCTTGGTTTCTTATGTCTAGTGTCATGGCGAACTAATCACAAAACTGCGTAATCTGAACGGTATGAAAAATGCCATGTTCTCAACGTAAAATGGTAACAATTTATAGTGTTCTTGCGTCCTTTCAGTGAAGTTGTGTATTTCGTTGCCACACCTTAAAAGCTGGTCTCAAGTAGAATCGCATTACATCACTTAAGTATAACAACCTGCCGTAAAAGAGCTACAATTTGATATTCAAAATAGTTAGCATTTATCATCTTGTGTCTTCAAAGTGTAAATTAACATTATCTAAAATCCGGCGACTTGTTTTTTATTTTATTTTTTTTTCCTTTTTTCTAAGAAACGAAGCAAGTCGAAAGTGACGCACACCTCCTCATATTCGATATTGGCTGCTTTTGCACTTCTATATACCTTAGCTTCCTAACAGGATAGGGTAGCCCCTTTCCCTTTACAATTTATCAGGTCATACCCAACCACTGGTCGTTTTTAATAACGGAGCCCCATAGCTAAAGAAATATGGAAACCTATGGATCCGAAAAAATTTGGTTATGACGTCAGCGTACGCCCGAAAGACCGTCCGTACAGACTCTGAAGGAGAGAGAAGGGAGTCAGGAGTCAGCCTGACTAGGCGAGGGGTATACGTTTGCTAGTGCTACATTTTTTCGGCGGAAAAAGCTTTTAGGCAACCCGCATGCTGTTTGGCGGGAGATCGCGTGGCTCTCGTCCCTCCGAAAAAAAAAAGGTTTTCTCTTTATGAAATTGTTTACAGCTGTATTTTTAATGTCTACATTGACGTGGATAACAGAGAAAGAGCTAAAGTGAGAGATAAAAAACAATGGACAACAATTTCGTTAGGAGAAAAACATGAAAATTTTATAGCGGGGGTGAGAAGATGAGAAAGACTAGCGGCCACTAAGGTGAAAATGAGCGGCAGCAAAAAAAAAGTGAACGAGAACACATCCAACATTTCCTCCATAAAACGTGTAACAAGGAAGTTTCACATTATAGCCGTGCAAAACAATGGCAAAGAAATGTACATAAAAAGTGTGCTGTACGTGCAAACTGGCTGTTTTCGTTGCCGTTGCCGCTTTGCTCTACGCAATTTTATATTTTGCTTGAGTAAACTATAGATATTAACGAGAACTTCGCTTTTAACCCTCGCTAAATATATTTATTATACTAAGAGACCCATAATGCCTCCAGGCAGATAACGAGTTTGCGGCCTCTTTTATAATTAAGGTGACAAGCTATGCTTCTAATACATCTCGCATAATGCGTCTTGTGGCCGTCTTATTCCTGGGACGCAAACCAGGACGAACCAGGTTGAATGTTAACTTTTGCCAAACTGAGGTTTTACCGTCTGCCCATGTGTAGAGCGTTACTTTAGCAAATCCAAAATGGAGTCTCCCAGTTGATTTACCACGCGTCGATGCAACCGCCCCTTTGCCGTCCAAAATTTACACGGTTATCGTGGTGGATTTTCTACCGCCCCTAACAGTATTTCATCTGTAAAAGAAGCTATTTGAAATGTTCTTGAAGAAGAGGATTAAAGCATGTTATGTATTACTGATAGCACTACATTTCCCCTAAAAGTATTTCGTCTGTAAAAGAATCTATATGAAATGTTCTTGAATCAGAGGATTAAAGCATGTTATGTATTGCTGATAGCGCTACATTTCCCCTAATAGTATTTCATCTGTAAAAGAATCTATTTGAAATGTTCTTGAAACCGAGGATTAAAGCATGTTATGTATTGCTGATAGCGCTGCATTTCTCCTAATAGTATTTCATCTGTAAAAGAATCTATTTGAAATGTTATTGAAACCGAGGATTAAAGCATGTTATGTATATTGCTGATAGCACTACAGACAATATTGTTTAGGAACGAGAACACCCTTCAGTTGGAACACAGTAGGTTGACAAACTTGAAGTACAAGGGGCATCAGTTCTTCAATCTCAGCTGTTTCTAGAGTTAAGAGATGACGTTGACTGACAATCAAAACTAACTTGCTGAGTTATTTATTTTGATAAAACGAAGCCTGGTCGTTTCCCCTTGATGTTTATCTGTGGGTACTCCAGTCGATGTAAAATTTGCGGCCACATGGACTAAAAACAGACTCCAACACGTAACTCACATAAATACTTGTGAATTTAAAGATATGCTTTTCGTCTACCAAAAAACGTTTGCTCAGAGACTCATTTTCCACCGAATCCATGAGTAAGCCGAAGTACGCTCCCAAACGCCATAACATTCCCTGTCCTTGGATTGATCACTTGGAATTCGTGCCGATATTACAAAGGCCCAAACGTGTGTTGGCAGAAATGTCGGTCAATGTAACGTCACTACAATGTCAACTGTAGCTTAACAAGGTCACTTTATGACGTCAGCTCGGAATGAGGAAGTATAGATAAAAAGTTTTATTTCAAATCGCTTAATCGCGGTAACCCTGATAGTATATATGTCTGTCAAACACCAGTTTAGCAGCACGTAACAAAGAATTTCCGGTCAGCACAAGTGGGGGCTTAATTCGAGCATGGGAAAGAAACAGCGCTGATTTTGAAAAGATTTTGAAGCGAATTTTCTCCAAGTTTTTTCGTTCTCTTTACCCTCAATTTTTTACCAAGCCCTTTTCAGTTCCAGAACTAAACGTTAGCAAAGAAGATGTTCATCTATTAAGTTATCTAACAGCTTTTATAAAGCAAAATAATTCGTCAGTTTTCGCTGTTTTGTTTGCACACTTGAACGAGGATTACGCCATAACAGTTTTTCTCGCTAAAAGATCTAATTTACTGGAATCAATTGAATATTTTACTTGATTCCTGATATTGGCTTCTTAGGAATTTGTGCTGAGTTCAGAATAAATTGCACTGAGAGTTTCTCGCTTCTCAGCACTCATAATAAAACAAAACAACATGTTATAATAAAATCCAACATCATATAAGGATCTTACACGCCGTTGTGTAGTTCCGCGAGTTATAGGAGAAACTTCGCTGGCACCCTCGCCTCTCTGTTGAGGTGCCTTTCAAATCCTCTGATTGCTGTAATCTACTTGATAAAGTACCATATATTGAATTTTTCTCATTGTAGGGGGTGGGGGAGGATAGAAGAAGCGAGTGAAAACCAGTTACCAAGAGTTGCCAATTGAGACCTTCAGATTTTACTTCGAGTACGAGTTTGATTTCAAACCGAGTTCGCCTGCTTTAGGTTGTAAATGCTAGTCAGTAACATGAAAGCGTGTGTGTTCTGAGATCTTAATTAGCTCGAAATTCCAAAGTCGTACTCGTACACGCTCTCGTACTGGTAGAGTCTAATCTAAAGGTCGCTTAGGCCCAGTTCAAACGTCGACTGATCTTTTCATGTAGGTCGACCCAAATGATATAAGTTCGACGGTTGATTCAGAATTCGAGCTTAATTGGTCGGATTCAATTCATTTCCCCGGTGTTCAATGATCTGAAATGCTTGCAAGTGAAAATAAGAGAAGTTGGACGTTTGAAACGAAGTCGCTCCACAATCGAAATTTCCATCTGGGCCATTCGATCTTAATTCATGGGTCGACCCAAATTAGATATGTCGAACTTAATTGATTAAAACGTCGATCTTTTCATGTACTTAATTGAAGGGATTAGGTTTGGTACATGAAAAGGTCGGCGTTTGGGCCTTATATCTCCAAGTTACCTCATACCCACCCAATATTACTTCCCAATCTAATATTCATTCTTAGTAAAATCCAACTAGTGGTCTATTATCAATGCTGCATTCTGATTGGTTGAGCTACTACTAGGCTACTAGTTATAGCCCACTAGTAGCGAAAAGCGCGGGCTTTTTGGCGGCAGAAAAGGATTAGAGACAAGCTTTAACTAGCTAAACTTGTTTTATTCTCGATATTTTTGACCAACTAGTTGGATTTTAGTAAAACAATTATTCCTCTCGTCCTTCGGCCTCATGGGCTATTGACTCAGAGCCCATTCGGGCTCGAGGAATAATTGTTAAATATAATACAAGATCATCTTCAAGAGGTGACTATTATGTTAAACACTCAAGGTTAGACAAACAAACTAAGTCTTTTTCAAGATATGGTGTAAAAATCTGGAATAGTTTACCGTGTGAAATGAGTCGAATGTCCAAAAATAACTTTAAAATCAATGTCCACGACACTTTACTTCGAATACTTTCAGAAGAAAATGATTATATTGATTTACCCGACTTAATAACAAAAATTTCCTGAAAACTCAGCTTCTTATATTTGCGATGTCCGTGATTGTAAACTTAATTAAATTGAATTTATTTTTTATTTATTTAACTACTCTTTTTCTCTAGTCTTTCTTGTGATCTATCTGTATATATATTACATACGTGTAACCACTGCTCGCCTCGACTAGCTAACCTGCTAACTGCGGGCAGTGGATATTGCTTTCTGTAAAATTTGTGATAATTAATAAACAGTAATAAACAGTAAACAGTAAACAATAACTAGCTAGTTCAAATTTCTCTTTTTGATTCCAGGTGAACAAAAAAGCACTGAGAATTATGCCTGTGATTATGATAACCCACAAGATCTACCAAGATAAGGTATTTTACTTTTTATTACAACTTCTAGAGAGCTAACTGTGTAGTAACTCACGCAACGGAAATCTGTTTCTTGACGCTTAATGGGCAGGGTTTATTCTAGAACGCGGCCTTGCGAGTTTTTTTGCAATTTGGAATTTGGATGCCGCATAAAATTTAAACATCAATAGACCCAAGGATAAATACTATTTTTTTTGGAATAAAGTATTCGAAAACATCACTGACAACAACACTGATTTGACGGCGGCTTTATAAACTTACTTGAACTTTTATAGCCTCTTTACTGTCTCAATTGCCTTTCTCTTCTTCGTTTGAGTCATTATTTCGCCAGACAAACATCCGGGATTTTGCAGTAATTCGAACCCAGGCTTTTTCATTTGCCCAGAATGTTTCAAAATGGCGGCAAAGCGTCAATAAACGTTCCTTTTCTCATGGAACAGTCCCTGCCAATCAGTTCAAGTACTTTTTGGGGGACCCCCAATTACTTAAGAGGGGCCATTTGACTCTCATTGGCCAATTTCTAGAATAAACACTGCTTGGGGCGCTTTCCATCTATCAGAACTGACCGGCCAGGACATTCCATTCGTACCGCGAATTTTCCTTTTAATCAAAGCTATCCAGTCAGATCAGTCAAATGCTAAATAGTATGCACGAAGGAAGTCGTTTTCATTGAAAACTCTTGGAAAAAGCCTATTTCATTTCCAAAATGACCGGTGCTGCCATGGTTCGGCCGGCCAAATCTGACTTTTGGAAAGCGCCCTTAGTAAGAGGCCTTTATCTGTGGCCTCTATGACGGAGTTCCTTTTAGTGTTGTGTTTTAAACAACACTAAAAAAAATTCCGGCATCAACCCTATATGTGGGGTGATTTGGTTGTTAGTTTTCTCCTTTGCTCCGGTTACTCCGGTTTTCCCGTCTCCTCAAAACCAGCTGTTACAAATTCCAATTCGACCAAGAAAGGTAGACGAAGAACCACCATGTGGATGTGTTGCCTCTAACTGGATATTTTTGAACGACATAATTCTTTAAAACCTTTTTTTTTTCAGCGTAGGGTGTTAACTGTCAAGTTGTTGTTGTTGTTGTTTATTCTGAAACAAGTTAAACTTTAGTTTCTGGCCCTGCAATCCAGAGAAAAGATAAACCCTGCTACTACTGCAGAAAAATATAAAACGGCAGCCCTGTTGTAATAATTTGAAACAAACACATTCTTTTTTCAACGTCTTTGTCAATTATGTTAATTGTGCTGAAAAACGAGTTCAAACGTTTCTTATTTGTTTCTCCTATAAAAACATCAAATTTTCGTCCAGCATTAACATATTATAAGCTTTCAATTATGCTGTTGTTGAAAAGTAAATGCAATATTAAATACACCAAAAGTACTAATGGCCTATCCAGCTGTTATTACGAACAAAAAAGCTTCTCGTGATGAAGAACACCGTAGATGAAGTCCTAAAGAATTACTTGAAGCAAAATTGAATCTAGAGTAGTCTCGATTCCTAAACATCGAAATCAGTATCTCCTTTTTGGTTAGTAGAAAAGATCCTTAATAAATCAATGTGACAATTTAAAGAAGGCTTTTAAAAAATAAGTAACTTTTTGCAGTTGGTGTAATTCTTCATTAGAGAGATTAAGATTCACGTTTACGCCTAACGGCAAACGTGAATTTGTACCACGTGACCAAGTTTTCCCCTTATTTTTCGTTTACTGTTTATTGCTTCTACACAAAAATAATTAGTTTTATGCCATTTTTGTCAACAAGAATCGTTCTGGACTGTTTTTATCTGCTTATTTTCTATTCTGAGAAATTTTCAACTGACGTTTGCCGTTTGCCGTATGCCGTAAACGTGAATCTTAATCTCTCTAATATGACCGGATCACGCGAAGCAAGCGTATCGAGCGTAATTTTGGAGTATCAAGGCATGGATATCACAATTATAATTACATGCACTATTGTCGAGGAGAGCGTAGACTGGCGTCGCTTTCACGTTTACTAACTGAATAAAAACGCGCAGAGAATTTGTGTCATTGGAGCCGAAAAAGGAGAAAGTTATTCATTTTCTCTCTTCTTAATGACAGAGCAAAATCGAGTGAATTTCATGGGACTGACGAAGCAGGAAGACGTAGCTATTACAAACTGTTACTAAACTCTTTGGCTAATGCGGAAAGAATCCCTAGAAAATTCAATTTTTTTTCGAAAATCCTGCGAAATAAATAGCACTATGCAAAAAGTTCAAGTAGCCATGAGGTTTCATTTGAAGGGTAACACCATAGGATTTCGTCCAGTTTTAAAAGGTAGATGGACAAACTGAATTGTCTCGCCATATCTTGGTCTAGGAATAAGGAGGTTAATTTGAATGTAGCCTCCTCTACAGTATTAGTAGGGAGCTTTAGCAACGACCACGGCAACGGTAACGAGAACGTTAAAAAAGCAATAGGTTTGATTAGCAAAACAACAACTTTGCTCGTGCAGCACACTTTTTTGTACATTTCTTTGCCGTCACCGCACGACTACGGCGTGAAAATCCCTAATTTCACGCTTTATGGAGGACGTAAACAAGCGACAACAAATTTTTCTTTCTCTTTCAAAACTTGAATGTGGTCCCCACGAGATCAACTCCAGTGAAATTCGCCTACATTTGACATTTTCAAGGAATTGGAATGAGCGCGACAAAGTTTAAACTGGCTGCCTTCCCCGCCGTCGACGCTAAAGCTCCCTAGTATATTTAAATGTAGCCTTGAACGAAATTTAAATGTTATTTGTTCACCAAGGATTTCTTTAGAACTCGTTTGAAAGTGGTCGTGCGCTCAAGATAGAACTGAAATTGGAACTGTTTGTTTTTGAAGGGGAAAAAATGGAATACCCAGAAAAAAATAAGAACTTTGTCTGTTAGCCATGAATTTGTTTCTCTTTGATTATGTTTTTCAAATTTTGTGTGGGACTGTGGGGGCTTTTAGGTGAAAAATATAAAATTGTTTTTCTAAGCTATACGCCTGAACCGGGTAATGAAGCCAAGACGCGGTAACTGCTTTAATCACACTATTAAATGTTTTCTATAGTTTTCTGCTTTCTAATCACGCGGAAAACAAAAGCTGTAGGAAGCTGTGGGCGTGTTCTAAAATGTCCCGAATGTCTTCTTGTGAAAGAAATTGGTCAAAACAGTTTGGTAGATTTAAAAATCTAAAAAGTGCGCGAATAAGGTACAGGCATTTTTCTGAGTTTTTGAGCTCTCGCTCTCTCGCTCTCTCGCTCTCTCGCTCTCTCGCTCTATCTTTTAAATTGGTTTTTATTCTAAAATATCGGCGTTTTTAATTTAGACCCCATAGCATGGCATAGCAGGAAACTTCCAACTCCAAACTTGCTTGAAAGGATACAACTACACTGATACCTTTGTTTGAGACTGAATATGAAATATTTGACTATCGGCTATAGAAACACCCCATATATGACCTCAGCATGAACTTCTTGTGCGGTAATACTTTGAAATATCGCTCAATCTGCGAAAATTAAATGACTAGGTGTACATGTACTTTGTGAAACAAAATGAATATACTGCACGATCTGTAGAGTAAAATATTACATTTTTGTAGATTATTTTGTGTTTATGTAAAGCTTTTGTTTGATATTTTTTTCCTAGACAAAAAGTGGAAAATTTACTAGTTCCTAGAAAGTCGTAATAGACCCAAAAATAAGTTGTAAATTGTTTTTCGGGGTAAAGAATAAGTTAAACAAAAACTGTTCTAGGATTGTCACAAATATTTGAACTAATTTCTTGTATTTACCCTCGAGAAGAAGTAAACCAACTTTGATATTTCATCAAAGATAAAAGTTATGACAAATTTAAATTTATATTACACTATTGAATTTTGAACAGCCGGTTGTGCATTCGTCTATTGGTTTTGTAGAGCGATTTACACCTGCCTTGGATCTCGAGGACAACAGGCCCTCATGAGTTATCACAATACGGCTGAACCACACAAAACCCTCTCTGACATAACTGTTCACCGAAATTGCTCACCTCGCGAACATTTTTGTTAGGTAAGGACTTTAACGCAATTTTACCAGACGCCTTTTGGAAAATTTATTTTTTTAGCTCTGGTGAACAAAGCTTCTCGGCTCGTTATAAATGTTGAAACAATCCGCTAATATACCTTTAAATCTTCATTAATTTTTACTCCTTCTGATTGTAACTCGCGAAGTAAGTAGATTATTTCCAAGGAAGAACTCTATTACGAATATGAGATCACTGTTTACAGCTCGTTTAGTAATCACTACACCACACAAGAGCGCAGATTCTTATGAATAGTAAAAAGTTGATCGAGCCAAGCATGTGCTTCAGAGTTTCTGTCGTTTATCTTATCCTCGAGAAGGACAAAGTTAATAACCTCTGTCTTCAATTTGAATGTGAATGTGAAAGTGAACCGAACGCAATTAGCTCTGTACGAAGAGACCTAAGTTTGCGATAGCAATTACGAGTTTAGCATTTTTTTTATCAAGTCATTTATGTTTGTTTGTATGTTTTATTTTATTATATTTTTATTTTGTTCTGCTGTCAGCATATTCTTTCATCCGATTTTCTTTTCTTTTTTTTTAACTCGTGTTGCTTAAATTCTTACGTACGAGTCACTCGGTGAAAAACAGCCGTTGAACTATCTCCTTACTTGGTAAAAAATGCTCTGAGCGAAATAGCAAGAAAATGTCAGGAATTAGTAGCTTTGCTATAGTAGAGGTATATATTTTTTCTCTGGATGAGCTGTGACGATTCTTTAGATGCCACAGCGAGACAGCCCACGCACGCTAAATATATAAAGCCAATATTCCTATTTTTAGAACTTTCGCGGGTGGAGTTTTAAACTAAGAGGGTTGATTTTTAGTCAAGGATATAACGATACATAAGGTAGACTTGCAATTAACTTAAGAGAGTTCAGTGTGAGTTGACATAGTGGCAGTCGAGTTGAATTCACTTCAAAAAATGGCTACTGAAAGCTGCCAAGGCCGTTATCTCACAGCGGGAATCTGTCTCTTATTCAAATGTCAAATCTATTCAAATTTTTATATTTACAGTTCACTAAAAGTTCGTCTTCCAACGCAGCCGATATAATCTTAACAATAGTGGCTGCTGAAAGTGACTCAAGTAGCGATACTAAAAAGACGCTCTCGTCTTCTGCAGCAGATGAGCTTATATGCAAAAATTGGGACAACTAGATTACGCTAGACTTCGGGTGTACATTACACTGAACTAAAAAGTCAAAAGAAAATACTCAGAATGAAATAACAAAAACGCAGAATTTTAAAACAAGCTTAAATTCCGGGCGGAATATTTTTTATTAAGTCTTGTATAGGAATATCGTGAAACATTTTCAGAACGACGAAGGCAAAAAGGTTTGTTGTAAAATATAATATAATGGAAATGGAAATGATTTTTAAATTCTTGCAATTTTTTGAACAGTGGGTTGATCACTGTAACAGAATTCCCGCTGTATAATGATATGGTAGAAAGCCATAACTGACTTTGTAATTTACTGATATTACAACCGTGTATTGAAAAAAAAATGGCTCCTTGAACCCGGGCGGTCTTCCGCGTTCGTTTACAGTTTAGATAACGGAAAGAAAATCAATACTGTTCTTTTAATTCGCGAGACAACACAAAAATGGTTACAAACTCGACAAATTTAATAGATGACATAATCACATTTCGATAAAAAAGAATTCTTTGTCGTTCTTAGCTACAAAACTTATAAACTTTTTAATAGGCATAATGTCTTGATAATAAAGTCCACTTTGCCCCGGGCTACTCTTTATTAAAATATGTGGGAACGTTTTGTTTCTGCATACGGACAAAAAAAGGAACGATGGCTCCGTTCTATTGTTCGGCGTTCGCTGATTAACTTAATACGATTTAATTTTAATTACTGGTGAGGCGTGTGTCGCATTGTACTCTAGCACGACCCCAGCGTGACAGTTACAAATTCAGTCAGACACTTCCTAGCACAGAGTAGAAAGCAGGGACTCTAATTGAAGACCTGGGAGATTTTCCAGTTTGCTGCACTGAGCAAAGTGCTTCTTTTCGAGCGGTGTTAAACACGCGGCGGTGAAATCTACTGTACTCCTGATCCCATTAATCGATAAATTGACCATAAGTGTGTTGAGCCCGCCCCGGTATAAAAGACGGTCCTCGTCGCAGTTCGTCTCCACATCCATCAATTTCGCCCCCCAGATAGCCCAAGTTACAAGGTGCCCTTAGTATATTCCACGAGAAACATGGACGATTGGCGATGCAGGTTTCCTGCTGCTCCTCACTTGGCATCGGCGATCCCGCATTTCCATGGATTAGATTTTGGGAGAACGATGCCTCTCCGGCATCCACCCAACCGCGCACATCAGAGAATCAACCTCGGCACGGCACCTCAAAGTTTTCTTTCTTTCTCACCTCCAGTAGGACCTGCATCAAGAACAGTGACAAGCCATGAGCTCTCAATTTCGCCATCTTCCTCCTCGTTTTCGTCCCCACAGCTACAGCCCTCTACCAACGAAGCTGCAAGAGCTCAGAGCACAGAGAAAAAACGATGGCAAACAGCTAACTATCGATGGATGTTTACTAAAAGAAAAGGTAATAAGTAGATTTAAGGCTTTATCAAGATAGAAAGGCATAAGAATTGTTGTATTGTCAGTGAAATCCCGTTATAAATGGTACCAATCTAGTTTGCAATCGTAATCTTTTGTATTGTAATATATTGGTTTGTGTGTTTTGTCACGATTTTTCGACAACTTGTTATTCGCTTTGTGGATAAATGGGCATAAAATCTGAAGGACTCGCGCCAGTAGTAAATAGTTTCTGTAGCCATATCGGCCAAGTTATAGCAACCTAACGATGATTTTTTTTTTCTCAGCTTCAGGCAATTCCTTTTTCCCTATCGTGTTTTTAAATCCTATCTTGGCAAAGCACGATGCCGTAAAGTGCTCCGGCTCATTGCACGCCCTGTTGAACAACAAACATGATGTAGAGACACAGATTGCGCTTCCTTTGAAAAATAAAACTATCTGATGCCTATAAAAAGCATTAAGAAGGACCACATTCTGATAATACAACATAAGTATAATCTCAAACAAGCAAATCACTTATAGCACCATGATTTCTTTGTAAGGAGCGTGTGTTTTTTGACATCGTGGTGCAGCAAATGACTAAGAATCTTTGATCGCTCGCTAAATGATGAATTTCTCATGGTTCATCACAGAAAGTGGTGTCTCAAAGTCTTCTTTCGAAAGCTGAACTGTAATATAAATCAAAATAAGCAATAAACCTTATTACACAAAACGTTAAGTTAATCAAATTCAACGGCGGTTTTCATTAATCAATGACCAAAATCAAAAAACTTAACATCGCTCACATTTTTCTAGTGTGCGAATAAACGAAAATAAACACCCAAAGTATGTGCAAAATTAAAGCGATCCACTTCGGCTTAGTTACTGCATTACACCTGCTCGAGAGCTTGTTTATTTACACATTTGCAACAAAACAGGAACTTCTTTGCCGAATTTTTCGATTAAAACCTGTAAATTGGTAATTGATTTTTGTGTGCAACGCTGACACTTCGTTGACACTTGAGCAATTCTCGCTGATCGATTTCAATGCAGTGTGCTAATTAAACTCTTGAGATTAAATCATCGATGTTTGAGAGCCGACCTGGCCTTTAAACTTATTGATTCACTAGATCTTACGATCTAGTTGTTGCTGATCGCCATCTGAACGCCCTACAGCGCAATTGAAGAGAGAAAATTTAGAGTTTTCTAGATCCTCTTTGTTCCGGAATATCAGAACTTTTCTGGCATCAAGACTGTCTGTTCTTAGTTCTCTTGCTTTTAAGAGTAGATGGAATTCGTTTCCCTCTGTTGACCAGAGGAGAACAAAACGTTCACGATCTTTACAAAATATAGACAAAGTCCATCATGTTTCAGAAAAAAAATAAAAATAAAATAAAAAAGCACAAAAATAGTCGCGCGACCTTTGTAACATACAAATGTTGCTCCCATGTGTTTTAGAAATGTCTTGCAAAGTACAAAGCGCACAACTAAAGCCGTAGCATTTCCAAGCTTTTACCAAACGTATGATATTAACAAAAACAACGTAAGTCAAATGTAGTTAAATATGAAAAAAATCGAAATAAATTTAAGAGAGACTGTTTTAAGACTGCTGTTAGAACACGAGCGACAAGAGTCATAAATCATGCCTACAGAATTTGGGAGGCAATAGTTTCCTCGAACCTCAAGGGTATTAAATCAGCAGAATTAAAATATATAAGGTCTCTAAGCTGGACAAATTTGCTAAGGGGGGACTGAATAACTAGAAGTCATAATTCGTATCTAAAGCAAAATTGCGTCGAAGTTTTGCACTCCTTTTCACGTTCCTAGGTTAGCCCACCACCTAACTACAACAGGCATAAAATCTTTCAAGCATTTAGTCTAATATAGTTCTTCATTAAAATCAGCCACAAAAATCCATCTCGAAACCACTTTAACTGTGTTATTTTCAAAGTAAACATAACTGAGATAAAAACTATTACTGAGAGCACTTTCAAGGCTACAAATAAGACAAGAATTGTACGCTTGCTTCAAAATAGAATAAAATCTAGTTGGACTAACTGAATCGGGCTTCTCATCTTGCAAGAATTATATATTAAGTGGGAATTGACTATCAAGGACACTTTCTCTTGAAAAGAACAACTTTATCGTTTTTAACGATCTACTGAAGAAAGGGTTATCTTGCTTATCATCGGCCACATCCGAAACAGTTTACATTCATCTTTAAACATTGCGACCCCACTGAATACAACAAACTTATCCCCTGGCGTGGCCATGTTTTCTTGGTCTTTCTTGAACGGTAATTAAGAGCAAACACATGCTGTAAAATATCTTTAAAATATGATTCTATTGGAACGTAATTTTTTTTGCTTAGCTAATAAAGCTTCAAGCACTTTATAACAGAGAAAATATGTTTCAAATCACAATTTTAGATTTGTGGTTTGGCCAATTGATGCCTCACTGATTTCTTATAAGCCGAATCTTCTTTGGTTGAATTGTAACATTGATTGCTAGATTCAGATCTTTGCGGTTTTCGACTTAAATCTCTCTCTTCATTTCGTTATTCTTAATTTTAGTGCCTTTTTACATCAACAGTATCGGTGCAATCAGAGAAAGAAGAAGTAAACCAAGAGAAAAAAGGCCAAGCCATGCCCATCAACAAGAAGAGGTTCACTTTCACACAACGACAACTTGTGGAGCTTGAGAAGGAGTTTCACTTTAGCAAGTACTTAACAAGAACTCGACGAATTGAAATAGCATCGAACTTGGAACTAACTGAAACGCAGATTAAAATATGGTTTCAAAATCGACGGATGAAGTGGAAGCGAGAACTGAAAGAAACTATTCGTAAGCAAGTAGGGAAGGAGACCGCAGGCGGCCATTTCAATCCGAGCTTCCACCAAAGCTATCAGCCTTCTTTTCATCACGAAAGTGCTCCAGCATACCCCCAAAATCCTGACATTTTTGTCCAAAGACCTGCACCTCAATATTTTACGAACTTCTTATCGCGTTAATGTCTTACAGCTGAAAGAAAAGGAGATGTATTTAAGAAGAATTTATGGTCAATACATTGTATCGATATGGTATACAGCGTCTGCTGTCGAGATATGTTATCTTTCACAAAGTTTGACAATGCCTCAATAATCCATTTTATAAAAGGCTGCGAAGAGAAGTTGAGAGTCTTGTGCTTTCATAGTCACAGCACTAAAGAAAACGCTGCCTCTGGTTATTTTGTTTTCATTTCAAGATGAAATGACCATCTGATAAAAATCTCACCAAAACAAAACGCGTACAAAAGAACAAAACCCTGAACAGGCTAGAAAGGAAATGGCACATTACGTACGCTATATTAAAGGTTTCAAAAAGACTGATACCTTTTGTCGAGGTCTGTGGCTGAGATATCGTCGACTCAGTCGTGTCGCAAGAGTAACCTGTTTGACTAAAAGTAAGAACGCGCACTTAACTCAAAGGTCACTGAACCAAATTATGCGCGTTGTGAACTTTCGGCGCATTTTATTAAAAAAAAAAAAGTTGGCCAGTGTGACCCGGGGTATGTTTTATTAAATCCTCTCCATCATTTTCTTTTACTTAAGCTGTCAGCTTGTCGCTGGAGTAGTTAATCTGGTTGTTTCACCGAGCAGTCTTTGAAACGAAGTCAGCACGGTGATTAGTCATTGTCGCTCGGTCCCTTTGAAGAAACAATGGTGTGGCACCCCCTATACAGCTCCAAACGCGTTTCATTCATCCAAGATCGATGGTTTATGAGGAACTGGCAGCCATGCAGGTGTCCTCAACGTACAAAAAGCATGGAAATATTACCACCAGGACAAAAGCTCTTTTTGAGAAACGAGCCTAGTCTGTTCTACTACAACACTCTCTGGTCTTGTCAGCCTACAAGCCGCTCCCTAAACCTGCAGCGCTGCTGTTAACAACTTCATTTAGGTCAAAACAAGCCTCACTCAAAAATGTGTGTGTATATAGATATGTAAAAAAAAGAACAGAGGCATCTGAAATTCATCAGACTTCAGCAGCCTTCATTTGAAAGCAACTCTGAACTATTTTATTCTCAGACTAAAAATCTCAGACTGTATAACCGAAACTTGAACGGAAAATGTTTAAATTTCTTAAAATTCTTTTCATATCTTTGCCTGTGGAAAATAATGTAATTAAATGATACGATATCTTGCATGTAAAATAGCTTTATGTTATATTTGACAATGAAGTATGTGTACAAATCGTAAATCAAAGAATAAAATGGTTTCGTGGACATGAGCAGCATTGAGTCTTTGTCCTAGACCTCCGACGTCATGCACGACTGCTCTATCAAGGTGAAGAGAAAAAATGACGTGGTAGGCTTCCAAAGAGTCCGTTTTTAGTGTCATATCACAAGTTGCATTGAGAAAAATGAGGAAGAACCAAACATTGATCCATGGGTGAAGTTTAGGAGACCATGAGGAATAGACTGGTTCGTCCCTGAATTAGTTACACAGAAGGTGCAGGACTGAACATAATCAAAGTGCAAAACTTCTCTTAACATTTTCTCTAGCGAAAACTAAACTGTTGCCTTGAACTATTTACCGACCAAATGCCCAAATAGAAAGTCTTGAAAGGCGGGGTAAGCTGCGAAAAAACTGAAGCAACTATTTGAATTTTTTTTTTTCCAAATTATTGCTGTGAAATCTGGAGTATGGTCTTTGTCATGTTTTTAATTATTAAGGGATAATGATTCATAATAAGAGTTCCTTAAAGAATTTTGAAACATCTTGGTGTGCCACATTTTATTTCAAAATCAAATTTAGTGGCTGCGTGTTCAGATTTCAATCATTTTAGTTTTGTGGTTTTACATCGTCTTACTCTTTTGTTACCGAGTCATGAACCGTTAGACACCATAAGACCGCAACATTGCTTACACTTATAAACTTTTTTCTCGTGCGCGTATGTTTCCAAAAAATTCATTCCATAAAATATTTCACTGATTTTGTGTGTGAACTTTGCATGAGCCATGCTGAATGACGCAAAGAAATGCTAATCGAAGCGTTTTATTTTTTTAGATTTTTTAAGTAGGCTGGTTGCGCATTGGAGCAGGACATCACAGCTGTTTTGTTAAAGGTGTGAAAAACGCCTTTTTTGACTTAACTTAGTTTGTGATCTTCAGAAGGGCAGGAAACAAGTGCCATGGTCTAAACAGTTACTCTTTACTTTGCAATTATGAATTTCCGGTTCTGATTAACAGAACAACAAGCTACAAAAGAGATGTGTTTTGTAGTAAAGATGGAATAATGAGTCGCCTCGGGTGAATTTACTTATCAACGTCATCTAGCATATACATTAATAAACTTAAAATTCAAAACATTCTGGGGCCTGCCAAAATATCTTATGGAATGTGATTTTCTGATACACGCTTTTAAACTTTGAATTCTACATCCAGTTTGAGCTTTGAAGAAACTATCCAGTTTCCACGAAACTGAAGTTTTTACTCCACTTATTGATCAATTTTTGAAGTTAAGATATTTTATTATTAAACTTGTTCTTTGATGTTGGTCGAGGGCTGAACCAGCGGGATGCCGTCTACAGTTATCCATCACCTGATAAAAAGCCTCTTGAATCAATGACCTACTACCGTACTTCAATCAAGACCTACAATTAAATGAAGCATTTGACTTTTAGCTTCTTTGAATTTGACTGAAAGACTGATTGAACCTATACATCATTTTTATTAAGAATAATTAATCAATCAATCTAGTATTTACTTAACGGTCTACCTCTCATTTCGTCCCACTTCAATTCGGTAAACTTTGTACTCTCCTCGGGGGGTGGCTTGAATCAACAACTAACATAACACCTCTTTGAGCAATCAATCCGCCTACCTAAGTAGAAAGATAAGCGATAAATATATCTTCGGTAAGATACAATATAAAAATGTTGTTTACGACGAATGCGTTCTAGGTAATTGTTTTTCATGTTCAAAGGTCAAGAACACATTCGGTGACGCGTGTTAAGTAACGAGTGTTTAGAGGAAGGACTGACGCCTATATCTATGCACCAGATTTAAAAGAATTTATAGTGATAGTTTTCCTTGCCGCAGCAGTGAGGCTGGTTCAAATAAAGGAGAAAGTACAATATTGCTTTGTTTCTGAAAATAAAAACGCGTGCCAATAAGGCGAAGCATGGGGTATCATTTGCATTATATAATAATAAAGCCGAAACTCAGCCACCTAACCGATTAACCAAACTTTCACGATTTGGCCTCGATTAGGTGGTCTGTTACTGGACGTGCTCGCTTAAGATAGGTTTCAACTATATCGCCTTAACCAGAGAAACTGATTTGACACCGGACACGAGGGATGGTTGCATACGAGAGGTCAGTGGTCGCCACTAGAGACACTGGTCCTCAATAGAACAATGCTTCCTGGATGGGCCTCTGATTGGTGGTCGCCTATGGGAATTGGTCGCTTTAGATAGACTCCAACTATAGCGCCTTAACTGGAGAAAACGATTTTGGGATTCTGGGTCGCTAATCGCGCGCGAGTAATGGTCGCAAGGGGTAGTCGTAATTAGAGACACTGTAGTGCTATATATTACTTAGAACCACTACTATTAGTTAAAGCGTTATTGTAAGTCATTCGGCTGCAATGTTCTTGTGTA
This sequence comes from Porites divaricata, assembly GCA_038088405.1. NCBI lineage: Eukaryota > Metazoa > Cnidaria > Anthozoa > Scleractinia > Poritidae > Porites > Porites divaricata. Next base: position 4,908,558 of record JBBMOI010000004.1, read on the forward strand.
TTGTGACTCACAATTGACTTTCATTACCGTACATAGGTCCGATGCATTAGTGATTGTAATTATAGACCATTAAAAGAGGTACACAATGGACCTATTTTTTATTTCAGGCTGCAATCTCTGCAAAATTGACAAAAAAAACTTCTTTGCACAATTTAACAACTTTTTACAATTTATTATACTTCACGTGATACAGGTAACCATGCAAACGTGTATTTTTAATTTAATTTCTGTAATAGCTTTCATTCTATTCCATTTTACATTATGTACTTGCTTGCTTATAGCATGCAACTATAATCAGTATTAGTTATTACTTATAAACCTTGGCAAACTTCAAAAATGTTGTCATTAACTCACTTATGTTTCTTTTATTCTCCGTTGATTTAATCAGTTTAGAAGGTCACTAAAGTAGTATTCTCTCCTATGTTTAGCAGTATTAATTTATTAGAGCGATTTTCGTATGACCTTGAAAAAAGGTTTCGGTAAGTGTTCGTTCTTTGTTTCATCAGCCAATGGATGAAAAGATCAAAACATGGCCTCTTCGTTTTCCCGCCAAAGAAACCCTAATATGGAGAAGGCATTGTTCGATTGGCCAATCGTGTTGTAGTATGACGTCAAAGCGAAGTATCAGTTGATTTCTAGAAAGTTCTCGGGCATGAAGTTTTTTCACCTGAGCGTTCGCTTAACCAATGAAAAGCCAGGCGCGTTTGTCTGTCCGTTCGATAAACCAATCAAATCGCTCTAAGCTCCACTAAGCCATTAGATGAAAGAACACTTTCCTAGACCTTTAAACAAAATTCTCAAATAAGCAGGTTGCTGCAGTTGACACATCAAAATGTTATTCAATGTGGCTCATGGTTATATTTAACAATTAGTCGCCGAAGGCGACGTGAATATCGGCGAATAGTCACCGAGACGAAGTCGAGGTGACTATTCGCCAATATTCACGTCGCCTGAGGCGACTAATTGTTTTAGTATAATTACATTGATGATTATTCGAGAAAATAATTTCCGACCCCGAAACATCAAAAAATCTGGCTGCCATTTTGAAAACTGCTAAACTTCAATGCTATAATCACCGCGCGGTGATTATCGCGGGATAGTGCGAAGCTCCTAGCCAATCACAGCGCTCTATTTTCGATAGTCATCGATGTAATTATACTAAGTATTTTTATTCGCGACAGGACATTGCATGGAAGTCTGTGTTATACCTTAATATATTTATCATCGTCATCTATCAATATTTATTAGTGTATTTTGCAGGTAATTACGGTATGTATTTTACAGCTGAATTCTTTATGAAACAATGGATCGAAGATTTCTTTGTAGGGCTTGAATCAGTGAAAATGAGGATACTAAAACGAACGTGGTATTTGTTTTCTTCAAAAGTTACTTGGTATGGCCACACCCAATTATCTCGATAGAAATGAGATGCACGAAACTACAAATGGGAATCTTGTCTCTGAGAGGAAGAAAAGGAGATACGTTTTGCCATATAATACGAGGGAATTGCTGTCGTACGGTTAGAAACAGAGACTTCTCTAAGATAGGTAATAAAACTTCTTTCCCAAACGAAACTCAATCCCACAGAATCTAGATTTGTCAATCAAGGATGCAGATGCTACAAATCGTAGTAAAAATATGGTTAACACACATAGAACCAAACCTCGGTCCTCAGAGAACGCATCAACTTTACAGTTGACTATGATCCTGTATAACTCTTAGTTCGCGCTTATTCGAACCAAAATTGATTCCCTTTGCAATTGCCTTGTACTCGATCGTGTATTTTACCCTTCAAAAGCTTGAACCTCTCGCTCATTCGAAGTATAGTTCTAGTTCTATGAGTGCATTATAAAAGTGCTGAATAATTGTGCTTAGTTGTTGCACGTCACAAAATATACCCTCTGTTATACTCACATCGCATTGAAATGTCAGTGGTACATGCAGGTCACTTAGCTGCCCATCATCTGTTCCACAGCCTCGGTACTGAACTCAAAACCTTTCGGTATTGAACTTCAAACCTAGAGTTATATCAGGCAGTCAGCTAAACTGTTATGTAACAGATTTCTTAGCGCTCCTTTGTGAAAGTACATAGCTGACTCGCTTCAGGCTGTACATGATCACAGAAATAGATTCTAGAGTTAGATACATGTGATTTCAATTTCTCTTCTCTTGGAGTAATAAGGCCAAATGAATGAGCCCTAAGAACAAATTATGAATCCAGATAATAGGAATACTATAAGGGTAAATAGTCCACTCAATCTCTGTTTTAGCGTCTTCTTTTAAGTCTAAACAGAAAAACGTTGTTATGTCTTTGGTAATGAATTTGCCTACAAGTCTTTATATAATAAAATGCTTTCAGTTATTTTCGGGGTCAGGCACCTGATTACAAAGTTTAGCAACACGCTTAGAATGTCTATACATTGTATTTCCGTATTGTTTCCAGTTATCGGAGTGCTTGACCCTTAACAGATTTCTCCAATGAACCTTTTTTTGCGAAAACAATCTGCTAATTTCTTTTCAAGAAATCCTGCAAAGAAATAGAATAAAGTAAAAGTACTCTTTCCTTATACGTTTCTGGGAAACTGCCCACCTACCCCTCCCCTAAGCCAGCATTTTGCCCTAATCGAGAAGTAAGTGTTTATGTTGACTTAGGGGAGGGGTAGGTAGGCTGAGGGGTCACATCCTGAGAACCACAGTGAATTACTGCCAGTAGCTTCATTTCAATAGCCTCATATTAGGGCCATTTATACGAGAAAAAATAAGACGCGTCTTAAATAAGACGTGAACTTTCCGTATAAACGGCACATTTCGTCTAAAATAAGACGCAACTTAGCTAAGACGCGTCTTATTTTAGAACAGCCCTTAACACCTGTTCTTAGATAAGACGCGTCTTAGCTAAGACGAAAAAACCTCGTATAAATGACCTTCGCGTCTTACATAAGACGCGAACGCATAGTACGCATGCGTTAATTTTTGGCGGGAAAATTTGGATTGCCGTTGCTACGGGCAACATTCACATGAAAACGAGTCAAGAACAGAAATAAGACGCGAACCATTTATACGAGCTGTTTTCGTCTGAAATAAGACATGCTCGTATAAATGGTCCAGTTTGCGTCTTATTTAAGACGCGTCTTATTTTTTCTCGTATAAATGGCCCTACTATAGGATTTCCAGCAGACACACAAAAGTTAGAACTGTGCTTCAGGTCCGAATAGAACAGCCTAACATGGTGTTTGACGCAATCTTGTCGCGTAGGCAATCGCTTCAGTTTTAAGTGTTTTTATTTTAATTGCAAACTTTAAGGTACAAACGATTCTACTGACAAATTTCTGAAGAGCACTTACTCGCTGATGGCATGGAAAGTAAGGTATATACTTAGTTGGATTTTATAGAGGGCAGGTTTGAACTAAACCAGTTTAAAGACGATAAAGTGAAGTTGATGTTTGATATTTCAGTAGCTCAACATCTTCGCTTCCCCGGCTGCAATCTACTTACCGAAATTTCCACAAGAAAAAGACAATTTTTATCCCTCAAAACACTAAACTGTAAAGGGTTTCGTAACTGCAAACTTTGCGATGCAGAAACGATTTGAACAGAATTTCTGTTTAAGGATAATGGGTGTGTCATGCTAACACTGTAAAAATACACGGTACGACACGATGACGAGGATCAATTCTCTAGGAAGTTCCTTTCCGTCAAAAAGATAAAAAGATCTCTAGACGAAGCGAGAGTCAAAGGCGCATATCTAAGCTCCGGTAAAACCCAATTGCATCTTCCAAACTTAAACCTTTTGAGTTAAAGCCTAAAAGCTTGAAGCTTATTTTGTTATGTAATTGACAGAATTTCGTTGCTCCCTGCCCAGCTGGTTTTTCACTTTTTGTGAAAGTTTTGTTTTTTCAACATTCTGCACAATTTTTCCGATTCAAGAACCGGCGTCGACGAAATATATGGGTTGAGTTTGTTGTTGTCTCTTCGGCGTGGAGGGGTTGTTCCCCTGGGTACCCTGGACTTTCCCTCTCTTTTCAAAAACCGTCATATCCAAATTCCATTCGATCTGAAAAGAACGAATACTTTCAAACGAGTTACTGAGAACCTCTTAAATGAGTCGTGGATAAGAAATAAACACTTTTTAAAATATATATTTTTATGGGGAAAAGGTTTCACAGCTTGAAACGTCTATTATTTTACAAATACTAGGATATTCATGAACGTACTCGGTTATACCCGTTCAGAGATAAGTTTCTGAAACCATAATAGCTTTACCTGTTGCTGTAAGGGTAAGTGAAAGACACTTAGTCCACTTTTTTTTTTTACCCGTCTTTAGCCGACACGGTTTTTTATGCTCTATTAGCGTTTAGCAAGGCCAGGCAACCGTCATGGAATTTCCAACGATAGAAATGCTTTTGTTAGATTTTTTTAGAAGCACTTGATGTTGGAACACTGAATGATGAAAAAAATAACTATAATTATATTAATTTAGGACTAAACGAGAACTCACTTGAACCAAGCTTTTGAAACGTATATATTTTTTAAACATTTTTTGTCACCTTGCCAGAAGGCCCCCAAAGATACCAACACGTTTATTCTAATTTAGAAGGACGAAATTACATTTTTGAGGCTCTGGATCCATAATTGAGCAAGATCAATTAGCATCTTAATATGACACTTTAAAAAGTATGATTTATGATTTCGCAAATAATGATTAAAGAAACGTTTGACCTGCGTCAATATTTTAAGAATCGACACCTGATAAATAAAATCAGTACCGTATGTGACACCTTTTAAGGGTCTTGTTTGCATTTATTGGATAATTTAGAGTTAGAAAGTTAATTGCTTACCACGCGAAAACAGAGTTGCATTTTCTTTCATTTATTGTTAAACCTTAGAGAATAGTATTTTTACAAAATAAAAGGCTTTTATAGTCAGTCTCAATTTTCCAGTAACGACCGTCTGACATTAATTAGGAATACCTTTAATTTAAAGCCACTTTTTCTTTTTCCGGTTCTATCATGTTATTTATTCACGAGCTATCGGTAGTTTTCAGTATGTTATCCCCAAAAGTGCCCGAAAAGAAATTCCTAAAAATACCTAATCTCATGTCCTTGTAAAACCCTTGAAAGTCAAGCAATGCAACGCAAAAGTATTGACTGAAAGGCTCTATATTCGTTCGGACCCGCTCACCTTTCTTTCAGTAAAAGTTTTCAGACAAGTACTTCTCAGTTTGTGCCTCCATCGTCAGTGTTACAAATTTTGAAATCAACGTTAATTTTTATCGCGCACGAGAGGAACAAGTTCGTTTCATTGCGTTTACAGTATTGCGTACTTAAAAGTTTAACTCATAATTTAATGTCGAGGGACTTACGGTGACAAAGTGAGGTTTACGGGTTTCACCTGTAAAATAAGGTCGGGTTTCCCCTCGATCTTCTAGTGAAAAGTCTGATTTATTGTACATTTAAAAAAAAAGCTGTAGACAGATCAAAATTTCACAAACAAGTTTCAAATATCCTTACTTTCACTTTGAATTAAATGATAAAAATCTTCCGGCTTTTGTTAAACCAGATACTTAAATATTCATTACATTTAACTGAAAAGCAAATTTTTAAATCACAGAAATTCAGAAAGTCGCATTTTAAAATCAAGCTGCAATTTGTCTTCATTATAGACGTCAACATTATCCATTTGGTAATGGAATTTTTTCCTAAATGAGCCTATAGTATGTGGTTGGAACTATCCAGGATATTTAAATCCAAATGTAAAAGGAAATATGAAGCTATATAATATTATAGTTATTGAACTACCAGCTGGCAATTAAGTTTTTATGTCTTTTTGTAATTATCTATAAGATTTATAACGGTAAAAACTAGTGGAAAAATAATATGGTTGCAACACGCCGATAAATTTCTTTAAAATCGTTTCGGTTTTTTGAAGTACTTGATACAGAGTTCGCATTAACACGCCGTAACTCGTTACTCATATGTCTTATTGGCGGCAACAATAAAACTCAATTTCGCACAAAAGGCTCTCTCAGCAGGGAGGAAAACAAACAAGCTGAGCCCTTACTTAATAAATTAACATAAGAGGTGTAGTAAAGCTATCCTTAATCAAATGAAATTAATATGATTGTCGATTACCTTCAAAACAGGAGGCAAATGCGACGAATGAATTACTGTCAATAAATTCGATTTATTCTTACTGCGCTCACTGTAATCTGAATTAAGATTTTTCAAATTTTGTATGCATTATCTATTGTTCGAAGTGCTGTATTGATTCATCGTGGATTTTTGTTTTCCTTTGTGTGATTTCCAAAACTTGAGATGTTTTTCAATAGCGAAGCCACTTGCTAATGGATCGTTACATCCCCTTCAGCAATTGTGGACAATAAATGTTTGCAGGTGCTTGTCTGTGTAACCGAGAGAAATACTAAATGTAAATAACAAGTGAGAGTTATTTATCCCTCGCCCAATTGTTTGATCTTGACCTATTGTGTTTTGTAACCGCTTGCGAAGTATGTTACACTCAGAGGGTCAGCTTGTTTCCAAATCACTGACTTTCACTTCACAAATTCACGTGCCGGTAAAATGTAGGCTTTTAACTTATGACTGACGAATAAAATCGAATTTAAGTAGAAAAACGATGTACTATACACATATCTGCCTTATTTTCAACGCCGCCTAGTTTTCCTACGTTTCCTAAAAAAAGACATTTGTAGTAAAATTTCAGAGTAAATGTTGTTTGATGGGAAATCCATCCTACTTTTTTAAATGAATACAATCCACTTCTTTTATATAGATGAAAGCAAAACTGGGCATATGCATAAAGTGCTGTTGTTTATTTAACTATATCCCTGGATCGTATCGGTAATTGGCCGTAATTTGCAAAGCTGGAAAATCTTTATTAGTGTATGTACTATACAATTAATAATCCACTTTACGCCTGGTCTACTGCAAAGACTTGTGGCGATGGTATAATTCCTGACCAATAGATTTATTTTCAATACAACATTTTAACGCTGTACCTTGGTGGTAATTCAAAGGATAAAAAGTTTTAGTGATTCTTGTTGTCCGTCTATCGAGGTACATCCCTGGGACTGCTGAGTCAATGTCGCCCACATGGCTTGCTTTGTTTTAAAGCTGTTATCGGCGCGATGTTTTCTGAAAAGAAGTGCGGTCAAAAGTTATTCTATACGAATTTATTTTTCATTCCTTCTTAATTGACTGCAAACAAAGGGTAATGGTTGCTTGCTTGTTTCTTTGGCACATGTTATTTATCTCCAAAGCCCTTAAAGTAATTAAATTACTAATTTCGCTGGCTTTTATGATTTCTCTTTGTTTTACTGTGCGTTAAACTTTGTAAAATTCGGTGGTAAGGCACATTGTATGAGATTTTTTCGAGTGGATATAAATAGACTAACTTTTTGCGCGAGATTATTTTACATTAAATGAGCCAAGGACACTCTAAAAAACGAAGCTACACTAGCTAAGAAAGAAAATTAAACAAATAAGAAGAAAGTCGCTTTTTTTCTATCTATGGGCGTACTAGAGGACAACAGAGAGGCAATTCCTCTCTTTTTTACTTTGAGTTATGTTTTCTTCGACAAAAGACCCTCGTGAATAATTTATTTCATGCTTTACAGTCTTTGCTCTTGTCTGGAAAGGTCGCAAAGTTGTGTTCCAAAAAACTAAAGACCGTCACGAGCATTTCCAATTAATCTTTTCATATGAAAGTATACTGAACATTTCGAAAACAAAAACATTTTACTATAAGAAGAGCAGTTTTATAGTAGCCAGGGTTGTGTTTCATAGTCTGAATCTAAAGATTTTAACAGAAAATGATAAACTGTAATCTGCTCAAAGAACATTTACTGTTTTCTTTGACTGGCTCCTTGTATTGTATAGATTGAAATAGGTGTGAATCTGTGTTTGTGTCTGCCAGTTTTTGGTATACTTATATTATCAAAAGCTGTGATCAAACGTGTAGTTTAAGGCCACGAAAAACAGACTCCTTGATAAAAGTTCAATTTGCTCTCAAGAAACGTAAGTAGATGTACTGCTTGAGAATATTTTTGGATAAATCTATGTAAAAAGAAACAATACAACTGCTGGATACATCATTCCTAAAGAGAGAATAATTAAACCGTTTAGGATATTGTTTCAACATCTTGAGACTTTTAAAATTTCGTAATCAAAATGAAAAAAACGCAAAGTTGCCAGGTTGTTGAAAGCTAAATGCAAGATGTAGAGTCCTTCTGCATGGAACTTGAGGGCATCTTTGGCTAGCCGTGACTATTTCTTGTTGATCCGGTTTTGTTTTTCGTCGTCTAGCATAAAGATGGCCGGAATAAGATGCCTCTTATTAGCCTTGAAAACACCTATTTATGTATTAGATTTTGAATAATAGCTACCGACGGAGATAGTTAACAGAAGCGAGTATGGAGTATTTCATATCCGTTTAGGCGGGAACGCCTACATGATGTGAAAAGATGGTTACAATAATTTTATCGGGTTATAAAGCGGTCATCACATCTCTAGTTTAACACAGCCGATGCCGCAGACTAGTTGTATAGTCAAAGGCCTCGTATCAATAATATTGGTCAAATGTCAGGTAGTATTTTTCTCTTGCCAGCTTGAGAAACTACCTTATTTACAGTTTGGATGTTTTCTAGGAGTTACCCTTGTAAAAGACAGTTTAGCCATTTTACTCTTTTGATAATATAGGACCTAATTTTTCTCAATGACTTTGTTTCAATCATGCCAAAAGTATGTAAAGTAGTTCTTATCAGTTTTTTTTATTACTGTCCAAACTGATTCCCTCTGAAGATATTTTTACATAAAAAGGACGAAAACAATGGTGTACAATATTATTATTATTATTATTATTATTATTATTATTATTATTATTATTTTGAAACTTACAGGCTTATTAACTGAAGAAAAAATCATAATGAATATTCAGTGGCGCCTCATGAGGTTGCAGTAACATGGATGTAAAAAAGCAAAAGTTCACAAACTGTCGTACCATGGAGTGATGTAATAAAGTGAAAGTTCACAAACTGTCGCGGTCGGTTATCGTTTCCGATCAAGGCAACAATTGCTAAATTAACCGATTTAGAGCTGACAAAATTTAATTCCCCTAATTATAATGTTACAGCTACATAAAGTAACTTACCCCATTGTCATGAGCAAATTAGTGAATCATTGTAAATCACGATTCAATAAAGGGCTTTGCCTATAATGTTCAATTTATTTTTGAAGGCCACAACATAGATAGACTACTTTGCAATTTTTGGTTTCTTCAAACTGGTGAATCCAAACCAACGCGCGTAAGGCTTATTGGAAAGATTATTGTTTGCCCTAATGGTAATGAAATTTACGTTTTTTAGATAATTTTAGTTTTCAGTTGTCTGAATTTGGTGACTCCCAACGAAAGGCTTAGAGCTTCGTTTTTGAAATTCTTGTTTCCGATTTTTCGAGGAATTCGCTTGTAAACAAGTAGCAACTCTAAACCCATGCGTAAATTTATTCAAGTTCATTGCTCACGGATTGTTGCTGAATTCTTATAACCCCGCTCGCTGGTTCAAACAAATCAAGAGGACTGTTTCTTTCGATGTAACACGATTTAATCCAAACCAACAATCTACTGCGATGTACAATTCTCACATATTCAACGGTCGTAACACAACGATCAACGAAACTCGACGATCAACGTAATTCAACGATCAACTAAAACATTTTAAGTATACAGAGGTTTTTCTACTATCCTTTCGTAAGGCAGTATTTTTACATTAATCACATGTACAGTAAAAGACTTTGTCTACATTATTGTGAAATCTAACGTCACGAAATCTAACCTCTTTGCGCTACAAATGTCAATTTCTTATTAATATTTAAGCATCACCTATTTCTTTCCCGACACGGATACTTGTTTGACACAAAAATGTATAAGGAAACTTAAAGCCGCGAAAAAACGTGCGAGAAAGCGGCGAAGCCCCTAGAACTCGCGTCTGCTCTCGCGTGTCTTCTCGCGACTCCCCCAAAATAGAGAGCTTGCTCGTAGGCCAAGCCCATAGATGAGGCAAGTGATATAAAATAGTAGAAAGTAGCTTTCGTTCAACGAAAAAGTTTGTTCTAAGTTAAAACGGCGAAACCTTAGGTTATTTTTTGATAAGCACACAAAACTAAATGTCACATTTACATTGAAGAAACTCATTGAAATAAATGCTACCTGTTCAAATCATTAATTTCAAGACATTTAAACAAAACCTACTAGAAGCATTTTCATTTGAATGGACCACACCTTTCTTGAATTTCTTCGTTATGAAGCCTCAAGTAAGAGAATCCAACACAGTATTGGATTCTGGATTCCAGGAAACTGGATTCCGGATCTCTTTCAGTGGAATTTGGATTCCGGATTCCAATCGTTAGTGGGATCCCAGATTCCTTGAGCTGCTATACCGGATTCTAAAACCACGCCCAGCCCCTGCCCGAAGCTCTAAGTACTAGAAAAAAAATTTTCAATTCCATGTCCGGATTCCGGAATCAGATAAATTTTTCCCATGGAATCCAGAATCCGGCGTGGCCTTGTACGGTCCTCCAAAATCGATTACATGTTTTCAGTTAACCTGAACGACAGTCGTTTGTTAAGATAAGCAAGAATTTGAATGGTCACACCTGTTGGGATTTTCTTAACAGACTCAAAAATTAGGGCCTTATTGCCTGCTTCAATAATTGATCTCTGGGAGGCAGGGAACTATGTTTGAGACACGTCGTATAAATGTATGATAAAGCATGTGGTCTCCCCATGTTGGATTTCTATTCGATATGTTTTGTCTTCCGCCTAAAATCTATTTTGATAAATAGCTATTAATTGTGCATTATATTTCTGAAAAACGTATTTTTTTACAAAAATAGTGGCTTTCAATGAGGACACGCAATTCCAGACTGTTCGTTACGGCATTTTGAAATCAAAACAAAAAGAACTATTATTCATTAGTCTCACGCTACAGCTGTACCTCTGACTATCATTGGAGCAATACCATTATTTCATAGCGTAGACAGTGTAGCCCCCCCGGTTGCCCCTATAATGTTCTTCATTGCGCGTTTTCACCAACAAAGACCCTTTGTGAAGGGTGAGACGGGGGGATCAAGGCTGTTTTCCAACTATTTTGTCAGGCGGCAAGTGTTACTGAGGAAAACGCACAAGTCTGGAAGAATTCGTCTTCCTCTAGTCCTCATGAATATCAGAACTTTACTCCTGCGACAAGAAGGATCTGAAGAATTAAAATGGTTTAATGACTGATTTGATTAGAAACTTTGAAGACTGACTGGTCAAGATAAAAGACAAAGCTTTTCTATTCAAAATGATGCATTTATTACGTTGAAACACGGAGATTTTGTAAGACATTTAAGGTTAAAATAATATTATAAGCCACGTAAAATTGTGCTGTTAAATAATTGTTTCAAACAGAAAAATACCATTTTGATGCTGCATCCGATTTTGAAAACTGTATTGCAATTGCTTCAAATAGAAAAATACCATTTTTATACTGCATCCTGATTTTGGAAATTGTATTGTAGTTGCTACAAATAACAAAATACCATTTTTGTATGAAAATTGTATTGTTGTAGCTTCAAATATCAAAACACCATGTTTATGCTGTATCCTGATTTTGGAAATTGTATTGTAATTGCTTCAAATATCAAAATACCAATTTTACGCTGTATCCTGACGTTGGAAATTGTGTTGTTATTGCTTCAAACATCAAAGTACCATTTTTATACCACATCCTGATTTTGGCAGATGCGATAATTTTCTGTGTACAAAAATTATCTTACAATGTATATTTATGTTGCAAACTTTGGACATAACAAAAAGCACTAGAAGTTGCATCTTATTTCACTCCCATTGTCCACACAATTGCAGTATCAATTTCTATAGTTACGGGGTCACTTCCTTCGTACGTGTTAGAAGTGCTGACTAAGCTTCCAAACTCCAACTGTCCATCAGCTAGAAAAACAAACAAACAATTACATAACATAAATCGATTTAGATGTAGCACATCGCAAAATGATGAAACTTCTAAAATTTCATAACCTGTTTCCATCACACTAAAACTCGTGGTAGAATGACGACGGCTATCACGTTTTCCCGCCAAAATTACGCAGGTTCACGCCTGCGCACTACTTAGTATTGAGAAAATCTCGTCATCGTAGTCGTCTTGGTCTTCAATCTCGTCCCCAGACCCTCCGTTACTTTTGTCCAGCGGATAGGCCCGTCGCTGTACAAAAGGATCGCGGCCTCTGGGAACGAGATTGCCTAGTCTTAGAGTCTAAAGGTTTCTTATGGGTTTTTGCCTACCATACCCCTGAAGTTGGTTTTTGGGGAGAGGAGAAAGGCAGGGGTGCTTGCCTCTTGTACAAACCACCCGGTTGAAAATCTCGTGCATTAACATTTAAATTGTTTGAAAACAATGAAATTTGACCTTGTGGGAGAAGGACCCACTAAGAAGTATATCCAAATCAGCTGGAGAGACTAAAAAAAGAAAATTGGAAATTCCATCGCCCCAAACGACAGCAAACATTTGCAGAGGCTTTCAGAATGGAATGGCACGAGCCACTTGGTTTTCCGACCCAAATTCCCGGTTTCTCTCTCCATGTAAATGTTTAGCACTCCAGCTTACCCGGAGAAAATCCTCTTGGAACAGGGGCGAGAACCAATAACAAACTCAACCCACGTACGGTAACGCTTTCAAAATTCGAATCCACGCCTTAATGATGGAACGCCAGTGCTATCATCCCTGCCCCACCGTTGCTGCCTAAACACTTATATGGTTATGGAAATACAAATCCATCACCCTTCAAAAACAAGGGGGGAAAGGCTGGCACCTAAGTAGGCTCTCTTAACTTGGTTTTCAACAGCGATGCCAGTATAAGTGCAAGGGCCTGCGCACAAGGATTCAAATTCGTCCTTTCTTCCGCTTGCACCTTCACTTGACGCAAGATACTAATTCTTGCGTCGCAAACGACAGGCTATTAAAAACAAGTTCACAACTAAAGGTCACAATTTGAATCTTCGTCTCCGTAATCACTTCATTATCGTCGGAAGGGTGATGATGATGATGATGATAACTTCGATAATTGGACCCAGATGACAAAGCAAAGAGGATGATGTTGATTGAAATTATCACCACTATCATCATCACCATTACCATCACTTGTATGTCTTCTTGGATCATTTTTCGTTTCTGGGAAACTGCCCACCTATCCCTCCCCTAAGCCAACATTAACACTTACTTCTCACCTAGGGCAAAATGTTGGCTTAGGGGAGGGGTAGGTGGGCAGTTTACCAGAAACGTATAAAGATCCTTCTTCTTCATGTCACCCCTTTTTGCTTCAAGGTGAAGCTCAGCCAGCAAAAAGAAAATCGGACGCAGTTCTCCATGAAGACGCCACAATGAGTTGGAAAACGATGACGAAGGTAAGATTACAATGGAGTTCCTCTTTATTCATTTTTCTGTAGAACGATTAACCCCGAAATATATTTTTAAACGATGATATTTTAATCCCAATAGCCGATTTACATATATAATCCTGTTTGAGGCTGTGTTCACACGGGATAGCATTTCGTGCCGACAAGTTACAGAAATCGCGCCGAAATCACCGTGTTTATGTGTCAGCAGAAGCCCTATCCGTTATGCTTTTCATATTGGCGCTTGCGCAAGAGCGTCCATTATAATACAAACCTTAAGATTGAAGTTTTTCGGAATTTCCCGCGAACCGCGAACGTCAAGAAGTCACGTGACCAGGGCATTACCGTCAGGTTTGCGATTTGAGGTTCACGTTTGTACGGCGAGACCACGCTTCAGAGGTAAGTGATTTACCGCAAAGTTTTTTGCACCCTAAAAGATCACAATCCCACGTTTGAGAAGAAATACTGCATTTTACAACTCTTTTGCTAATTGATTATCCTGATCGAATTCTATTTCCAAAACACGTAATTTTGAACACAATTTCTCAGCTAAAAAAGAAATGAATGAATGAATACAAACATGGAAGCCGCAAGGTACCACCTGCGCATCTAAGTCCCAAATATGGGCAGACGGGTAACGTGAAACCGTTAACCGCACACTGCAGTTTGTCGTTTGCAGTAAAATGACCAAACCTCGATCTTAAGGTCTCTAATGTGTACATAACCTGAGACTCATAACCTACTTAGATTCCACTTGAGGCCAGTCGTAGTGATGTGCGTGCATTTGGCACCTATGGGTAACAGACCACACCAGTCTCCTTCTAAACCAGTTTTCACATGAATCACGTGTTTTCCCTGAAAGACATCGAATCATCATAAGCCATGCGCGCGCAACAGATCGAAACTGTTACGAAGACCTCAGTTACCTGAGCAAATTTGCATCTTTTGTTAAAGAAAAGCTTAAGACTTGTCAATAAGGGAATCTCGCCCCATTTTAAAACGTTAAAACGTAAAGAGGACTAAAACATGCTATTCTAGGCCACGAAGGTGCATCTAAGGAGAATGCAGCGAGGAAGTAGTGCGCGAAATTTTTGTACTTGTTATATATTACAGGTCTAACAGCTCCAATAGGTGCAAACGGATGCAACAACTCCCAACATTGTTGGAGTTGTTGCGTCCGTTTGCACCTAGCTAAACGTTTGACCGGCTTCAAACTTTACGCAACAAAGTGCAACAGGGTGTGCAAACGGACGCAACACGTAACATCCAACAATGTTTGGAGTTACCCAACAATGTTGCGTCCGTTTGCACGGGGCTTAACTGACGGCTATCAGTTTTGAAATACGTTGTTTCTCAACCGACAGTTCGATAAACTGTACACATAAAATTAAGCCCAATTCCAGACTGATTTAAACCCCAATCTTGTGAGCACCGTATTCTGCAGAGGGAATACTCGGATACGATTTCTTTATGATGGTTGGTCGATCATGTCATAAAGGTTTGTTTGCCGGGAATTTGAGAGCAAAATGACCCACAAGAAAAGCTCGTTTTAAGCAGTACTTCTCTTGGAGCTAAAACTTTTTGTTAGCGACCACCCGACCGTGGCACCATTGGTTTTTCATACACGAAGAGGTCCCACTGTATTTCATAGTGTCTTGTTCACTCCACAGCGACAGCATGCTTTCATTCACTCATACTATCAGTTTCTAACCCTTCAGCATAACAATTACAAATAAGCATCCATACCGGTAACAGAAGACAAGCTATTGATTCCTCAGACATCAAATAAATAGGCTTATCTGTGATCTTCGTCATGTGGAACAGGGTCTCGATGTTCGCAATGGTCTGGTCAAACCGCTTTCCAAAGGCGTTTATAACAACAACCTGGTCCAACTGAAAACATAAAACAAAGTCACATTAACATTGCGTTTACAGTGAATATAAAAATATGCTTAGTTATCCTCTTTCTTCAAGGGGTGTTTCAGGGACGATGACTTAACACTGAAATAATTCAAAATGTGACATACAGCTGTTACTCTGCTACACAGCCGTTTTTAGTGTCGTCACGCAACGTTCCTCCCACTTAGTGGGGAGGAGCGTTGCGTGACGATACTAAAAACGGCTGTGTAGCAGACTATACAGCTGTAACGTGGTTAGGAATCCCAACTGGTAAGAGGCGATCTACTGACTCACAGAGAGAGGTGACTGGTTTTAATCTCCGGCAGATCCAACGACCAAGGCCTTAATGGTTATCGTCCTTCTGATTTAGACCGACGACCGTGGCTTTGGACTTGCCTCGTTCGTCTTTCCGTGTCGAATTGAAAGAGGATATACTGCAGGGGTGGTAGACTCCGTCAAGGAAGTCTACCTTTCACGGTTGCTCCGCGTATGTGACTGGTCGGTATGTATAACCTAGAAGGGAACTTCCTGTTGTTTTTGTATGACACCAAATCATCGCAAGTGGACAACATCTCGAAGGGGAGTGGAAGGTAATTTATGATTCACCCGGAAGTCGGTCTTCGATACTAAGTTCTGTGGAACTTCTAACAGCCACCTTATGGAGGAAGGTAAGTGACCGCAAATAGAGGCTCGACTGTAGTTGTTTTACTTTTTCTATTTACAAACCTGGTTGACGTCTTCTTTATTCATCAAAATTCTCAGGCATTTGGTGAGATCGGTTTCATCTTGATCCGGGGTAGGAATCATTTCTACACCCTGGAAAAATGACAAGAAAGATTTATGGAAAAATAGTCCGAGACAACAGCCGACATTTGGTGACGCCACCACTGGCTTCCCCGCGAAATCAAGCCTGAGGAACGAGCGCAGAAATTCCATACCGACGACGTGTCGCTAACCCAGATCTGGGTAGTGCTTTTGATTGGTCGTGCCACAAGGAGAATTTGCTTCAACCAATAAGGAGCACTACTCAGATCTTGGTAGTGATGCTTCATCAGAATGGAATTTCTGCGCTCGACTGTCGGCTGTTTACTCAGGCTATGAAAACAAGCGAAAAAGAAGTGTAAACAAACTGAAATTCCAACTCCTGTAGTAAACTGAACTCATACAAGTGTTGAACGATCAGCAACTGGAATGAACGGAAAAAGCAAGAACAACAGTGACAAGGGGGAAGAAACAATTTTGCTAGCTGGCTTTTACTTTGATGAACATACCTTAAACAAAAAACGATTCGGCGGTGTGCTAAGATGCAGTAATAAGAGAAAGTTCCCCTTTCATGATGCACACAACGTTTTTCAGAAGACATAGAAAAGACGGCTCCTTGTTGGAAGACAAAACTTTTCTTTGATGCCAGCCTGAGAAAACAGCCGGTCTTAAAAAAATTTTTTTTCGTTTGGTCTAAAAATATGGGGATCCGGGTCCCTTCCCTAGATCCACCACTGTTTGATGCTGACAGTCAGATTTATTTCGTCTCTTTGGTGTGGCTGTAGCCCATTTCACTGCCAGCAGCTTTAGTCAAGTGACTGTTAGAACCCTCCAGGACTGTCAACCTTCCACGTCATCAAATATTGAGAATTGACAGGGAAGGAATGATACTGACGTCATATCGCACGACAAATGACGTCATTTGTGCCAAAAATGCTCGTTGATTCTGATCGACGTATATAGCACATAATAGACAGTTCATATTTAGCCACATTATTGCTTAAATTACAGTGACATACCAGAATTTATGAGGATACGTTCCATGTTGACAGTAGCTCAAACAACGAAAATATTTGAAATTTTACGGTCAGAAAGTCGAGTCTACAAGAAATAGCAACTTTAGCGATTATCCGGGAGATACCAGACTCTAATCTGGAGACCGGGGGATACGGTCCAAAATCTGGAGTCTCCCGGATTATTCGGGGAGCGTTGACAGCACTGACCCCCTCTCTTACGATTTACTCTACCTTTTCCTTGAAGAAGTTTGATACATCTGCTGTTATTGAGTCAAAGTCTCCATTGATATAGTCTGGAAGGTACCTATGTGACATGAAAGACATCCATTTAATAGTACAATGTTTCTAGCATTGAGGGGGGGGGGGGGGGGGGGGTAAATTAAGGTTTATGGTTTTACAAGCACTCTTTAGGCCTTTGTTGTAAAAACAGCTAAAACTTATTTTGATGACCAAGCAATCCATATGAAACTACGATCTTTGTACCACTTAGAAGGTCATCAGATTTACACTCAAAGGTGATTTTGCTTCTTTGAGTTACAAAACTAAGGGGAGAGTAGAGTCAATTGAATAGTATAAAATTAATATTTTTTATGACTTTCTAAAATGCACATCCCTTGAAAACAGTTAAATAATAATAATAATTATTAATTTTCAATAATAATAATTATAATTGTAAATAATAATTATTATTATTAATTATTATTATTAACCCTTTAAGGCCCAATCTTAAAAGAGTAGTGTAGGAGCTGCTCATAAGGTCTCTCCTAATTGGTTGCAGGAAACATGGCACGTCATTCTTCCAATTGTTTTAGTAATATGCTAACACTGGTTTCTCCGCCAATATGTCATTGTTGCTTGCGCTAACTTTCAATTTGGCATTCTGTTGTTGCTCCAGAGGAGTTCTCCCTGGCAAGGACTTACATCCACTTTTTGAATTATCCAGAGTTGTTGTGTTTGGGGTCAGGGAAATGCACCATTGGTGACTTCTCTTCTGAGCAGCTGCTACATGACCCTCTTAAAAACATTTTCTAGCTTTGGTGATCATTTTAAAAATTCTCATAACCTTTTCTCTTGATTGTGTAGTGATAATGTTAAGAGAAAAACTGATGTTGATCTTGCACCCTTGGGACTTTTATAAGGGGTTAAAAGTGTTGCAGCACATTAAAGTAAGCTCACACCTTTCACGTTGCTGATCACCGACTGTACTAAAGACTTGATTGGCACCTCCATCTGTACAGGCCCTTACACTAGCTGCAAAAGTGTGAGACATTTTGTATTATTTTATTTTAGTCTTGGCAAAGTTAATGAAATAAAATAAATGGGTGAAGAAACCCCGATTTCTCTGAAATCTCTGACAGGAGAAAATAGCATTTTTCTCAACTGCAAAACAGTCAAAGGTTCTAAGCTGGAAAACTTTACTTCATCTTACAGGCTCAAAACCTTATTTTGAACTGTGCTTAGCTGCATGAATTATAAATTTTGAACCAGTAATGATCGATGCAAGAGCAGAATTTGTGGGGTTTTGGTGGGGTGGTGGTGGTGGGGGGGGGGGGGGGGGGTGCTTCTCCATCCCTGATAAAAAAAAAGAACCAAGGATTGCCCAGCACACATTTACATATACAGTTAGAATTTGGCACTGGTTACCAAGAGATGTTTCACCCTTAATTACGGAACAGAGGGGCAAATATATGGGGAAAACTCATCACACATGTGCAAGTGAGCTCAACACTTTGAGTAGAAGAAGTGTATAGTAGTAGCACTGCAACAGCAGTATAAGTAGAGGCAGTTGTAGTGTGGTTGTGGTGATACAATGTAGCCGCAGTGGCGGAAATAGCATCACGGCAGTTAAGTTCTAGTATAAGTAGTGGTAGAGAATCTAAGTAAAACCCCAAAAGTCCTAGACCACACCTATGATGTGCACATTTTTCAGGGATCAGGTTAAAAACAGATTAATAAGTTGAGGAGCACTAGTCTTACCAGTTTTCCAAAGGTGAAAAAACTTGTCAGCCATTCCACCAAGAGGCATGTTTACAACCACAAGGGCCAGTTTTAGTTTTTCATCTGATGATGTGATAAAAAAAGTATGCAAAATTCATTGTGAATAATATTTAGATCTTCATCCTGTACTAGCTGTTCTTAAGAAGCTTGATTGAACATTATTCTCTGCGTGTCAGCTACAGGGATTTATACAACATGTATTTAACAAGAAAAACATTATTTATTACCTTGCAAATAAGTTTACACTTATAAGTCATATTTTTTTAACTTTAAAATGATTAAGCGAGCTTCTTTTGGGAGGTGCAGAACTAAAAAAAAGTATGCGCCACGTAAAAATGGAAGTTCAACTGCACTGGTACAAATTAAAAGAAAAAGTGAAAAAAGACTGTAACTCTCAATGTTGTAAGATCCACTGATGAAGATAACAAAATCACAACTTGGATAGAAAACTCAGATAGCTGACATTATAATTCAATGTCCACAAAATGTGATACAGTAAAATAATACTAAAGGGACAAAGATGAGAGACTGAGAGACTGTGTAGAAAGAATAAATGAATGAATGAACGAATAACAACTTAGAGAGAAAGATAGGGATAGCTCTTAGTGGTTCTTTGTCTTCCTGGTCTAACTGGAATTTGGAAATGTTGGTATTTGAGGTGAGGGAAAAACCAGAGTACTTGCTAAGTATAACATCCCAGTGGTAGATCCAGGGGAGGGGCCTCAGTGGCCCGGGCCCCCTCTTTATTTTTAGACCAAAATGAGGCCCAAAGGGTTGAAAAAATTTTTTTGGGAGGCCACCCCCCCCTCCCCCCCATCTGAAGGTCTGGATCCGCCACTGCATCCAATAATGAAAAGAAAATACATTAACAGGGACGCCTGTGAGAATACCTTTATTGCCAGATTCTTGATTTATCATGTCAGATAAACATTCCAAAGGGGTCCAGTGTTTGGCCATGATCTGGAATCAGTCAAGCAAGTGATGAGACCCTGTTAGATTAAGGTGGCTGAACACAGTTTTGAGGGGAGTCAGCAATAACTCGCATGACGGCGCGTGTTTTAAATTAGACAAACAAACATAGCAGCAAAAAAGCAATGGCACACAGAAGACTATTTCTCAAAATCTACTCTTAAGATTTTGTGATATTTGGTAGAATTTTTACTTTTAAGTTGAACAGATGAATTTTGTGGCACATTTAATAATTAATAATAATTATTAAAAGTGCAATAGTACAATAATTTTATTATATTATTGGGTTTTGTATTGAGATTATGAATATATGAAAATCATATATGTGAACTCAGAGTGAAGAATTATTTGAAGGAAGATCATCACGGTTGTATACGCAACTTATGCAGTTGTGAAAAGAAAGCCTGAAAAAAACTCAGGCCTGTACGGGACTAGAACCCTTGACCTCAGCGATACCGGTGCAGTGCTCTACCAATTAAGCTAACAAGCTAACTGGGAGAAGGTCGTTGAATTGGTTCGTTATAAACCTGGGAAATGATTGGTAGAGTGCTGCACCGGTATCACAGAGGTCAAGGGTTTGAATTCCCTACAAGCCTGAATTTTTTTTCAGGCTTTCTTTTCGCAACTTCATAAGTTGCGTATATAACTGTGATGATCTACCTTCAAATAATTCTTCACTCCGCAGTTCACATATATGATTTTCATATACTCATAATCTCATCGTCATCCTTTCACAGGTTTATAACAAACCAATTCAATGACCTGCTCCCAGTTGGCTTGTTAGCTTGACCGGTAGAGCGCTGCACCGGTATCGCAGAGGTCAAGGGTTCGAATCCCGTACAAGCCTGAATTTTTTTCAGGCTTTCTTTTCACAGCTGCACAAGTTGCGTATATAACTGCGATGATCTTCCCTCAAATAATAGGTTGTTATATTATTGGTTATTGGTTCCGTCAAAATTTGGTCAAATAAGTTTCAAATGGTAATGATTTACTATAGTAAGCTGTGTGCAAGTGTACAGGAAAATCTAGTGAGAGAATTTTATTCAAACTGGCAAAAGTGAAATTTTAAGGTTGTATTCAATCATTCATGTTGCCATGGAAACTATGAAAACATCATATTTTACCTGTCAATCAAAATCTTTCATCAGTATATTTTTCACTTGCCAAGTTTCAGCTTGTGAGCTTCAACCTTTCTCTTGCCATGATTTGGCAAATGACATACACTCACAAACTGCCAAAACTGTGTTCAGCCACCTTAATATTTTGACAAGCAACTTGGCTTGAAACAGCATCACAGCTGAAGTGGTGACAAACGACACAAAGATGGGATGAAACAGTCTGCAATAGTGGTGGCAGGAACAATTGGCCTCTCTGTCTCTGTAATATGCCAAATGACAGTTTTTGTAAATTAAGACTAGGGACATATGTACCCCACCTCTCCCCCACTAAAGAGGACCTCAGTGATAGCCTATAGCACCTAGAGTCTATCACTCTGGAGGCATTGTCAACCAGAACCTGGATCAGACCAGACTGGATCAACATCCATAACTAAATAACAAAATAACAAAAAATAAGAAAAGGTTAAGGAGTTGATCACAACAGGGGGAGGGAGAGAGGTTGGTGACTGCAATGAATTAATTATATAGGTATGTGCTGCTGTGAATGGTATGGTTTTCAAGGAGTTAAGTCAGGGTATTGAAAACAGAGAGTTTTGGTGTAGAACAGGGTTATCATTTTCCAGGAACTGATCAGTTGTTTAAAGTTTTTAGTCTAGAGAAACCAGGAATTGACACTCAAAAAAACAATGAAATGGCAACTTTAAATTTACCTGGAAATTATTATAATGTTTCTAGGAAAGGGAATGGTTTTGGGAGTTAAGTCTAGTGTCTAGTATAGAAGAGCAAAATTCGGGTGAGCTGGGTCTGGTATAGACTAAGGGTTCTGGAGTCCCACCACACATGCCCAACCAAAAATTCCTTACGTACCCCCACCCCCCCCCCCCCCCACCAGGGAGGAGGGGGAGGGGGCTGATCCAATCAGGCCCAATACAGGTTTTGTTTATGGCCTCATTCTGGAGCATCCAGGCTGTCAGTTTAATGAGGTCCTCTTAGGTGGGGTATGTAGGAGTAGCCCATGTCCCTGTCGGTATTTAGCCCATCTTTATGTCGTTTGGCTTATAAACGGTTGGGCTTAAAAATGCGGTGAGCTGGTAAAACAGGAGGGAGGCACAAAGAAATAGTGTAAATAGACCGTGAAATAGAGCATAAACAAAATCAAGAACTGCATGGATCTGCACAGCAAGTGAGAACGTAACCAAAAGTAAATCATCATTCATGGTTAGAATGATCACTATTTTCTAACGTATTCTAGAATATCTAGCCTATTGTGGTAGCAACAGCAAACCAAAGGTCATTCCTGATCCATAACATTAAACTACTGGAACATGATGAGAGCTAATAGGAAGAGTTGAAAAAAAACTACTTGCGTAATCACTTTGACATGTTGCAAGGGGTCTGCTTGGTCGTACATGAAAATGAACGATTAAGCTCTATAGAATTCAGGACACTTTTCAGGTCGTCTACGAAAGCTTCCTGGCTCAAGGTTAACGTTGTAAAGGACCTCAAGAGATTAATCAAACCTTGTTCGCAGACGTGATGATTCTAGGATAGCTGTTTGCTGTAACACCAAAGAACAATCCAAAAAAGGTAATTCTTCTTCCCCAGTCAAACACTCGATAACTATGATCGTTTGTCGAGTCACGCAGCGCATTGAAACGTGACATCGGACAAGTGACGTAACGCTGTTACGTCAAAATGTGAGTGTTACTTCCGTTTCCTGTTTATCAATTTTCGCATTCAATTTCAAGCAGTACACAGTAGAATTAAACGAAGATAAATCATGGAGAACGATCTTGAGCCAGTAAAACTAGTTTTCCTTGGAGATTCATCAGTTGGAAAAACCTCCTTTCTACTTAATTTCACCAATGGTCAGTTGAACGAAGGAGACAGTTCGGTGGTCTTCGACTTCGCAGACAACATAGAATTAGACGGAACAAGATATCACGTTAATTTCTGGGACATAAACGGCGATTTAGAAGACCGTCTTCGGCCTCTCGTATACCCTGGAACCAACGTATTTATGCTATGTTTCGATGTTTCAAATCGCACATCATTTGAGAACATTAAAGATTCATGGACTACTGAAATTCGCCAATATATGCCAGACACCCCTTTGCTGTTGATTGGCAATAAGACGGATCTCAGGGATCAAAGGTTAGTCAAAAAGGCTGTCTACAGTTTTTTAAAACATATAGACTTCGTGTACATATAAAGTAGATTTTTGGATAGCTTTGTGGGTGTTCGTGTAAGTCTGGTGGGAACATTATTTTCTGTAATCGCATTTTAACAAATTGAACACGATGTAGCAGCACGTTCCCTTTGAGAAAGGAAGTTTGAGGTTTATCACATGATGGGTTTATGCAGAGGGTCTCTTAAAATCACTTAGCCGTATACACCTGAGATTAGGAGTCTCTTATTTTTCTTTGAAAGTTACTGCAATCTTGGACAGAATTAAAAAGCCAACGATACCTCCTTCTCCCCCAAACCCCTCCCCGCCCTCCCGCCTCAACCCCTCAACCAGAAATAAGCCACCCGATCGATCGAAGGCCAGAGCACCCGGGGGGCACTCCCTTATATAAGCCATAGAGGTATGTGCCGCCCCATCGGGTAGGGTTTTTGCGCCGTTTTGGACTGAAAACGGGTATACACGTTACCCACTTTGTCTGGAATCGGGTATGGTCTTCGAGGGAACTACTGAGTGTATGAACGTATTTATCGTTTCAATTCCAAATGAGTAAGCAAAAAAGAGAAATATGCGAACTCGAAATGGATTTGAATAATTTTCTGTTTGCGCTCTAACGGCTAAGTAATGATAACATAATTTCTGCTTAAATGCTAGGTCTGAAAACGGGTATGAATTTTAGAGGTCTAGTCTGAAAACGGGTGTGGAAAATTACATTTTGGTCTGAAATCGGGTCAGGATTTGAGGAACCTGGCGGAACACCCCCACCAAGAATTCGTAGGAGTACCCCCCGGGCCAGAACACAACTTTTTTAATCCTTCAATTTGGGGGAAGGGTCCAGTACCCTTATTTTCTAGAAGCCAGTGACACTCACGCACCATTTTAGGAGAGAGAACAGAAACCCTATTAAATAGTCATGTTTACGAGAGAGAAATTGTCTTTTTTATTTATTCGAATTCCCTTTATTCTTCATTGCCAAACCAGCAAATCTAACGAGTCTCGCACAGTGACCGAGGAAGAGGCCTGGGAGCTAGCTAAGTTTCTTGGCACTTCATACGTCGAGAACAGCGCCACAACAGGGGAAAATGTGAGAGATGTTGTCCATACAGCTCTTAGAATAGTTGCTGACCAGCGAAAACTGCAGAGGACCAAGTGTCGTTGTCATCGACTTTTCAAGTGGATCAACAAATGCAAACATAGCAAATGAAGGGATTGACGGCATTCAGGGATTTTAGGCCTACAGGGAAATAAAGATTCCAAGTGGAAAAAAAAGCCACTTTTCTCTTTTAAACTAAATTCTCCTCATAAGCTAATTTATGGATAGAATATAGTGGATAGTTTCTTCGAGACATGTCTTCCTACACCAGCCTTTAATGGGTTTGTCACGCAATGCTCCGTTACGCGTTGCGTGGCCGGCTAAACATAATTTATACTGGAAGTGTGCCTTTTGAATTTGTGAAATATGTTAAACGACACAAGCAGTCCACGATCTACAGCTGTAATCTTTATTAAGCCTAAAATACAAGCTTCACTCTAGGTACGTTTGTAATGACAGCTCCCAAGTCTTGGTGCAACGCGGAAATCTGCTTGTTTGGTGTCTCTAACACATGCTAAACAATAGCTGCGTGCGAATGAAACTACCTATGCTCAGCCCCTAAACCCACATGTTGAACATGTACTCAGCGCATTCTGCAATTCCTCCAGAGTAGGCTATTTCCGACTTGCCTTGATCAAGCCTCTGCCTCAAAGCGCGGCTGAGTGCAAAACCATCACAAGAAAGGTATGCACTTAGCCTCGTTTTGAAAGAGAGATTTTGGAACACTGTCCAAATGTCGATGTAATATTAGGCTAATTTAGCAACAGGACGGGAACGTCAGTTGACGACGGTGCGCGCAAATCGAACAACTGGCTTGACCAATGGCAGAGCGGCAAATTGAGCACCGAAAGTCGTGTTTAGTTCTTTCCGCGCGCTTTCCCGTCGTCAACTGACGTTCCCGTCCTGTTGCTAAATCAGCCTATTGTAAAGGGGGAAGCGAAGCATCAACGATAGTACTGCTTTTTCAAGGTGATACTGAATTTGTCAGGATATCATTTATCGTCCCAAGGACTTTTTTCCATTACAATAACCTGTAAATAGAGAGAGCGAAAGGAGCGAAAAGAAGCTTTACTATCCCAATCCTGGAGACCTGTTTATGCGGCAAAGTTACCAGTGACTGACCATGGCTCCTGTAGAAACCCGCAATCCTATTACTGTTTAAAACTACATGTGATCATTTTTTTTTTTTTTGAAATACAGTTGAACCTGTCTACAACAGCCACCTTGGAGACAGAAGAACGTGGCCGTCGTAAAGAGGTGGCCGTTGCAGAGAGGTCAAGAAGAGTCAATGTATGGATTTTTTTGTCTGCCGGGACGAAAATAGTGGCCATTGTAGAGCTGTGGCTGTTTGCAGAGGTTTGTAGTACGCCTAAGTGGGCGGCGGCCGGGTAGGAGCTAGGGAGATACTGGGGTGCAGAAAACAATATTTTAAAGAGGAATGGGAGGAAATGTAATAATTAAATTTACAGTATTTAATAAACACGACAATTCATCGTCTCAGAAATATTTTATGTATAAACTGAATTGCATTAAAAATAAAGAAAATATTATTTACCAATATAATTTTGTGTGTGTTTGTTACATGTAAGTGAATTTCTGGTTATGAATTCATTGACAATAGACTTGAAGATGAAAGAACTTTTAAGCTCTACAGAAAGGAAAATCACTTTGGTGCAGGATATCAAGTTCAGTCTCCTTGCTCAGTTTCATCCTAATGAATAAGCCGAAAACTTCGTCTGTATAAAACGACGACAAAGTTCGTATCCCTAGTAGGATCGATTTAGCAGGGCCATTCGAAGCCTGTGCCATGCTCTCAAATAGTATAGTGATGACGTATTAAAACAAGCAGCGCGTAAATTGGGAAAGGGGGCGGTGGCCGCCCTGTCTCTTCCCATCCCCCGCGCGTTTTCCACCACCATCTCGGAGTCTGGAACAGGCTAGGCCATTCGTCGCTCGTCGTCTTCGTCGTCATTGTCGTCGTTTTTAGCTTTTTCCTTGCCTAGTCCATAGGCCTCATTTTTTTGCGCGGCCAATGCGTTTCGGGTCACGAGGTCCGAGCCAGTTCGTCTCGGATACGTCACCGAAATGCTTTGATCGCGAAGGCCTGGGAAGACGCCGTACAGTGATAATTAAGGCAAGTTTTTTGACACTTCTGTCTTATCCTGGAATTAACCTTCAATCTCACTTGCTTGGAGATAAGTTTTGTTGTCAAAGACGCTGTTGCTGTTATGCAACTTTTTCGTTTGGAATACAAAACGAGTGTTATATGTCATACTGTATAAATATTTAAAACGTCACCGGTGTGAAACCTTTGAAAACCTTTTGCATGTCGATATAGATATGATATAGTGAAATTTTGAGCTGGCGCATAACCAAATACGGTAATATATAGATTTAGCCAGGGCTAAAAGCGAAGCTCTGGTTAATAATACATATAAACAAAAATAATTAAATCGTGTAATGCTAAACGGAGACGGCAATGAAAATGGCATCAAGATCAATAGATCTAATTTGCAAAAAATCAAATTTGCACGTGCAGCACACGTTTTTTCTTCTAATTAGCAAAAACACAAATTTGCACGTCCAGCACACTTTTTTTTCCAATTTCGCAAAAAAAAAAAAAATTTTTTTGTCTTTCTTTGCCGTTGTTTTGCACGACTACAATACCGTTTTATACGACTAAAACGTCAAACTTCCTTGTTACACATTATTTTTACATTATGGAGGAACTGTCGTATGTACTTACCAAAGATTTTGTTTCCTGTGTTCATGTTCACTTTTGTTTTCTCACTGCCGCTCATTTTCACCTTGCTGGCTGCTAGCATTTCTCATTTTCTCACCTCCGCCATGAAATTTTCATGTTTTTCTTCCAACGACATTTTTCTCCTTTGTTTTCAATCACTCGCTCTAGCTCTTTCTCTGTTATCCACGTGAGTGTAAACATCAAAAATAACGTCGAAAAGGACACGACTTTGTTGTTGTTTTCTTCTCTCTCTAAACGTCCGGGAGGCCACGCGATTTCCTTGCATACCCGATGACTGAGTTATTTTAAATTGGTGTGCCTGTGGTCTGGACGGACGGGCGGTCGGGCGGACTTACGGTCAGGTGACTACTAAAATTTCTCGCATGCATCGGTTACCAAATTTTCTTACCCATGGTGCTCCGCTTAGCTCGTGTGTCAACGCAGAAAGAAAACAAGAACGCTCTTGGTAGTGTGAGACTCGCTTGCTTGGAGATAAATTTTATTGTCAGCTGGTGCTCTTATGTTACATTTTTCGTTTGGAATACAAAACAAGTGTAAATAATGTAAATACTCAAAACTTGAAATTTTCGAGGAGAGACAGGCCGCACATCTTAGCTTCACACCGGTATGAAGCCTTTGAAAAGAACTCTTTCAGGTCTTTTACACTCAAAAAATTGAACGATGGTTTTATCAGTATAAATATATATAGCTTCTATGTAGCGGACAAGATACTGCTCGGTACAGTTTTTGTTCAGCACAGTTGATGTTTACGCGATCTTAGAGAACAATGTTTAGAGTTGTACCTAGCGCGCATTTTATCACAGTATCACTGGGATAAAGCGTTTCATTTCCCAGGAAAATTTCACTTTCTCGTCAAAACAATCACTGACTCAGTCAGACTCGGAGTAGTTTACTTAAGTGCTCAGTACAGAGAACGGGGTTATGTTTTGTGAAATTTATCTACAGTCAGCGACTGCGTCCTACATTACCATGATCCACGATTTATTTACTTATTTTATTCTCAATTATTTTTTAACCGATCCTCGATTCCCTATCCCCGATTCTCGATATCCTCCATCCCCGATCCTCGCTCCTGGTTTTCCAGTAAACCTCGAAGTTTTACTCATTAAGACAGTTCTTTGTTTCGACCACTGAAGTAATCAATTGTTCCAAGAATTCGTGGACCGACACGTTCAGGAAAAGGTCGATATGGGATTTCTTTTCTATGAACATGAAGTGCTGCAAGTAGAGTGCGTGATAGTCAAGTAAAAAGCTACCTGTATAAATACATGTACATCCGTGACACATATAGACTATTCACGGTCCTCTATTTTTCCGTAAGATCGTCAAGATCGGTTATCATTAGATCCCATCGACCTCAGCCCCTTTGGACACCTCATGAAATTTACAAAAATAAAAAATAATGGAAATAAAATTTAAACCAAGGAAAAAATTGAACAACAACATAGATCCCCAAACCAAGGGTTTTGATAATGCGTGCGCGTGGGCCGGCGGCTGTCTTCGTACGTCATACATATCCATCTGTTTTGAAACCGGAATCTTGGCTCATTCTAAAATGTGTTATCGACAGTCCTTTCCGAAAATCGAACCCTATCTACCGGCTGTAATAGAACCCTACTTCAAAATTTTACCTGAATTGAAAGAAAATTAGTTAAAAGATATATGATTAAAAAGTCAGCTTTGGGACAGAGTAGTATAGAAAGAGAAGGTAGATCGATCAGACTGTCGGCTGACTCTCACGAAAATTTCCGTTTTCTTCCGTCCAAACGATAACCGCGAAACGGTGTTTTCAAAAAATTCCAGTCTGGAGAGCATTTTTGAAAAGATACGTTTTTGGTGACCGTTTACCATACCATTCGGAAAAAGAAAAAGAAAAAGAAAAGAAAGACAAAAGAAGAACATAAAAACGTGCTTCGGAGATCAGAGCGTATTTGATGGTTTTGAAAAAAAAATTTTCGGTGCCCGCGCGCTTTCATGGGATACGTGTGAACAGAAAATGCAAATGACAGAATAATATTCTCCAGAGCGAATTTAAATTTGAATTTTGATGTAAGTTTTACATGTATTTTAATAAGATTATTTAGTCTAGTAATGGAAGGTTTAGAACGCAATGAACCACATCTATCGACCTATCTATCTATACTCTACAATGCTATATACAGAACTTTTTAGACTTGTCAGAGTTTGAAAGGCGCGTTTGACGTCTTTAACAACGACGACAGATGTTCAGATGGCTGCGCAGATGTTAGAAGTACGTAGATGAGATGATGATGATGATGATGATGATGAGAACTTTATTTACCTCTCAAACTTCTAGCTTAGCACAAGCTGTGCTGCAACTAATCGGGGAGACATGTGGGAGAGGTGGGATGCTCAATACTAAATAAAAAGTTTCAATTACGTGGGATATTGCACAACATTTCGGTTATATCTTGCGTGATATTCGGCCGGCCATTTTTTTGAGTGCGTGAGTATCTAAACACGCGTGATAATGCCAAAAGCGTTGATTGGTCAATCGGTTCTTAACCGAGGGAGACTGAAACGTAATTTTTCCATTCACGGTTTTCATTTGGAGACTCTCATTTCAGCTGTGTTGTTCTTTGAGGGTGCTGAGTTTCTTTCGTTTAAGGTAAATTTCATAGTAGTTTTATACCTCGGTCGTCCTTGGACGCTCAATACTAAATAAAAAGTGTCAATTACGTGGGATATTGCACAACATTTCGATTATATCTTGCGTGATATTCGGCCGGCCATTTTTTTGAGTGCGTGAGTATCTAAACACGCGTGATAATGCCAAAAGCGATGATTGGTCAATCGGTTCTTAACCGAGGGAGACTGAAACGTAATTTTTCCATTCACGGATTTCATTTGGAGAAAACTCCTCATTTTAGATCTGTTGTTCTTTGAGGCTGAGTTTCTTTCGTTTAATTAAGGTAAATTTCATAGTAGTTTTATACCTCGGTCGTCCTTGGACGAGTCCTAGCTATGCGTCGTTTGAAAGTTAAGGTAGTCGGAGATGGCAACGTGGGTAAAACGTCGTTCCTTGTTCGTTGGTTCCACGAAAACTTCCCCGATCAAGATGAAACCCCATTATTCCCGGGTCGGGAAAAGATTTTACCATCTGTTCAAGATCCTTTCTTCACAAACATGACTGTGGACCGAGGTAATTATGTACTGACCTTCTGGGACACGATCAGCGGAGCGGAGTTTCTAAAATTTCGCCCTATGGAGTACGAGGAGACTGACGTTTTTCTTGTCTTCTTTGATCTCTCGAATCCGACTTCTTTTCAAAATGTGTCCACTGTGTGGGTCCCCGAATTAAAGCACTACATGCCCGGAACCCCGATTCTGGTCGTTGGGAACAAGACAGACCTGCGGAAATCGAGGTGAGGACGAAATACATGAAATTTTAATACCACTTTATCTAACCTCTTCGAAACTGAGAGGAGGCCACGAGCCGTTTATTCAGGTGTTCTCGTTCCAACATCCGCTGCAATCGTTATTTCTTATTTCCTTGTAATAACGACTCACTTTTAATTTGCTTTCTTAACCTAGTGGAACTGCTGCAGGTCACAGTTTAAGGGTTTTAATACTTGGCCTGGAGCAAAATTATATTAATAATCATGAGCTTCGAAATTGTGGATTTCTTGTACCGCCCCAATCGTGTAACTTACGACTTTCAATAGCTTGGTTATGTTAATCGAAAATTTATTAATGTTTGGTCGCTTGAATTTATTAATCTGAAGTTTTAATAAAGATTGACGATACCTTTGAAGATTGTTCCCTGCTTATCGAGAGCAGCAGCCAGAAAACTTCCGCGTAGATTTAGACAGAAACCTACATGTTTTTGTCGGGAAAATAAGCTAAGTATGCTTAATGTAAGAATCACAGGAAAGTCGATCATCAAAGCGCTTCGGATTGGCAAATGGTCAATTTATTTGGTTTGATGTCTTCTGAGCAAAAAGGGTTTTGTAGGTTGCATTGTACTTGTGTTCGTTAAAATTCGGAGCGAGTTATATTTTCAGAGGCTGGTAAATTATTTCATGCAGTCATTTGCGGCATACGCAAACTTTTCACCTTCCAGTTAATTATTGTTCGCCAAGAACAAAAAAATATGCCCACATTCGCAGCATGTCTGCGTTCACATTTTCCTTCGAAGCTTAAAAACAACTACAAATTAAATAATAACGGTTTCTTCTTCTCTTGTTTCGTTTTCCGTTGACGTAAGCTTATTCCCTTGGTTTCGACCCTGATCATGTTAATAATCATTTCTGGTGTGCATGTTACCTTGAAATGTAACCTTCATTAATACTTTTAAGAGGAAAGTTGCTTTCATTAATCTAAAAGAGTTGTGTAGCTAGGCTTTGCTTTTCTCGATCCAGCTGCTAATATTTCACGCGGCTTATTAGTTTTCTAAAAACCATTTAGCCACATCAAACAGCCCTTGAATCTTCAGGCATTTTACGAGCTCTTTTTGTTTATTTACATTGCCTGTAGTGTCTACACTTCAGTTATTGATTGAGTATCGCCGACCTTTTAAAAGAAAAGTGAAAATTATATATTTTTATGGTTTACATTTCTTCCAATTCTGCTTTGATAGGGTAGTTTTAGAAGTATTGCTGGCATAGAAACCATTCTTTTAAGAAAAAAAATGGCATGTTTACACTGTGTATTAATTTCCATCTGATGCAATGTGAGGCACCATGACCGACGATGTAGAAAAGTTTGCTGGTTCCAGCTGTATCGAGTTTCAAATGAGATCAATATCAGAAATATTAATCCAAATGACCAGGGAAAATTCGGCTTTCAGTGCAAACCTAATTGACACAGTAAAAAATATCAGTCATTATTATTCATAGTGTTAGTTTTAGGCAAAATAACAACTAACACCATGTAAACTTTGAATGTACCGATCAAAAGAAATCATTATTAAAATGAACGAATGGTTTATCCCCAACAATGAGATATTAAAAGATAAAATAATATCACCACAGGAAATTACTCCTAAATTATAAGAAACGACCGCAATTAGAACTTCAATTGTCAACAGCACATAAACAGAATACTAATAGTGACAAGCCAAAATACTAAGCTGCATTATGCTTTGAAGGAAATTATTGTTAACACTTTTACACATAAGAGAGCCTTAGTAAATAAAATTCAGGAAAAATGATGATTTCAATTTGCTTGGTAACACCATCTGAACCTAATCTCCTGAGAGGGGCTGCAGTTAATGAAATTCACAATAGTATAAATAATGAAAAATAAATGGCACAATGTGAAACTGCTTACTCTGACAGGATGTCATTCACAGATACAAGAGTTTGAACTACATCTCCTGTCTCCATTATAGACTATGGAAGTGAGAGGGTTTCTTCTTCTTTTGCTTTTTCTTCTGCCATTACTTGGCTCCATCTATAAAGATGATTCTTCCAAGTGGTCAGGGTTTCCATACAAAAAAAACCTTTCAAAGTCCCTAATAAAAAATATATATAAATTTATTTCTTGGTTTCAAAAATTGTTTAGCCCACTGGGCCTTGAAAGAGGCCAGTGATGGAAACTCAACCATGTTTTGTGGCAGGCTGCTGCTCCTTTCTTTTATAGTTCTTGGAAAGAATGAGAATTTGTGGTAGTTTGTAGAAGACGAAACAACTTTATATGCCAAGTTATGTAAATGACGACTAGTGCACAATAATCAAATAATCAATCAACAGACTTAAAGTTGCAAAGGTGTATTACCTTTCATTTGAAATTTACTAAATAGTACTTTTCTTTGGTACTGTTTATTATGCTGTACAAGGTGGTTCTAGCTTTGGAGTTTTTGAGTTTAATAAATCCTAAAGTGTGATCATTCAAATGAAAGCTACTGAGCAGTACTTTCCTGTGGCACTGTTTATCATGCTGTACAAGGTGGTTCTAGCTTTGGAGTCTGTGATTAAAATCTTAAAGTGTGACCATTCAAATAAATGCTACTACAAGCATTTTTTTCTGTTGTGCTGTTTGTTTTGCTGCACAAGTATAGTTCTAAATTTCGAATCTGAGGAAGAAATCATAAAGTGTGACCATTCAAATGAAAGCTAGTGAGCAGTTCTTTCATGTGATACTATTAATTAATTATCTGATACAAAGTTATAACCAGAATACAAATAAAAAAATTTAAAAAAAATAATAGATAAAGTTAACTACTCTTCCGCACGCACTCAAATATCATTTTCATTACAGAAAAAAATTCTTTTTTTTAATTGATTTGATTTGATTTTTTTGGAACTTCCCAACTGCAGCTTGTACAGTCTGAAAAATCGCTGTTGTACAAAGTCATACACTGTATTTACATGTATGTCTACATAATAATAATAATTGTGTCAAGAAAGTTCAGCCTACCAGTTTTGAAATATATACTTGACCTTTCGTAATTTAGGCAAAAGGAAAACAATATTGATGCAAAATATGTTTTTCATTCATAAATATTTATGATAAAGAAAGATAAGAACTTGATAAAAATTCTTGTTTTATTTTTGTTTTCCATTTTTTGCATCAATTTTTTGGAGATATCCGTCAGCATTTTCTACTACACTAATATCATTATTATTATTATTATAGAGTAATTTAAATGATGCCAGTATCTCCAAAATATAATTAACCAACTGCCTCGCTTAAGTGGAAGGTGGGTGCCCGGGATACCCAGGGGCTTCCACTGTTGCCAGCCAGCCCCTAGATAGAAAAACTGCCCCCATGGCTGGCAAATCCCCGCAACCCAGCCATGAGCCCCCATTCCAGGCACCCGTCACACTGATGAAACAGTGGAAGGAAGAAAAAGGGGATGGGAGGGGGGGGGAAGACGCTGAAAGACCGCTCCCCAAAAACCACAGTACAAAACGCTAAAAAACTCACAGATCCTAGCTGTATACAAAGCTACACAAACCATGTGAGCCTGCACTTATGGGATTGACCGCTGGATCCATGCTAAGCCCGTGGGCTACTTGACCGCTATGCTTGTGGACCGTATGACCGCTTGACATGTGGACTGCTAAACTTGAGGACCGCTTAACCGCTAAGCTTGAGAACCGCTAAGCTTGAGAACCGCTAGACCGCTAAGCTTGTGAACCGCTAAACCGCTAAACTTGTGAACTGCTAGACCGCTACACTGCTAAACTTGAAAACTGCTTGACTGCTAAGCTTGAGAACCGCTAGACCGCTAAACTTGAGAACCGCTTGACCGCTAAACTTGAGAACCGCTCGACCGCTAAATTTGAGAACCGCTTGACCGCTAAACTTGTGAACCGCTTGACCGCTAAGCTCGTGGTGGTTAACTTAGTTAAATTGCATTTAACCAAATTTAACCAACTGCCTCGCTTAAGTGGAAGGTGGGTGCCCGGGATACCCAGGGGCTTCCACTGTGGCCAGCCAGCCCCTAGATAGAAAAACTGCCCCCATGGCTGGCAAATCCCTGCAACCCAGCCATGAGCCCCCATTCCAAGCCGAAGGGACTCTCTGAGCTGACGCAGCCAGATCGGGGAGGAAAAGAGGGGCTCAGGGCTGGGGGAAGCCCTGGCCCCGAACTACTCAAGTCCTGAGGCACCCTGGAAAGATGACAAGGAAAAGAAAGATACACAAGAAATACCTGTCAAGAGAGAAGGCTTGCTACTCCCACGATGGTACTGACGGGAGTGCGAATATAGATCTGATACGCATCGCTGCTCCATCTGCCCAGCGTCTTGATGAGGTGATCTGGAAGGCCATGAGAGGCTGCTGAAGTAGCTGCGCCAATGCGGAAGCTATGACCGGTATAGCAACCAGGGACCCCGGCAGCGGAGAAGATAGATTGAATATTGGAAGTCAGCCATTGGCGATGTAGAGGGGTACCATCAGACAGAAGGAAGAGTGGGCCAGGAGTCGAGCCACGGACATGTAGATACTGGGTGAGGGTGCGGACAGGGCAGAGATCATGCTTTCCCGCACCAATGTAAATATGGCAACCTTGGCGGAAGGGGTCCGTCTTGGAGCACTTAATATGAATCCTGAAGCTGCTTGGATTGACGAGGGAATCTGCCTGGACATCGCTGACAGCAAGGTGGATGTCAGGATTGAAGGGGGAGTTGACCGTGAACTCACCAGCACGTAAGAAACCAAAAAACCCGAGACAGCAGGCAGCCCAAAGCATGGTATGGTTGTAGTCAGAGAAGTTTAAGGACTGGAAAATAATGTGCATCAGCTCGATGGTGATTGGGTGGCGTTGACGCCTCGTTGAGCCTTGGTGGTGTTTGATACCCCGCAACACACGCTGTAGCCGCAGGCAATCAACCAATGGAGACGGATGACCCTCCTCAATGTGAAGAGACCGGATCGCTGAAAGGTAAACCTTTATGGATGAATGATGGAGAGTATTGGCAAGATGACAGCAGAAACAGATGAGCACGTCTTCACTGGCTGGAAGAGGTGAGCCCGAAGGAGATAGGCTGTTGTCCTGAACACAGAAAGCCAAGAAGCTGCGTTGGGCAGAAGCATAAACTTTCCGAGTAGAAGGGGCAAGCCCCTGAGTCAAATAGAAGTGGCATTTATCTGACAGCAAAGATCCAAGTCCAAGAGGAGCTGCTGCGGAATCTGGGTCGGAAGGGGGTCTGCATGAGGGGCTAGCCGGCGAAAGCGCTGAAACTGAAAGCGAGACAGGGCGTGAGCAATAGGGTTGGACTTCCCTCTAACTGGGGAGGCAGTGAACGAGAAGGAGTGACGAGCCGCCAACAGGGACAGATAGCGAACCAAGGACATTATGGTAGGAGCTCTTGAAGTGCCAGACCGCAGAATATCCACTACTGAGCGGTTATCTGATAGGAAGTTGACTCGTTGACTCACCCATTGGGGACCCCAGAGGTAAGCAGCCACGATGATCGGGAAAAGTTCCTTGTACTCAATAGACTGCGAGACCTGTGCTGGGAGCCATGCACCTGAAAACCAGTGACCCTGGAAGACTGCTCCATAACCAAGAGCCCCAGAGGCATCCGAAGAAACCTCGAAATCAGGGAGTGGAGCCCACTGGGGGTACTGAAAGAAGCTGCAACCGTTCCAAGACTGGAAGAACTCTTGCCACCACGCTAGGTCAAGAAAGAACTCCTGATTGAGACGAATCGGGTGGTTATCACGATGAAAGGCACCTAGCAGGTTAATCATTTGGCGCAAGAAAGAGCGACCTTGGGGTACAACCTTGCAGGCGTGCTGAAGGTGACCTATTAGAGACTCCGGTCCAGTTCCTTGCGTTTACACCAACGCTTCTGTGACCAATCCTCCAACAGGGCAGACATCCTATCAAATTTGTCCTGAGGAAGGCGTGCCTGCAGATTAAGAGAGTCCAGTTCAATGCCCAGGATGGTAAGGCATGTCGAAGGCCCTTCTAGTTTGTCTGGATAGAGGGGGATGCCGAGCTTAGAAAAACAGTCAATAGACCTGTCCAGATTGTGTTGACAGACCGAGGAGCCGGGAGGGCCAAGAGTGTGGAAGTCATCAAGGTAGTGCATCAGGAAGGTGACATCGTAGTTTTGCTTAGCCACCCACTCCACTAAATCTGCTATACATGTGAAGATATATGGAGCTGACCTGACACCAAAAGGCAGGACCATGTCAACATAAAAGGCGCCACGCCATTTCATACCCAGCAAAGGGCAATCTTCTGTATGGACTGGCACAATACGGTATGCATTTTGCACATCAAACTTTGCCATAAGGGAACCCCGCCCCGTCGCATTATGCCGGCAATAATGTCATCTACCTTCATGTACTGCAGAGAATAATCCTCGCCCGCAATTCCATCGTTGACACTGTGGCCCGCAGGTCTAGACAGGTCCAGGATAAGACGCCATTTGCCAGGTTGGTGGCGTTTGGGGATGACGCCGAAACGACTCACATGGAGGCCCGAGAGG
The DNA here is from genome assembly GCA_038088405.1 of Porites divaricata. NCBI lineage: Eukaryota > Metazoa > Cnidaria > Anthozoa > Scleractinia > Poritidae > Porites > Porites divaricata. The sequence continues at coordinate 4,945,737 of JBBMOI010000004.1, forward strand.
GGAGGCTGGGAGAAGGGGCCCACCACCCTGCCTGACTGAACTTCCGACTGCAAGTAATTGTCGATGACCTGAGGGTTTAGGAGTGCTGAAGCCATATTCCCCGTTGCCGACTTAAGGGAAGTACTGTAAGTGAAGCCTAGGTGAAAACCATTGCGAAGGCCTTGGATCACGTACGCAACTTTGTCTGGGTGAGGATGATGACAGAGTTCATGCTTGTTACACGGGTAATCTTTTAGAGGACGAGTAGCTTGCAAACTAAACTGAACGCAGGGTTGTCGGAACAGCAACAAGAAGATTTATTCCAAAAATGAACGTAGTTTCCACGAAGTAAAACTTCACAACAGCACGTAACTCGATAAACTCACACGGCCTCCGCCAACTTCAATAAATTTACACGGCCTCTGCCAACTTGATAAACACTGCTTCAGTCACACTTGACTACACACGGCTGATCGTCAAACTCTCTTCGCTTGTGGTAAACTAGTTAAAACTTCGCTCGAAATCGCTTACTTATATACGTTTACAATAATATTCTAGAAGTTTCTAAATAGTCTAATTATAGAAAGATTACAAAAAGATTACAAAATATACCGTTTTAGAAACGCTTACGCAAGATCCTAAATAAACAAATTATGAACTTTCGCGAAGCTTCTAGAAAGTCACGCTAGTCACGCAATAGAGTTTTTCGTAACATAACCCCCTTCTCAGTAGAAATTTCCTAAATTTCTCCTAAACACGAAAAATTGCTAAATGAGGGCAGTTCAATGTCAATAACTTATTCCTCAGCTCGACTCAAGTAATCCGCTCCCACGTTCTCTGAGCCTTTAATGGCTTCAACTCTGAATGTATAACGTCCTCAAAACAATCATCTGCTTTTACCACCGCTACTGCTCCTTCTGTGGTAGCTTCATCTCTTTCAAAATACTTCTTGAGGAGATTCACGTGGTAAACTTTCTCCTTTCCTTTCACTTTAACTCTGTAGTCGTTAATGGCTACTACTGAACTCACTTCAAAAGGACCCTTCCACTGCATCAGCAACTTATTGTGATCTGTTGGTAGTAGTACAAGAACTTTCTCACCTGGCTGAAATTTTCTGGCTCTAGTCTTGCGATCATAATAGTGCTTTCCTTTATCTTGAGCCTTCTGTAACTGACTGTGGGCTAATTTAAGGGTGTTCTCCAACTTCTCTCGCAGCTCAAAAACGTACTGGTAACTGTTCTTAACTTCCGGTTCCTCAACTTCTTTCGTCCAAAGTTCCTTAAGAATAGTCATTGGACCTCTAACAGCTCTTCCATACAACAGCTCAAATGGTCAAAAACCAGTAGACTCTTGGGGAACCTCACGATAAGCAAACAACAAAGGGTTGATAAAGCGATGCCACTGTCTTGGTTGTTCACTACACAATCTCTTTAACATAAGCTTCATTGTTCCGTTGAACTTCTCAGTTAAACCATTACACATAGGGTGGTAGGGCGTGTTTGTGATCTGCTTGATACTCAGCAATCATGTTACTTCCTTCATGCAATCAGAGACGAACTGTGTACCAAGGTCACTTAAAATCTCTTCAGGAACTCCCAATCGACTGAAGATATTTACTAACGCCTCTGCAACAGTTTCGGTGTCAATAGTCTTTAAAGGAACGGCTTCAGGATAGCGAGTCGCGAAATCAACAAGTGTCAGGATGTACCTATGCCCTTCTTCGCTTGGTGGACTGATAGGTCCGACAAGGTCAATGGCTACTCTCTTAAATGGTTTATCGATCAAAGGCATCTTCTGTAATGGCACTTTCGGAACCGATCCCTTGTTTACAGTCTTCTGACAGACATCACACGATTTGCAGAAACGGGTTACATCACCTTGAATACCTGGCCAATAAAATGCACTCTGAATCTTGTCAGTCGTCTTCTTAATACCTAAATGACCTCCCATTATAGATCCATGAGCCACTTCCATTATTCGAGGTCTTAACTGCTTAGGAACCATCACTTGCTTCACAGGCTTACCACAATTCACAAAAGGGTGTTTGTAGATGTGGTACAATATCCCACTCTTTACTTCAAAAGAAATCTCAGCTTGACCCTTCACTAGCATATCACCTCGGTCCCAGTACTTCCGCAAACTCTCATCTTCACTCTGCATCTGTTTAAGATTCTGTTTATCTACAATAGGGCTCTCTTGGTAACTTGGTACTTTTAAAGGGCTAACTACACCGTCTTTCTTAGCTTGACTTCTCGTAGTTACAGCACACGCTTCTTGCCAAGTTGGGTCTGGTTCATCAGCGGGTCTAGCTCCAGGAACGTTACCTATTATGAGATCATAAATGGCATCTGGGAGACACTGCGCTTCCACTTGCCCCTTGAGATAAGGTGTATCAACCGTAATTCTTGCAATGGGTACCTTCCTCGCTGTATTGTCAAAGAGCAGCATGACGTTAAAATCACCAGTAAACTGATCCTCAGACACAAGATTCTTCTTAACCACTATACCACTACAGCCGGTGTCTCTCAAGACATCCACAGTTTTCTCACCCACTCTTCCTTTTACAACAGGCATTTTCAACCGATCGCCAGATAGAAGTTCAAGGCAGGCATTGCTTACTATCGGGATCTTCTTACCACTGGCTAACAGCAGTTTATCATCCTTGATACAGGCTCTAACTTCTTCTTCTGTAGGTTTAACCTCGGGTGGCTTAACTAAACAACCGGCACTCACTTGCCCATGCTGCACAGGGAGACCATTTCTATTTTGTCCTCCTGACCTCTGTCTACCTGAGCGGCAGTTTCTAGCTTCATGTCCTTGCTTGCCACACATGAAACATTTCTTGATCAGAGATGGGCAGTTAACAGCCCTGTGGCCACGAGCGTTACACTTAAAACACACTACTGTCGTTGAATCATTCTGCTGATTCTTTGTTTCTTCCTTCTGAGGTGGTACCACAGGCTTCCTACTCGCGGGACTGAACAAATGTTTTCCGTGTGCTTCTAAGTACTGATCGGCAATCTTGGCTATCTGGACAAGCGTTTCCGGGGCTCTTTCACGAAGGTGTATAGCCAACTCCTTTGGACAAGAGTCAATAAACTGTTCTTTCACAATTAGATCTTTCAGGCCTTCAAAAGAACGATCAGTGTTCGACAGCTCTAACCAACGCAAAAAGTATCTATCCAGTCTTACTATAAACTGTTTAGGACTTTCGTCAACTTCCGGCTTTGATGCTCTAAATTTACGACGATAGCCATCCTCTGTAAGGTCATATCTCTTCATCAACGCTAACTTCACTCGATCATAATCTTGGACTGCTTCCTCGGACAACCGCGAATAAACCTCTAGGGCACGTCCAGACAAAAGAGCACTAAGTTTCGAGGCCCATCCTGTTTTCTCCCATTTAGCTGTAGTTGCGAACCTCTCGAATCTTTGTAGGTAAGCATCCAAGTCGTCCTTACCATCCACAAATGAGGGGAGCTTGGGTGCCTTGGCCCTATCCTCTCTTAATTCAGCGCGTTCAGCGACGTTACGGCCTTGTGCTAGACGAGCAAGCTCCAATTCATGCTCTCTCTTAGCGGCTTCAATAGCTTCTTTCTGCCTCAACAAGTCTGCTTCCATCTCTAATTTTCTCAGCTCACGTTCTTGCCGCCTATTTTCTCTCTCCTCGTCTTCTCGTCTACGCCTTTCCTCTTTCTCTTCTTTTTCTTCTTCTAACTGCCGCCGCTTTTCTTCTTTTTCCTCTTCCAATTGTCTACGTTTTTCCTCTCTCTCTTCTTCTAACTGTCTACGTTTTTCTTCTTTCTCCTCTTCTAATTGTCTACGTTTTTCTTCTTTCTCCTCTTCTAATTGTCTACGTTTTTCTTCTTTTTCTTCTTCTTCCCTCCGTCTGTCTTCTTCTAACTTTTGTTGCTCCCGCACAAACTCGAGCAACTTTTCTCCTTCCAATCCAAATTCTTTCCCTATCTGCAAAAGCTTTTCCATTTCCATAGCAGTAGTTCACAGCAAACACTCAATATCTTCTTCTTCGTAACAGTTCTTGTTACTTTCGCTATAACTCCTTCTCCTTGAACTGTCCTTTCCTGGTTACTGTAGTCAGCAAACAGTTGAATTCCTCTCCCGAGACAGGCCCCCAATGTTACACGGGTAATCTTTTAGAGGACGAGTAGCTTGCAAACTAAACTGAACGCAGGGTTGTCGGAACAGCAACAAGAAGATTTATTCCAAAAATGAACGTAGTTTCCACGAAGTAAAACTTCACAACAGCACGTAACTCGATAAACTCACACGGCCTCCACCAACTTCAATAAATTTACACGGCCTCTGCCAACTTGATAAACACTGCTTCAGTCACACTTGACTACACACGGCTGATCGTCAAACTCTCTTTGCTTGTGGTAAGCTAGTTAAAACTTCGCTCGAAATCGCTTACTTATATACGTTTACAATAATATTCTAGAAGTTTCTAAATAGTCTAATTATAGAAAGATTACAAAAAGATTACAAAATATACCGTTTTAGAAATGCTTACGCAAGATCCTAAAATAAACAAATTATGAACTTTCGCGAAGCTTCTAGAAAGTCACGCTAGTCACGCAATAGAGTTTTTCGTAACAATGCTGAAAATTATCCACGTTAATGGGAGTAAGCTGAGCAACTGGTCTTAAAGGACAAAAAGCTGGAGAACACAAGGAATAACCGGAACTAGACAGACCCTGCTGCTGAGAAGGTAAAACAAACGAAGAACGCAACTCTAATGGAGAAAAATTACCACGAGAACCAATGTGAACAGAAACAAAACTATTTACAGCTGACTTGGCTAGAGGTGGCCTAGCGACGGCGGGGGCCCCCCTTTGCGGAGAAGGGGAGCGGGACCGATCTCTCCTTGCGGCGCGGTGAGGGCAGTTGATGCTGGGGTGGTCCCCGTGGCACGCTTCACAGGAGTGACGAAACCGGCAGCCGCCAAAGGGCCAGCGACAGCGCCCAGCATTCCAGGAGTGGCAAAACTGGCTAGACCGGGGGCTGCCTGAAGACCCCAGAAGCGCTGTTAGTGACAAGGCAGAGGAAGTTGAGGAGCCTGAAGCAGCTGAAGTGGTGACCGGGGATCTGGTGTGAAAATTGTAGAGGTCCGGGTGCATGCGAGACCAGTCGGTTGAACCTGAGGCTGCAGCTTCTTTTCTGAAGGCGATGTCATAGTGGAGCCACGATTTGTCAGGAAAGCGCCTTGCGGTCTGAATAATGAGTAGCTTGTACTGATTTAAATCTTTCCAGCGAGAGGGGAAGGTGTGGCTGAGAATCATAGAGAAGATCGTGAAGGCTTCTATCCAGGTGATGATGTCAGCTATTTCGACAACCCACTTCTTTGACCCTGAGACCACCAGTTTCCCTTCCAAAAACGCTTGGGGCTCGATCTCTTGAGCCCGGATATTATCCGGAAGTAAGTCAGCCAAGTCTACAAAAAGCCCAGCTGTAATCCTGGAAACAAGCTTATACGGGATTGGAGCGTAGCCAGGACCCACCACAAATGCTTTGCTGAGGTTTGGAAACGTAGAGAACTCAGTTCCGGTCGCGCCAACCAACCACTAAAGGCAAGATGGCGGAGGATGTGGCGGGAAGAGAAGAGACAACCGAAGGACTGACATGTGAGCTGTAGGTTGAAATAAATGAGGGCACAACAAGCGTACCTGAAGACTGAGAGGTAGGTCCGAGAGTACCGGAGCTGGAGGATGCCGGAGGCGGCGATGATGTCGAGGCCGAGGAGAGAGGACCAGCCGTCGTGGCCGTGTTTGTGTTCCCGCCACTTAAATCTCGAAGAGCAGATAGCAACGGAGGGAGCGATTCTGCAAGAGCTCTTGAAATTGCCTGTGCTAACGCGTGATTTTCCGGCAGAGAAACCGGTTGACTCGGCGGTGAAGCTGGGGTGGCAACTGTAGGAGCTGGGGTAGAACCGCTAGAAGAAAGAGAAGACGCGGGAACCGGGGAAGACATTGTGGACAAGCTGTTGTTCGTAGTTCGCATCCTCCACGAACGTGACGACACGCACGCCTTGGAAAAAACGTGAGACAAAAAAGGATACAAGAAAAGGCACACTGTAGGACTGTTGCTCCAAAAAGAATCGCTAAAAGGATGGAAGACGCTGAAAGACCGCTCCCCAAAAACCACAGTACAAAATGCTAAAAAACTCACAGATCCTAGCCGTATACAAAGCTACACAAACCACGTGAGCCTGCACTTATGGGATTGACCGCTGGATCCATGCTAAGCCCGTGGGCTACTTGACCGCTATGCTTGTGGACCGTATGACCGCTTGACATGTGGACTGCTAAACTTGAGGACCGCTCAACCGCTAAGCTTGAGAACCGCTAGACCGCTAAGCTTGTGAACCGCTAAACCGCTAAACTTGTGAACTGCTAGACCGCTACACCGCTAAACTTGAGAACCGCTTGACCGCTAAGCTTGAGAACCGCTAGACCGCTAAACTTGAGAACCGCTTGACCGCTAAACTTGTGAACCGCTTGACCGCTAAGCTCGTGGTGGTTAACTTAGTTAAATTGCATTTAACCAAATTTTTTATTACAAAGATGATGGTAGAGTAGGACAGGAACAGCTATGAGTACGAGATTTGACTGAAGTTTTTTTGCATATTCTCAAAAACAGACAGTCACCCTGAAAAGCTTCATTATACTTTTGATTCACCAAAAAAGATAGCTCTGTTATGTTAATTAAAAGCGGTGAAGTCCTCCCTTGATGGCAAAACGATAAAACTTCTAAGATTTGATAGCTTCTTTCCGCCAGTACAACATTCTCCCTCCAAAATGACACTACAATCATGGACAAAAGTCTTGGGACACCTTTTGCATTTCTGGGCATTTTCCAATTCACACAGGCCCAACCCCTCCCCTCACCCCACAAACAATGTTGGACACATGCATCCAGAATTTTTTCTGAGTTTTAACTTTGTATAGGGTGGGGGGGGGGGGGGGAGGGAGAACTGCAAGGAAATTTCGAAAAGGATGCACTGTTTTATGAGGGAATCCAGAATGACAGAAAAATAGGAATATTGCAATGTCCCAAGGACATTTGTCCATGATTGGAGTTCACGTGCAAACACTACTTAGTATTGCGAAAATCTCATACCTGTAGTCATCCTTGTCTTGGAATGTAAAGGTCTCTAATAACTGTCAGCCTAGGCTGTGTAAAACGGACTTTCTTTGGACACAGTGTGTTCACACTTGTTTTTGTTTCGTGAACAGCAGTGCCCCAGATAGCATGATCACCGTGTCAAAAGGCCGTGAATTAGCAGAAAGACTTGGAACCTGCTACTGCGAAAGCAGTGCTGTTACAGGTGAAGGTGTATACAGTGTTATTAACTCTGCTGTGCGAGTAGCAATTCAGAACCAAGCTCCTGCAAAAACAAGGTTCAAAGTTTTTCAGCGGCAGAAGAAAGCTCCAAAATTGCTGCGACATGGACCAGATCCTCCTTTGCTATCTCCCCCAGGTTTGTGGAGTTACCGGTAACTTGTTTTAACCCTCAATTTTAAGTCTGATCCTAAAGTTGAGCTTGCCCTGAAACCTACATTTGTACATCTATGCATACTCTAATATGGGGTATATTTCGTACATAAGAAAGCACACTAATGCCCATTACTTTACAAAACCCTCAAAAAGGGCCATTAACTACATGTACATGGTTAACAGTGATTTTGTTACATTTACGTCCTGCTGCCCTGAGGCATAAAAATCTCCAAAGACGTAAAATAATAATGTTCAATTTATTTATAGCATGCATTCAGAACAATCTGAAGATGTATTTTTGTAGAATATCCTGTTCATTTGATTTCTAACTATATTTTAATTTCAGTATACTGTAATACAGACATTTTGGAGTCTGTCTTCAGATTAACTGTCTGGTTACATAAAGGCCCAAGTATTTTCAATTTGTGATTCATTGTTTTTTGAACTGGACCGAGGCTCATAATTTTTCATAAGATGAGTCCCTGGACTTACCATAACTAGTTGTAACAAAATCACTGGGTTAAAATGTTAGTGAATAAGATGACTTTGCTTTAAGTTATTTTTAGAGTTTTTTAGGTTTTCTTGTAGGCCAGGAACTTGAACATTTCAGGCTTTTATACAGATTATTGCCAATGAAAGCAATGGATTCTAGTGAAAGATGGAAAAGTTCAAGTACCATAAATGATCTACATGTACATGTAATAGACACCCTCTCTCAAATTAATGCCTCCTGTCTATTAAATGCCCTCAAGTTTAAAGTTTGCAGTTGATACCCTGTCTAATATACGCTCCCCATCTAACAAATGCCCCCTGTCTAATGAATGCCCCTTTTCAATTTTTCAAATTTCAATCTTTTTTTATTTCACACTGTACGTAAGTAGGAGAACAAAGTAGCTGATAAATAATAATTAAACTAAAAGACATTAAGTTCATTTGCGTACAGTGTCCAAAATAGCAATAGCCTTCTCATTGGACACCGTCGTGTTCAGATAGTCAGCAGCAGCAAAGAGAAGAAATAAAATCTCAAATAATATCAGTGATAGAAAATATAAGCAAGGTTAAGATAAGATTTGATTGATTAGAAGAAAGAACTGTTTAATAAACACCCCCTGTGTAATACACTTAAATGCCCCCTGTCTAATAAGCACCCTCCACTATAGTTTCTCCAATTTTAAATGCCTTCTGTCTATTAACAACCCTGCTTGGGATCCTAAAATTAGGTCGATACCCTGGGCATCTATTAGATCATTAACTGTACTGGAAGAAAACATTGTGTGACCTGTCAGAGGATTGCATGATCCACAATGATGACAATTCCATTTCTTAGTTACAAAAATGTCTTGTTTCCTCTGTTTTGTGAAATTGGATTAGACAATAAATCTAAGCAATTTTGAGTACAAAGAAACAATAACAGGTGGGATTTTTTACAGTTATTGTTACTGAATGTTGCTTTTTTATATGACTCATTCAACAGATCCAATGCCACCAGTTGAAATTTTGCCTTCCACCTTCTCTGAAGATATGAAGAAAATGCAAAATGACACTAGCCCTGGAAATTCAGACATCAGGCTTGTGTTTGGTTCTAATAGTCATCCAGTTGAAGCTCATAAAATCATACTCAGTATAGGTTCTTCTGTCTTTCGGGACTTCTTTTTGAACAATGGAGAGGAAGTTGAACTCAGCAGATTACTAAGTAATGCTGAGCCGTGCTCTTGTACCAGCAAAGAAACCAGACAAAGTGGGAAGAAAAGCAATGTAAAGGATACTAGCAGTGGTAACCTTCAAAGTCTAGTTCCCGCTCATCGAAGCTCGGAACGCTCACCAAAACTGGAAAGAAAGGCCAAAGGAAAGACTAAGACATGCTTACATTTTAATAACAGTGTTTCTGGTAAAGCTTTTCAGTACGTGCTAGAGTTTTTGTATTCTGGCTCACTCAATATTCCAGCGGATGTTGACGAATCTCTGTACACCAAGATCACAAGCTTGTCTCACAGACTGCGCATTCCTTGGTTAGGACAGATCTGCGAAAATATAACAAATGGGGAAAGCTACCTCAACCCTAGCTTAGTGGCCATTATGAAAGAGGAGAGGAACAAAATCGTCAAGGAGAACTTTGTGAATCGTCCACATTTTTCGGATGTGGTGTTTCATGTTAAAAACACTGTTTTGTATGCTCACAGAGCATTGTTAATGGCAAGGTCAGAGGTCATGGCAGCCATGTTTGGTGGTAGCTTCTGTGAGCGGGATAGCCATGAGGTAGGTCTGCATCATTGGAATGTTGTTTATAATAATTATATAGGCCATTTTTGAATTTTTACAATCCATACTCAGCTCTGAGGCTGAGAGGACTGAAATATTTATTGCTGTGGCTAAATGTAATTTAGGCGAAGTTAAACGTGAGACAATGCTGGCCAGCGGTCTCCACTACGAATCGTATGCAGAGCGGTCTTGGGGTTTAGCAGGGCGTTAGTAATTTTACAGTGCTTTCGTAGGAGTCAATCATTTCGCTCACGTTGCTTTCGCTTGCAGTAGTTATAGTTGTTTTTGCCCCCATCCCTCCGTTCGCTCTGGGTCCTATTTTGGTAAGTATCTGTGCCTCTTTCCACTGAGGTTCTCAGTGTGACGGTGCATGGTGGGTGCCACTCTCAGGGTTGTCATGGTTACCTTCGAAGATCGCTTGCGGCCCCCTTCTACATCATCAGGCACCTTCCCCACACCCATCTATTGTTGATGGGTTTAACTGAATGTAAATGCATTTTCTTTTGTTTCTTCATACGCTTCAGCCTTGATGCTAAGTATTAATAATTCAGAACTACAGCTGTAGTCTACTGCAGCATAGAAGGGTCCTCTTAGGGGACAACCTGTCTTTTCACATTTTGACAGAGAAGCCATGTCCTTGTCGATATCTTACTATTGTTTCTGCACTTTGTTGCCCTGTCTGAGTCTCGCCCCATCTTTGTGTCATTTGTCACCATTTCAACTTTCTTATGTCGCTGTTTCAAGGCCATGTTGTTTCATGTTGGAATTTTACCCTAACAGAAGCTCATAATACAGTCAAACTCTGTTAATATGGGCACCAAGGGGGCATTGAAAATGTCCGTATCAACACGGTGTTTGTATTAAGCAGTTTGCATTTAGAGACAATGTAAGGGCTTTCTTTCCCCAGGGATAAAGCAAACTGTCCATAATGATGGGGTGTCCATTTTAAGCAGGCGTCCAGTAAGCGGGGTTTGACTGATGTTGACTGTCGATATAACGTGGTTAACTTAAAGGAGCTGTGTCATGATCTTCAGGTATAAAATAATGCTTACAACCTTAAAAACACATTGCAGTCAAAGGTAACCCAATATTCAGTGTAGTGGTTCAGTCTGGTGTAAAATAACTCTTCTGGAAAGCGAGGGTGGATTGCCGACTGGGAGAAGCTGAGTGTTCTGGGCGTGAGGTGGGTAGTTTGAGAAAGATGGGTGGGGACAGACCAATGTGGAAGTAAAGGAGACAGGTTGTCTGGGGAAAATAGATATTCTGCAGGGGATTGGTTATCTGGGGGAATGGGAGTGGTCTGATGGGTGAACTTTGAGGGGGAGATGGACAGTCAAGGAGGCTCTGTGTTCTTGGAGTGGGGTGGGAGAGATTTTTAGTCAGTGAGGGTGGGATGGGCTGCATGTACACACTGTATCTTAGGGGAGGTAAGTAGTCTGGAGGGGAATGGATTGTCTAAGGGAGAAATATGCATTATTGACCAAGTTTGAGGTCAAGATGGCTGGATATTGGCCAAATTCATTTTTTGCATATTTAATGACTGAGACAAAGTCCAGCAGGGTTCATCCAGGTCATGGAAAACCTGGAAATTCATGGAATTTAAGCATCTCATTTTCCAGGCCTGGAAAGTCATGGAATTTAATAGTCAGTCCTTGAAAGTCATGGAAAATTAAAGTTTATTTTGATTAGTTACTGCCGATGACAAGGCAAGGACATTGTAGAGAGAAGTGATTGAACAGTGCAAATGGCATGCATAGTGGTGAACTGATTGCAGTTCAAAAATACTCTAAAACAAGGAAAGTCCTAAAAACTTTTGAAAGTGACAGCTAACTGTTAACCTAACGTCTTAAACTAAAAAGGTCATGGAAAAAGTCATGGAATTTGAGAAGCTCAAAAGGGGCGAACCCAGTCCAGCTATCTTAAGCAAACAAGCTTGGTGATTAAAGAATTAAATTTTATTATATGGCCTATATGAGAACTTATTCTTGTAGGACCAATGTGGGAAATCCTGAGCAAGGAGGTAGGCCCATCTTGCCTGCTGAGGTAGCCAGTTACATGTAGAACACAGGATTTGTCTCATCTTTCCCACCCACAGATTTGCCAAATAATAAAACAGAATAGTGTATGCATAATAGGGGTCGCAAAGAGGTCACCCCAAAAGGAAAACTGCAGAGTCCAAGGATATTTTGAACACCAAGCAAGTTGAATTAGTGTTTACTTTGACTTGCTTATAATTATGGGTTTAATTTGATGCCGCAGGTCACCATTAAAGGAGCAACTGTAAAGAGCTTCCTGGCTTTGCTGGTGTTCCTGTATACGGATGATGTACCAAGTGACATGACTATCAATGACTACAGAGAGCTGCTTGTGGTGGCTGACAGGTTTTGTCTTCCCCAGCTCATTTCAGTCTGTGAGTCAGCCATCACAGAGAAAATTTACGCAGAGATAAGGAAGAAACGTCTGAACTCTGCAAAATGCAGTGATGTGATCAACTTGCTTTTGACAGGGCAGGTAGGGGTTTAAATAAGCTATGATTCAACTAATTGCAGCATACAAGAATTGTTCCCAAATTACATTTAAATTTCCTTAGGTCTTTGTAAATTTTAATCTCTTTCACCTCTCAGTGTTCTCATTATCAGGCGGTAACTGGTAAAATTTATTGGCTGAAGCAATATTTGTTACCGCCTGTAACATTAACAACCTTAAGGTTTACTAAAATTATAGAAGTGCTATTAAAAAATACAGAAGTTGTGATCCGATCCGATTCTTACTTGCCACAAAGAAATGAATGAATATATGGAAAAGTACTTAAGTATACATAGCTTTTCTTTTTCTGGGCAATGCCTTGTGGAAAGAAGAAAGAGTAAAATAATATTATGTGCCAGTATACCAGTAAAAGACAGATCTGTACACCCATCTTGGTATGAGCAGGGGGTGAGGGTCGGGGGGGGGGGGGGGGTACTCCAGATTTCAAGTGACAGGGATGATCGAAGGATTTTTTGGGGGTAGGGAAAAGGTGGCTTGATAGTGCCCATGTATCCCGGCCGTCTTGCTCTGCGATTAAAGTGCAACCAAATTAAACTTGTGTTCATTTCTGGAGATTTTTAAGTCTCATAAATTCAGCATAGGATAGATTTTGGTGCAGGGTTTTTTTTGGGTTTTGATTTTTGGCCCCATTCGATCAACCCTGTCACTTGAAATACAGAGAACCCCCCTCGGGTGCGGGTGAGGAGTGGTGAAGGTATAACCCTACTAAGTTGTGTGAAAACAAGTCTCAAAAAAATTTCTGCTGGGTCAAGGCCGTGCTCTAAGAAACATTAACGGGAGCCCACTGCCCTGAACTTGTAAAATCCAGGGTGCCTTAACATAGGATTTCTAGGGGAAAAGTAAGACTTTGTAGTTGCCGAAAAGCAAAAGTAAGGTGCCAGGGCCACCACGCTCTTCTTGTGCCCATTAGTCCAGGACAACTAGATTTTCCTGCCAGGCAAGTTCCTTTTCATGTTCACTTGCCCAGTGGATAAAAGCCAGACAAGTCATTCCCTAACTAAATCATAAACTAGGGCATGCATTTAAAGACCACGGGGAAGCAAATGTGGAAATGGCTTGTCCAAAGGGCAAGCTGGAATCCAAGTTTTTCAAGACCCGGAAAAGTATTGCCTTATTATTTTTGACTCTGCATAATGGTGTGTTCTTTCAGTTAAGCCTCCCAGCTGTCATGTTCTTTCCTGGACCAATCTTTCTAACCTTTTCTGACTATTATTGTAGGCCCACAATGCACCTCAGCTCGCACAATGGTGTTTGTATGTGATCACTACAAACTACCCTGATTTTGAAACCTGTGAAGACTTCGAACTGATCAAAGGGGACAATCGCCGGCATGTTTTAGAGCACCGATGGCCACCTTTGGCCTACTTGAAAGAGCTAGAAGAATTCAAAAGGAAGACTGGAAGAGCATAAATCCAAGAAAAAATGATAAGTTGAAATATTTTGGCAGGGCCCATAATCCCCATGTCAAGCCATAATCTTTTTTGTTAACCAAATATGCAACAATCTATGTCTTTACTGAGACCAAAGTTGGTGTTTCCTGTACTCTGTTATTGGTGATCATTTTTAGACAAAATGCATGCACTTGTGGACATGGCGCATGAGCTAATACCTGCATTGAGCAATGTTAGTAAGCCATGGCCATGCTTTTAAATTACTGGAAATGAGAGCTGTTTGTAAGAATCTTTAAGCTTTGCTTTTGCTAAAACAGCAACAAAACACTCTGGTTATAGGCATAGGTTATAGGCTTGAAAATTGTTTTGTTGTTGTTGCACAACAGTACGTTACAAAGCAAACTTTTGATAGTGAATAACAAAGCAAGATATTGTCAGGCCTGACATCTCGAATCTGCAGGGGTTTCAATAAAACTGAAGTAGCCAGCAGGAGGGGGACATTGGGGGTACCCCATACCGCAATACCATAAGAAAAAATGGTAAATACCCCCGTGGAAAATTGTCCAAATACCGATACCACATATTTTAATCACATTTATAATCGGTTCTGCATACTTATGGTTGCTTCCATCTAGCGCATTTATTTATCTCAGGCATTTATGCACCAGATGTCCATGCTTTTGTTTTTAATATTTGGTAGTTGGCAAATTTTTTGCAAATTTTCACTGAAAAGTAAACGACATTCGTTCAACCTTTCGGTAGGTCGACCCAACAGCTAATTAACTCCAATAAAAATAACTCTTGAAAGCAGGAAAACAAAAACAAAGAACAAACCAACCAAGACCCTTTCCACGCACATCTAGTTTGATAAGTGAGTCTAGTCTAACACATCAGTCTCTCAGGGGTCAACCATCTCGACTTTCTCACATGCTGTGCTGGTAAGAGGCAAACTTACCAAATTTTCTCTTTTAACTTTACAAGGCGTTTTTCAGTTCTGGAAACCCGACATCTAAACTTATTCTTCTCGCGATAATTATCAGCTCCTTCACCCTCTTCATAAAAAATTGCCACAGAGTCAATGATGACCACGCCATTTTCAACCTCAGCACCTCAGCCATCGTGAGAAAACATGTAAGACCTTGAATTCCTGGCACAGGTACACAGATCAAAAAGCGCGGTAAGGTAGCTTGAGACGACTCATTGTAATATTGGATACAACAACAATCACATTGTATATTATCGACCAGTAACTGTCACAGAATGACCCACAAATGGTGTAATCATTTACGGTTATGTCTCAAGACTTCTATTGACCTTCATGTCCTACTGTGTTTTGTTTTGCATATTGTATTGAAAGGAAAGCGCAAATAAACGGTACCGTAATACTGTGAACAATCTTATTTCACTGAATACCGTCAGCCAAAATGATGAAAAACTGTATTCAGAATTACCAAAATACCACATGAAAAAAAGCCCAATACCGCAATACCTTATACCCCCATGTCCCTCTCCAGCAGGTTTGAAAAAAGTAATCGACTGTATCAAAAAGAGACTTTTTACTCCCCTTCTTCTAGAGGGGTCTGGGGGCATGCACCCCTTAAAAATTTCGAAAATTCATTGCCCTAAAATGCAAATTCCAGCACTCTGGGCACTAAATTGGGTACAAAAGATAATGTATTTTCGAGCAATTTGAACAAGTAGTGTACCGGAAGTCCCAAACATTTCTTACTGCGCTTTTCACAAACATGCAAATTCTGAGGTTGAAAAGCCAACTGATAATGGCGTTTTTCTCTGCCGTCAATCATCTCAACAGACCTCTTAGGAAACAGAACTTTACTTTAACAGGTTCAAAAGGTCATGGTTTGTGATTGGTGATTGGTGGATTTCGATCCGTTTTGTGTGTTTCTGTGTTTCAAGGTTCGTTGCTTGTGATCGTAATAATATGACTGACCGCAGCGAAAAACGCAATTGTGAAGGCGACTTTTGAACTTTGGCATTCGCATGTTTGTGAAAGGCGCAGTAAATACTTTAAATCTGAAGCAAAAACTCTGTCTAGGTCCAGCAAATTAAATTTCAATATACGTTTTGACAGAATTATCTTTCTTTAATTTAATACTTAATTTCCAGCTTCCAATTTAGGGGAAAAAAGTAGCCTACTTCTCTGAGCAAAGTAGCTGATGCATTTTGTCGGTCGTCGGTGCTTGTTGAAACCCCTGGATCTGACATGGGATCAATTTATGTTTCTGGGAAACTGCCCACCAACCCCTCCCCTCCTCCCCTAAGCCACCATTAACACTCAATTCTCACTTAGGGCAAAATGGTGGCTAAGGGGAGGAGTAGGTGGGCAGTTTCCAAAAAATACCTAAATTGATCAGCTCAGACAAATACAGCATCTGTGTCATATATGTATTGTTTCCTTACCTCTAACCTGCAGCGTACGAGGTAGAAACCCATTCTTTAGAATGGGAGCTATATTAGCTGGAATTCTGTAAAATATAGCCAGAAATTTCATTGTACAAAGCTTAAAGGTTAAAAATTATTTAATATTTAATTTACAGCATATTTAGTTAGGACAGCATTTAATTATATAAAATACAATGTTCCAGAGGATGTTTGATCATGCCCTTTGGTAACACAGAAGTTTTGTACCAACCTTCAAAAAGACACATTGGCTAATCCAGATTTACATGGAGAACATATCATAGATGAGGTTAGAACCGAATGGTTTCAAAAAAATAAATTGGCAAACATTCTGATGAAAAAAGTAATTAAATTTATCTGATTTCTTGGTAATTATAAAATTCATGCTTTTCTTGAGGTTATAAATCTGGGACAGCATTAGGTTTGAAGGAAATTCTAATCATGTTACTTGTAAGGAATAATTTTAATATGTTTTCAGCTTGAAATATTACTCTTGTGCTTAGTGTTTGCCTCCCACGCAGGCATTTTTGGGGGAGGTCATGTGGGGAGGGGCGAAATATGAGCTCTCCTGAAAATGCCTGCGTGGAATGCTAGCTTAGTGTATGCTTAGTAAGAAATTCATTTCTTGATATTCGTCAGTGTATTAATTTTATTTATTCATTTAATTTTTTTCACATGAGCTTTTAGCAGAAGACATTGTTACTGAATATTGATTCCCTTCGAACAAAATCAGGGAGGGGGACTTTCTCACCGTTCTTTTTTTTCTTCAGGGGAGGGCCCGGGGGAGTCTGTACACAGGCTAAATTTTCTTTCAGAAAGTTTTCTGTGAAGTTTGTCAATGTTGATAAGTATTGGGCAAAATTCAAAAGGTTTTTGAGGTTTAGTTGTGTAATTTGAAAGGGTTCAGCTCTGCTCTTACCAGAAAATGTAAAACAGTTTCTTGGATTACTGAAATGGTGCCTAGAGAAAGTCTCTTTAATATCTGATATTCTACTAAATTCTCCTTACAAATTACCTTGTATTTTCTTGGAAAGTGAGAGGAGGATTTGATCTTAGATCAAGACTTGTTTAGAATCCATGCTTTCCTTTAATGGAGAAAGTGACAATACAAACCTTAGACTCAATGAATTCAATTTTACCATGTAAGGATAAGTAAGTATTAAATTCTATTCTTTAAATGGCAGATGGTTCTAAAATTAAAAATTTAAGCAAAATAATGCACATGGTACATTTATTTTTACATGAACTGTCTGATTAATAGATTTTTTAATGAAGACTTTGAAAACATAGGCGAGGAATTTACCTCAGTAGTGAAACATGATGTCATAAACTTTAAATATTTGTACTCATAAGAGAAGTTGCGTCTAATTACATTCATACTTAATAATGTTTGGATCAATGATCAGCTAGCTTTTACAATTTTTTCTCTCGGCAAGTCCTAGTTTGTCTGAATATTATTATAAGCTTAAGCTCTCCCGTTGCGAATTTTCTAGATGTGTGAGCAAGGATACTTAGTCGTAACTTGTACCATTTCAGCTTCTCAACAGCATTGTTCTATGTACCTTCTTCCATACTTTGTAAAAATCTAACATTGATGGCGAATTAAAACAAAAAAGGAAATTTTGCAAACTAGACATTTTACGTGTTGCTCTGTGATCGACTACATTTCAGTTTTGATCAAGCTTATTCCAGGCGGTCAGCTATAGCAGAGATGGCGGGAAAAAAAGGAAGTGAGGTGAGTTGGAGTGGGCTTTTTTTCCTCCACCCTCTACATTGTGCCACTCTCCACTATCTGAAAGCCTGGAACGTGTTAATTAATATTGGTCGTCCCCCTCTTGGGTTTTTGAGAGCGGACAGTTTTGGTCCTGGGTTGACTGTGGTACACCAAGTCTTAAAATAATCCTCTTTCCTTCGGTCATCACACTCGAAAAGGACAAATTTGAATACAGTAATTACCCAGATAAACCAGAAAACCTCAACCTGCGTCGTAGACGCCTAATTCCCTTTCGTAAACGGTCTTTACCACTTTTAACGGTCGATGCCACCATTGGTAACCAAATACCGAAAAAGTTGCGAATATGAGCCTCTCCAAATAAAAGCCCCCCAAAATTATAACGCAAAAAACCCTCCGTCAAATCACCCTTCCGAGTATAAGCTCTCCGGGGGGCGTGTACTTGGAATTTGCCCTCGAATACAAAGTATAAAAACAAAGGGAATGATTAATTTCTTTCCCACTACAAGTTAGCCCAATCGATTTTGAAACGCAAATTTCCATCCGTACATAAGCCCCTCACGGAATTTTAAGGTATAACAACAGATATGTCTCCCGGGTGTTATATGTTAAGTCTCGAACAGAAAAAAAGCTGTCTGGCGAAACATTTGCTTTATTGAAAAACGTTTGCTATCGACGTTTAAATTTTGTATTTCGAGTAACTTATTGTTTTATTACGAGCTGTAGACTGTTCACAGTCCTCTATTTTTCCGTAAGATCATCGAGATCGAGATGGCAGCCCGTAACGCAAAGCGCTTGATCTCGATGATCTTACGGAAAAATAGAGGACTGTGAACAGTCTATACGAGCTGCTGATTGGTACACAACCAACTTTCTTGAAATGTACTTTCAATTTCCTGTAATCTGACTGGTCAACTGCGTCTAAGTGGCCCCAGTTAAAGTATAATTCCCTAGGGAGCTTAAGAACGACCTTTTTGAGTGACGCACGTCAACCGGAAGTGGACTTTTTGCACTTGTGATTTTGAACAAATCTTTGGGCAAATCATCTCTATAAGAATTAAGACACTTAACCCATACAAATACGGTAGCGTCAAGGCAATAAAATAGAAAAAGGCTCACTTCCGGTTGACGTGCGCCTATAAAAGTCGCACTGTAACCTCTCTCGTAACCGTCCTAGAGTAAAATCAAAGGGTGCCCATGGCTAACTCGTGGATTAAGTTATTTTAAAAATGAAAGCTGATAATGAATTTGCATTTAGTCTACCGATATTATTTAAATCTGTCAAAAAATGAAAATATGTTTTAAAAAACAAACCAAACTAAGAAAGCGAAAGCAAACCGAAAAAAAAAGAAAGAAACAAGAAGTTTCCTCCGGCGGGAATTGGATCAGACTATTGACGTATAAGGTCATCGCTATATCTATTATCCCAAGGCATCAAACGTGAAACATACTTGTAAAATTAACTATCTTTAACGTTTTTGCCCATGAAATTCTGCCGGGAGACGCTGTTTGAAGCTGGTAGAAACCTAACATGACTTATTATTCATTCAAAATATTTCCCCGATTCTGATTGGCCAAAAGCACATGCATAATTCACCATAACCAGATACTGATGACCAAATTTGGAAGAATTTTGCGTTTAATGAACCGATGACGTCAAAAGTATAGGGAGATATTTTATGGCACTTTGATCTTTCAACAAAGTTGTATGATTGGTATTGCCCTCCATGTTGGAGGGCATACTCTTGCCCTCCAACATGGCGGCCAAAACTACTTTTTGCGTAGATCTTGTCAACCGTTTGATAGTTACGCTCAGATGTGCTGTAAACGTTACCACATCATGTTTTCAACATTTTCCTTGAAGTTTAAGTGCAAAGAGAGAGAGAGAGAGGTAATTCATAATTTTAAAAATCACATTTTGGTCACGTGACCAGTTACGAACTTACTCATTTTAAGAAAATGGTGCGGGTTTGAAATATGAGGCAAAAGCAGCATTATTCGAACATTTCAGTGGCCTTTTTTGGGAAAATTATGTTCTTTTCTCAGTGACTTTTGTGAGAAAGACGGAGCATTTTAGTGCGGAAACAAAAGCATCCAGAAAGGAGGGGGAGCTATTTCTACCCCTACGCGAGGAATTGAAACACTCGTCACTGTTAGACGTAAGATTTACTATTTATCTGATTCTCACCCATAAATCCGGTAAGAATTCATATTTTTTAACGCCCGAGTCGAGTGTACTCGAGAAACGCGAAACGAGTATTGTGAAAGCTCGCGCGTGAGCCTCGCGCGCTAAATGAGACTGGGCCGACTGGGTCCTAAAATGAAACCAATATGGCGACGGAGTCGCAAACACCAGTGTTTTTAAATTGGACACAAAGTAACATAATTAGACTTCAGGAACTTTGATTTGACCTCCATTGTTTTTTTAACTTATTCGTCAACGCTTGGCGTCATTTGTGGCATAGAAATTCACGGATGTGGCATGGCAGAAGTCGTGAACAATCAAGGCATAGGTCTTGTTAGGTATGTTTAACTTTGCTTTACTTGAGCTTACGTTTAAAATCAGCAAGTAATTCCAAGACAGCCTTTTCCCGGGCTTTTAACCATCCCCGTCCTCTAATATGGGTTCCGTGAAATACATGTTTCACTGTATATCAAGCCTGGAGAAGGGGTGGGTGGTAGAACTTAAGGAATTTTTGGGTGAAGATGTGGCTCAGAGACAGACACCAAGACGCCAAGATGTTGGTTGAAAAGTGAGGTGAAGCGAAATTGTTCGAGACCAACTTGGAGGTGCCTGGATTAGTAATGTAGGAGCTGGTCATAAGGTCTTTCCTGATTTGTTCTTTTAGACAATGGTAATTCATTGTGTACCATTGTTTTCCGGTTTGGGCAGCAAACCACTTGGCTTTCAGCTTCCGAGCAGGTGCTACATGACCCGCCTGGACACTTGTCACTTTCGGAAAGAAAAGGAAGTTAAGACTTCTGGGACTGTTATTAGAGACAGGGAAAAAATTGGCTAATTGTTGGTTTTCACATGACGTCACTAAAATTCAAACTAAAAAACTATCGATCCTACCGAGATTTTACTTTCACGATGCATTAGAGCAGCTGAAAACTAATTTTCATACAAATTTTCGCTTCAAAAGGGTTCTTGGTTTTGTGATAGAGGACACTTGAATTTCTAAGTTTTTGCGTGACGTGATATTTACATGACGGCCAAGAGAGCTGTCATGTAGGTTAAAAAAATGACTTATTTCAGGAAATTTTGCTATTTAAACAGTTCATGTATTAGAAAAAGTATTACTTTAATGTTTATGAGTTTCTCGAGGAATAAATTCATGCTTTTGTAGCAAAACTCGGTAACAGATGTTTCTGTTGGTTTCTGTCTGCCATGTTGGAGCTCATCCAGGTGAGCACCAGCATGGCGTCTCCATACAAATCTCTATAAATTTGGGTAAAACATTTCTTCGGATATCTCGTATACGAAATATTCCTCTGACGTGAATCTTGGCGAGGGCCTTTGTATATGTACCTCCTTTTATTTCCCAGATTCTGGACTTTATCTATTGGACGGCTTTGATTTTTATTTTGATCTATTTTGAATGGCGTGACACTGAAAACCAGCAATAGGTGACTGGTGCATCTCCAGTAACAATCCCAGAAACAAGTGCAGGACGCAGTTTGTTGACTCCAGTTACCTTCTTGTTTCACCTTCTTGTGAAGTGTTTAATGTAGCTTTTCAAATAAACAATTATAATTGACAAAAATTTTAAAGCTAAATTCGCACAATTTTATGGTAATGTGTGGTTCCAGAAAATATCCATCCCACCCCCACAGAAGGGATGTGCCATCTGAACCCCCCTCCCCTCTGGATTTTCCAAAACCAACCCCCAAAATGTACCCCCCCTCCCCTCTGGAATTTCCAAAATTTTTGCACACCCCCTGGAATTATTGTTGTCTCTTATTGAAGTGAACAAATTAGTAGTTTTGTTCACTAGTATATGCAAATTTTGTGAGTTTTATGTATTTTCTGTTAAATTCTATAGCATATAACTGAATTCCTTATGTGAACTCCTTATGTGCCCAAGTCATGAACAAATTTTGTGAGTTTCATGTATTTTCTGCTGAAATCTAAAACAGATAAGCGAATTTCTTACGCACTCAAGTCATGAAGAAATTGTTGAACAAGTTCTTAGCCACACAGAAATGAAATGCAAGGATGCATGGGAAATATAACTGTACTTTTCTCTCACTCCATCAAGAAGAAACCAACACTTGAAGAAGTAGGTTGAGTTTGATCGTCTGGGTGAACGTAGTCCTGAATTACAATAGGACTATTGTTGTTGACGGTGACTGACATTTCGAAGAAGTATAAACAGTGACTGACGTGTATAAACAGTGACTGACATTTTCAGTGACGAAGTATAAACAAAGAGATCAGGACCTTGTCACATGATAAGACAGTGTGATCCATTCAACCAAAATTCTGACTGGTCTGACCTGCAAAAGTGTACCAGTTTTTACTAAATTTTTCTGGTTGGACCGAACCGATCCATTGAGTTTTGGAGTGAAATTTCAGGAGATTTTGGTTGAATGGATCGTGTCTGTGAGTATCAAATTTCATTCTACCAAATTTGCATATCTGAGTTTGCAGTAAAATTGCACATCACCAAATTTCATTTGCAAGAAAACTGTCACGTAAAGTGCAACGTGCTGGAAAAGACTCTTTGTGACTTCTTTGTGATAGAGAAACAGTCAAGTGAAGAAGGAATGTAACCAATTAAAAGGAAAAGTTCTCGACATGCAAGGAATATGAAAGTTTCATTCCGCTGGCTCATAACTATAAAAGCGTAAAAGATAAAAAATATTATTTTCAGGAAAATTGTTGAAAAAAACCCTTCAGTATTGAATAAAACGTATGTCGATACTGTTGGTTTTCAAACGTGATTTATTTTCGTTATCCCTTATTGGTACACGAACGTGCTTACGGTAGTTATTATAAATCGATTATCGCCTACATACCGGTAAATGATGATTTTTATTGATAAGCCCACGGCTACTTTCCCAGCCCTTTTTGAGCTATTTTGAAAAAATAGCTCATATGTCAGTGGTGTAAGCGTATGTATCTTTGTGGCTTTGTGGCTTTGTATGTTGGGATGTTTGTTGCAACAGCCAATAAGGTTGAAGGTACTATGAGTTGATGCTTAGGGACCAATGAGATCTTGGCTTCTATTTAAACATGGCATTGGTAAAGGTCGAACAAGGGCACTTTGAGACCGCCATCTTGATCCTTCACAATTTTTTCGTCTTTTATTACGGGTACAGGTGTTTGGAAGCATTACATAAAATATCTTCATGATTCAGACGTTGTGAACAGTGATGCAGCTGTTTAAGGGTTCATATTTAAGTGTGGTTGCTGCTTCGGGGCATTTCTGACCTAATTCAGCTATCGGTACAACGCACGTCAGTATGAGTTCTGTTTCCCCTGCTACAACTGGGTAGAGTATAAAAGATCATATATTTTCAAATCTCTTCCAATGAAGCAATAATTGATATTTAGATGTAGACTTTAATTCGAAAGTATGCGCCCTTTAAAATGTGGTTTTACAAGTTTAAAAGGCAGCTTATTTTTTTGAAGCTGTATCGAGTATTGTTATTCCCGTAAACAAGCTTTAAACATATTATTCTCTCGCTTACAAAGTTCAACCGACCTTTTTCGTTCTATTTAGTAATGATGCGTAACTTAAGTAGAAACAGTAGTGTTAGGGAATAAAATTGGAAGAAACTAGCTGACACAATAATTAGATACTGTTATATTGAGTGGAGTAGCATGATATAAGTAGAAATATATTTCGGCAGTTTGATAATTTTCTTGGAAGTTAATAAATGTTAGGCTATCAACCTTGACGTTGCATGAAACATAATTTAATTGCAGATGTTATAATAAGGCCAAGGTGATTTCTTAAAATCGTTTGAGAAAATTTTGTAGTAAAACAATTTGCCTCTTTTTTACATACGAATTGTGAAAGGGCCAAAGACCAACATCTTCACATGCAAATTGTGTGCATGAGTTATTTTTAGAATTCTGTTTACTAGATTACTGTGTTATAACTCGAATTCCCTCACGTACGAACCACGAAAGGGGGCAAAGTCCAACCGCACTTTCACGTGCCAGCTGTGTGACTGTACATCTCATGCAGATTGGCTTTTTACAATAGTAATAGTAACTCGGACGTATGAAGACCTGTTTCGTTTAGTAACCAATGCCTTAAAAAAGGCTCTTGTCTTTTAAGAAGCAATGGCTTTTAAAACATGATGAAATAAGTTGTCGGAGTTAAAGACTGTTTCACAAATGTTAATAAATGTTAGGTTATCAACCTTGACGTTGCATGAAACATAATTTAATTGCAAATGTTATAATGAAGCCGAGGTGATTGCGAAAGACCAACATCTTCACGTGCAAATTGTGTGCGTGAGTTATTTTTATAATTCTGTTTACTAGTTTACTGTGTGATAACTCGAATTCCCTCACGTACGAACGGCGAAAGGGGGCAAAGTCCAACACTTTCACGTGCCAGCTGTGTGACTGTACATCTCATGCAGATTGGCTTTTCACAATGATAAATAGTAACTTGGACATATGAAGACCTGTTTCCTTTTGTAACCAAATCCTTAAAAAAGGCTCTTGTCTTCTGAGAAGCAATAGCTTTTAAAACATGAAGAAATAAGTTGTCGGAGTTAAAGACTGTTTCACTGAGTAGAATCACACGTGAAAACCTTGTGAATTATGATGATGCAACCATCTACCACAATGTTAAAAATCCTGGTATTTCGTAACTATTCAGTATTCGATGAGTCACATTTTGGCTTAAGAAACTCCGAGGAACCTTAGAGTTTTCCTTCTAATCAACGTTTGGTGAGTAGAAACTTATTTTACTTAACGATTTGTTTAACTTGCACCAGATGTAACAGGGAAAGACAGAAGAAAGTGAATATATAGCTTGAGGATTGATTCAGCTGAGCTTTTTGCGTTTTCATTTATGTACCGCAATACGCAATTTCGCACAAAAACCCAATCTACATTTAGGATGAAAGAGGTAGATTCATCACTCTTGGTAAGGTTACACCGAAGCATTAAAGTTACACTGAAGCATTCAAAATAGCTCATGCACATTTAACATGCCTATGTTTTGTTATGTCCGCATGGGAAATACGTAATAATTTCTAGATCGTTTTCAAGCACATTTTGTTTATTACAAATTTAGCGTTTTTATCGTAGTTAGTTCAGTTCTAGTGTAGACTTCATGGTGTTAACTAATTTGTCAGCCATTGGGGCTTCATTTCTATCTACACTCGTGCTCATCAACTATCAAGTTCAGCTTAGCTTTTTGATTCAAGATAACACTGGTGTGTGTGTAAACCAAAGTGAGTATAGTTTTTCTTTTCTTTTTGGTTTTTCCAGTATCAATTTCATTATAGGAATAATAATTGAGCTTAGTTTTGGTTATCAATTTGCAACTTCGTTTCTTTTCTGTTTATGCGAGGAATCTATTTAGTCTTGTCATCACTGAGCTACAGTGGTATTAAGGGTTCTTATGCACTACTCTTCAACATGAGTATGCTGAGTGATTGATACCAGCAGTTTTATCGTCATTTTATAGGCCAATTTAGTGTATTTTCTAGCATTATTTAGTTCTCATTCACTATTTGGTATTATTGGTTTTTAGTCAGATATATTTGCACTCTATGTATTTTAGCTAAGTTTTCGTTCGATTTTATCGTTTTCAGTTTGAGCCAACTTTGTTCAACTTTGTACGACCTTGTACCGATTTCGCAACTTAGGGACCTTTTGTCATGTCAATCGACCCCGTCAATTCTTCTATGTCAAGTTGTGACCTCTGTGCAAGGAGCATTGATCTCTGGTTCAATAAATCTGTTCATGTTACTTCCTTCACTTCCGTCGAGTTCGTTTTATGTTGCACACCGTGTTAAGTGATTTACTTGGATTTTTGGTTCTGGTATTCTGTCCCTGTAAATTACAGATACTGTCGATAATCAAATGATAATATGAAAGCGAAGATAGCTACAAAGGAGCAGAGATCCATGGCAGTATTCATGATGCATTTGTAAACAAACTTCATAATGTGGCCACTCGTTCGACACAAATGGCTAGTGAAGAAATTGTTTTGGGATGGAAACTTGGCTAAAATTTATCTTTGAACAGATAGCTTCAGTCTCTTGAATGGGTAGCCATAGCCATTTGAACGGATAGCCCAAGCTGTTCGAACAGATGACAATTTTTTTTCTAGCCCAAGCCATTCAAACAGATGACATTTTTTTTTTTTAACAGATAGCTGAAGCCATTCGAACAGATGGCAATTTTTTTTTTGGAACGGATAGCCCTGGCCATTCAAATGAATCCTGAATCCGTTTGAAAACGGCAAACCATTAGGAACGTTTTTGCGTGGGAGGTCATGCCAAGGGACTGACAAAATATCTTTGCTATGTTCATTAACCCTTATGTTTAGTAGCTCTTTAACTTTCGTCGTGTTTTATATCTTCGCAAATAAATTGTCATGGTAAATTTTTGTGTTTTTTCTTTGTTACTCCCTTATGGGTCACAAGAACCCTCTGGGAATATTTCCCTATGGTGCACCCCCCCTCCCCACTGGAAACTTAGGCAAATTGACTCCTCCCTTCCCCCCTGGAAAATCCGATCCCTTCCCTGGGGGTGGTATGGATATTTTCTGGAACCACACATTTTAGCTTGTCACGGTTTTATGCCAGTCTTGATAAGATTTATATGATAAACTATCTTTGTTAAAAAGTGGAAGTTTCACGAGCATTTGAATCCACTTGATAAATTTGCTATTAAACTCTTTGAAGTAAACTTAACAACTTTCACACCAGCGATTCATAGTCAAGGAAACTGCACCAGAAGAATCATCATACGGTGTACTATCCAGCGTAAGTAACCTTGGTAATGGGCATGAAATTACTTGCAATAAAAAGTACACCGTATGATGTTTAGTCTGTTGCAGTCTGTGCAGTCTATAAATCACTGGTTTGAAATTTATTAAGTTTTGAAAATGGTACAACCGAAGGTAAAGGTACTGAGGAGTCATTCTCTACCCATAATGCATTGCTCATTGTTTTTGCGATGGAAATAAGGGATACTTATGATGGATAGTACACCCTATGATGAATCTTCTGCTGCAGTTTTGTTGACTATGAATCATTGGTGTGAAAGTTATTAAGTTTTGAAATCAGTCTATTAACCATTGACACAGTTAACCAGTCATGAGTTTATTAATCAAACAGTCTGTCCATCCATCAATCAATCATTCAAAAAGTTAGCCAGTCAGTTAATCAATCAAACAATCTATCCTTCAGTCTATCAACCATTCTTGCAGTTAGCCAGTCAGTTTATGAATCAAACAGTCAGTCTGTCAGTCAATCAACCATTCATACAGTTAGCCAGTCAGTTAATCAATCAAATAGTCAGCCTGTCAGCCTATCAACCATTTAGACAGTTTAGAGTTAGCCTATCAGTTATTCATCTATCACAGTGCAGATGTATCAAATCCCTCTGAGGTACTCAGCGACTCCAATAATTTTATCACCTCTACATGTAACTCATCATCCAGCCCTGGGCTATCTGTGGCATCATCGTCACAATAGCCTAGGCAGTTACGCTCACAACCAAGGGCTTCCACCACCAAATGTAAACTTCATCACTTGCGTTTCCTAAATTTAAACTGTCGATCAGTTAAAAACAAAAGACCAGAGTCTTGGAACCTTATAGAGTGTACTTAACTGGATAGTATTACTGGCACATAGTCTTGGCTTAAAGCAGAAGTGGCCGATGGTGGATTGTTACCACCCAAATTTCTGGTTGCTATAACTTCTTTCACCGGGATAGAGTTCACCTCACAGGTGGTGATGTATTTATTGCTATTTTAAGTGACCTGATAATTATTTTGCTGAGAATCTACTTTAGAGACTGAGTATGAAATCCTCTGGGTCAAGATGAACATCGTGGGGTGTAAGAACTTCTATGTTTGTGCCTTTTATAACCCGGATGAAGGAGACACCATAAGCTTAAAAAACTTTGAGAGATCACTCCAACAGATTGATGGCATGACCTATCACATATCTGGATAGCAGGGGACATGAACCCCCTGGATTTGACTGGAAGCACAATTGCATATTTCTGATGTGTCATTTCCCTGAGTGAACCCGAAAATTCACAGAATTCTTGATGTCCGTGGCTTAGTCCAACTTATAACCAATCCTACACGGGGTATAACTAACAACAACAGTCTTATTATCAAGACTCAAGTTGTCCAAGTTATTAGCGATTGTGATGCTGTGTTTGTTGAGGGTAATATCAAAGCAGCAATCAACAAACAAAAATGCAGGATGGTTCCCTTGTAGACATGTAGACTCTGTCGTGCATTCTACTGCCTGTGATCTGTCAAAGAATGATTACTTGTGGTCTAGTTTTTGAGAGGAATTGACTTCTGGTATCAAGTGATTTGTACCACGTACATGTACATGTAGGTTTATGAGCACAAGAAAATCCATGCAGTAGGGTCTTTGACCGTAACCCCTAACCATACGCCATCTATGTATGCCACCCATTTCAATTACAACTGCTGGTATCGCTAAGCTATTTTAGTAAAATCCAACTAGTGGTCTATTATCAATGCTGCATTCTGATTGGTTGAGCTGCTAGTAGGCTAAATGTTATAGCCCACTAGTAGCAAAAAGCGCTGGCTTTTTGGCGGCAAAAAAGGATTAAAGTCAAGCTTTAACTAGCTAAAATTCTTTCATTCTCAATATTTTTGACCAACTAGTTGGATTTTACTAAAACAATTATTCCTCTCGCCCTCATGGCCTCTGAGTTCAATAGCCCATTCGGCCTTCAGCCTCATGGGCTATTGACTCAGAGCCCATTCGGGCTCGAGGAATAATTATTAAATAGACAACTTAATGCCACACAAGGCCACTGGGCCTGATGGTCTTTCTCCCATAGTCCTCTGGGAGCTCCCTCCACATTAGTAATACATGTACTAGGTAATCCCCATCATCTCACCAAGTACCAGAGGACTGGAAAAAAGCCTTGGTAACACCCATCTTTAAGAAAGGTGATAGGGACAGTCTGGCAAACTACATCTACATTTCCCTGTATCTGCAGTAAATTGCTAGAGCACGTCATCAACAAGAGTATCATGTCACACCTAGAACATTACAATCTCCTCTATCATTTGCGGCATGGTTTTCACAGATTCAAGTCATGTGAATCACAGCTAATTGAGTTGGTAACTGATATTGTCGACAACTCACATGCTAAGCAGACTGATGTCGTCATATTGGACTTTTCTAAGACCCTTAATTAGGTTCCTCATAACAGACTTCTTTATAAATTGGAGAATTATGGTATTAGAAGTGACACTCTGAAGTGGACTAAAGCCTTCCTTGAAAATTGGCAAAAGTCTGTGGTGGTGGATGGTGAGAGGTCTGTCTTTCAAGCATACAATTAACAATCTTCCATGGAACATAAGGTCAAGGGTTCACCTGTTTGCTGACTATACCATTCTCTAATTGACTATCACAAGTGAAGATCACTGCAGACAGCTCCAGGATGACCTTGATGTGCTATAGAAATGGGAGGCAACTTGAAGGATGGAGTTTATCAACCCTTAGTGTGTGGTGTTGCGGATCTCGCAGTCTAAAACCCCAATCCAACATACTACCTGCATGGCACTGCACTAAGGGAGGTTGATCACAGTTGATCATGTGGAATACCTAGGTATATGGTTCTCAAATGATCCCAATTGGAATCAGCACATTGACGAGAGAACAGCCAAGGCAAACTGCATGCTTGGATTCCTTAAAAAAAATTTACAGGTAAATTGGTCAACTTTTAAAGCCAAAGCTTATGCAGGCCTAGTCCGCCCCTAAGTTGAGTACTGCTCAAGTGTTGTGACCCTTCCCAGGTGTTGAGAATAACAGTTCATATAAGACCAAAAGAATACAGTGCCATATGGCTTGATGGTGCCTACACTGATACAACAACACATCCAGCATCACCAACATGCTTGAAGACCTGGTTTGGCATACCCTAGAACAACATCATGGCCCTCTTTAAAATCAGCTGGGGGCTCCTCTCTGTTACATGTAACTCTCACTGGTTTCTGTGCCCTGTCATGCGCAGGACACGTTGCTCACACTCGGAAAGTTGCATTCCATTTCAAACCAGCCTGTCCTCTGAGTATCTATCGTTTTTCTCAAGAACGATAATACTATTCAGTGGAACGATACCCAGCTAGCAGAGGCTTTTCCCTTGTGTTTCTCAGCATTGTACTGCCATTCTCTTCGCGGTTTTGGCTGCTCGCGTTTTGTTTTGGTTGTTTCTGTGCCGAGGAAAAGACCTCTGCAGACAGCCGTTTGGGATTCCTGTTGAGCATGCGCATTAGATACCTCCAAGATCTAGGAGGTAATCACATGACTAAACCGGTTGTGGAACCGGTTTTATCGACTCGCGCATCTTTTTTGTACTAGTTTGCTGTGCAAAAGTGAGCCCGCTATGTCAACATGGCGAGTGCGAGTCTTTCCCGTGGGAAAATTGACTCATGAATACATGAGCAAACTCCGGCGGCAGCATCGTATTACCGACACATGACCCAGAAATTCCATGGTAACCGCATTTTCATCTTGCGCATGCTCAACAGGAATCCCAAACGGCTGTCTGCAGAGGTCTTTTCCTCGGCACAGAAACAACCAAAACAAAACGCAAGCAGCCAAAACCGCGAAGAGAATGGCAGTACAACGCTGAGAAGCACAAGGGAAAAGCCTCTGCTAGCAGGGTAGTGGAACGATTTGCCTGCTTCTCAATCTGTCTTTACCAAACTCCGCTCTTTAGATACTTCCAAAGCCCTTGTAAGCTGCCTAAAAAATCATCTACCTGTTTATTAGCCTATTAAGTTATTTTTTTTTCTTTTGCTCTTGTTTTGTTTTGCTGACCAATCAACCCAGCCAGTAATCCTCAAATGTGAGGACTAGGCTATATACAGTAAAAGTAAAATGTAAATTAATCATCACAAAGGGCGTGAGGCTGAATGAGAAACATGAGTTGGATTTGGTAGATAGTTGCAGTAACATCACTGATTGTTATGTCGAGTCACATTGAGGTTTCCAAACAACATAACTACATGTAGGGTCATCCCCAGTGTTATATTATTTGTTTTCTTTGTCCTATGGACTATCGTCAGGGTTAGGTTCATTGTTAATGATGTTTTGTTTTCTTTGTTTAAGTCAGCTGGGACCAGAGATCTTGTGAGCCCATAACTTTCACTGGGTACAATGAAAGGCTGATACATAGTGTTTATTTCCTCTGTAAAAAAAATTTTGGCAACCAATTCTCCTCATGCAAATGTAGGGAACTGCAACTCTACAGTGCTGTCAATAACAGACTTTGCATCAGTTTGCTAGACATCTGCTGTGAGCCTTAATGTATTCTTCAAATGCAATGAAATGTGTTAAAGTAGGGCAAGTTCTAACAGAAGTTGAAACATGTTAATTTAATTTTTGTCAATCCAATTTTTCTTTCAGTAATGGACTGCTTTGTGTGACAGATTTTGGAATCATGGTGAAGAGGAATAGCATGGCAACCTGCAGGGCAATGTAATACAATCAGAAAACAAGATCAGCAAGAAAAGGCAGCTCTGGGCACAAGGTAAAAAACTCTTCAATTGTTTTTTCTTTTAATAACAGTAATACAGTGTATTATTTTACCAGTATGTGTGACATATATTTAGTAATACAATCAGAAAACAAGATCAGCAAGAAAAAGCAGCCCTGGGCACAAGGTAAAAAACTCTTCAATTGTTTTTTCTTTTACAGTAATACAGTGTATTTACCAGTATGTGTGACAAATATTTAGTTGATTCAGGTGTCTCCAACTTAATTATAAGCCACTTTTAGTATTTTCTAACCTGTTTGGGTCGTGTCAATTCATTTATCAGATAATTCTTGGTTTTTTATATAATATTATTATATACACACAAATAATTTTTTTATGTAGATTGATTAACTGACTAGGCTAATTGATTGAATTGTTTTTTAACTGACAAACTGACACTTTGATTATTTACCTGTAACTGACTGGCTAACAGTTTAAATGGTTGACTGATGATCAAATTCCCCCCTCCCGGGACGGCAAAGGTGTCAATTAGTTAATAACTTATTAGCCATATACTGTTAGGAATTTTTGTTGGGTGTAACTTTTATTAGTTATTTGGAAATAGTTGATATACCATTAAATTTACTGTATAAGACTCCAAGTAAAAACATGTCTGTCTGTCTGTCTGTCGATGCCTGGAGTATGCCTGGGTGGTGAAGCTTACAGCTGTAGATTTGACTGATACAATGTACATACATGTAACTGAGATAAACAGTTTCCCCTTAAGCTAAAACTCTATTTCGGATTTTGATTCTTCGTTGAGAGAGTTTATAATGTCAGATGTGGCTGTCGTTTGTAAAAGTTGTTTTTCTTCAAAATCTTGGCTAGCCCAGCGTTCCACAAACTTAAATTTGCTATTAACCGTGCATGTCATTGGAGACTTCATAGCATACACCCTTCGATGACTTAAGAAATATCTAGGAGAACATGAAGCAAGATCGACATCTGCACGTCAAAAATTTGATAATTAAGGAACTGGAGATTGTTAAGGTTACAAGCAAAAAAACAGCTTTTTGTTCCACACAACTATGCAAATGACATTCTAGGAAATTTGAGTAGAGGTATATGCTTGGCGTGGTGTATGATGAGTCTCCCACCTGCGCGCTGGCCCCTTACATTTGAAAATGCTCCACTGCCTCTTAACTGGGTCCTAAGAATCATTTGTTTTCAAAAACTAAAAGAAAAAACGTAAAAAAGTCTGGAGATTCAGTCAAGAACTGCCGATTCTTTGTGGCAGGTCTCTGGTGTTATCTTCTTCATGAGTGCTCAGTGAATGCTTTTTTGGCATGCAATTTAATAGTCAAAGATTTCTTGTTGTAAAAATTGTACCTCGTAAAGTTTTGCTATCGAGAAGACCATGAAATAAATGGAGTTGTGTAAACCCGTCTAGTCAGACCATTTTGTTGTAAAGTTTAATTAAAGTTGAATAAGTATTTTTTCTCATTTAGATTCCCTGTTTCCTTCAGTTAAGTTACTGTTAGTACAACTCAAAATCTTAAACGTCGATAAAACGGCTTCCAAATGGCTCTAGAAGCGAAGAGACAGTAAATAACAAAACACAAACACAATGTAACTCACTTTTATTTCTATTTTTGTCCAAAATTGGAATTTAAGACGTAATTTGTTTATTTTCATACTTTCTCTGATAAATTCAAAGTCCAACGAACTCCCACAGAGTTTGGGCTGTCTGTGGTTTTTACAGTAAAATTGCCTGCAACTGCTGAAAGAGGGTGGTAAAGGGTATTTTCATGAACCTTGAATTGCTTGTTTTATTCCCTGTGAATTGTGAAATCACCTTTCTATTCCTCGTGAAATGTGATTTTGGTAATCACCTTGAGCCATGATTTTTGAAAATATTTATCTGTGAAACGAGAATTGGTGCCGTGAACTGTGATTTTCTTTCATGTTAGTGTTAATTTTTCGAGAGAAATTATAACTTCAACTGTTTGATTGAACCGTTGGTACACATTGTGCTACTGAAGTGTCATTCTCGACCAAGGGCCTTCGATACATGGCCCCGACAACCTTGGGAACGTGTCTTGACAGCCAACATGCCGGAAACAATATCGGAAGCAGGCGCTGATCCACACTGGTTTCCACCGTTTTACGAAATCGGTCAGATTTTTTATAGTAAATGTACTTTTAATAAAAAAAAAACTTTCCAACTTGAAATCTGGAAAATGGATTGGACAAAATTAATGCTTCATCTGAGTCTGAATGACTCAGAAACACAGGAAAGGGGACTTAAGGGAGCTAAAATCCAAAACATTTCCTGGGGGAGCATACCCCTGGACCCCCTAGAAGCTTCGGCGCTTGTTTAGGAAATCAGTCAGTATTTATCCTAGATCTGCTCCTGAGAAGGTTGCGAGATTCTTTTTCTTTTTCACAGCACCAAGAACAAGAAGCAGGAGAATGGTGAGGACATCGAACAAGGCAGTTCTTTGGCTGTAGTTCTTAACCAAAGTGAGAAAAACTGATCGTATAAAAACTTTTTTTCTCGTGAAACGTGAAATGCCGAATTTATTGTCCGTGAAATGTGAAATGGCCATTTTATTTTCCATGAAATGTGATCAATAGCCCCCACCCCCCCCCCCCCCCCATTTACCACCCTCCTGAAAAGAAGTTCACAGTTGCATCAATTTTACACATATTTTTCGTTCCTTTTCCATGAGACAGAGAAAACAAAAAAGTCACATGAGTCAGAAAATAGTGGACATATTTGTTTAATTATACGCAAAAGAATACCGGTAAAATGTATCACAAATGTCTAGTTACTCATTCTTTTTTGGATGCACAGTTTTTAAGTTCAGAAAGAGCCCTTCGTTGAAGATCTTTCCCTGGTGTTACTATTTTTTCGTTGATTCAACAGAATACCGATAAAATAAATAAGTCTTTTAGCTACACATTTCTTAAATGTGGCCCTTCATTTAAGATCTTTTACTGTAGTGTTTTCGTCGTTTTTGTTGTATTCTGCAGTTTGGTTATTTATGCTTTTTTTTCTTGCGCTTATATACAAACATCTTTCCTCCTGACTTGATAGTAACTGGCTCTAACACACGATGTACAACTTACGACTTATAATCAGCTTCTTGATCCGCAAGAGACCTTCCAACCGGTGATGTTTGTTCCGGGGTTTTGAATAGGTATGGAGACTTTTGTCGCCCCATGCAACGATACTGGAGCCAACTGTGTGAACAGTACGATGAGGAAAAACTGGGGCATATGATGTAGGTGTTGCATAGCTTTGCGGCAGCAAAAAGTCTGGGTGAACATTTCCTATTGGTGTTGATTTTGTTAAAAATGACGATTGTTCTGATGTGCCAGGCACATGCCGTCACGGTGAACCGCACATTGTGATGGACAGATAGCAGGTGACTGTGTTGAAAAATTAGCAGGTTAGCGCTCTTGACAACAGTGTTGTTGGCATGGCGAAATGCAGCTCACAGAGCAACTGCTTGGACATGAGCTTGGCATCGGCAGAGACATCTTACAACAAAAAACGGGCACGATGGTAGGCAATTGGAACTACAAACAGTTGGACACGATTCTTGTATTGATTGCTAATGTTTCATAGTAGAAACATGTTGAGGCACACAGCAGTATGCAGGACAAGACGATTGGCGTATTTCCTGGCAATGATGTGGACAGGTTGAGGGCAGAACAAATTTGAATTTGCAGTAAAATTTGGGACTCGTAGGAAGACAATAGGCCATTTACACGAGGAAAAATAAGACGTGTCTTACATAAGACTGGTCTTAAATATGACATGAACTTTCTGTATAAACGGTACATTTTCTGTTCTAAAATAAGACATGTCTTATTTTAGAACAGCCCTTAAAGGAGCTGTGTCACGAAATTCAGCCAAATTAGGAAATTATAAAATGCCTGTTAAATTAAGAGAAACATAAAAATAACCACTTAAAACTCTAACTTGGAAGGTTAAAATAACGTAACAGAAACAACAGATGTCATGGATGGGCAAAACTGAAGAAGATTGAAACGGATTGAAACTAGGGTTTTTAAAAACTGTTCAGCCTAACAGTTTTTCAAAGTTGATCCCTGCTTCTTGCAACTTCAAAAATAATTCTCAGGAGACAGATTTGTTTGTCTCAGATCTCTGATTTTGTCATTTACATGTAATTTCTTTGCTTACTTTAAGTTCCATAGCAATAATTGAGGGCGAGTAATAATTATTGGCAAAATTAAACAAAATGAACTGGACTGCCATGACACAGCCCCAGGGCCTTAACCCTTTAAGCCCCAGTATCCACATATAAATTCTCCATACTGATCTTCATACATTTCTTTAAAGAATCAGTTGAGAGAATTTAATAACAGATCAAAACATTTTCTCTTTGATGATCATTTTATTAACTCTCATAACCATTTCTCTTGGCAACATGGATATTGTTAGGAGAAAATCGATTTTGGTCACTATTGAGACTCAAAGGGTTAAACACCTGTTCTTAGCTAAGACGAGAAAAACTTCGTATAAATGGCCTTTGTGTCTTACATAAGACGTGAATGCATAGTATGCATGCGTTAATTTTTGGCGGGAAAACATGATGCCGTAACTATGAAACACACACCATGTTGGATTGCTATTGCTACGGGCAACATTCACATAAAAATGAGTCAAG
Organism: Porites divaricata; assembly: GCA_038088405.1. Classification (NCBI taxonomy): domain Eukaryota; kingdom Metazoa; phylum Cnidaria; class Anthozoa; order Scleractinia; family Poritidae; genus Porites; species Porites divaricata. The sequence goes on from JBBMOI010000004.1 coordinate 4,981,968, forward strand.
AACAGAAATGTAAGATGCGAACCATTTATACGAGCTGTTTTCGTATTAGATAAGACATGTTTGTATAAATGGTGCAGTTTGTGTCTTATTTTTCCTCGTATAAACGGCCCTAACATGACTGAGAAACTGGATTACATGTTGGTTGCATCAGGACAGCAGCTGGTGTTAGCAGTTGTGAAGAGCAGTGACCGGGACACAGATGATCACACGCAGTCTTGCAATAGCAAACAGATACAGAAAATGAAGAAACTTTACACAAGTGCATGGGGCATAATTCATGACAGCTTAAGTGGCATTCAGAAGGACATTGGCAGAGTTGTCACAGTAGGAAGACTTCAGCAATGATCAGGGCACCCTGTTTCACAACTGAAGCTACGATGACCTGGGCAACCAATTGCTTCATGGGACTCAGGAACTTTATAGCAGTGATCCGGGCAGGTTGCCCTGGGGGACTCCCATTTGAAAGGGGCAGGGATGCTCCTAGTCTCACTTAGGGGTGTAAATTTTGGATTTTGGTCTCACTCAGGGTGTTCTAGGCAAAACGTCATAAAATGTAGCCGTAAAGGTCTCTTTTAGGGTTGCACGTGAAGATATAATATATTTTGTCAGTTCGTTTTATTTACTCAATTCCTGTAATCAAAGTTTTTTATAACATCAAATCCCAAAGAGCATTGCAAGAAAATGGTCTCTTTTAGGGGTCAAAAAAAGGCAGGCCCATGCCCAGGTTGGTCTGCTTTTGAGGTTTAATTCAAAATTTCTGACAGGCATCGCCACTCCTTTCAATGGGAGTCACTTTTACATGAATATACACTGTTTGAAACTTTACGGAAGGAAATGAAGCTTGATACAGATGTCCTTGATGAAACATTCACTTCACAACTTGAATTGGTCTTTTGCCAAGCATACAGTCGCTTGCACGAATATGACCATGCTGTGTTTTGTTACAGCTAGCTGTATGTCTTTGTAAAATTATCGAGAAATCAGTCATGGGTTAATCTTTTGTTTTCTGTCTTGCGAGGCTTGATCCTCGACTTGATTCTCGATAGCTTATTCTCGATTCTTGATTCTCGATTCTCGCAGGAATTGAGTATTGCAAATTGCGTCGAGAATCAAGACTTGCAATGGACTGTCAACTTACTTTTGAATGGTACGGTAACTGTTTGAATGGTTAATTCACTGATGAAATAATGTTTGATTGATTAACTGAGTGGCTTGATCGATAACAGACAGGCTTACTGTTTGAATGGTTGATTGACTGACAGGCAAACTGTTAATTTATTAAGACTGGCTCACTTTTTTAATGGTTGATAGGTGGACTGATGGACTGACTGAGATTTGTTGATGTAATTGCAATTTTTTTTATTTTTCTACAAATTCTCACTATCATTTAAGCAACAGACAGTCAATATGTTAGCCATTATTATATTGCAGAATTTGTGATTGTATTACTCTTCAGTACACTTTGCTTTTGACTTAGCGTTTTATCTATCTTTAGAAGCATAATACAGGTAATACCACTGCATTATAGAATGTATTTGTACATGTAAATATTCATGTAAAAATCTCTTTCTTGCTTTATAGGAAGCAACTACCAGTGTGGTAGGCTGATGGAGGTGTGCATTAATGAGTGTGGAGTAGTGATGGACACTAGATGGGAACAAATCAACTGATTGGATGACATAACATACACCTAGTACAAAGCAAGTGGATAATGGAGTGGGAAGACTGGAGGACAAACAAGACAGCTGGCTGGGCAATGGACAGGGCAAACTAGAGCTGGCTGCTGGATGACATCACCTAGTACAAGAAGTGTCAATGGAGAGGATGGATTAGACGGCAAGTGATATGAGACATCATGTGTGCCTGGTTCAAGAGTTGGATTGTGGATTGTGGAGAGTCTTGCAACACCTGGTTTGTATTGTGTGATAATTGCATTGACTAGAAATCTTAATTAAATATTATCTTACAATAATTGTATCTTTATGAATAATAACAATTAAAAAAATAAACCTTTTCTCAGTCCTGATCACAAAATGATTTAAAAAATTTCTGGCCCTGCCCGGGAGGCCTGAATGTGGGGTACAGCTGGCCTGGGGTTTTCCTCCTAGGAGCTAGTGGATGTACGGGGAGGTTTTGTTCCACAACCCCCATTCACTCAAGATTTTCTTGAACAAAAGAACAGAACTTTAATATTATAGATCACAAAAAATGTACGTCAATCATTTAATTACACAATTATTGTATGACTGAAATAACTTCCATATAACATGTCTGTAGGTGTGGAATCCAAATTTTTTAGATTGAAAGCTTTTCAAATTTCCAAAATCTTTGTAATTATTGATATGATCTCTGGGGTCTATAAAAATTTTTCTGAGAAACAGTGGAAACTTAAGAAATTATATTTAAGCATTTTAAGGGGGGTTGCTAGAAAGTTAAGTCTAAGATGTCCAGAAATTTTGATTGGCTTCTATCAAGAAAAACATTATTTTGGGGAGTCTTCATTATTGTAGATTAGGTGAAATTTTTTAAAAATCTTTTATATTTATATGCATGTAGTGTGACGTTTTTCAGTCATATGATAAATTGGAAGTAATTCCTTGATTGTCAAAAAAATTTATCAATAATATACATAATTAGTCCAGTGTGTGCGTGCCACCATTGTACAAACAGAGGCCATTGGGAAATGACAATAATTTTATTTACCAGCATTTTTACATTTGGGACTGGTTTCATTGAATAAATCACTTATATACAAAGGATTGTAAAGTTTTGATCTTTGATGGGCAAGTCATTCCTAGCCACATGTTTGTACAACCACTTATCAACAAGGTTAAAAGCTTCCATCACAAGATTCCATTGAGCAGTGGTTTTGTTTAACATAACATCTTAGTAGTAGCTTATGACTGCAGCAATAGGAGTCAAACAATCTCATGAAGATTGGGAAAGGTTAGGGTCACATTTCAAGGACAGGTTTGTGTTTCATTATTTTGAACAGTAAATCAGTCTGACAATTAATGGGGGAGGACACTTGTGAGGTTGCTATGGTTACCTCCTTGTGCCTTCCTTGATAGCTAAACGTCCTTGCTATCAGTTTTCTAGGCACCATTTCTCATGCTCATCTATTAGTGATGAATTTGATAATCAACCACTGGGTTATACCAAATTAATCTTATGCTTATTTTCTGAATATCTTTCTTTCCCCTGGAGATTTTAGTAGGAGGGTGTGGGTCTGTAGGAGGATTTTACAGGGAAATTACACACTCATAGAATCATTTAGACTATTACATCCAGGAACCCAGTGCCATATTGTTCATTTGAAACACGAGTGGTCACATAAAGCTGCAACGTTATAATTCTTGCCTTTTCAAACTTTGCTGAATTAACGTTGTTTTATATTATGGCTAATGATAGACAAAAGTGTTATGTATTTCCTGAGCAACAGGAGAATAGAACACTAAAATAGAAAAGATTTCCTGGGAATTCTTCAAAAATTCAAGCTGCAACGAGAAAAGAATAAGTAGCCAGATATTAGCTGTGCATCAGAGAGAATTTACGTTCCCTTGTCTCTCCAAGCTCTTGTTCAAAGTATCAATGGTTATTTCCAAGAAAATAGAGTAAGATTTTGTGCTTTCTGGAACCAGGGTCAGGGATAGGATAATATATTACTGCATCATTTTACTCTTAAGGAAAGCATGTCAGGTCTTATTAATGAAGGTAGGGAAAATGACATATCAGTATTTTGGCCTGAAATAGAGTAAAGGTACCCAAGACACATGCTAGACAATAATAATGTTATCATTATTCTACAATAATTACCTTTCTTCAATACATTAAGGTTGCCACATTTGTCAGCACATCAATTAGGTTACCACATTTTTCCCATTTGGTTTGTAAGTTTTCTTTACTGATATGGGAATTTTAATTAGAGGGTTTAAACACTGAGTTTCCTCAAATGTCATTTTACTGGGTAACAAGTAAAGGCATTGCAGAATGTGAGCTGTTTTCTCAAGTTACATGTTTAGATTCCTTTGATGCTGAAAACTGGTAACCTGGTGTTTTTAACTGCTCATTGGAATCTTGTTTAACATCACTGGGAATGCTAGGTGGGATCAGATGTTTTCATCATTAATGATTAATAATTGATCAATAATTAATCAAAATTTTTGACAGCATGTTGAAATCCACACATTGCTACCAAAATTTCACTGATTTCGAGGACAGACATTTTCTGCCCTCCTGACAATTAAGAGCAACACTACTTTTTACTTATTCAAGTAATCTGGGAAAAAAATCAGCTTCAGATCCAGGTTTTTTTCACATTAAGGCAGCATAATGTTGGTAGCACTGTGTTGTTCCTGTTTTATAAGCAAGGTGAAGCAGTTAAAAACTGGAATGTCAAACTTTGATGAAATGATTGGTTCTTTTTGATGTTCTCTAGGGTAAAAATAATTTGCTTGGGCGGGAAACAAAGTAAATCCCAAATTTAGCACTTAAATGCAAAATATTTAGTTTTTGTCACAGTTCTTTTATTATCAGGATTCAGCCTGTTGGTACCCTGGGAGTAATTCAGGGAATCATATTTAACTTTGAAATTGTTTGCTTTCAAAACTTAGTTGTTACAGTTGGGTGGGGATGTGTTTGGTTATAATGCTTCCCTTGCTTATAATAATTATATTATTATCATTATTGTTATTATTATTATTATTATTATTATTATTATTATTATTACTTTTATCATTTAACATTAGACCATTGTCACAATTGCTTCATACAACTGCAAACTACCAGAGGATTCTTTAGTTATTCAAGGATCCTTTAGTTATTAAAACTTTGATTCGTTTAATTTCTTTGGGATCACTGAATTTAATTATGGAACCTAGGAGGGATTAATAGGAATTCTGGTAGTATTTTGTAGTCAAGTGAAGCCGTTGTAAACATTAATGGTCTATTGAAATCCTATATCATTTACACAGTACATAACCAACCCCATTAGCATCACAAGTAGGACTTTTAACCAGACATTAACTAGCATTGATTAACCCTCACAAGCATAAATCATTTATTGTTAAAGACTAAGTGATTCTGTATTGGCAGTAAAAAAGGGGTCAATTTATTATTGGACACATACACAGACAAAAAAGAGCTTTACGGTTTAAAGTTCGTTATCCCATACTACAAGGCATAAGTTCTTGCTGCATCTGCCTACTAAAAGTTGACCATCAAACAGAAACCAAACTGAAGCAATTTAACAAATCCATAAAGTACTGAAAAACTGTTTTTCATGCAAGGTTAACTTACAATAACACAAAGTACTGGGTGTCAACTAAGTGCCATTAATAAGGTTAGATTTTATCAAAGACGTAATATTTCTTTAATATTGTTTAAAAGGTCATCACTGGTGTGTTTTTCATCCTCAGCTGTCATCTCGTGCAAATCTAGAACACAAAGTAGCACCTAATTTCACAACTTACACAGTTGCAGCTTTGCAATGGTTTTACCATTGGAGAACACGAAGAACTTTTAGAATAGCTTTCAAACATCCTAGCAACATTATTCAAGACAGCATAATTAACACTGCAGGCTATTAGCGACCATCACATTCTCTTAATTATGTTCAGATAATTATTTTATAATATGCATGTCTATATTTCTTGGTGTTACATAAGTTCCTGCTTAAATATCATGTTGTTATTTAGTTGTTGCTGTTTTTTTTTTACTCTAGGTTTTTGCTTCTTAGCAGTAAAAAACTAGTAAAAAAATTAGGGTTATAAGAAATTTTTTTCGGATTTTTACTGCAACACCCAAGTAATATAGGGCTATTATGTTTCTAAAGTGCTAATGGGCTTGCATTTTTTACTTAAAATCTTAGCTTCCTATTTAATTTCAGATCTAAGGTGGCACACTCACAAGATTAGGAGCCCATCACTTGGGAAAGTTCATGTTTAATCCAGCCAACCTCGCTCCTGCTGGGCTGTGGAAGCTCTGCCTCTGAGAAGGTGTGAATTCTGATGTCCTCTGAGATATTCCAATGGAGAAATCCTGGGAAACTTTATCTGATCTTGTAATTCATGCAGGGGGAAGTTGGACACTTGGAAGATTTGGCCGTTTGTTCCCAAGTGGGGAGGACAGTGTGGAGGAAGGTGAGAGTTTGCTTATGTTCTTGGGGCTTCATTCATTTTGTCATAATACTACCCACACCTTTTCCCAAAAAAACAGTAAGGTGCTTGCGTGCAAAACAATATGTCTGGGAATGTTCCACTGCGGTATGATGAAAAACGGGGGTGCTAACATTGTGCTGACTAACGAAGTAGGCGAGTCGATGGAGGATTCGAGGACAGAGGACTGGACACTGAATCTCACTGGTGTGGCGTGGGTGGATTTTTACAAATGACATCAAATTGAGCTGATAGTCTTAAAAATCTCTCTAATGGGGGGCAACTGGTAATGGAGTTCTCTTCTAAACCTAAACATTTCACATCTACCTCAAGCTTGCTTAGGCCCAATAATAAATAACCGCTCAAACCATCGCAGAGGATATATGCAAATCAATTATTATCTTAATTATCATTTCATTCTCATATTTCCGGCTTGAATATCTAAAACTGAGCAGAACTAAGGTTTTATTACATCAGCATCTGTTGTTTTTTTTTTTGTCTGTTGTTTTTGTGTCAACTGAAAACAACAGTCAAACAAACGTGGCTGTTGATGTTAAAGACTAACTTCTCTTTGATATTATTTAAACCCTCGGAAAGCAAAATAACTAAACCATTTTAATTTAAGATTCAATTATTATCTTAATCATCATTTCATTCTCATATTTTCGGCTTGAATTATCTAAAACTGATCAGAACTAACTTAAAGGTTTTATTACATCAACATCTGTTGTTTTTTTGTCTGTTGTTTTTGTGTCAACTGGAAATAACAGTCAAAAAAACTTGGCTGTTGATGTTAAAGACTAACTACTCTTTGATATTACTTAAGCCTTCGGAAACGTAGATAACTAAACCGTATTAATTTAGGATCAAATTATTACGATTAAATTAACTTGATTAATCAGCCTGCTGTGGAAGTCTTCTCTATTTTCTTTTTTTGAAAGGGACATAGAGTAGATTTCCTTGGCTTGTGTGATAAATCAAGTTAATTTGACCTTCATGCTTTAGGTTCGGTTGTAGGCATAAATCTATAAACAACGTTTTATCATAAGCATAGATTTTATTATCTTCCTTAAATTTTCAGCTAATTTCATTCAGCAGTGACTTCAATTGATACATTAAAATCGGCCTTCCCATAAAGGACTGGAAGATGCTTCTTATTTTTTTTATTATTATTTAAATAACGCATTTGACTAGTTCCAGTCTTTTGTTGGAAACCTGATGTTAAGTATCCATTCCGGTCACGACAGCTAAAACATCTCTAGGGAAATTGGCTCAAATTACTATTCCGGCAAATTTTCATTATTATGTGGATACTCATCGCGGCCAGCTGCATAAATTAAGACTTAAATCAAATCCAAGTTTTTCCAGCTAACATTTAATTTTACTTTATAGGATAAAAAAATATATATTTCCGCTAATTTCCGTAATTTCCTTTTTCGTTTCGAAATGCGAAAATTTGTCCGTTATTTTCATTAGAAGTAAAAGGATCCAAAATTTAACTTAAATAAAATATTTACTTACAAAGTCGCTCTAGATCTAATCCCTTTGGCGAAATTTGAAGGCGAAATCTATTCGACACTGATTCTAAATAACGGCATCCTAATTCATAATAGGGCGGGCAAATTTAGATATTAAGAAACATTAAGACCAAAACTCAATTGCGGCACATCGGCATTTTAGGATAAATGATAATAAACGGCGTTAGAATAAAATCTTATGTGACCTAAACATTTATCACTAAACATTAAAATAGGGCGAGAGAAATCCAGCATTAGTTGCTTCGTAGAGGAGAGATTATTATTGACTTGTGCTCTTTGGTGAAGTTTGTGAAATGAAGGTCAGTCAGACCAGCGCGATTCTTTGTTCAATTCTCTGCCTTCGTTTCTGACGGAGACCCATTGAAAAGTGAGTTAACACTCTGTAGCACCCTCTTTTTTCTTGTCCGAGTCTCTGGATATTTTCACTATATATTGACTTTGTAGATACGCGTCTTGAACTAAAACAAATTATATTTTTCGCTGAGAATTATTTTTGGCCGGTGTGGTATTGTGACGCAAATGAATGAGACCCTGAGGGCATGAGGAGCAAACTCTCACTTCTCTCTACGCTGCCCACCCCACTTGGGAACAAACTGCTGAATTTTCTAAGTGTCCAACTGCCCCAGCTTGAATGAAGTGATCAGATAAAACAGACCAGGATTTTAAAGTTGGAATATTAAATGAGGACAGAAGAGTAACACCGACTCGGAGCAGAGTGGAAGCAGCCCGGCAGGGGCGAGGAAGGCTAGATTACTTTTTTTTAAATATCGTTTTTATTGTAAATAAATGGACAACAAAGACAAGCTTTATTTCTTCAATAAAGTATTGTTATCTTCAGTACCCGTCCTGTTTACTTTGTAATCCAGCTACTTGAGTGAACCAGACAAACATCCTAAAGGCCTCGAACACAATAAAACATTACGCGCAGTAAAGACTTGTTTACACCGGCGACATAAACACAAGCATAAATGCGGACCTAACAGCACAAGAATAAACACAAACACGGGAGAAAGTACGCACTTATTCTTTCTTTGTAAAGTAAACTTGTCGAACGCAAAAACTTCTAAGAATTTGTTTTTCCAGGCCTTATCTACTGTGATCAAGAGCCATTATGGCTGTGCTATTTTTTGGGTGTACATATAAGGCTATCAACTAGATGTAAGATTAAGTTCACTCTTAGCTTGGACTGTTTGCAAATTATTTTTCTCTAACATCACTTAGCCTTTCCCTCAAAATGTCACATGAATGTGCTCTAAAGTTAACTGATTTGTGGAAAACAAGTTTATTGTTTTATTTAAATTATAAATTCGAGTTAATAGGAGCTTCGCTTTTAGCCCTAGCTAAATCTATATATTAGGGTTGTTAGAGTCCACGCTTTCAATAGAAACGATGTTTCCTTCTCAGGGCCCATTTGTTCGAAGGCCGATTAGCGCTAACCTGAGGTTAAATTTTAATCGGGGTTTCTTTTCCTTTAATTCGAAAGCATCTTCTCGGATAATTTTCTCTGGTCTTTTAAGATCATCCAATCATCATATTGTAGATAAATAGAATTTAACTGAACATGCTTCTTAAGCTTTCAAATGTGAATTCACTGATTTCGCACTAATCCTGGGCTATCTTAACCCAGCTTTGAACAACTCGGCCCTGGAGTCCTCTGTTGCTCGATGGTAGAGTACTACTGCTCAGTACTAGTAACAAAAGATCATAGGTTCTACTCCCATAAGGATTTTTTCAAAACATTCTTAGATACATTTTACAATCTACAGATATTCTAAACATTCTTCGATTCCTTGTAACCTTTAATCAGTAAATGAAGTTCCTATTTTGAAGTTCAGTAAAAAGTGATCAGTATTTTGTAACAGTGTAATATAATCTGCAATGCAATGTTTCAATAAAAGTAAATTACTTTACTTCAATACGACTTTTTGTCAGCGATTATTTGTAGAATGAATTATTCATAAATCTTGACAGTGTATCAGATCTCTCAGTGGTCTACAAATGTTAAAGGCTTCTGTCCACACTAACTTATCACTGAAGAACGACGGGACATGGTGTATTTTTGCCTGCAGTGTTAACATTAAAGATCGACACTTTTGACTCTCATTTAGAGATACAAAATGGGATGGTTTACCCTCGGTGCCAGAGACTTTTCTAGCGCGTTTTCTGGTCTCTATCAAGTCTTTATAGTGACCCCCGTGGCTTCAGCCTACGGCCGAAGATGTGTCGGCCTTCGGCCAACACCGAAAATTCCCGCCGCACGCGAGAAAAACCTCCGGTATCCAGAGTAGGGATGGTTTGTCTACGGGTATTGATGTTCTAGCGCGCAAGGAAGTCACAGTGCAAAGGCGTAAGTTTGTAATGGCAAATTCAACGGACTTGGACTGTGAAAGCTTAAAATGTATCAATCAGGTCGATCTATCGGACTGCCATTTTGGGTAAAATAGGCTCGTTAATTTTATCATCTTGTTTAAAGGTTTGTCTCAATAGCTCAATCTTTATACGCTCTATTTGCGGTGTTATTGTGACGCCGGTTAAAGCCGATGAAGAAGGCTCGGATCCGAAATAGATTTTTTTTCCTTACCTTTTTTTTTAATCATAACCAATAGCGCCCACACACAAAAAACATATTTTGGATTTACAGAGCAAATTATCTCTACTACTCTGTTTTTTTAAATATCTGCAGGCAAATAAACTCCTGGAGTTCGAATTTTGTTTGGGGGGAGGGGTGGGCTACCTCTTAACGTAATTAGCATAAGGAATGCAAAAGGCAACGGCATTAACTAACCGGGAGGGGGGAGCGGCAAATAGTTCAAACAAGAAAGAATGGTGCGCCTAATCCTTTGTAAATTCCAAAAAGACTGTACAGTTTACATTCACAGCGTTGTTTCTCAGACAAGTGATACACACTGTTACAGGGAAGTAGGGCTTTTTTAATGATTGCAAACCAACGCTAATAAGCCCTGGGTTACACATCTTCGTAAGGGGTTTTAGAACGGCTTATAAACAAAGGCCCTGATATCCGAGCAGGATTATAACCGGATTCAAAATATAATTTGTATTTACTGATGTTTTATATTTCATAATAAATCAAATTCTCTTCAACACATTCGGAGGGGTTTATATCAGAGGAAGCCTTAAGATCGGTTTTATTTTCTGCTTGCAAGTAGATTGGCCTATGATTGGTGGGGGGCGGGGGAGCTCTTATAAGTGGGGGAGGGGGGCTTATAAGCGTTAGTTTGCGCTATTGCTGAATTGCCTTTCCCCACTCGGCTGTGTGGGCAAAATGTTGGGTTAAGGGAGGGGTGGGTGAGCAGTTTCCCCAGACTCTTACACTGACTCCACAGTTTAATTTATCTCATGCGCGTGAGCAGTCTAAACAGTATTCAAAGTAGCAAATACCTCGGAACGAATTGACATTTCCAAACCCACAGACGAACACCATCTGAGCACCAGGTTAGACAAATTTTACGCTTAAAATCCCTTTTCTAACACACTGCTCCCTATATCAACGCTGTCTTCGAGCGAACGCTTCATCGAAGACCGAAAATGTATTAAGCGCCACAGCGTTCATTCAAGTAGCCATGGTAATCATATGATACCACAGCGGCTTGGTTTAGACTGCTTTCATAATTTCCATAAAAGCATCAACGGACACGTGGAACGTGGGCGCTACCTCGAATCACGCGCATCGGCTATTATGCGGTATTGTTAAAAGGGGACTTTTGAAGGAAGTTTGGTATACAAAACTAATCCTACATTTGTTTTCCTTCGGTGCTGATTACACGAGCGGAGCTGGCTCGGTTTGGGATTACATGACCATCCAGCATTCCATCCAGTTAGCTCGGTTAGCTGGAAACCCTGTCAAGCTCAAGTTCGAGTTCAAGTTCATTTATTCAGACTTATTCAAATGCAATACAACAACTGTAAGAAAGAAAAAAAAAAGAAGAAGAAGTAAAAACAGAGATAACTATACATTGAATTAAACATAACAAAGGAAAAAAGTGTGTAGCAGCGAAAGGAGCCAAGCTTTCGAGTTGACTACTCCCACAGAACGGTTACAAGTGGGTGGAGGTTATACAGTACGTATAAAAAACTATTTAAATCAAATAATTAAATAAATAGAGTTAAAGAATAGATTAGAGTTGTTCAAGACGCCTTACTGTCAAGTAGAAAGAGTTAATATTCTTTTTTAAAACTGTTCAAGGGGAGACACTTAATTTTCATAGGTGTTGCTTCCCAGGTCTGTGATGCTACTACACTATACCTTGCTAGGCCATAATTTGTTCTGTTAAATGGTCTGCACAGGTTTTGATTAGAGGCAAAGATGGGCAATGCTGGAATCAAAGTCAGCTCGGCAAAGCGAGCCAACTCTGCTCATTTAATCACCACTGCGTTGGAGGTTATATACCCAGGCAAACAGTCAATACTGTACCAACATTAGCGACCGACACTCAGAAATATTTTCTACATAGAGCGATTTTCGTATGACCTTGAAAAATGGTTTCGATAAGTGTTCGTCATCTGTTTCATAAGCCAATGGATGAAAAGATCAAAACATGGACTCTTCGTTTTCCCGCCAAAGAAAACCCTAATATGGAGAAGGCATTGTTCGATTGGCCAATCTTGTTACAGTATGACGTCAAAGCGAAGGATCCATTGATTTCTAGAAAGTTCTCGGGCATGAAGTTTTTTTACGCGGGTGTTCGCTTAACCAACCAAAAGCCACGCACGTTTGTATCCGTTCGATAAACCAATCAAATCGCTCTATTTCCATTCTTTTGTTGTTTCTGTTTTGTTCGCGCGTTTTCATTTCAAGGTCAGACGAAAATCGCTCTAATCAACAGAAATTCATAGATTAAAATACACTCAAAAAGATCAGAATTTGGGCCTTAGTCGAATTAAAGACAAAAAATATCAAAGTTGGTTATGATAGATTATCAGTTGAAAAAACTACACCTAATTACCTTTATTTAATAAAACTTACCGTTTTCCTTGCGTCAGAGTGAGCTTTGTGGTGTAGCGCTGAGAAAGCAATTATTCAGATGGGCCGGGTTCGACTTCGGATCACTTCAGGTTATAATTTTTTGTTTTCTCTGTTTTCATTTTTTCTTGTGTGTTCTTTTTTTTTGCAACAACATCAACCGTTTAGAAAAGGGAAGGAAAAACTTAACAAGTTGTTGAAATTTTAAATTTTTCTTTCTGTTAGTAAATGTGGTTAGTCATTTGTAATTCTAGAAAGACTGTACAGTTTATATTCAGAGTGTTGTTACTCAGACAAGTGCTGTGCACTTTTACAAGGGTGGGGGGCGTTTTTAATGATTGCAAACCAACGCTAATAAGCCCTGGGTTACACATCTTCGTAAGGGGTTTTAGAAAGGCTTGTAAACAAAGGGGCTGATATCCGAGCAGGATTATAACCGGATTCAAAATATAATTTGTATTTACTGATGTTTTATATTTCATAATAAATCAAATTCTCTTCAACACATTCGGAGGGGTTTATATCAGAGGAAGCCTTAAGATCGGTTTTATTTTCTGCTTGCAAGTAGATTGGCCTATAATTGGTGGGGGGGGGGGGGGGTGCTCTTATAAGTGGGGGAGGGGGACTTATAAGCGTTAGTTTGCGCTATTGCTGAATTGCCTTTCCCCACTCGGCTGTGTGGGCAAAATGTTGGGTTAAGGGAGGGGTGGGTGAGCAGTTTCCCCAGACTCTTACACTGACTCCACAGTTTAATTTATCTCATGCGCGTGAGCAGTCTAAACAGTATTCAAAGTAGCAAATACCTCGGAACGAATTGACATTTCCAAACCCACAGACGAACACCATCTGAGCACCAGGTTAGACAAATTTTACGCTTAAAATCCCTTTTCTAACACACTGCTCCCTATATCAACGCTGTCTTCGAGCGAACGCTTCATCGAAGACCGAAAATGTATTAAGCGCCACAGCGTTCATTCAAGTAGCCATGGTAACCAGGTGATACAACAGAGGCTTGGTTTAGACTGCTTACAATTTCATAATTTTCTTTAAAGTATCAAGGGACGGGTGGAACTTGGGTGCTACCTCGAATCACGCGCATCGCCTATATATTATGCCGTATTGTATACAAAGCTAATCCTACATTTGATTTTCTTCGGTGCTAATTACACGAGCGGAGCTGGCCCGGTTTGGGATTACATGACCATCCCGCTAGCTCGGTTAGCTGGAAACCGGTCAAGATGAATAATGCTGGAATCGCATAGTCAATTCGGCAAAGCGAGCCAACTCGGCTCATTTAATCACCAATGCGTTGGAGTCTTATGGTTCTTGGTTGGAAGTTATATACACAGGCAAACAGTCAATACCAATATTAGCGACCGACACTTAAAAATATTTTCTACATAATGATGTGATCAACAGAAATTCATAGGTTAAAATACACTAAAAAAGATCAGGCTTCAGTTGTTCAAAAGCAAGAGAGAATGATAGCTCATTCTCTCTTGTCAAAAGGTGGACGCTATCCACCGGATAATTCACTATACGCTGGATAGGTTCCCCTAATATTGATCCGCTGGATAGTGATTCATCCGGTGGATAGCGCTATCCAACGTTTGAACAACCAGGACCAGAATTTGGGCCTTAGTCGAATTAAAGACAAAAAATATCAGAGTTGGTTATAATAGATTATCAGCTGGAAAAAAGACACCTATTATTTAATAAAACTTGCCATTGTTCTGGCGTCAGAGCTTTGTGGTGTAGCTGTGACTACAGGGAGATTAGTTATTGAAATTGCCGGGTTCGATTCCGGATCATTTCTTTATTTTTCCTTTCTTTGTTTTTATTTTTTCTTGTTTTTTTTTTTTTCACAACAACATCAACCGTTTAGAAAAGGGAAGGTCAAACCGCTTTACAAAGTATTTATATTTTTTTTCTACCGTTACTATATGATATACACCTTATTAAATGATATATACCTTATTTCTTTATTTGATTAAACTTGCCACTCTTTCGGTGCCAAAGCTTTGTGGTGTAGTGGTGAGAGAGGGAGAACAATGGTTGATAGAGCCGGGCTCGATTTCGGATCACTTTGTGTCATGTTTTTGGTTTTCATGATTTTATTTTGTTCTTTTTTACAACAACATCAGCCGTTTAGAAAAGGGAAAGCCAAACTTTACAACTATTTGTAATTTTGATTTTTTTTTTCTGTGAGTAAATGATATATATACCGGTATACCTTATTAAATGATGTCTACCTTATTATCTTTATTTAATAAAACTTGCCATTTTTCTAGCGTCAAAGCCTTGTGGTGTAGTGGTAAGAGAGTGAGATTATATGTTGAAAGCACCGGGTTCGATTTCTGTTCTTTTCGGGTTATGATTTTTTGTTTTCCTTGCTTTCATTTTTTTATTTTGTTCTTTTTTACAACAACATCAGCCGTTTAGAAAAGGGAAAGCCAAACTTTACAAGTATTTGTAATTTTATTTCGTCTGTGACTATATGACATATACCTTATTAAATGATACATTCTTTATTATCTTTATTTAATTAAACTTGCCACTTTTCTGGCGTCAAAGCTTTGTGGTGTAGTGGTAAGAGAGGGCCGGGTTCGATTTCGAATGACTTTGTGTCATGGTATTTTGTTTTCTTTGTCAGTTTTATTTTTTTCTTGGTTTTTTTCTACAATGACATCAATCGTTTAGAAAACGGAAACTCTTGGAAAGAGCTTACGAAGGAAAAAGCTGGAATTTGCAGGTAT
The DNA here is from genome assembly GCA_038088405.1 of Porites divaricata. Classification (NCBI taxonomy): domain Eukaryota; kingdom Metazoa; phylum Cnidaria; class Anthozoa; order Scleractinia; family Poritidae; genus Porites; species Porites divaricata. The sequence continues at coordinate 4,997,398 of JBBMOI010000004.1, forward strand.
CTTTAAGTCTAATGTTTTTTTGTGAATATAAATGACACATCATGGAGGATATAAGAAGGGAAGGAAGGAGGCGGCGGAATCTTTAACTGAAAAAAAAAAGGTATCAAGAATCGAAAAATAATATATTCTCTTTTTGCTTATCATTCCTTGTTTTTCTGTCCGTTTTGTTCGGTTGTTTTTGTTGTACAGAACGTTCTAAGTCTTTTTTTGGAAACAAATGTATAACGATTGTCGATTGGCTCGTATTCCTTATGCATATTAATGCAAAAAGACGCGTGTGAGGTCCTCGACAGTTAACTGCGGTGTGGCGTCTTCGACTGTTTGGAAGTTAAGAAATATCTAAGCGGTCTGAGCCCTCACTAAAAGACGCTAGGACAACACTTTAAACCGAAAAACCTGCGGTAAGTCCTGCTTTTGGGGATTTTTGTGAAAATTTTTTCAAAAGTTACCAACAGACTTTGGAACTCTTCTGAACTCCTCCGTTCTATTTCACTAGGACTCCATGACGAGAAGAAATGGAAAGGGAATGTACAAAGGACTGCATGACGAGAGGAAATGGAAAGAGAATTTTCAACTCACTCAGTACAAAGGTTAGCTCTCGTTTGAAATGTTATTTCACTTTGCTGTAGAACTTTGAAGAACATTTTGTTAGAAAGAAATGCGACGTCTTTAAAATTCCACTTTAAAATTTTGGTGTTTAACTTCATACCCACATTAAATATACGCTTAAGCTTACCAAGGGTTACTTTAAGATGCAAACTAGAACGAACATTAAAATAAACCATTCTGCGCTTTGAAAATCTCAAGCAAGAGAGTTTAAAAGAAAAGGTTAGCTTCTTGGAATTCGACGCTTTGAAAGTTTTAAGCTTACTTCGTGCAAGTGAATTTACGACACGTTTTGACTTATAAATAGTTTTTATTCAGACAAGACAAGAATACACCACTTGTTCTCTTATTCCTGGGTTATAAAAAAAAATACCTTGCTCCAATTCGAGAATAAACTCTGAGCGGTAAAACGCCACAACAGAAGTACAAATGTCTTGTACTGAATAATGACTCAGTTTGTAGTCTTGTATTCAACATTGTAGATGCACTTTCTTCACGTTCTCCTCAATGATAAAATTCCCTCTCTTGTAATCCAGAATACCCTTCACGAAGCTGTTTGGCCGGGAGACGAACATTGGACAAGGAGGACCCGCTGTCAGAAAGATGAACAACAAAGAAGATGAATCAATATCCCAGCAGAAAACGCTTCAAAGATAAGGAGTTTTGAAAGTATAATTTAAATTGTTGTAAATAAAATGGTGGCTGTCCAAATTCTTATTTCATACACAGACTTGAGCATTAGAATCACTACCAAATCGTCACTAGAAAAAAAACCAGAATTAGAAATATCCATTTGATTAGTCTTCGAGGACTTGCAGGGTTTTACTCACATACTTAAAAAGCAAGATCCGCTTTTCACAGGACGATTAACTTTGCTGCGTGTCACTATCATGAAAGTATTTGCCACTTATTACCAATAAAATTATTTGTCATCTCACACAAACGGGATTTCACGCACAGAAGAATTTACACTTCGTATTCCACAAAACGGTAATCAAAAGTACAGGGAAGTTTTAAAATGATAAATACTACCACAAAACGTCCTGGTCAAAAGCTTAAGTTTGAATGGTAGACGTGAGGTTAGTACAAATCATCGTACAAAAGATTTCAGTTGTAGCCACCATATTATCATGGTTTCCACAAGGGCGCTAGCGTTAGCATCAGATATTGAACGGAAAGGGTTGAGCGGCGATCTCAGTGGTTTAACTACGAAATTACTTTTTCGATTGCTACAATAATAACTTCGACTTTGTACTTTTCAGAGGGATGGTGGGGGTTAAAATGTTTTTAAAAAGCACTGATAAAAGGTGCATTTTCTAGTCGTTGATAAACTACACGCAAAACTGTTTAAAAGGGAATTTCAATTTGTCTATTTGTGGAAAAGATCGCGATCGCTCGAAGTCTCTGTCCATTAGCATTATAACGCTTGGCATCTTTGGTTACCTTCAGTAGTTACATATAATAAGTTGGCGATGCAAGGGGATCATTTTAAGGTGGACATGTCAAACTATAAAGCGTGTAAAATGCAAATGGTTATTTTTTTTCATTTCAGTATAATTTCGCTGCCAAAATCTGCCAAATTAAGAACTGCAACTGTTATTGTGCAGATGCACATAAAACTAAGCATTTCAATTTACTGCAGGGAATTTTTCATTGGTAATGCAAGATACAGTTTAAGTTTTGCGTACTACAAAAGCAACCTTAAAAAGATCTACTTCCTTGAAATTTCGCTGTTTAACTATTAGTTGTATGACAAGAGAATGCAGACTTATTAAATGCATAGATATTTTCAAGCGCTTATTTTTTCGTCAACTGTAATAGGACATTTGCAAGATGATATCATTTGACTACATCTACCAGAATCCTTTGTTGTTTTCATGTGTAAATTGGGGCTATTGTTTTCTAAACCTTAGAGGGAGGGAGAAATATTAGTGAGAAGGCAAAAACGAAATGAATTCTGGGATTTGTAGTTAAGCCTACGTCATCGTGAAATTGGCCTATTAAATCAGTTCAACAGCAAAAAGGAAAGGTTTTTCTTTTTCAAATTGGACTTGACATGCGCGGAAAAGCTGCTTAATTTCTGAGGGTTCTGTGTTCTCCTGTCATCTAAGTAGCTTAGTTTATAAAACTCAAGTCTGGTTTAAAAGTAGTGGGGCATTTTTGTCACGAATTTTTGGCTTTAGCTTTTGTTTTTTTTTGCTCAGTCATTTTTTAAAGAAGCGGTGTGCAATCAGCGCGTAATATTCCAACAGAGGTTTTGCAGACCACATAAACAGACAGAGAGAAATTTAGATTTTAGCATAAGCATGTTTGCTGAAAAAAATTGTCTGAAAATTTTACAAGGCCAATGAATCAATACGAGTATTTTGTTTTCCATGTATATTTTTACAAACAAAATAGTGTTGCAAAAAGAAATTCTGATTTTCCTTGGAAACATTCGATACGATATTGAATCGGTTTGTTTAACTTCCCATACTCGGGTATAAACAGAGAAATATTTTTCACTCATTACGCCCGTTTAAACAGAGGTACACATGCAATTAGTTTATTTTATAGGTGAAAATCAATAGTTACAGTTTCTTGGTAGTCAGCGGTGGAATTCTCCAATATTATTTTAGGCAGTCCTTCAAACAATACGATTCGATGTCATTTTTCCACTTTCATTTGAATTTACGTCAAACATAAAAATAAAAACACAAAGTAAAGAAAGAAATCCATTTTACGCGTTGGACAACAAAGCTCTAAGTTTCAGATTACGCACAAATCATCGAAGAATTAAGTGATACGACAGGAACATATTGGCTACAAAGTTCAGTACTCAATTATAAATTTACACAGACTGGAAGGCAGTGCTATTGCTCAATTGAGTGTTAACAAATTTATTAGGTATTCTTAGAGCAATATCCAACATTCTAATGGTAGTAACAGTTGTCCATGGCCAACAAAAGATTTCTTTTTACGCTGAAGTAATTGAATCAAAAATACCTTATGGTCGTAGTTTTTCAAAGTAAGATCGTTTAATAATTTCGTTTGTTTGACTTAGATAAAGTTTCTTAGCCTTCTCTGACGGCTCTTTGGCACAAGAACCAAACAAACAAACATTTTTAGCTTCAGAGTCGGACCTCAAAATTCTTGCGATCAATTAGGAGAGCAGATATTGCCTTGAATAGCAACAACAAAAAATGATTTGAATGGAGCTAAAACACGATGAAATATTGGTCACTTGCACTAAGAGGTCACGTGACCAATGCTTGCTTTAAGCAATGAGTTGGAATCGTGCTGTTGCCAAAAATTGACAGAGCAGACAAGAATTATCTTGCACTCGGAATTGGAGAGGAAACGCATTTACGGGAGATATTTTATGGCACTTTAATTTTTCAACAAAGTAACATGGCGCCAAAACTACTTTTTGCTTATATCTTGTTAAACGTTTGATAGTTACGCTCAGATGTGCTGTAAACGTTACCAGATTATCTTTTCAAAGTTTTCGATTGCTTGAAGTTTAAGTGCAAAATTTGTGTTCAGAAAGAGGTAATTCACAATTTTAAACATCACAATTTGGTCACGTGACCAGCTACAAACTTACTCATTTTAAGAAAATGGTGCGGGTTTGAAAAACTAAATCACTATTATTTCGTTTAAGATATGACCCACTAATCGTTTTTCCAAGGCAAAATCATACAACTTTCATTTTCATTACAATCATGTCAGATGATCTCTTAGTGCAAATGGCCTATTGTTCAAAATCATTATAACGGTTCAGAGGAAGCAAAAGAAAATTGTGCCGGTTCATCGTTTTGTGACGTATTTAAAATGTGAAGTTAACAGGTAAAAAGGGTTGTCTCTAGAAGCAAATGATTCTTGAGTAGTAGGTTGCTCATTTTTAACATCCGTTATTGCCTAAAGCTAAATTAAATAAAAATTACTTTACAATAGCTTAGCCCATGAAAGTAAGATCGTGTAATCATTTCTTTCGCTTGACTTTAATGGAAACTTCTTCGGTTCTCCAGTATAAGTATAGTCTCAGTATTTGAGAGCGGAGACTGCCTTAAAGAACGTCAACAACAATTGATAACAAACAATCAAAACTGTTCAAAATCGTCAAGGCTCACAAATTTTTAATTCTACAAAAGCGTTTTAAAAATGTAATCTGAACTGTAGCGGAATTCTCCTCAATGAGCTAATTCATAAATAATAATAAAGAGTTCTCTATAGCAGACAGTTCTTGACAAGTGGATATTTGCTTTTTTTTAATCTTTAAGTATTGAGCGAGGTTAGATTGAATCAAAATTTCTTTATGGTAGCAATTTTTGAAAGATTACTAGACTTCAACGAAGTACAGCCCACGTTTTTCGCTTTATTGACAGTGAAAATCCAACATGGCGGCTGTTCAGAAACACGAAACAATCATTTCAAGCTTCAAGTCAGAGTCTCAATAATCTTGCAAAGATAAAAGGAGAGCGGATTCTGCACTGAAGAACAAAAACAACAACAAAAAAATTTTTGAATAGGGCTAAAACTTTAGCAAAAACGGGCAAAATTGTTTGAAATCTGCAGGCCACTTGCAATAAGAGGTCACGTGACCTATGCTTCCTTTAAACAATGGGTTGGAATCTTGCTGATGCCAAAAAGTGACGGAGTCCATAAAAATTATCTCCCACCCGAAATTTGAGAGGAAACGCATTTAAGGGAGATATTTTATGGCACTTTAATCATTAAACGTTTGATGGTTACGCTCAGATGTGCTGAAGACGTTGGCACATCATCTTTTCAACAATTTCCTTGAAGTTTAAGAAAGAAGTAATTCACAGTTTTAAAGATCACATTTTGGTTTTGCTACCAGCTATGAACTGACTCATTTTAAGAAAAAGGTGCGGGTTTGAAAAACTAAATCACTATTACTAGATACGACCCACTTTCATGTTCATAAAAATGATGTCACATGACCTCTTAGTGCAAATGGCCTATTATAAAAAGAGTTGTGCCTGGTAGCAAACAGTTCTTGAGAAGAACGTTTGCGATATTTTTTTACTACCGTTATTGGCTGAGATTAAATGGAATCAAAATTACTTTAAGGTCGTATAGTTCTTGAAAGTAAGATAGTTTAATCATTTCTTTGGCTTGACTTTTATGAAGTTCAGCTACGTTTGACGCTTTATTGACACAGTGAAAATCCATAGCCTCGATATTCTTACAAAGATCAAAGGAGAGCAGATTTTGCCCAGAAGAACAAAAACAACAAAATTGTTCGAAATCTGCAAGTCTCACAGACTTTGAAACTACAAAAGCATTTTAAAAACTGAAAACAGAAGAATTATGTTTCAGATGAAGCTAAAAGTAACTGTAGCGGAATTCTACCTGGTGTGCTAGTTTTGTGACGAATTGTGAACAGAATTGTCCGATGGAAACAGTTCTTGACTTGTAGGTTTGGTCAATTTTTGTCCACATTAAAGCATTGACTGTTCTTACACTGAATCAAAATTACTTTATTGTCGTAGTTTTTTAAAGATTGCTTGACTCAATGAAGTACACCCCTCTTTTGGCGCTTTATTGACATGATGGCGGCTCTTTGGAAGACCAACCAAACAAAAACATTGAAATTGTTCGAAATTATTAAGGCCGACACACTTTTAATAAACGGCTATAACAAACGTCGTTAAACTAAAAACAGAAGTATTACGATTGAGATAAAGCAAAAAGCAATTGTTATAAGCTTGTTCATCGTTCTGTGACGCATTTTGAACATGAATTCGACAAATTACAGAGTTGTGCCAAGTAGCAAACAGTCTTGTCAAGAACGTTTGCTACTTTTTTTTTCACTGCCGTTATTGGCTGAGATTAAATGAAATCAAAATTACATTGAGGTTGTAGTTCTTGAAAGTAAGATCGCATAATAATGTCTTTGGCTTGACTTTTATGAGGTTCAGTCCATGTTTGGCGCTTTATCGGCTCAGTGAAAATCCAACAACCATTTCTAGCCTTAAAGTCGGAGCCTCGATATTCTAACGAAGATAAAAGGTGAGCAGATTCTGCCCTGAAGAAAGGAATCCACAGTTAGTCGTCAATTCCTTGATCAACATCACACAATATTACCATGTAATTGAATCTCGTGGTTGTGTCTTATAGGATCTTACGGGAGAGAAATATGATTTGTTCATGAATTTTTTCGCGTTTGTTATTTCATTTTGACAATTTAATTGAAACATTTTATCGCAAGTTTGTGAATGGTTTTTCTCACGCTCAAGGGCAATAAAAAAATCAATACAATAGATTTCTTTGCTCATATTTTACACCAAGCAGAAAAAAGTAGACATGAGACAAAATTAACGTTAGCAAACCAGTTTGAGGTCACGTCAAATGATAACAGTGATATCCTTTTTAATTCTTGAAAATAAGGCTTTACTGAATATCACGAAATGCTAGCTTGTTTGAGTTAGGATTTTTCAGGTAAAGCATATTAAAATAAAGTAGAACGTACTTTTAGACGAGATTGACAGGTTTGTAAATAGCTTTTCTTGCGCTGTGAGGAAAATCACAAAACTAACCACGCACAAAAATAAGTTAAATGTGAAACCCAAAAAAAAATGTTGGCAAAAAAGTTTAAGGTCAAGTGATAGACAGTGATTTCGTTTCACTTCAGTTCCTCGCAACAAAGCTTTATTGTAATCTGAAAAACACTATCACGGAAGACAATAAAACTGAAAGAAAACGAGAACACACTCTGGATTTTGTGAGTTAAGATTTTTCTACTGAAGCATAATGTAGAATGTACTTATCGACGAGGTTTACAAGTTTGTGAATGGCTTTTCGTCCGGTTTAAGACAATCACAAAATTAAGCTTGAGAACAGATTTTTATTTTTCTATTTTCTACACTAAGCAGAACAAAGACATGTGAAAGAAAATTAATTATGGAAAATAGTTTTGAGGTCAAGTCAAGTTACAGATGGTGATTACGTATAAATATTATTTCCTGGAAATAAAGCATTAATAAAATCTGAATAATGCTTTCGGAGCATATTTTAATAATCAGCGAGGTACTGACATATTTCAGCAACCAAAACTTTGAAGGTCGTAACATTTTTTATTCTATGTAAATTGACGAACAAGGTTTGCACGTGTAGAATTTCTGCAGTACAAAATTCTTCCGCCCTAATAATATGTTAATTGATGTTTTTCAATACTGACAAGGGAGAAGGCATTTTGTTTTTAATTTCGAGACCAACAAGTTGCTTTTTGTCGATTCGACTCGCATACGATAGGAAAATATTGAAGAAGGTGCAATTTCATTTAGTATTTGAGATCGAACACGCAACACTTGTAATTTGTTTGTGCCATTGTGGTCTGCTTAATCTGTTTCATGCCGCGAAAATATCACAAATTAGAAAAACGGGTATGATTTTCTCCAGACATTGAGGTTTTAATGCTATGCTACTATTATTAATTTAGTTGGCAATCAAGAGGCAGGCTATAGATGGTTTTAAAAGAAAAATCAGTTTTGAAGGGGAGGGAAATAAATACAAAAGGCGTTATACTTTCGCCCACTAAAAGTTTTTCTATTTTTTTTTTTTGTACAAAAATATTTCGTTTGGTTTAAAACATTTCAAGCAGTTTACATTTTCTTTCTTTCGAATGATTTATAGCTTGCCAAGTAATACGAGTAATATTTTCCTGCAGCTAGTCGCGTACAAAGTTTCGTTGCAAAGCGATATACAGTTTATTGCACGTGTTTTACTTCCTACTTGTTTAGTTAATTTTTGTGTTGCGAGAGGTAGAAGATACTTCTCCTGTTTGCAACATAAAATATTTGCTGAGCAAGTAGAAAGTAATGCGCGCAACAAATTGTATTTCACCTTGCAACGTAACCTTGTGCGCGACAAGTTGCAGGAACATATTACTTGGCCTTTCCAAAAATTTAATACTCCAACTCGTGCAAAAACTTTGCTAAAGAGACTTAAGAAAATGTTTTATGGCGGAAATTTTCTCAAGTTAAACTCTATCAATTTTTGTCACAAAAATGTTGTCAGGGGAAACGCTGTGCAAATCTGCTCAGATTTTCCCGCCAAAAGACTTAGTATATTTTTGAAAAATTTCTTAACTAATTAAAACATTACTCAACTAGTCAAAGTGTTGATTGAAATAATCACTACAAGAAAAACTTAGAGCAAACAAAGTATTTATGACTTTTATTAGTGAAAGAAATAAAAATATGAAAACAACTTGACAAAATATTGTTTATTTTTTTATTAATAGTAGTAGTAAATAAACTTTCATTTTTTATAAAAAAAAAATACGACGCATGCGCCGTGGGCGCGCCGTATTTTTCTAAGTCTTTTGGAGCCACATTCCAATCATATTTTCGTGAAGACAAGAAATTAAAATAAAAATTTGTCTCAGCAACTCTTTAAGAAAGAAATTTCGCAGAATAACTTACCAAGCACTCGTCTTTGAGCGCAACGAAACTATAGCTTGTTTCTGAATGGATATCTTAGTGGCTTCTTGAAAAAAATAAAGGTCTGAATGGAGAATTAAAATTTTTGTGCACTGTAAACATTTGACGCGCGAGTAACCAAAAGTAGACTTAAATTTCCGCAAAGGCAGAAAAACAATCGATGCTACAGAGAAGAACTGTTGTGAATATGAAGATATTACTTGTGCAGAAGCACTGCAGCAGAGACAAATAGCTTGGTTCATTGTGTTCAGATGGTTAGAGAAGTACGTTGCAAATTCGTCCCATCACCATACAAACACAATCAAATCAACCACGCTACATCTCCGCCCAAAAACCTACAAGTTTCTCGATTTTAGGCGCTCCTTTTCTGCAGCATTGAATGTTCGTCTGCCCCAACAGGAATTCAAATCCAGCAGTGAAAAGTAATACTGTATCGGCTGACTTCCAGAAAAATTGCTTACGATGTTTTCAATAATGTCGCGACCACTGCATAATTATCAGTTTAAACCGGTGTTTGTTTGTCAATCAAAACAAAGCTGTCTGCGATATGTTTTGGATCCGAATTGATTCTGAGCTAATATTGTAAATCTTTGTTCACACAAACGTTTCTTTAGGAGGTACAGTGTTTTAGAAGAGAGTTTAAAACTTATAATTAGAATTTGACCCCGTGTGTGGCGGCTTTTAATAAGATTTGCATACAGATCACCAAGGTCTTGAATTCTCATGTGAAGCAGGAATTGGAAATTAAATTGCTTTTACTTGCAAAAAATCCATTTTGTAGATCTAATTTGAACATCTTATGGAAATCATGAAGGGAAATCTATTTTTGATCATGTTTTAACAGGATTCTGCTTGTAAGTGAAATTACTGATTCTTTTATTAGCTCTGATCTTGTCTGTTTCTTCCTTCTGATGGGCATATGAACTTAAAAACAGAATTCTTTTGTTTAACTCTTATTTGGAAAAAAACATTTGTAATCATCTCCTTTTTGCGGCTCTGTTACCTTGAACCATCATATCAGAATTTGTAAAAAAAACTGTAACAGCTTTTCTTTGATTGATATCCATTGAATTTAGCTTCCTTCGCTCTAAAATGAAGTGCAGGTCGCACAAGATTGACGGCTAAGCTTTCACTAAGAGAATCAGTAACGCATCCATTCAGGCCTTCCTCAATATCTGCGCTATTTTTTCAAGAAAAAAGCCTAAATATCTGCTACCTTTACTCCAAAGAGGTTCTTCCATCAACTCTTCCTCTTGATTTGATCTGTATAGAAGCTCTTTGATCTTCCTGTGTGATCCTTACTCCTCGCTGCGAGTGGGCTCCTCTCATGATTCATTGTACAATCTATGCATCGAATCCACTCATCTTTCTGCAAGGAAATCAGAAAAAATTTTTGTTTAGACAGCTCTATTCATGTCATTTATTGAGATATTTTTCTTATTACAAATAAATTAATCAGTTAATTAATACCACAGAGTGAGAGAACCTGTATTTTCTACAATGTTTCTCTCCGATGTTACTGGCACACGTTTAAGAAGTAATCACTTGATTAAGGAAAGGCAATTAACTATTTGAACATGCAACAACAAGTACATAGTTTAAGAATAGCTATAAAAATAATCCCTTGCTAAACTGCATATGAAGAAATTAGAAATACAGAAGCCATAAAAATTTGACAGTGATGTTCGATCAAAGGTTTGAAAATCATATAATGTACAGTGTAGTTTGTCTATAATATGACAAAAAATGTTAAGCTGGTGTTGACGGTGTAGTCAATGAGTCAGTGAAGTAAAGTGTAGCCAGTGTAGTCGCTATAGTTGTGTGTTGTGTAGTCGATGTAGTCAATGAAATCGATGCAGTCAGTGTAATTGTGTAGTCGGTCAGTGTAGTTACTGGTGAGCATAGTCAGCAGATAGGCGGTGTAGTCATGTGGTCAGTAGCTGGGTGGGGTAGGTGGTGTAGACAGTGTCATTGTTGGAATAATCAGCGTAGTCGCTATTATGATTAGGGTAGAGCACAGTGTAGTCGGTGTTATTTGTGTAGTCAGTGTGGTTGAGTGTAGTCAATGTTATTGGTGTAGTCGTGTGGTCAGTGTAGTTGACTATTCAACGTAGTTGTGTAGTCAGCACAATCTTGTAACAGTGTAGTGGGTGTACTCATTTAGTTGCTGCAGTTAGTGTTGTTCGTGTCGTCGGTGTAGTCAGTGTAATCGTGTAGTCACTGTAGTCATGTAATCAGTGTATAAGAGTGTAGTCAGTAGCTAGGGGACAGTAGCTTTGCAATGGAGATGGGTTGGCGGCAGTGTAGACAGTGTGAGTGTTGTGAATATAGGGGGCGAAGTTGGTGCAGTCAGTGTTACAGCAAAGGAAGTACACTGTGTAGTCGGTGTAGTAAATGTAATCAGTGTAGTTGTACGGTCAGTGCAGTAAGTGTCATCAATGTCCTGTGTAGTCGCTCTAGTCAGTGTAGGCAATGAAATAGATGTATTCAGTGAAGTTGGTGTAGTAAATGTAGTCGGTGTAGTCGGTTTTTTCACTGTAGTTGAGTGTAGTCAGTAGCTGGTTGACGTAGGGGGTGCAGTCAGTGTAACCAGTGTAGTTGTGTGGTCAGTGTAGTTGGTGTAGTCCATGTAGTCAGTGTTGTTTGTGCTGTCGGTGCTGTCAGTGTAGTCAGTAGACAGGCGATGTAGGCGGTGTAATCGGTGTAGTCATTGAACTTCTTGGTCTGTTTAGAACCAAAAAAAACATAGTTCAAATTTCAATTTTTCCACTTCAGTAAACCATGGGTTAACCCCTTTGGAAATATCACTAATGTGGTGACTCTGTAAACTGGACATTTTCATAGTCCAGAAAGCCTATGTTTCCATCTAAAACATCAGCAAACACTATTTCTAGGTCTATTTATAACAAAAAAAACACAGTCAAATTTAAATTTTTAAACATAAACCATGGGTTAACCCCTTTGGAAAAATCACTATTAATGGCGACTCTGTAAATTGGACATTTTCATAGTCCAGAAAGCCTTTCTTTCCACCTAAAACATCAGCAAACACTATTTTTAGGTCTATTGATAACAAAAACAAACAAGGTTCAAATTTCAATTTTTCAACTTAAACCATGGGTTAACCCCTTAGCAAAAATCACAAATATGGTGACTCAGTAAGTTGGACATTTTCATAGTCCAGAAAACCGTTTTTTTTTCACCTAAAACATCAGCATGTTAAGGTACACTCTTAGGAGGGTACATTTGTAAGATAAGCAAAGGAACTGGACATTCATTGTCAACAAGGCCAGGAAAACAAGACAGTGTAAACATACCTTCTCAGAGCTGTAGTAATAACTGATAAGCATTAATTCAAAATGTTCTTCTTTGGGGCACTTTTTACTGGGGTCTGTGGGGATCTCGATTTGTTTCGACTGTGAACTGCTTTTGAAAATAAATTGAAAGAAAAAATTAATCAGGTTGATTAACCATCTCTGCTTAAACCAAAAACAGATAAATTTAAGTTATTTTTGTAACCTTAAACTTTGTTTAATGTGTAACTAACGCTTGCTGACGTATACAGCTATTTCGAGAAAGGTTGTTGGAAAAAGTGCACGCGACAGTCCCGAAAAGCATTGCGGGTGGTTTTGAGCTCCCTGTTTTTCAGAGAAGTTGAGAGAATTGGCACGAAAGGCCATGAAAATGTGTTTGCGAGCGCTAAAGGAAAGTGTATCGATCATGTCCCATATTACCTTTCGGGATTGTCGCGTGCACATTTTTTCCGACAACAGTTCTTCAAATAGCTGTATAAGATATATACCAAGCCTTTAATCATAAAAACCCTTCGCGTACAAACAAGTTTACAACAGAAACTAGGGCCTATCAATAAAAGTAGAACACGACTGCAGCCCTAGCAAACAACAATGCTTAAACGATTTTTTTTTCGGCTAAAATTACACATTTAGAGGAAAAGTAAAAAAAGTTGACTTTTTATGCAGATAAAGCAAGAAGAAGGTGGCAAAAACTTACCTGTTCATTCATGCTTAAGAGTACCACATCATAACAGGTAGATTTAACGTGCAGGGCAAGCACAAAATTCAAAATGGCAACACTTGTCCCTGTTAGAAAACAGGGACAGAAATAACTATCCTGGATACTTGAATAAACAAAGGAGAAAGAATTAAAATAAAATCAATCCTTTATGAGCGTACACATCTAAAAACCACTAAGCGAAAGGGGATTTTCCAATACGAAAATTTCTTTACAGATTCCTCACAAAGGGTTAATAATTTGTTAAGGGAAACGCCAAGACTACACTCTTTCTTTTTTACCAGAAAATAGTTTATAAAAATATTGACACTGAAACCTGCGAATTTTAAGAATATTAAAAGAATAAACCCAAGGCTAAGATTTTCAACATGATGTAATAATTTATTAATTTAGCGTGTAGAAAATCTATTAATAAAAATACAATAAATAATGTTTTAAACTTATCTAATATAATTAACCCTTTCTCTAAAAGAAAAAAACTAGCAAGCAAACTTAATGCACTACGTAAAGCCAAATGTTCAATGCTTATAACAGGTCGATAAACAGTATATTGATACCTAATAAATGCTAAAACGGAAATGACTAGACAAAAGCTTCAATTTAAGATCTTTTTAAATCTGAATCTCTTTGCAAATCTCCCACATGGGATATATGTCCACAAAGAATGGTCAACGGTCAGCGGTTATTTACCACTGATTAGATATTAAAAAGAAATTCATAACGTGATATACTCACGAGCCAAACTATAAGACTTGAAGATACAACAAGTAAACCAAAAGCAGCAGCGTGTGATCAGTCAGGATTCAGGATTCTAATCTTTACCCGGTAATTTTAAGCTGGAATTATACACATCTTTGCTTTGAAGCTGAAAGACTGAATAAAAGACAAAGCCTACAAAGTCCAGTGTTGTGGACGATCTAAAACAACAACACTAAAGATAAAAAATTGAAAAAGTTAGAAATCTAGGAATCGAAGCAAATGCGCTCAACCATAACCTGTAGAAATAAAAGGTTAGTAGATGGGTGAATTGAAAAAAAATCTGATCGGTAAAGACACTAAGGCAGAAAAGGGAAGAAATCCAGAAGGTGATTGCCCTTAACTATTACCTGTAGAGATAAGAAGAAACTTAAGTTTCTGCTTTAGTAAGCATCTTAATGAAAGTGGTATCTTATGGTTTCCCGAATTAGAGTGGTATCAGTACGTTTCACTGTCCCCTGATTTATTGTGTAATATCGGTTTGAGTGTCAGCGGTTTACGCAAAATACGTTTCAACGCCCATACACTCCGTCGAATTTCCACAAAAAAAATCAGTTCACAAAGAAACCAGGATTCCCACTGTCCACGTTGATAATTTTAGTTTGGCATCCCTACGTTTCTTTGTTCTCTGATTTATTGTGTAATATCAGTTCGAGTGTCAGCGGTTTACGCAAAATTCGTTTCAATGCCTATACACTGTCAAATTTCCACAAAAAAAAATCAGTTCCCAAACAAACCAGGATTCCCAATGTCCACGTTGATAATTTTAGTTTGGCATCCCTAATATCGGTTTGAGTGTCAGCGGTTTACGCAAAATACGTTTCAACGCCCATACACTCCGTCGAATTTCCACAAAAAAAATCAGTTCACAAAGAAACCAGGATTCCCACTGTCCACGTTGATAATTTTAGTTTGGCATCCCTACGTTTCTTTGTTCTCTGATTTATTGTGTAATATCAGTTCGAGTGTCAGCGGTTTACGCAAAATTCGTTTCAATGCCTATACACTGTCAAATTTCCACAAAAAAAAATCAGTTCCCAAACAAACCAGGATTCCCAATGTCCACGTTGATAATTTTAGTTTGGCATCCCTAATATCGGTTTGAGTGTCAGCGGTTTACGCAAAATACGTTTCAACGCCTATACACTGTCAAATTTCCACAAAAAATCAGTTCACAAAGAAACCAGGATTCCAGTTGTTCGCGTTGATAATTTTAGCTTGGGGTAACGTTGATGTGCTCTGTAACAGAACAGAAATGGGAAGACGCTCGGAAACAATAGTGAAAATGGCACAAATCTAAGAGGCTGAAGACTTGCAAACTCAAAGAACTCACTTGTTGATGCTGAGAGTGAAATCCCTGCTAAGAATACCCACGAACAGCAGCTTTTACATCAATTGCCGCAGTTAGGAAGCCACAGGACCCCCACTCTGAAAGGATAACAAAATGTTGAAATATAATTTTTAGTAGTGTTTTTTATTAAGGTTGGGTACATACATAAGGTAGCGATAACGCTGATTGGGGTTTAGAGGATTTTTCTTGGTTCTTGATTAATTTTTACTCCAGAGATAATTGTATGTTTCTTCATTTGCAAAGTGCAAACAATGTACGTGGCATAGATAAGTAATATAAGGATATGAACGTTTACACATTCTACCTTCTACGCGATCTGCCACACAAATTACCCATGACTTGCTCCATGCAGGGCTTACAGCATAATCAGTAGAGCAACAGCAAATCTAACTTGGAGGATGTGGGTGCAAATATACTGAGGTCAAAACATTTTCTCCTTACCTCGTGTGGTCCCCAAATTTCTTACTCATGGGCTAATGTTCACTGGGGTTTATGGGTTGAACCTACCAGAAGTTGGAAAGTTATTAGTTCCTTCTATTCCGTCAAGCTTTCTCATATGGACATGTTGAAATCTGGTACAACTCTCAACTGGACTAGCCTGAATTTCATCCGATTACTTCGAGTCGTTATTACTCCCTCAGTAACGTCTGAATCGACCGGCCGTTAATGCCGTCCAGTGACGTCACTTCTCCTTGACCTTTACTTTAATTCATGCAAAAAGTAAAACACGGTTTTCAAGTGGCAAACCGAGAAATATCATTTGGAAATGTCAGCATGATACAGAATTGCTTTATTTTTTTCGATCGTAATTCATGTTTGACATTCAAACTATCAACTGCATGCAGTTGACAACTCTGAACCGGTTGTACTGAATTCTTTAATCAAACTCGGTCGCAATCACGTAATGAAATAAACACACACACGGAACACTTATTTTAAAAACACAATGATTTGCTTTAATTAAAAAGAAGCTATTTCGTCCTTAACGAAGAAAAAAACAAGGAAACAAGAAAGAAAAGCTAACAGAATCATTACACTTGACGGTAAAAATAGCAATAGGTCGAATTATAATATTGAGAAAACTTCGCGTAAACAAAATCACCGGCCGCCGAAACCACAAAGCGGCTCCAACTGTCATTGAACGAAAGACCTACCGACTCTCCGCAATGATTCTTCATTCGCAGTTCAATTTAGCATTTCAGTTTCGAAGGCAAGGGCAATTTTGTTGTTTAAGATAAAGATTAAGCTAATCGAAATGTTTGAACTACACGAAAGAATGCCAGGGATGCGATCCGCTGAATATCAAGCGACAATCCCGCTAAAAATTTTCATAATTATACATAGTTATGCGAATGTTTAGACAATCAACCAATCAAAATCACTACCCAGTTTTCGGGTAGTGAGTGACGTCACTGGACGGCATTAACGGCCGGTCGATTCAGACGTTGTTGAGAGGAGAAAACGACTCGAAGCAATCGGATGAATTTCAGGCTACAACTGGACATGTATCATTTCCCTTTACCAGCATTTTATTCCTAAAAAAAGACAAAGGTATATAACATGAACGTTATTCTGAAGAAACAATGTTTACAAAAAATGAATGTACTTTAATGTGCAATAACTGAATCAGTAACCAATGAGCACTATGAAGGGAGATATTTCTAGTTTGTTTAATTTCAGTTATTTCTGTCCTGTAAGAAGGTTTCTTTGCCTGCAGAATTTTAAAACTCCCTTTTCCCTCTATGGCCTCCCTTTGGTAAGTGTATTATTAGATGTGTTCAGTATTTTACTGAGTGCTTCAGTGTGGTACCTTTGGTGATGAATATCTCCTCCTTGTACTTTTACATATAGAAGATATTACATGGCTGCGCAGAGATACGAAATTTTCTCTTCGAGTGTTGAAAAATATTTCATAAGTGAGTAATGTGCAGTTGTGTAGTAAGTGTAGTCGGTGTTGTAATCAGTGCAGTAAGCGTCATTAATGTACTGTGTAGTGGCTCTAGTCAGTGTTGTCGGTGTAGTCATGTAGTTATGTACAGTTAGGAGGGGGGCGTAAGGGTTTGCGGTATTGCGGTATTGGGTTATTTTTGGTGCGGTGTTGCGGTAATTTTTATTTCAAAGTACGGTATTGCGGTTTTCAGAGTCCAAGCGGTGTGCGGTGAGTTTAAATTTTGTCACGGTAGTCGGTGAAAAAAACGTTGTGTCGCGGTGATCTGCCTCTTTTTCATGACAAGAGGATACAAATCCTAAAAGGTCTCCCTAGCTAGCCTGCGTGACCCGCGTGTCTTCCTATAGTTGCCCAGTCGGAGATTGTGTATTGCGGAAACAGTCCAGGCAAATCGTATGGCTTATAATTTCAGTTAAAACTTGATATGATTAACGACATTAACTTTCTTATCCAATGATACGTAAACATGTCGCATTATTTATGACCTCATGGACCTTGTGGGAATACTCAGCTTGGTTAACTTCCTTACCAATCTTACCGCCACTTTCGTGCCAGTAGTTATAAATTGCGTAGTGTCGAAAGATAACCTATGAAGATGGTGTGGTCTAAAAATTATTACTTGTCCTTCTCGTTGTGCATGCAGGAATATAGAATGTACAAGTAACTATTCGTGTGTGCTTAGCCTACGTAGCATGGCAGCCGGGGGGGGGGGTTACTTCCTTATAAGAGGCTAATGGGGATGTGCCGCTGGATGGGGTCGCATTTTCACGAGTGGATTGACTATTTCAAGAGAGTTACTAGAATGGGGTTGCGCATTTTCTGATTTTTGGGGTTAAGACAGACTCGTTTTTCATATTTACGGTTAGCAAACGTACCAGAATGTTTGTACTGTAGATGAAAAGTAATTAAAAGCGTTCTTCATTCAATCTAAAACGACTAAACGACTAAAATGACTAAGCTGGGATCGCGAAAATTAAATATTTGTCCAAAAGTGACTAAGATGGGGTCTAGAATTGGCCACGGAATAGACTATAATGGATTAGGGGCTCTGAGAGGCCAGCGGCACATACTCCTGAGCAAAAATTAACCCAAGTACTCCCGTTGTATCATTTACGTAAACGTATACATGTATTAAACGAGTGCGATGATCTTATTTTTATCGCACTCTTGACTTCGACGCACCGTGACTTGGAAACACTGACGTAAAAGTATTATTTCTATTTGAAAGGAGGATTTGTAGTATTGACAACGTCAACTTTTTCCCATTTTTAACTGCGGTTTCGGTATTTGGCTAAATTTTGATGCGGTATTGCGGGATTCTCGCGCTACCATGTGCGGTATTGCGGTATTCGTACCCCCCTTACGCCCCCCTCAGTTAGGGTAGTAGTAAGTGTAGTCAATGAAATGGATGTATTCAGTGAAGTTGAACTAGTAGATTTAATCAGTAGGTCACTGTAGTTGACTGTAGTCAATAGTAAGGTAATTCTGGCAGTGTAGTCAGTGTAATCGGCGTAGACAGCATAGTCACGTAGTCAGTGCAGTCAGTGCAGTCGTGTTGTCGGTTTTGTCTGTGTCATCCATGTAGTCAGTGCAGTCAATAAAATAGATGTAGTTGGTGTACTGTAGTCATGTAGTCAGTGTAGTGGCTGGGTAAGCATAGTCAGCATCTAGGCCAGTAGTCAGTGTATTTGAGGGTAGTAAGTAACTAGGACACAGTTGCTACACAAAGCAGGTGGTGTGGTAACATTAGTCTTCGTTGTTGCATGCAGTCAGTGGCTGGGTGGGGTAAGCAGTGTAGACAGCGTCAGTGTAATCAATATAGTGGGTGAAGTTGGTGCCGTCAGCGTAGTCATTGTTACGGTTAGGGTAATACATAGTGTAGTCACTGTTGTTCATATAGTCAGTGTCATCAGTGTACTGTGTGGTAGCTCTAGTCTGTGTAGCCAATGTAGTTGTGTATGATTAAGGTAGTAGTCAGTGTAGTCAATGAAATAGATGTATCCAGTGAAGTTAGTGTAATAAATGTCGTCAGTGTTGTCACTGTAGTTGAGTGTAGTCAGTAGCTAGGTGATGTAGGGGCTGTAGTCATTGTAACCAGTGTAGTCATGTGGTCAGTGTAGTTGAGTACTCAATGAAGTCAGTGTAGTCAGTAGAGTCTATGTAGTCATGCAGTTAGTGCAGTCAGTGTATTCATTGTAGTTTTGTAGTTGTGTAGTGAATGTAGTCGGTGTTGTTCATGTCATCGGTGTGGTCACTGTAGTCAACGAAATAGATGTAGTTATTGAAGCTGGTGAAGTAAAAGTAGTCACCATAGTCAGGTTAGTCTTTGTAGTTGAGTGTAGTGGCCAAGTGGGGTAGGCAGTGTACACAGTGTCAATGTAGTCCCTGTTACCAGCCAGTGTAGTTGGTGTGGTTGGCGAGGTAGGTGTGATCAGTGTACTCATGTAGTCTATGTGGTCAGTGCAGTTGGTGTAGTTAAGTGTACTTGTATTTGAAGATTGTATTAATTGGTGAGCCAAAGTTTCTGATGATTTTTCCATTGCACTGTGGACTGTGTCAGTGTAGTCAATATAGTGGGTGAAGTTGGTGCAGTCAGTGTAGTCACTGTTACCATTGTGTAAAGCACAGTGTGGTCATTGCAGTCAATGAAATAAAAGTACTCAGTGCAGTTGTACAGTTTTATAGTTATGCAGTTGTGTAGTGTAGTCAGTGTAGTTTTGTTGTGGGTGTAGTCAGTGTTGCTTATGTCATCGGTGCTGTCCGTGTAGTCAATGAAATAAATGTATTGAGTTACTTTAGTGTAATGAATGTAGACACTAGTCGGGTTAGTCTTTATAGTTGAGTGTAGTCAGTGGCCCAGTAGGGTAGGGGGTGTAGACCATGTCAGTGTAGTCAATGTAGTGGGTGGAGTTGTTGCAGGAGGTGTTGTCACTGTAGCCAGTCAGTGTAGTTGGTGGTTGGTTGGTGAAGTTGATGTCAGTGTAGTCAGTGTAAGCCAGTGTTGTCAATGTAGTCAGTGTAGTCAATGCAGTCAGTGCAGTTGGTATAGTTTAGTGTACTTGGTGTATTTGGTGTTATTTAAACCAAATTAATAAAAATAACATAATCAATCTCATTGTATTCAGACTGTATTGGTAAGCCAAAGTAGTCGATGATTAATTTTCCATTGCATAACAACTCTACATTAGAGCTTTATAAAAAAGAAGTGCCAGACGACCTAGAGCCTTCAATAATGACCCAATCAAAGCTGTTGCATATTATAAATGGCTGTCACACTATCAATATAGCAAACTTATATCATCTTCAGTCCTGATTACATTTGTTAATGCTGTTGCTCAAAAATAGTTCAGAGTGCAAAAGAGAAGCATAAATACCCATTGATCAAAATCAACAGATAAGAATCTAAGTCTGCAAATCAAATTAAACACAGTCATTCTTATGCAAAACGTTTTAGCCTGGCTTCCAGATATCCCACACATTTAAAGAACATGAGCTGTTAGTTACTTCGGACTACAGTTCTCCTTGCCTAGTCCCTATATGGCGTCTTTCCAGGCCGTGTCGGTCAATGCAATTCGGTGACGTATCCGAGACGAGCGGCCGGGAGATGCCTAGACAATCTCGGAGTGTGCATGCGTGAGCATTTTTGAAAAGTTCTCACAGTCAACTGAAATAATCTATAAATAACTGCGCATAAATATCCTTCCCTTATAAAAGATTGGCACTATTGACACTATTACAAAAATAACTAGCCTAGTTCGTGTTATAAAAGAACAAATCAGAAAGAATACTACTGTATAACGTGCCAAAGTAATTTCTCTTTTAGTTCATTTTCAAATGTACCATTAAAATGATATTTCTTCATTGATAAAAAGATTTCAAACAGTAGTTTGTTGACATTCTACCAAATTTAGAAACCAAATTCAACAGCCTGTCTGATTAGTTTGATAAGCTTCCAAATCCAAAAATTAAATTACATAAAATATTTCGAAGTGAAATGATAATGAGAAATTTATAGGAGCAAGCGAAAATAGAGAAACGAAAGATAGCTTTTCATATCCAAGAATAAATATAAACTTATTTCTTTAGCTCACCTTCCGATTCTTGATCAAATAATTTTTTTGCGACGCTGTTTTGCCCAGCCTACAAATAGTTTTTGAGACAAAATAAAGTTCAAATTAGTTTAATAAGATAAATGAAAAAGAAAGGCCAAAGGACTTTCAACAATGAAAACGTGCATGGAATAATAATGCTCGGTTTAGCTCTTTATCCTCTGTACTCTCCATGGCTGCTGGACATCTTTCATCAGTGCGGAAAAGTTATTGACAGCTCGCCCACTTCCCATAAAAGCTCTGCCCCAAGTGAGACAAAATGTCTCACTTCTCCGAGTTTGTCTAGGCCTCAAAACCTTTCTTGGACCACGTGACCCGAAACGCATCGGCCACGCATAATAATGAGGCCTAGGGACTAGGCAACAGTTCTCCCACTTTAAGGTCTGTCGCACTCCTTTTCAAATTTTAGAGTTTTGCCAAAAAATGTTCCAGTTGATTGCACTTTTTAGGTTTACTCTTCAACTTGGATGGATTAGAGAGAAACAACAAAATGATAATGCCATAAAACCAATAATAATTATTCATCACAAAAATAACAAATAATAATAATAATGATACTGATAACATAATGATAATGATGATGATGAAGATGATGACGACGATAGTGATGATGTGATGATGATGATAAGCATTCTTTAATGGCAAAATGTAAATATAGTGGCATATAAAATGTTAGTGGACAAACAGTGCCCAGTCGTTTGAAGGCCAATTAGCACTAACCACGGGTTATAACCTCTATTGGTCTTCAAACAATTGGGCCCTGTTTTTCCACTCAGGCTTTATGTGGCTCAACATTTTAGACTTTCCCATTAAGATTGTTTTAAACTTCAACCCCAGATGTTGCCCTTACTAAAGGAATAAGAAATATTTCAGTAAACTACTGGTTATATCAGTGGGGTTGTGGTTGACAACCAATAGCTATGTGTAAATTTCAATTTCCACATTTTAAATCGTATGTGCCTACAAAACCCAAGTACTCATGCTATTTAATTACTGTAGTTTGCAAACAAGTTAAGCAAAACGTGCACGCTATGGGAGATTGATAAAAGGAGTTGGTGTCAGTGTGGTCAATATTAAGGGGGTGAAGTTGGTGTAGTCAGTGTTACACTTAGCTTGGGAAGTACACAGTTTAGTCATTGTAGTCAATGAAATTGTTGTAGTATTTGAAGTCAGTGTAGTCACTGACTACAGTCTCATTCCTAAATGCGATCTACATAATTTCAGTAAGAAAAAATATTTTTAATTAACTAACTTACTTTCTTGGGGGTGTTTGCTATCCTCCAATTATTCCATTCCATTTGTTACATTTGCCTAAATGGAGACAATCAACCAGATCAATTAACTCTCTCCAAGAAGGACACCAGTGGGACCAGTCAGCACTGAGAGGTGTCTGGCTTATAATTATAACTGATTAACTCTCTCCAAGACCCCAGGTGTAAGATTGGCAAAAACGTAAACAGATTTCTTATTGTATACAATTTGTGACATTTAAGGTGAGTGAAGCTCAGTGGAACTAGATGAAAGTAAATGAAGGCCAGTGAACACTAGTGGAGGTAGAAAAAGGTAAATGAAGGTGGATGAAGGTAAATGAAGGCTAATGAAGGTAGACGGAGGTAGGGAAAGTTAAATGAAGGCTAGTGAATCGAGATGGAGGTGAATGAAGGTATATGAAGGCAAGTGAAGGTAGATGAAGGTGGGTGAAGGTAAATGAAGGTTAGTGAAGGTAGATGGAGGTGAATGAAAGTAGATGAAGGCAATTGAAGGTAGATGAAGGTGGATGAAGGTAAATGAAGGCTAGTGGAGGTAGATGAAGGTGAATGAAGGTGAATCAGTGATGATCAAGAAAAGAATAAGTGTCTTCCTTCTTCCCATGTTTCTGCTTGTGCTTTTGTTGTTGACGATCTCACTGAACTCAGTTGTAGTGGTTTTGCTTGCGTTTACGTTGCTAGTATAAACTAATCTTTAACTTACACCGTTTTCCAGCCAAACGATTGTTGCAGATTTATTGCATTAAACAAATTGCTTTTGTTTACACATCACAAGCAAAAATCTCAGTGCTAAAAGACGACGTAAATTTACTGCGCGGAATGTTTCTGTGTCCGAGCCTTTACGTTTGAGAAAACCATAAGTACTTCAACAACAAAGTACAAGTGTCGATGAGAACTTGGAAAAACAAAACACTATCACTTTCATAAGCAACACTTTAGGGTGTTTCGACTGAGTTTCTTGGAGACCATACCAATATTTTTCATTCATATTAAAAAGTGATTTTATCCTTGTGTGATCGCTGTGAAGTTTTCACCACTGAATGGTTTTGGATTGAATAGCCGTAATAAAAAAGTTCTAAATGACTCAAATTAATCCTATGCTGCTTAATATCATATTTCGCTGTTGGAAATTTTGGTGAATTTTCTTTCATCGATCCTGAAAACTAAGCTGTTATCTCACCACCTGTCTAAGTGCAACTTTATTCTTAATTTTGGTTATTAGCGCTTCTCTGTATATCTCTAGAACCGCTTGACAGAAGTTTTGTTAAACCTCATCAAATAATCTTAATGCAGTGCTTACTAACGTCTGAAACTTTCATTAAGAGACTGTAACACCTTCAAATTTCAAGGCAAAAGTAGCCTTCAAACCAGCCAAAAATCTACTTTAGTTTGACGTTATGCTAATTTTTCCAGATTAATGCGGATCATGCATACCTCCAAGACTAGTACATTGTAGTTTGAATTTTGTTGCAACTTTTGAATGTAAAGCATTGACAATATTCGCACTAAGGTATGGTCTCCGAAAAACTATATTGAAACACCTCAAGGTCTTTCTCAAACTCGCACCAACACTCGTATTTTAAGATTAAAGCACTAGCTGGTTTAAATCAAGAGAGAGAGAGAGAGAGCTAAGTTCTGCTTTCGATAAACCCTTAGTAAATCTTTGTTGTAAAAATCAGACATATCTTTGTCAAGCAGTTTGCATTTCGACGCAACGTAAGCCACAAACAAGTGTTTTTCAGAAGCGAAATTGACAAAAAATAATTATCTCGACTGTTTTATTGTTATGAAATAAAATGGTGCAATCTTCCTTGAAGTGGCTCTTGGAGTCGTCACGCAAAGACATACGCCTTGCGTGACTATCTCAAGGACAACTGCAAACAAGACTACGATTCTGAAGCAAACTGGAAATAAAAAGGACTCATAACGCACTCCTTTTGTGGTGCATTTTGTGATATAAACAAATCAATGACAAAGTTAGTCTCAAATTACACATTACTAGCGTTATCCAAGACCTTTTTTCTTGATACTGTGAACTTCTTGATGAAAATGCCAATTCTCCTTGCTAATTCTCACAGTTAATTTATAATAAGTATAGTAAAGTGATTTCTCGTGTGCCAAACCAATACAGTAAAGTTGTCGTATTCTTCTAGCTGCCCTTGCAGCTTCAAAACGTATTGGTTGTGACTAAACAACGATTCCAGGTGCCAAAAGCTAGTACCCACTCCCCTTGCAATTTAGGCAATTTAAGGTAGATTTGAGATTTTTCAAAAAGTTCACAGTAAATAAACCAAATGAACAAGCACAGACATGTGATCCACCAAGACTATACAGTCAAGACAAGTCATTCATTCAGTTAGTAAATAAAGTCAAAGTCAATAGAGCACTAAGTTGTTCAGTCAATATCTCGATATACCAGTTAAGCAGTAAATAAGAAGATATATCAGTATGTCATGCAGTCAGCAGGTAACGAGGTAAATTGTTCAACTAGTTAGGAAAACAAGCCTTCCTAGACTATAAAAAAGGATTTCACATAGTCACCATTTCGGATTTTTTTAAGGGGATAACCCATGATTTTGGTCAAAAATGGCAAACTTCCTCTTCGTTCGTTTTAGGAAAAAAATGGGCTTTGAAGTAGTGTTTGACGATTATCTAGTTAAAAAACAAGCCGTCCTAGACTATAAAAATATTGATTTTAAACAATGGCCATATTGAGATTTTTTCCAAGGAGTTAACCCATGATTTTGGTCCAAAATTGAAACTTTCATCTTAAGGTACGGAAAAACAGACAACAAGAAACGTGCAACTCGTTTTTCAACATTGCTAAATAACGAGTTGAATAGCCATGTTACGCATTTTACCACCCACATAAAACCTGTCTACCGCACCATCGCTATTCAACTCATTTTGAGGCAAGTAAGAAAACAAGTTTTCTTAGACTATAAAATATTGGTTTACAAAGTTACCACACTGGATTTTCTCAAAGGGGTCAACCCATAATTTTGGTCAAAAAATGAAAATTCTATCTTCGTATGTTCTTGGAAAAATGGGCCTTGAAATTTTGTTTCATAATCATTGAGGTAGAAAACAAGCCCTCCTAGACTATAAAAATTTAGATATTACAAAGTTGCCATACTGAGATTTTTACATTGGGGTTAACCCAAGATTCTGGTCAAAAATTGCAAATTTCCTCTTTGTTTGTTTGTTTTTTTTTTGGCAAAATAAGTCTAGAAATAATGTCGGATGATCATCTAGGTAAAAATCAAGCCCTCAGCTAATCAAATATGCTAGCAATTTAACGATTAATAAGTCGTTTTTTCTTGCAACAAATCATTCAGCCTGTATAAAGTTTTGTTCACAGTCAGTCAGCCAGTCTGCTATGCATCAGTGAGTCAGTCTGCAAGTCAGTAAGTCAGTCAGTCAGCCAGTTAGTCAGTCAATCAGTCACCAAGTCAATCAGTCAACAAGCCAGCCAGTCAGTCAGTCAGTCAGTAAGTCAGTCAGTCAGTACGTTAATCAGTCAGTCAATAAGCCAGCCAGTCAGTCATTCAGCCAGTCAGTCAGTAAGTCAATGATTTTGGTCAAAAATTGCAAATTTCCTTTTCATTTGTTTTAGGAAAAAATAGGCCTTGAAGTAGTGTTTGACAATTATCTAGTTAGAAAACAAGTCGTCCTAGACTATAAAATATTGATTTTAAACAGTGGCCATATTGGATTTTCTCAAAGGGATCAACCTATGATTTTGGTAAAAAATGGAAATTTTATCTTTGTATGTTTTTGGACCAATGGACCTTGAAAATATTGTTTGATGATCATTGAGGTAGAAAACTCGCCCTCCTAGGCTATAAAAATTTGGATATTACAAAGTTGCCATACTGAGATTTTTACATAGGGGTTAACCCAAGATTTTGGTCTAAAATTGCAAATTTCCTCTTTCTTTTTTTTTGGAAAAATAAGTCTAGAAATAATGTCTAAAGACCATCTAGTTAAAAATCAAGCCCTCAGCCAATCAAAGGTGCTAGCAATTTAACGATTAATAAGTCATTTTTTCTTGCAACAAATCATTCAGCCTGTATAAATTTTTGTCCAAAGTCAGTCAGCGAGTCAGCTATGCAGTCAGTCAGTCAGCCAGTTAGTCAACCAGTCAGTCAGTTAGTCAGTCACTTAGTTAGGCAGTCAGTCAACCAGTGGGTCAGTCAGCCAGTCAGTCAGCCAGTCAGTCAGCTAGTCAGTCAGCCAGTCGATCAGTCAGCCAGCCAGTCGGTCAGTCAGTCAGTCAGCAAGTCAGTAAGCCAGTCAGGCAGTATGTTAGTCCGTCAGGCAGCTAACAAGTCAATCAGTTAGTGATGCTTGTTGTATAAGCCACAATGTAGATTGCATGTCTGATCTAACAAACAGTCAGTTTAACATCTCTTTATCTTCCATGTGAAAATCTTGAGAACTTTGAACAAAGTTCTGACCATAGTGCCAACAAAATTTAAAATTTGTTATGGTTTTCAAATTTTAAATTTTACAAAATATTATAAATGAGACTTTAGTGATCAGCCCATTTAAAAATTTTTACATAATTGTTGTTTCATAAAGTGCTAAGTTCATCCATTCTTTTTGCTAGCTTTTTTTGAGTTGTTGAGTTGAGGTTGCCACTTCAAGTTGCATATTTTCTTTTCATCAACACTCTAAACTTAATTCATTGCTTTCTGTTGTAAACCTTTTCCTTAAACCTTCTCCACGTAGGTGCAATTGTAGTATACATAAGGTTCTTTGAACCATAAATTGACTTGGATAAATGGTAATATGAAACTTCAAAACGTATTAATGTAAGCTTCCAGTACAATGCCTGAATTACTTATCTCCACATTGGAAAAAAATTAATGCAAGGTTTTTTCTCCTTTTTAAGCCAAATTTTCCTCATGTTAGTAAATTTTCCACATGTTTATTGACACAGTGATTGTGATCTTTAACCAATGTTTTCAATATCATTGGTTCACTGACAATATGGCAGAAAAAATTGGCACATGAAAATGGTGTAAAACTGCTTTTTACCTATAGCAGAACTTAGCTAATATCTATAACATAGCTGTGGCAAAACAGCTGATCAAAAGCAAACTAATACTTATCCAGGAGTAAAATCAAAAATCTATTAGGCAAGATTAATTATCAAGCCAAACATTTTAAACTGAGTGGTTCTTTGCACAATAGGAATTTTTATATACATTTTCATAAAATATGACGAAGGCTGTGATAATTTCAAAAGCCAGTCAAAAAATCAATGTGAAACTGCTACATGTAACCTGCTCCAGTGGTTCATTGAAGCTCTCAAATTTAGTTTCAAGTGGTATGAACACATAAAAGTGTTTTGGACAGTAAATGTTTTCCTTCATTTTGTGTAGACAGTGACTTGGATTGCCTTTTGAGCTTCAAATACAGACTGCTTTTCCTGAAAAAGTTAGGGTCAACTGAAGATTTCCAACTACACTAAGCCAGATGCTCTGAAAATAGACATTGATTCAACTCACTTTTTGAAGTTTAATTCTTTGAGGTGTTCCCGATTCTGTTCAAAATCAAAACCAACGTTTCTGCACAACAGCAACTAAAGTTATTTTGCCCTCAACTACATAAGAGGAATCAGCTGTTGATAATTTTGCATTGTATGTTTTACTTACTTTTTTTTGCAGTTGAAAGATTGTATTAAGAAACCTCATACAGCACAAAAAACCCTGCACAAGAATCTCCCCATGCCTTGTATCATGTGAATGTTGTAGCGAACTACTGGGTGTGTGCAAAACAACCAACCCCTTAATATAAAGATGCACTTTATTGTTAACTCCTTTAAAGTGCATTTAAATGCATTTTTAATTTTGTGACCTGGATAAGATTAATAATTGTCTTTTGAACAAGCAAGCCACATTTTGTTTATCTGGTTCACTCAAGAGCTGGATTACAAAGCAATCTATACAGCACTTACAGTACTTAAGATAACCTCTAAAGCTTAAAATAAATGTTGAAGACTTGATCCAGTCTGTTTGTGGCATAGTGCATCTGATCTGGACAAGAAAAATATGAGCCTACATAAGTAACAGGTTAAACCAACTAAGTAAAGTTACAATCATTAAGATTACAATAATAAATTATTCTGTTTTTTCAGTTCATTTATTTTCTAAGACCATTAAAGTTAAGTGGATCGAGTAATATAGAGAAAATTTAAGGGCCTTCTTTCTCCAGGGACAAAACAAAGGTGCTGTCCAACAGAGCGTTTTCAAATGACGTCACGGTGGCCATATTGGTGTCCCAAAACAATAAAACGGTGGCCATGTTGGCGTCCCAAACCAATCCTGTGGGAGTTGAACTCTTTTCTTATGCAAATGCTTTCTTTTGTCCAATACATTTGCATAGATGCCAGCCACATGAGTGAAAACACTCTATAGTTTGGCTAAGTAGTCTGAGCAACACATCGGGCTAGCATGTTTGCAACACTGCAAGACTACTTCAGGCTAGTAAACTTAAACAACATCTTGACTAAAGGGTAAGCAATTTTTAAAATTTCCATCTCACCCTGCCCAATCAAAGTCGTTATTTCAACGGTTGAATAAAATCTCAGAATCTAATGGGCAAGAGCAGCTTGAATTACACAACGTCTTATAAATATTTTTCGCCAAATAAATAAGTTGTTGCCTCAAGCCTTTTTGTAACAGATTGTAGCTATAGTAATAAAAATTAATAATTTATAATAATAATAATAATAACTTTACTCATCATATCACATTCAGAGACTGGTAAATTTGAGGAAGTAGAGTAATGTATGGTACATGTAAAACTGTCCAATTTACGTGTAACTAAGAGTCATACCTAATCAAAATGACAACCAATTTCTTACATGATTAAGTTACATTCTACTTGGCCTTGCTAGTAGTAGTAGAAATGAAGGTCATAAACCAACCTATGAACTTATGATCTCTATCCTGTGGCAATAATGTCCTTTAGTTTGCACAGCTGCCTCCATCATTGAAGCCACTCATGAACATGCATCTGAAGATCTGTTCCACCCTGTTCAAAACAAATTGCCACATTAATTTTAATGTCAAAAGATTTCGCCTGAATAACGGTTGTGGAACAACAGTGGGGTGAAATACCTTCCTGTAGAACAACTTGCTTTTAGGGGGAAAACCCCAGCTGTTCCCCAGATCAAGGCTGTCAATAAGGGCAGGAGGCCCGGGGTTTTCCCCAGCTTCTAAAGGCATGACTAAGGGTTTTCAATAAGAGCCGGCAGCCAGCGAAATTTGCTGGTTCTTTCTTGTGAACTTGCCACCTACTTTTCATTGGAAACTACTAGTTTTTTTTTTACAAATAACATGATTTAAAACAGCTCCTAAAACAACCAGTGGTTCATACTGTAGCTATTGGTAAGATGAAATAAATAAACACAGGTAAATTGGAAATTATTCATTTGCTGTCACTGAATAAAAAAGCCAAAATTTAATGATGTCTGTGTTCCATCTAAAAACTCTAATTTTTGCCCCATTTTGGCTAAGTAGAGCAACACATCGGGCTAGCATATTTTCCTGCATATTTTCCTCCAATGGGCAAGCAACATTTTGCTGAGATAAAGTCAAATTTACAATGTATGTTAGCTGAAAAGAAGGGGGGAGGGGGTGTTGGTGGGCCTGCAAGACTACTTCAGGCTAAGTAAAGTTAAACAACATCTTGACTAAAGGTAAGCAATTTTGAAAATTTTCACCTCAACCTGCCCAATCAAAGTTGTTATTTCAAGGGTTGAATAAAATTTCGGAATCTAATGGGCAAGAGCAGCTTGAATTACACAATGTCTTATAAACATTTTTTGCATGTGGCTAAAATGTGAAAAACATGTTAAAACAGGTTAAACATGAGACAATGCTGGCCAGCGGTCTCCACCATGAATCGTATGTGGGGCAGTCATGGGGTTTAGCAGGGCCTTAGTGATTTACAGTGCGTTCATAGGAGTCAATCATTTTGCTCACGTTGCCTTCGCGTGCAGTAGTTGTAGTTGTTTTTGCCCCCAACCCTCCCTCCGCTTTGGTTCCTGTTGTGGTAAGTATCTGCACCTCTTCCACTGAGGTTCTCAGTGTGACGGTGTCTGGTGGGTGCCGCTCTCAGGGTTGTCATGGTTACCTTCTAAGATTGCTTGCAGCCCCCTTCTGCATCATCAGGCACCTTCCCCACGCCCACCTATTGTTGACGGGTTTAACAAATAAATAAGTTGGTGCCTCAAGCCTTTTTGTAACAGATTGTAGCTATGGTAATAAAAATTAATAATTTATAATGATAATAATAACTTTACTCATTGAGGTTAAACACATTGCATTCAGAGACTGGTAAATTTGAGAAAGTAGAGTAATGTATGGTACATGTAACACTGTCCAATTTAAGTACGAGTCATCCCTAATCAAAATGACAACCAATTCACTACATTGTTAAGTTTAAACTCGTCGCCACTTGATGAGCTTGGGAACCAGTGCCTAAAAGGTTAGCGGGGAGGCCAGCTGTGAAAAAATACGGCAAAGGAGGTAACCAGGCAACCCTGGAAGCGGGAACCCGCCTGCCAGCAGCTGCTAACTGGCACCGTCACACTGAGAGAATGTTCAGTGGAAAATACTTACCCATGTGGAATACTTACCTGCACACCCCCACATGACAGCAGGGAGGGAGGAGAGGGAGCAAGAATCCGCAAAGATTCACCAGCACAAACCAAAAAGGTGATCCGCAACGATCAGCTATAATAGCTTGCAAAATAACGCAAAAGGATAGCAGCCCTGAAAACCCCAAATGGGCCACCCCGCATGTCACGCATGCTAATACGGGGACACCGCTGGCTGCATTGGCTCGAGGTTAACTTAGCCTAAATAAAATTTAGCCCCATTACATTCTACTTGGCCATGCTAGTAGTAGTAGAAATGAAGGTCATAAACCAACCTATGAACTTATGATCTCTATCCTGTGGCAATAATGTCCTTTAGTTTGCACAGCTGCCTCCATCACTGAAGCCACTCATGAACATGCATCTGAAGATCTGTTCCAAACTGTTCAAAACAAATTGCCACATTAATTTTAATATCAAAAGATTCGCCTGAATAAGGGTTGTGAAAAAACAGTGGGGTGAAATACCTCCCTGTAGAACAACTTGCTTTTAGGAGGAAATCCCAGCTGTTCCTCAGATCAGGGCTGTCAATAAGGGTAGGAGGCACAGGATTTTAATTACTCCAGTTGTTTTTACAAATAACATGATTTAAAACAGTTTCTAAAACAACAAGTGGTTCATGCTGTAGCTATTGGAAAGAGGAAATAAATAATTACCGGTATTTAATAAGAAATCACTCATTTGCTGTCACTGAATAAAAAAGCCAAAACTTAATGATGTCTGTGTTTTATTCAAAAACTCTACGTTTTGCTCCAGAATGCTGGAAATGTATTCTAAGAGGCAAAGACTTTGAAAATTATCTGGGGGACATGCCCCTGAAGTGCCCTAGAAACAGGTGCGAGTTTTTTCCGTCTCTTCCTAATCCAAAGCTTAAAACCTTATTGAATACCCTGATAAGAAACCCTGATAGCAATCACCCAACCTGCAAAAACAGACCTTTCTCCTCGCTCATTGCCGCTGGTGGACGTTTCATCAGGAGGAACGTCTGCCACTCAGCAACAGAAATTCCATACACCCTTGATGACATAACATCTGTCCAGAATTTAGTCATAAGCGCTGATTGGATGACGGAGTAGTCACATTCTTTTAGTAAAGACTTACAGTGGAACAATAGATTGCAGTTAAAGGAGTGAGGTGCCACAGCTCCAGGGAATTGTTATTGTTATGAGCAGAGCAACTCATGCCATACAACGAGCCATGAATTACAATGGTACAGACAGGTACCAAGGTCAAAATGTTGTAACACTGTCTAGTACAGGGTTTATTCTAGAAATTCTGTAATTTTAGGGGGGCCTTTTTTTCAAGAAAGGGTGTCCAATAAAGGGGGTCCCCTGAAAGATATTCTACATAGGTCAGACTCGCTGGACACTTTGCCATTTTGGAACATCTGGGCAACTGAAAAAGCCTGGGGGTTGAATTACTGCAGAATCCCGGATGTTTGACTATAGAAGTTCAAAGTAAGTTTTTGAGTGGCCATCAAATCAGTGTTGTTGTCAGTGATGTTTTCAAATACTTTTATTTCAAAAAATAGTACTATAATCCTTGGGTCTATTTTGTTTTGTGCCCCATATGACGCAGCAACATACATTTTATAAGCAATTTTACTGTCACACCAGTAACATGTAGTTAATGGAACATGACGCCAGTTATCAGTAACCCATTCATGGCAGTTCTTTTTCAACAAAGCAATTGTGTAGTCAGGTTGTCAAGATCAGCGAGCTCTAAGATGCATTGTCCTCTAGCTCAGAACTTTAAGGCCTTGTTGTCTTTAGCAGGCTAGTACGAGCCACAGCATTGGCCAATATTTTCAAAGCACTATTCATGGCTAAGTGTTTGCGCGTGCAACGCTGAGCTGCTTCATAGTACAGCCTTTTCTACTGGCCACGCCAGCAGACGTTTGTCTAGCTATAAAAGCCTAGAACAAGTGTTCAGAGTTCACTTGTGTTCTGTTATCCAGCAAGGTTAGCACTCTGTATATTATTCTTGTAAATTTTTCCCCTCCCTCCCTCCCTTTGGAGACGAGGTTTGGGCTTGGTTTTGTGCTATGCTATCAAATAAACTAGGGACACTCCTCACTGGTGCAGTTAAGTCTGCGCAGCAACTTCCCCCAAGCTTGTTGGCCACATTGCTGTTTAATATCGCATGCAAACCGATACTCTTGTCCGATCCAGCACGTGCTGTATTGCATTCAGCTCGTAGTGCTGGGGAGATAAGTGAGGTTCTTTGGCCACGCCATTGCCGGAAGTCGCACAGGCTAACCTGGCGCAAGGTAGTGCTCCCCCATTAACGCCAACTTGTCATCATTGGTTTTTTGATAATTTAGTTAATGCATTTAGCATGCACCATAAAGGAGCAGAGACATTAAGCAGCCATTTTTTTCCAAATTGCAGAAATTGTGCAAGGTCACGCTCTAGAATAAGCCCTGTAGTACAACTGTAACATTCACTATGTATGGCTAAATTCAATAATACCTCTATTGATGTCTCACTGTATGCACTGTGTATTCTTGAAACTCTATTGTATGCAATTGTCCATTAGCTTACCTTTAGACGTATTATGTCTAGCTATGAATCTATAGCAAAACAGCCAGTATTTGTAGAATATATTCTTCTCTACAAGAAGCATTTGAGTTTTGCTGAAGCTTGTTTGCAAATGAACACAACACTTAACCAAAATCAATCAGGAGAAATGTAAAATTGAACAAATTTGCATTTGGAACCCAAGTACTACAGGATTTATTGTGTGAACATCGATTTACATCATCAGACTAAGTATGGAATTTCTGTCGCTGAGTCGCGGAGGTTCCTGATCCTTGCAAAACGTCCCAAGCGGCGAGTAGCAACAATAAAAGGCTATTTTTCAGAGGCTAATTCCCCCGCCAACTCATGTACATGTTTGCAATAGTTTGATGTAACTAGCAGTAGCCATTGGCTAGGAAGTGCGGGGGAAACCGTTTTTATAATAACATTATATAGGTGAATGCCCTTCAGTTATAGTGACAACAAAAGGAATCACTGTGGTTCATGAAAACTGGTTTGAAAACAACAGCATACAAGACTCATATACTAATATTATCAAGGCTGTGCTCTAAGGAAAATTGAAGGGAGCCCAGTGCTCTGAAACTGTAAAATCTAGGATGCCAAGCATATGATTTGTATAAAAAATCTGAGATTTTCTAGTCGCCCAAGGGCAAAAGTTAGACACCAGGCCACGAGGGCCACCGGGCTCGGCTAGAGCACAGCCCTGATTATTATATGAGTCTTGAACGCTGTTGTTTTCAATAATTATTATTGCATTGAACAATTTCATTTGCAGTAAGTGTTGCTTAGATACAATTAGCCTGTGAATGGTAAGGAGCGAGGAGACGTTTCTATTCGCAGACAAAGATACATTGAAACAGTAATGCGTGACACAAGTAATGAATGTACGCAATCATGCACAAAGTCAAATATGACCAAGGGCCATTGATATGCAATACAAAATAATGAGACAGTTTAAATTACCACTGGAGTTAAAGCTTATTGAAGCTTTCGGATGACAGTTGATGTAACATGCTTGGAAATGTATAAAAAAATAAAAACCCTGAAAAACCATGCACTGTAGTGAAGATACATTGTACTTCTTAATTTCCATCAATTTCTAGACTTTGCTAGCACTCATATCTTACCGACAACGTGTCCTGTGCACTAAGCTGAGGTCATGCTCTACGTTCATTTTCCTAAGTAAATAGATTCCAAGCTGGCAAGGTGAATCAGAAAGTCTCCCATTTTAGTACAGTACTTATGTACCAGAATTACGTGTGCTTGTAATGATTGTTGCATCATTTGCATGTGCATTCAGGTGATAACCATGACATCAGACAGATCTTAAACTCGACAACAGGCCTTCGAGGCCACATACCATGCATAATTATTAGTTGGTACCACACAGGCATTCCCAAGAATGTGGACAGAATCGGGAAAAATGTCACTATACAGTTAAAAGAAGCCACTGACCATGAATAGGTGTGGGCTACTTTGCCACCCACAATAAAGTAATACAGCATGAATGTGGAAGTACTGACTACGTGAAAGTAGAATGCGATTGTTCTGATAAAAAGATAGTAGTTCTTCAAATAATACCTGGAGTAGTCACTGAATAAAAATTGATATTGATTTATCAATCCATAAAATTGATAAAAATCATTAAATCTGATTTGATTGATATCGATTGTATCAAGGTTCTGCCGGCTACTTTCATTACTTCAAGAGTCAAGATATGGCAAGATGATGATGTTTATCAGGTCTAAGCTAAGGCTCAATGAAAATATAAATTTGCATTGCTTATCTTTTCTGAAAAAATAGTTATAAAAGATTTCTGACTCAAGGACAGTTTAGAAACGTTATGTTTGTGACTGTCTTTTTGAAAAAATCTTGCTGTGGTAGCAGGAAAGTATGTACAATATAATTTGTTGTCCGCCATATTGGATTTCGAGATGTGAATGCATAATTAGTGCGAGCAGGAAACTGGGAAAGAGGAGTTTTTGCATGTGATTATCAGCACAAATTGCAAAAATGTCTGCAGACCAGCAAGGTGAAAAGAAAGCAATTAACTTTAGATTTTCTTTGTCAAGACAAATAGAAACGAAGGAGACAACTACAAGTATGTGAAGATATGTACCCATCTTTGAAAAAATGTCCGAGAAAATAAAGATTAATTCGCCAGCAAATCAACCAAAACATTCAAGGGCAAAATGAATGTCAAATGAACGTCATGAAGCGGCAAGTAAAAAAAGGATATTATTCGGAATGTTAAAAGTGGTCAACCACTAAACTAAAACTTGTATAATTGCTG
This sequence comes from Porites divaricata, assembly GCA_038088405.1. Lineage (NCBI taxonomy): Eukaryota > Metazoa > Cnidaria > Anthozoa > Scleractinia > Poritidae > Porites > Porites divaricata. The sequence continues at coordinate 5,033,425 of JBBMOI010000004.1, forward strand.
CAGCTTGATTCATCCCTGTAACGTAAAAGTTTCAAGGCCCAAAATACCAGGAAATGCGTTTTCCAGCATTAGATTTTCCAAAATTTTCTGGGGGAGCATGCCCCCGGACCCAACTAGAAACGATGGGCTAGCGATCCTTTTCAGAAAATTCTGGCTACTTAAAACCTTAAAGAAAACCCTGCTCTTCCTTGTTCTATGGTTCGCTGGCAATACATGTTTAATGAAAGTTTGAGTTTGTGTGTTTAATAAGGGCAGCACTAAAACAGGGAATCCGGAATCCGGAAACGGAAACGGAATCACGGAAATGGAATCAAATATCAATGATAGAAAATTAAAGAATTTCACATTGCATAATTTAGTACAATCCAAAGAGAATTTGTTTTAGTTTTCTTGGCAGTCCCATTAAATATATTCTTGTTATTGTCTCTTGTGTCTTGTTATTGTGTGTTTTAGACATAAATTCAACTTTAATCTTTCGCCAAGCTGAATGCTGATGGAATACTGGTGTGATTGAGTTTGCGTTGATGTCCGTATTTTTGTTGACGAGGCTTATTAAACATGGCGCATTATTTTGATGTAATCAGTTGTGGAATCAAAAAATGCCTGCACAGTTCTCTATTCTCTATGGACTCCAATATACCATGGTTCTCTTGAGCAAGTTGTCTTGATAAATAAAACTGAACACTGTTAAAGACAACCCAGAAAAGACACCCAAGAAAAACTGGACGACAACGCCTCTGTTGACTTAAACCTTTCACTGCCAGGGTCGGTGCTTGATAGAGTTTTGTAAGGTGACTCTACCTTTTGAGTCTGGGGACGAAATCCTATGATGTGAACATTCAAATGCAAGCTCTCTGCCTGTACTTACACACGGTGCTATTTGTTTTTCAGAATTTGAGAAAATGAAATTGTGACATTTGGTTAAAATTTGGTTTTGGCTAAATTTGGAAGTGAGAAGGTTGAATGAAGTTTGTCTCCATATAAGTTACCTCTTTCTAAAGGAACTAGTTATTGTCAGTGATGTTTTTTCTCCTCGCTTTGCTGTCCCATGAGAATTTGCATTCATTGCCAGAAGTGGTATGAAGAGTCTTTTCACTGGAATCGACTCCTCTAGTCATACAGCAGTCTCCTCTGCCCAAGTAATTTATTCATTTTTTTAATCTGTTTATTTATTTTATTGTCATTGCTAACATATTTTTTTACAAATCGATCGCTTGGAGCCTTCTTTCACGGATTCCGTATTCCGTTTCCGTGATTCTGTTTCCGGATTCCGGATTCTGTGTTTTAGCGCTGCCCGTTTAATAAACAGGCTATGTGCAAAATTTCACATAGCCATTTTTCTCCATCATGTTGTTTGTATTGTCTTTTCGAACAGAGCACAGCGCATATTTCATTCTGATTAAGGTTTGCCATTTTGTGGGTAGATTGAAGCATAAATATAATGTTACTGGGTTGCCTCTCACTGAAGATACATTAGGAAACCGTCAATAATATTCTAAAAGATAGATTTTGTAAGCCACAGTTGTTGATTTCTAACCACATGGAAGCTTTGAAAGATTGCTATAGTCAGTTCAGTGCATAAAATGAAGAAACTACATGTATGTGATTTGTATGAAAATATTGAGATTAACTTTAAAGTTTGAAGGCACTTGGTACTGAATCAGAGTCTTTTGGAAAATAATTAGTTCCAGTGGTAATGGAGAAAATATATTCCTTCTGAGTTGAGATTAATCATCAGTCCCAAGTTTGACAGTACCGGTACAGTAGTCAGGAAATGTGTGCATAAACAATCTTACATTAATTACAGGAATGGTAGTCTCCACCAAATTTCAACAAACTCATGATAGCCTACCTTTGATATATTTAGCTTTACAACGTCTGGGCCAACAGACAAGCTGTGTAAGCTTAATGATTTGTGTGCTTGCTTGCCGTTACTGAAGACGCACATTTCTGTACATGTAAATGAGCCAGACGACGACGGATAAATCCCCAATCCTTAACCGCTTACGCCATGCAGATGAAGTTCAATACAAACGTTGAAATCACTATAAAGTTCATGAGGCTCACGCGGGTTACTTTCAGGCGCCATCTTCATTTTTTTCCCTTGGTCCCAGGTTTCTTTCAAGAAGAGGGAGGGGCGGGGGAGGGGCTGGAGAGGCGGGGAGTCAGTTAAAAGTTTTGTTCTGTTCTGTTTTTTCGGTTTTTACCTGGTTTTTACTTAGTCTACTTAAGGATGTCAATTATGTCATGAACTCTCAGTTTTCGCCCCTCTTAAAAAATATGGATCTATTCTGAAAACTTTAAAGCAACAAGCGTAGTTTTAACTTTGACTAAATCGGTGGAAACCCGACCGATGATAAACTCACATATGCCAACCAAAAAGGCTGTTGCTTTACAATCGTTGTCCGTCTAGGATCTTACTTCAAGCGATTTGCATGTTCATCAAGTTTATTTTCTTTTATCAAGAACGACAGAATTAGGTTGTAGTGTTTGATTTATTGCCAATTATGAGACGCAATAATGTCGACCTAAAATAAATATTGATTTTTAAAAAAGATTTTTGATAAAAAATACTATGCTTAAATGTTTCTCACATTAAAAAAGGTTTAAAAAAAAAGCTGAAAACTGCGACGTTTTGACGTTCATCTAACGTCATTATCAAGTCAAATGTTAAGTGTCTGTTGGAGAGACAACAACACTTATGTTTCGACTTAATAGGGAGCTTTAGCATCGACGACGGCAACTGCAGCGAAAACGCCAGTTTTAAAATGAATTCCCGTTTTTTCAATCTTTGTCGCGTTTATTCCAATTTACTGAAAATGGCAAGTGTAGGCGAATTTCCCTGGAGCTGATTTCTTGAGGACCGCCCTCAAGCTTAGAGAGAGAAAAAGAGATTCGTCGTGGCTTGTTTACGTCCTCCATAAAACTTGCAATTAGGCATTTTCACGTCGTAGTCGTGCAAGGACGGTAAAGAAATGTACAAAAAAGCGTGATCACGTGCAAAGTTGTTGTTTTGCGTAATGAAGCCATTGCTTTTCAGACGTCCTATTTGCCGTCGCCGTCGTCGTTGCTAAAGCTCCCTAATAATGAAGTTAGTTGAACGTCGAAACGTTGTCGTTTTTAACTTTTTTTAATATGAAAAACATTTTAGCGCAGTATTTTCTATCCAAATGTCTATCGAAATCGCTTCTTATTCGTAAAAAGATTTTGGAAAAGTTCAATTAACAATCAATTTTTGTTGGGTAACTGTGTAATAGCTAGCCTTCGAACCGCAGACGTATTTCCGGTCGTCGCTTCTCTCCCTCCGAAAAATAACTCATTGGGTCATTGCGCAGGCGTTCCTAGCGGAGACCATGGAAACTGGGGTCGTTGCGCATGCATGGCAAAGAAACTTAAGAAAGATTAAATTTAGAACTTTTCCGAAACGTGTCGGTCCATGAGAAGCGTTGATTACTTTGGAACAAGTGAACACTACTGAGTGGTCCAAAAAAATAAGAATCTTAATTAGCAAAACTGCGATGGTTGGGTGTTGTAAACTTTCATTGTATGCAAATGAGTCTTGTGATGAGCATGCGGTTTATTTTCGGCGATGATGAAAATGACGGAAGACCTTAGATAACAACGACCTAAACCAGATTGGACACCTTATGAATTTTACACAACGCATTATTTCCGTAATGGAACGAATGAGGCTATAATAGCTGAAGAAACCAAAACTACAGAGCTCCAGTTATGGAGAGAACACAGTAGAGAGTTAAGCACTGATCTACAGTGATTGGGGTTAAGCACTGAACTGAAAACGGTTAGCTTTCGAATATTGTAATGGGGTACGGTATATATAAGAACATGACTGTATATTTTAAAAATTACTGGATTTGGCAGCTAGTCCTCGATGGTGTAGTGGATATGGATGTAGGCTATAAAGCAAGTGACCCGGGTTCAAAGCATCACAGTGGAGTTTTTCTATTTCACTTTTATATTACACAGTAAAGTTGGACTTAAGTTGTTCTTCATGTAATTTTACTGAAAGAAACAATCTGGTTTAGGTCGTTGTTATCTAAGGTCTTCCGAAAATGACGTGCCATGTAAATCACTCGTTTGATCTCTGGCAATGACGTTATTCTCTGGAATCGAGGCCCTTGAATTTTCGAGTATTTCTACATGCGTATAGCTTGCGACCGCACACGTACTTCGGGTCGTCGCTAACACGCGTACTAAATCAATTCAGAATCAAATAAATAGTAAATATCCTGAAGAATGCTCGACTTCGCTGAGGTAGGAAGTAACTAAAAAGCCTTTCGCGAGTAAATCCTGTTTCGTGTAGAATTAATCGCGCCCTCATTTCTCTATCTAATCTCCAAGCAAGCGAGACTGACACCGCTGTAAGAGCGTTCTTGTTTACTATCTAGAACGCACCAAACACTTTTTTTTTTGCCATGGTGTTGGCCAAAACAGAAAAGATGAAGAAATTTCAAACTTTTGACCAAAACCATGGACAAACTCCTTAAGAAAAATGTCGGATTTTCGAGTTTCTCAAATTGATGTTTTTATAGTCTAGAATGGGTCGTTATCTATCTAGAACGGCACCAAACACTTCTGAGCCTATTTGGCCAAAAAAGAAAGGATGAAGAGATTTCACATTTTTGACCAAAACCATGGACTAACTCCATTGAAAAACGTCAGATTTTCGACTTTCTCAAACTGATGTATCACTTGGAGCTCGCTCCTTACGACTGTAGCTCACAAAACACTGTCAGTGAAGATTTTGCCGCGTGGTGTAAACTTGTGTCGAAGGAATTGCGCTTCAATGATTGCGCTGGAAAGTGCGGAGTGGTTCGATTTCAAAAGTAGGTTAAGTTTGATCGTCCGGGTGAACGTAGTCCTGAATAGGACTGTTGTTGTTGACAGTGACTGACGTTTCGACAACCTTAGACTGCGCGCTGACGAAATTAAACTCTGGTTAACTCCGTCTGCGAAACAGCGCCGAAATCCTTGTTCTGGACTTCCAGCTGTGTACCCAGATTTGAGTACGCGCCACGATTGGCCAGTTAAAAAAGGCCTTTGTTTTGTTTGTCGTGATCGCCAATCAGGTTGAAAGGAAATTCGAAACGCACTTCCGGTAATTCGTTGAGTCCGTTGGGGATCCAGAACAAGGATCTCTGTGCTGCTTCGCAGACGGTACTAATCAGAGTTTAGTTATCGTCTGCGCGCAGGTTACGACAACCTGTGCGGTAGTCATCTTCAGAGTCAAAGTGAGTTGTATCACGTCAGTTGATGGTATTATACTCTGGTTATTGGTCTGATTGGTCAATTACGTCACGATGTTATTGGCTATGAAGACTCGTAATCAGTAATTGGTGCATCCTCGGAGACCCAGGGGCAGATAGTAGGGGCGAGGGAAAGTCTAAGCGGGCGGAAAATAATGTCACGAAGAAAAGTAAAGAACGGCGAGAAGAGCCTTACCAGACCAGTTCCAAACGGTTGCCGCCGTTCTGGCTTCTGACTGGTGCCAGAAAACTGTGTTTTCTGGCACCAGGAACTGGTCTGGTAAGACATTGTCCCCAGGGGCTCTTCTCGCCGTTCTTTACTTTTCTTCGTGCCGTTATTTTCCGTCCATTTAGACTTTCCCTCGCCCCTACTATCTGCCCCTGGGTTTCCGAGGATGTAATTGGTGCGTTTCGATCCGTCTATTGTCACAGTTAAACAGTCGTCTGTTGTTAGTCAAAATGTCAGTTCTCCAGTCGTTCTCTCGTAGTTAGTTCTGCTTGATCTCGTCAATAAGTTGTTTGTACGGCGCTGGTAACTGTTGGCTACGATTCAGTGGCTTTTGTTCTAAGCTAGTAAACCAGCTTTCTAAAGTAAGACGTTGATAGTAGTCTGAGTACTAGTCAATTTGATGTTTCGTCTGTAAATGATGCTCAGCAATGTGATTGTTGACGTCACCATTCCTCGTCACTTTTTTGTGTTCGGTCCGTCGCGTGCTAAGGTTTCTGCCGGTTTCACCAATGTAAGAAGCCTGGCAGTCGCAGCATTTGATCTTGTATACTGCTCCCTGTTTGTCCTCCGGTTTGTCTTTGTCCTTGACATTAGTAAGCAGACGTCGTAAGGTGGTTATGGGTTTGTGTGCAACACGTATATTGTAATAATATAGGTGCCTCTGATGCACGGTAAAGCCGCTGTCGTAACAGGGCCAGAGTTGACGTTCGTCTGAGTGTTCGAATTACAACACAATTTTTTACAACACATTTTTTTATTTTAAACAAGACCAAAGCACTCCTAATAGAATCTGAATAGGGAGTCAAACAGCGTCATTTACATGATAACGGGAGAAACACAATAAAGGGCGGGAGTCGGGAGACAAAGGGACAAAAAGGTACGGGAGGCGGGAGAACGGGGTACGGGAAGCGGGAGATTGTGACCCCCCTGTCCCCCCCCCCCCCCCACAAAATAGTACCGTCCAGCCGGACATCCTGAGTTTTAGCAACATTTGTTAGAAGGTATATCATATCTGGGTTTTTTATTGTTAAACGGTGTTGTAGAACTGGATTTCTGTTGGTTTCTACAAGCTTAGGATACTCTATAGGAATATTTTTATTCATAAAAGTGGCCCTGTCCTTTTGGCCGGTATTACCGAAGAAAATACTACCGTCCAGCCGGACATCCGGAGTTTTAGCAACATTTGTTAGAAGGTATATCATATCTGGGTTTTTTATTGTTAAACAGTGATTCTTTAGGTTTCTAAAAGGCCAGGGTAACCAAACAGGAAGGTTTTTTTTTTTTTCATAAAAAAAAATACCTGTCCTTTTGGCTTGTATTACCTAAGGAAATACTACCGCCTAGCAGGACATCCTTGACTATGTCAGCAGTTAGTTGGATGTATACTACATGGCATGCAGCTTGTTATTGTTAAATTGTAATACATACCTTGCTCTCTGAAGGCCTTTTTCTACTAGCTGAGGACAGCTGAACAAAGATAATTTTATTCATTCCTTGTTGTTGTAATCACCTAAGAATGTCCACCCAAGGGGGCACTCTATAGGGAGTACTCAGGTATGGGGAAGTGCAAAACACTTTTTCTGGTTTGACATTTGAAATCCAAGGATAACTGTATAGGAGTGATTTTTATTCTTGAAAATTGTATTGTCCTTTTGAATGGTGAAGCTAAGAAAATAGTATCACCCAATTAGCTCAGCAAGCTTGTGCTTAATTTTTCTTGGTTTATCTCTTTTGATAGTGTGTTGAAAGTTATCTCAGGTAATTTTTGTTTTTCTCTTCTTTTGGGGTATGGTAATGTATGCTAATGACGTTGAAACAAATGGAAAATTACCTGAAATAAAAATTAAAGTCCTCTTTAGATTTCTTGTGTTACTAAGTAATATTATTATTAAGGAGCACAATGAGTTTGGAAATGCTTTCAAGAAGGAAGGAATGAAAGCGACTTTTGATAGCATGTATCTCATATAAGACTTCACACAATTCCCTTAGGCGGCTGGGTCAATTTGGAGGCAGGGTGGGGTGAGGGTGGGGTAGTGGGGCTGTTGACAGGCGGGGGAGGGGGAAGGAAAAAATAGAGTCTCCAGAATCTACAACTGAGGTTTGCATCTCTGCTTTCCCTGACCGGCAATTTCCCATGCTGCCAAGGTAGGTAGGTTTTTGGGTATGGTAATGTATGATAATGAGCTGAAAACAAAAGAAAATAACATTTAGACCAAGGATAAAATTGAACCACAATTTCAGTCTGAAGAGAAAGGAGGGGTGGGGGGGGGGGGGGGGGGGGGTTGAGAATAGATGTTGTTGTTGTCACAAAAAAGATCAAACAGTAAATAGATAAGGGACATTGTAATGAACCTTTCTTAATAATTTTAAACAATCTTTCAAAATAAAATTAAAAAGAATTTTAAAAAATGATAAAATTATACTGCTGTCAGAACCTATTTCAACTACAGGGTATGATTTGTTTTGATAGTTTTGAAATCTTATCCGCCATTTTGAAAAGCACGAGGCATGGAGGACAGTCAAGAGAAAGATTATAGCTTTTTGTTCCCCAACCTTTACGATGCACTAGTTTATGAGAGAAAATTTAAGAGTGAATATTGGGAGAGACAAATTTACGAGCGATCACTTAAGAGTGAACCTTCCATCGTGAAACTTATCGAGAATAAGAGTGACTTATCAGAGCTATCTACATTGAGTGAACCTTCCATCGTGAAATTTATCGAGAATCAAAGCGAACACTTATCAAAGCTAACTTTATATCATCTTAAAAAAACATGCTACAAGGCGATCTAGACGTGCTCGTGAACCGAGCAGAATTCCATTGCTATTTCTGAGAGGTCTCAACAAGAAGAATAGCATGTTGAAGAAATTTGTCTTCAAAAAGATTTCAACGGTCTTCAAAGTGGCGGTCAGTATAAAACAAGGACTGTGGACTGCGGACTACGGACTGCGGACTGGGTATAAAATATGGACTAGGTATAAAACGCGGACTGGAAAATATGGACTGGGTATAAAACACGGACTAGGTATAAAACGCGGACTGCAGACTGCGGACTGGGTATAAAATAGAAATTCTTGGTGGAGGTTCCTTGAATCAAGAGCCTGACAAAAACGCTATCTTCTTCACCCATTTTAGACATGGTCTCGGTCTCTAACAACTATGAAAGGGATCAGGACTTCGGGGGTACTCTCTTATATAAGCCATATACGTATTTGCCGCCCTAAAGGGTAGGGTATATGGGCCGTTTTGGTGGTGTGAAAACACTTTGCCTATTTTGATTTGGAATCGGGTATGGTTTTCGAGGAAACTACGGGAACGTACATGTACGAATATATTTATCGTTTTCAATTCTAGATGAATAAGAACGAAATAGAAATATGCGAATTTGAAATGCATTTTAAGAATTTTTTGTTTGCGCCCTAGAGCGAATGATCTATTGTTGCGCTCTAATCTATAAATTTACAACGATGACATAATTTCTGCCTAATTAGGCCTAGCCTGTTCCAGGCTCCGAGATAGTTGGGTCCGCTAAGTTGAGAAAGTGCGATACAACGAGAGTAAGCTAGGTAGTCTCTTCTTTATTTGAGAGCCTGGAACAGGCTAAATTAGGCCAGGTCTGAAAATGGGTATGGATTTTAGAGATCAGGTCTGAAAACGGGTGTGGAAAATGACATTCTTTATTCTGAAACAGCGTAAGGATTTAGAGAACCAGGGGGAGTAACCCCACCAAAAAATTCCTAGCAGTACCCCCTACCGGGGTTCAGGAGCAGGGTGTAAATCATGTCATCATAATCATCGCGTAGAATATAACGTTGGGTTGGATGATTCATTTCTGTTATTATTCACGTATAGGTGAGTAATCCCTCCCGCCTAAATACTGCTTTTTACCTCGCGGAATGCCCCTATATTGACCTTCTCGTTTGAGTTTTTCATTTCCTCATATTCCCAAGGATTTATTTGAAACGGAATAGAGGCATCTTTAGGAATTTTACTCTGACTCGGCTAACACCAAAACTATTCCTTTAATTCGGTGCTTCTCTGATTCGTTCAGAGTTTAATTTCAGTTGCCTTGAATAGCGGCATAACCTACCTTGCCCGTGCAGTATGCTTTCCTTCTCCACATGAGGAGAATATAGACTGCGTGACCAGCTTACGGGATGTTTTTGTGTGAGGCAAGGAGCTGGAACTACTGTTTTTTGCAAGCCCGCTTTCCGTTTCTCTCATTTTTACCTTTCTAAGGCTGTTAATTTTTATATACATAGTTCGTAGTCCGCCCTTTTTACCTAGTCCATGTTTTATACTCAGTCAGTAGTCCGCATTTTACACCTAGTCCGTGTTTTATACTCAGTCCGTAGTCCGCGTTTTATACCTAGTCCGTATTTTATACCCAGTCCGCAGTCCGCAGTCCATATTTTATACTGACCGTTGCGGTCAGTATAAAACACGAACTGCGGACCACGGACTGCGGACTGGGTATAAAATACGGACTAGGTATAAAACGCGGACTACGGACTGACGCTGTTTCAGAATAAAAAATGTAATTTTCCACACCCGTTTTCAGACCTGATCTCTAAAATCCATACCCATTTTTTCAGATCTGGCCTAATTTAGCCTGTTCCAGGCTCTCAAATGAAGAGGAGACTACCCAGTTTCCTCTCGTTGTATTTTCGCACTTTCTCAATTTAGCGGACCCAACTATCCCGGAGCCTGGAACAGGCTAGGCCTAATTAGGCAGAAATTATGTCACCGTTATAAATTTATAGATTAGAGCGCAACAGTAGATCATTCTCTCTAGAGCGCAAACAAAAAATTCTTAAATTTAGAATTGAAAACGATAAATACATTCGCACATGTACGCTCCCGTAGTTTCCTCCAAAACCATACCCGATTCCAAATCAAAATAGGAAAAGTGTTTTTAGACCACCAAAACGGCCCATATACCCTACCCTTTAGAGCGGCAAATACGTATATGGCTTATATAAGAGAGTACCCCCTGGTCCTGACCCCTTTCATAGTTGTTAGAGACCGAGACCATGTCTAAAATGGGTGAAGAAGATAGCGTTTTTGTCAGGCTCTTGATTCAAGGAACCTCCACCAAGAATTTCTATTTTATACCCAGTCCGCAGTCTGCAGTCCGCGTTTTACACCTAGTCCGTATTTTATACCCAGTCTGCAGTCCGTAGTCCGCAGTCCGCAGTCTATCTTTTATACTGACCGGTCTTCAGATCAAAGCCGATATAAATGAATAAAACTAAAATCGGTCAGTATAAAATATGGACTGCGGACTGCGGACCACGGACTACGGACTGAGTATAAAACACGGACTACGAACTATGTAAAAAGGTAAAACTGAGAGGAACGGAAAGCGGGCTTGCATAAAACAGTAGATCCATCTCCTTGCCTCACACAAAAACATTCCATAAGCCGGTCACGCAGTCTATATTCTCCTCATATGGAGAAGGAAAGCAAACTGCACGGACAAGGAAGGTTACGCCGCTACTCAAGGCAATTGAAATTAAACCTGAATTTTATTAAAATAAGGAGTTAGAAGAGAACAGATCAGAGAAGCACCGACTAAAAAGAATTAATAGTATTAATTGGTCTTAGCCGAGTCAGAGTAAAATTCTTAAAGATGCTTCTATTCCGTTTCAAATAAAGCCTTGGGAATATGAGGAAATGAATAACTCAGACGAGAAGGTCAATATAGGAGCATTCCATGAAGTAAAAAAGCAGTATTTAGTGGGGAGGGATTACTCAACTATACTTGAATAATAACCGAAATGAATCATCCAACCCAACGTTATATTCTACGCGATGATTATGATGACATGATTTACACCCTGCTCCTGAACTCCGGAAGGGGGTACTCCTAGGAATTTTTTGGTGGGGTTCTACTTTCTGGTTCTCTAAATCCTTACCCTATTTCAGAATAAAAAATGTCATTTCCCACACCCATTTTCAGACCTGACCTTTAAAATCCATACTCGTTTACAGGCAACCCTTCAGCGGACCCAACTATCTCGGACCCTGGAACAGCCTAGGCCTGATTAGGCAGAAATTATGTCATCACTAAATATTACAGATTACAGCACAACGGTAGATCGTTCTCTTTTGAGCGCAAACAAAACATTCTTCAAATGCATTTCAAATTCGATCGCATACCGTAAATCCTCTATTACGCCCCCCCTCTCAAATAAGCCCTCCCTCTCTTATAAGCCCCCTCTTTTCAGAGGAGGAAAGTTAATAAGCCCCCCCTCTCTATTAAGCCCCCCCTCCCCCTCCCCCAATCCTTATTCTTCACAAATAAATTAACGATTAACGTGGACTGATCAGTTATGATTTATTCAGGCTGGAAGTTCATATTGTTTTTGGTCTTCGGCGGCATGACCTCCAACTTCACATGCTTAACTTTCTCAATTTTGCGCTCTAGCTCTCATGAGGCCGAAAGCGCATTTTTGAAGACTAAGAATTTTGTTTTTGTTACTTTTAGGCTCCCACAAGTGAATTAAATACTTTTGACAGTGACTTTAATTGTACAATGCGTAAGTCTACTCTGTCTCATACCACGGTATTTTTGCTACAGGTGATGCGTTTCGCTAAATTAAATAAGCCCACCCTCTCTTTTAAGCCCCCCCCCCCCTCAAAAGTGCTTGAAAAAAATAAGCCCCCCCCGGGGCGCTTAATAGAGGATTTACGGTATTTCTGTTTCGTTCTTATTCATTTAGAATTGAAAACGAAAACTTTTTGTCAGGCTCTTGATTCAGAAACTTCCACCAAGAATTCCTATCTTATACCCAGGTCCGCGGCTGTGTATAAAAGTGGGACGGGGACAAGGGGACAGGGACGTGGGGACGCGTGTGTGAGGACTTGGGACTTGGGGACGCGAGACTAGGGACTTGGGGACATCAAGTATGGGACGCGGGGACGTCAAAAACAGGGACGCAGGAGACGCGGGATGTGAATGAATATCGCAGAAGTCGGAGGTAAATGCGATATCTCTTTCTTCGTGAAAATGTGTTATTTATGGTCAACATTAGATTCCATCTTTCAAAACCACCTTGGACACCTTATATATGATGTTACAGAAAATATTTCTTTATAATAGGAGTAAGCGCACTGACTATCGTGATTATGGTTAGGGTTGATTTCCACTGTCGAGTAAAAGGCAATGTATGAAAGGTCGCACGTAAGCGTAAAAGTAGAATCTCGCTCAACTTCACGTTTAATCTGAACAATTTACATCTTGCCTCTATCTTATTTTACGTGATTAAAATTTACTTGCGTTAACGTGCATAGCCAAAAACGCGTCACTGGAAATCGACCTTTAAGTACTGTTAGCAAGCATTTACTGTTAGGTTTGCCACCAAATATGTCAAACAAAATAAATGTTGCTACAATAGTTGAATCCCCCGTGGTTTAGTGGTACAGGCGATGGATTTCGGAGCTGGCACTTCGGGGTTCGAAGCTCGCTTATGCCACTTAATCTATTATTTATTTTGAATCGAATGCAGTTATTCTACATAAATTTTGGCGACCGCAACCCACCCTACCCTGCTTTGGGCTCCAATATTCCATCAGCAAGAAGACCAGGACTACGGTTTAACTTTCTTCAATGCAGGGGATCTTCGCCGAGTGTTCGCTTCGTAAACAGGCATGGAGGAACCCTATTAAGGAGGGCAGGGTAGGTTGCCTTCACCAAAACATATTCACGAGAAAAGTGACTGATATCGCATTTACCTCCGACTTTTTCAATAATCATTATCGTCCCCGCGTCCCCGTCCCATACGTCCCCACGTCCCATACTTGATGTCCCCAAGTCCCTCGTCTCGCGTCCCCAAGTCCCCGCACACGCGTCCCATGTCCCCGTCCCCTTGTCCCCGTCCCACTTTTATACACAGCCCAGGTCCGCAGCCTGCAGTCCGCGTTTTATACCTAGTCCGTGTTTTATACCCAGTCCATATTTTCCAGTCTGTGTTTTATACATAGTCCGCATTTTATGCCCACTCCGCAGTCCGTAGCCCGCAGTCCGCAGTCCATGTTTTATACTGACCGAAACTAAAATGTAAAGCACATCGATATTTATCATTGTTTTCTTGCAATTGTGTGAGTCATATGACCAATTATGTGAATTTCAAACTAAGTAAAGATGTTGAGAAGAATCCAGGACCTACTCAATACAACACTGATCGTCATGAAGTAATAATTAGACAATACAGTTGACCTCTCCTATTTCCTCTGAGAATTTGATGCAGTCGAGATTAGGTGAACTTGGTTTACAATCAATAGATGTTCGCGGTGCAGGTGATTGTTTTTTTAGATCTGTATCACATCAATTATAAGGCAATAGCAACCATCATATGCGTATACGTACTGCTGGGGTTCAATTTATGAGAGACAACCCAGAGAGATTTATTGAGAGCAATACCGAGAATTCATGGCTAAGATATCAGAATAATATGTGTATTCAAGGTACATGGGCTGATGCACTTATCATTCAAGTAGTTGCAGATGCATTAAATGTTACTATACAAATAGTAGAATCTAATCAAGGCTTTGCACCACTTACTACTGTTTACCCAGTTCAGGAAAGAAATACTTCCTCTACAATTACTATAGGTCATATTGATGAATGCCACTATGTATCAACCACTGCCTTACAATCAAATGCCTCCATTTCAATGTGCAATGAATTAACCCTTTAAGTCCCAATAGTGTCCAAGATCAATTTTCTCCTTACAATTATCCATACACTGTAAAGAGATAAGTTATGAGTATTGATAAAATGATCACCCAAGAGGAAATACTTTGATCCTTGAACAAATTCTCTCAACTAATTCTCTAAGGAAGTGTATGGAGATCAGTTTGGAGAATTTTTATGTGGATACTGGGGCTTAAAGGGTTAACAAATGATACTCAGTCATCAATAAATAGGCATTTTATTATGTCCATATATGCAGTTTGTTTCTCAGTCATCAAATCATGCACTTACTGGGATTCTTCAACACTACAGGCTCTCCATGAACATGCATGTTTGTTCTATGAGAAGTGTAATGTAGACCGTGTAGGCAAAATGCCTAGTAATAATAATATCTCTGTTCAACACAGTATGCATACAGAGAGGGTGGCAATTGTACTGGCGCTCTTTTGGCCCTGCAGCACCGGATTAACGAATTTCTAGACAACCCAGACTGTAGGGCAGTGCGTCTTTTTACAATGGATTTTAGTAAAGCTTTTGATTCCGTTAAACATGAATTGCTCGCAAGAAAGTTGAAAAGTCTCCAATTAAATCCATATATAATTAATTTATACCTAAGTTTTTTGAAAGGTAGAAAACAAAGAATTTGTTATAACAATATTTCATGTGACTGGAAATGCGTGAATCAAGGCACTACTCAAGGTAGCGTAAGCGGACCTTATCTATTTAATATTTTCATAAACGATCTAGAGATCTACTTAGACACCCTGCCAGTGTTATTCAAGTATGCTGACGACTCAAATATCATTGCTCCTGTCTGGAAAGACAGAGAAATGTCTGAGGCATTGGTTACACAGTTCTTAGACTGGACAGAAAGAAATCGGATGTTATGTAACCCGGGCAAATGTAAGGAGATTACAGTCCTTAAGAAGGGCAACCATGAATTGTACCCTCCTATTTTTGGAATTCCTAGTTGTACTAATGTTAGCATTCTGGGTGTCACTTTTCAGAGTGATTGTAAGTTCAACACACATGTTAAGAATAAGCTCGTTAAGGCAAATAAATGCCTCTATGTCCTTAGGTCTCTACGCAAAGAGGGCTACATGCAGGCAGAAATAGACTTTCTTTTCGATACCTTAGTACTTCCCAATTTCACGTATGCCCTTTCAGTCTATGGAGCATCAGAGTCCGACCTCACTCCAGTACAATGTTTCTTAGATCGTTGCTGGAAAAGGAATTTTATTACGAGGAAGTATAACATACGATCAATTTTACAGAAGCAGGATCACAGCATCTTTAAAAGGGTGTCTCAGGCCGCCAATCACCCCCTGTTGCCTTTTATTCCGCGTGTAAAGGCCTCCTGCTATAATTTACGGACGAGGTCAAGCGTCCGACCAATCATCAAAAGTGAGCGTTTTAAAAGTACATTTGTTAATCGTTTAATTTTTAGATATAACTTAGCCTTAGAATAACAAGGTCAGAGACTTTTATCTTATTGAGTAGTACATTTTATATGCTTTTAGAACTTTTCATTGCCTGTAACATAAGATATGTATTTTTATCTTTTGACTCAATAAAGACCATTATTATTATTATTATTATTATTATTATTATTATTATTATTATAACAATCTATGATGCAGAAATCAAAATAAAATACTCACACTTGAATCAGGGCTCTTTATCACAGTGTTATCTTGTTCAGAGTAAGTATTAGCCTCCACAGAGGAGGGGGGAGGGGTGCGAGAGGTTAACTATATCTATGCAAACCCGTGTCCCACCGGGCCCCGGTAAGTTCCACGTAGTGGTTCTCGTTGACTCTAAGAATTCAAAAAACTAACTGGAAAAGAAAGCTGACTATATGCCATTTTACATGATCTCCTATTCGTACCTCATTACAAGGAAGTCATTCTCATGTGTAAAAAGCGCGAATAAATCCCCCAAAACGATTCGATTAACTTATACCTCTGAGACAGAAAACTACCATTTAAATTTAGTAATAGTTTGCCTTGTATTCCATCAGAAAGATTGCTGTTGTGCAGATAGCCTCTGCGCGGAAGTATCAAATGTAATTTGTACCATCGCTCTAGCATAAACTTTTAGTAAAAGGACATCAAACACTTTTTATTATTTAGTCATTAGTGCTCTCAGGAGCCTCTCTATAATCATATTTCAACGTAAAAAGTAAAAACGTCACAAGGGTGGCCCCGCAAGGGTGGTGTAAGGGCAGTATCATTGGAGGAAATTTGATAATAATGGGACAAAACATTCCCGTACCCCTGATGGGAAAACCTAAATATGTGAGATGAGCAGAACCTTATCCTCTTATGCAGGGAAATCACAGCCAGTGATATCATAATGGGCTCAGGTTTTCCCGAAAAGTATGTATGATTTAAACCCCATCCCCTCCCCAACAGGTGCGAAACTGGGTCTGATTAATTCTGACTAGAATTCATGTAAAGGCGGAAGTGTCGTGTTGTTCATACGTGACTAGAGTTGCAGCAATTATATTCTATTGACTCACTTGCTTCACTGAAGGTATGTACAATTTACTTATGAATATATGCTAAGATCAGGCTTATTGTTTTAAGACAAAACAGAGGCCATGATGTTTAGATTCGCTCAAGTCTTAGCTCTCTGAGTGAATTTAATATGGAGGCATGAAACCGTTCGGGAAAGTTGGGAGTCTGCGGATGAAATGATTTGACCATCCCAAAATAATCTCTTTCACAGGAATTTGTTCTCTTATTAAAGCATCATTTTGAAGAGGTTGAATTTTTCTGGGATTGATTTCGCAGACTGTTATTAAAGATTTATCATTCTTTGAACAAATGCCGGAAAATTAAAAAAATAATGATAATGAATCGGCCAAGTCAGCATCTCGACATCTTCCGACATTACATTTGGATCGTTTTATAATGGCTGATAACTTCTTCTGAGGTTTCTCTGACCACTCAGGCGTATAGATATCTTAGTCCAACCGGATGGTTAAACATATATTTGACACGGACTGAATTTGAATTTATTTAAAAGTACCCTGGCTTTATTTGTACTCAGGACGTCTTATAACCCTGTTTGCCCGACAGGAAATATTTACGCTGGGGTTTTATTTCATGATAGTATGTCTAGTTTCAAGTATTTGATAAATTCTTAGGTAATTTTGGCAACAGTAAAACACGCGAAACTCTTAAAACATGTCTTTTGCAGTAGTAATTTGGGAATGAAATTCGCTCAAAATTCCGCAAGCTTTTTGCGGTCAAAATGGTTGCCCATAATAAGACCTCAGAAACGCTCCAAGAATCGTATCTTGTATTATGTCATGTGAAGCTTGGATTGATGACTCATTGATAACGTCATTCCGTTGGGTCACAGGTTTATGACCAATGATCACTAAATATAATCTGTTGCTGAGATTGGCTCCCCATTAAACCAAAATGAAAAAAAGCCCGCTCGATGCAAAAGCATCGGCGCACTTTAAATTTATTCTGGGGGATGGAGTAGTAATCCTCTTGAGTTAGTCCTGTTTGACTGGTCCATCCGGTTTAACCGGAACTTAGCTTTTCACAATTGGCAACTGACGTAATCTGTTATCTCAACCATGTACTCCGTGTCTTCGAATTATGTTTTTATCCCTTTTCATTCTCTCGTTACCATGGCTTCGCGAGAAGTCTTCTTTTTTTAAAATACCCTTGTTATCCCAACCTCGTTCCCAGGTTTATCTCCTAGCTTCTCGTTCCTACTGAGCGAGAGAAGGCAAGAACCGTGGGAACGGGTTTGCAAGGTGTCGCCAATGATATTGACCTCGTTCCAAAGTAGACTAGGGCAGAGAAACTTTTAAGCTCTGAGTACATAAACTCCGTATGTCCCTATTAGGAAGCGGTCATTAATTACAGGGTAAGGGGCAGGTAAAATATCTAAACGAGTGCCCAAAAATGTTGCCCCCTCCTCAAATACTGGACACAGGTCATGTTCCTTAATCCTTTCCCGTTAATTTTCCTGTTTCGCCAATGTACCAATGTACCATTTGCAAGGCTTGAATCTCATAAACGATTCTTCATTTATTTAGGCAATGGCGGCATTTCAGGGACTCGAGTGTCCAGTCTGTTGTGAAAGTTTTGATGGCCAAGACGTCAGCCCTCGTCTGCTGAGTTGTGGTCACAGCTTTTGTACCGGCTGCCTGGAGCGGTTACTTGCTGTAGATGACAAAATTCAGTGTCCCACTTGCAGAGTTGAAGTTAACGTACCTCAAGCTGGAGTGGCAGGATTGCCAAAGAATTGGGCATTGTTAAGCCTTATTGCACCTCATCATAAAGGTGTTGATGGTTTGCCCATTTGCGAATTTTGCGAAACTAAGCATCCTGCGAACTCTTATTGCTTGGACTGTGAAGAGGACATGTGCAAGACTGCAGCCCAATTTCACACTCGTAACAAAACTAGTCGTGGCCATCGTATTGTCTCCTTGGAACCGTCCGCTGTTTCTGTAAAGTGCTTGAAACATGACGAGCAATTTCGCTTATTTGATGTCAAGCGTAATTGTATGATCTGTAAGAGCTGCTTTACCAGTTTCCGGGGTCGCCATGTCATGTCTCTAGACGAGGCCGGCTCGAAATGTAAAGAGAAATTGGAAGAACTTGCCACTAAAGCCAGATCTCGAGCTGAGGTTATCAAAGCCGCGGAAGAAGGTGTAAGGGATGCGAGTCTTGATGTGAAAGCGTCTTGCGACGAACAGCGTGCTCGAATTGAAAATGTATTCCAAGAGGTACGTCTTTTTCATATTTATTTAAACTCAAGTTTTTTTCACTGAGCCGATCTGAACTTCGGTTCATGATTACTCTTTCCCCGGTCTTTAAAGAGTCATTCCCCAACATCTATGGTTTCCCCGGCAATGCTATCAAGCAACTAGTTAGGATTTGTTCCCTAGATAGATTTCTAGAATATTATTTAATTTATCTGTTTTATACTAATTGTCTTACAGCTTCGTACTGCCATCGAAACAAGAGAGAA
Organism: Porites divaricata; assembly: GCA_038088405.1. Classification (NCBI taxonomy): domain Eukaryota; kingdom Metazoa; phylum Cnidaria; class Anthozoa; order Scleractinia; family Poritidae; genus Porites; species Porites divaricata. Next base: position 5,052,621 of record JBBMOI010000004.1, read on the forward strand.
AATTTTGCTGAATGAGTTGGAACAAGTACACAATAGCAAGACGCTTATTCTGACAGAGCAGCGGGACCGCCTACGTGAACATCAAGAAAATATAGAAAGTACCGTCCAAGATGTTTTGTCGACCATCCAAACTCTGGACAATGCCAATCTCCTTGACGTCAGCTCCAATTTAGAGTCCACGCTCGTTGATATGGAGAAACAATCCTTCATGCTTGAGCCAGAGGCACAATGTGTTCCGGAGTTTAACCTTGATCGTCGTAGATTGCAATACGTGCAGGACGATGTCAATACTTTAGGTACAGTCAGCGATAAGTCAACCTGTGCTGAAACCACCACTGCTTGTGGCTCAGGACTGGAGCGCGCAAAACGAGGAGAGGAGGAATCTTTCACTATCACTGCTAATGACGCTCAAGGTCTCCAACGTACCGTGGGTGGAGACACCTTTGCAGTAGAGCTTAAAAGCGGATCAGGAGTGAAAATTAGGGTGAATGTTAGGGACGAAGGAAATGGAAGTTACCTGGTAACTTACACTATCCCTCCAGGTGCTAAGCGAGTTGATTACTCATTGAGCGTGCGTTTGCGAGGTGCTCACATTAAAGGCAGCCCTTTCACTGTACACATAGCATCATCCCTACGCCGCAAAACTTACAAAGCGTTGTCGAATGTAGCTAGTAAACTCACTCAGCGTTGAGGAATCTTTTAGCATATTTTTACCAGTTATCACTGAATTGGTTTATGAAATTAAATACCCAAAATATACTCAGATATTTTTTACAGCACATCAACTAACATCCAAGTCAAGATGGTAACTCCAGAATAGCATTATATAACCTCAAAAAACTGGAAAAATACGACTCTTGCCGATATTTCGTGTTTAGTAAAAGACTTCGTCAGGCAGCAGATATATTCTACATGTATATTCATATATATTCATATACCACTGCCGCCCAACTAGAGTGCCTCCTTTTTTTATATGGTAATCATAGACAAGCATTTTGTTTTTCACAGGTAACAATATAAGGATTGTACCTTCATCTCGGTCCTACCCTGCGAGCAGAGGCCATTCGATCTTCCTAGATGGGTCAGGAGGAAGGGGGTCGAGTATCTAGGAACAAATTAACTAAGGGCCCAGCTCGACTCATAGGGTACCTCCGTCCATAAAAAAGCAAAAAAGAGCTTAGCCATTATCCAGCCATCTTGAGCTCGGTCATGCTTAGTATGGAGGGGAATACTGGACAAAAATGTTATTGGATCGTACCATAAGGTGCATTATATCGAATTTGCCTGTACACTGTCTTACCGTACCCGGTATGCTGTTATGTCGTACTCGGTGATGTTGTATTGTAACCGGAACACTGTATTATCGTACTCGGTAACCTTACATCGTAACCAGAATAGTATTGTATCGTACTCCGATGCTGATGTATCGTACCCGGTAGTCATATATCGTAACTTGTATGCTGTTGTTTCGTACTCGGTAACCCGATATCGTAACCTGAATGGTATTGTATCATACCCGATGCTGCTATATCGTACCCGATGCTACTATATCGTAACCTGAATGGTATTGTATCGTACCCGATGCTGCTATATCGTACCCGATGCTACTATGTCGTACCCGAAATGTGGTCGGCGGCTTTCAAAGTACGTCAAATATGATCATTATAATGTACCGTGTTTAGGTGCTTTACGCGCTTCCGTGCTTCTGGTGCTTTACTTGCTTGACGTGCTTTGCTTGCTTAAAGTGATTTACTTTAGGTCTCCATTAGGTTTAACCGTTAGCCGTCGTATGTGTTTGTTGAGCTTGCTATCATAGGGTGCTTTTAATGTAGCGTTGCCTTCATTGCTTGTGGTGCTTTGCCTACTTGAGATGCAAAGAAACAAGCCAAGATCACTTTCATTGAAAAAAAAGGGAAAGGACTGTTAACTTTTAGAAAATTGGAGACCAATTTCACTTATCAACATTCATGTTAAGGTTATCCTGGTCTCAGCCACTGGGATAAAAAACGTCCAGCTAAGCATTTATTCATTATAATCAAGTGGTTCAGCTACCGTAAAATTCAGAAAATAAGCTCCGGGGCTTATATTTTTCAAAGGCCCTTTTTGAGGGGCTTATATTTGGAGGGGCTTATCTACGGAGGGAAATTTGCGATTGGGCTAGCCTTATAGTTGGAAGTACAGGCCCCCGGGAGGCTTATATTTGGAGGGGCGATTTAACGGAGGGTTTTTTGCGTTACCGTTTTGGGGGGCTTATTTTTGGAGGGGCTCATTTTTGGGAATTTTACGGTATATATGAAGGAGCGCCAATATATTAACAATATCATAGATTCTTTTTTTAATTACTGTCTCACAACAGACTGTTTTTATCTGTATAGGGGTGGTGAAGTAAGGCTACCCTCTTTTCTCCATATTTCTTTATGATTGCAGTTGAAACTTTTGCTCTAGCAGTTTGCCAAAATACAATTTATTATAAACGGTATTACAAGCTGTGATGAAGATACAAACGGAGGTTCTGCCTCGAGGTCCAACCCCTTACTTTATGTACCATTTTTGACAATAAAGGTGCCACTTTTAAATTAAAAACTTTTATTGACAAATGCTGTTCTTTTCACAAACCTAGTTTAGAACTTTGCATTCCTTTCAACTGCTGTAAATGCGCTGTCTTCTAGATGCGAGCTAATCACAAAACCAGAATATTTCATCGACTTTTTTACAACAGCGATATATAAATTCTTCTGCGGTCCTATTAGGTCATTTTATATACGGAAAGAACAGATCTTCCTACCCTTTCATATACTTCAACTTGTTGAATCAGCAGCGTTCATATTCCTGAAGCCTGAAAAAGGTACCCTTTTTGAGTGGCCTGGCCGCATAGGCCATTATGTGGAGAATCTCCCTCCCCCAACCGTGGACCCCGGTAATTAACTCATCTAAAAATAAAGGAATTTGGATCGTCTCGTCCGAAGGTAAAATCCAAGACCTTTTTGGCATAAAATGGCCTGATGAACCAATCAAAACCCTTAATTGGGTAATATCATGCACTCTTATTACATCAAACTTTTGCACACACAAAAAAGGAATTATGAGATTGGACAATCACAAATTAACGACGGTTAAATATAAATCTGCATTTTTGACGCGTAACGGTAAAAAACAACAATTTTTGACGGTTGACGAGGGTATTCGACGGCTAACGGTTAAACCTATTGGGAACCTTAAGTAAATCACCTTAAGCAAGCAAAGCACGTCAAGCAAGTAAAGCACCAGAAACACGGAAGCACGTAAAGCACCTAAACACGGTACACTATAATGATCATATTTGACGTACTTTGAAAGTCGCCGACCACATTTCGGGTACGACATAGTAGCATCGGGTACGATACAATACCATTCAGGTTACGATATCGGGTTACCGAGTACGAAACAACAGCATACAAGTTACGATGTATGACTACCGGGTACGATACATCAGCATCGGAGTACGATACAATACTATTCTGGTTACGATGTAAGGTTATCGAGTACGATAATACAGTTTTCCGGATACAATACAACATCACCGAGTACGACATAACAGCATACCGGGTACGGTAAGACAGTATACAGGCAAATTCGATATAATGCACCTTATGGTACGATCCAATAACATTTTTGTCCAGTATTCCCCTCCATACTGAGCTATATCGAAAATAGACTTTCCAAAAAAGACATTAGTCAAGCTACTCCATATGTTATGTAGATCTGTCTGGATTTATAAAAAGGTACCTACAGAATTTTAAGTGCGTTTTAACAATTTGACCCTTGAGGTGAATAAAAAGCAGTTGAAAGTCGTTAGTTAGGGCTTAAAACGGACAAATTAATCGCTGGCAACACACGAAAAGTTGCTCTTGCCAAAAGCGACAGATTTGTAACGAAATGAACAACATTTAAAAACACAGAAATAATGACCTTTCAGGCTCTCAAACTATGAGGCTCATAGCGGGTTGCCCGACTAAAACAGACCTAGAATCCACCTTTCTTAACCCCACAATCGGTTGTTTGAGACAGAATCACTTCAACTTAACACTCACAAAGCGTTTTCATGCTTGTACACAATATTCTTTTAACACGAACGCCACGACATACGTGAAATCTGTCTGTCAACACCTTCAGGAAACCACACAGTCAATTATATATAATCACGTTCACGGCAGTGATCCACAACCAACCAGGCACAATGTTCCCAGACGAAATATCATCAAATTACTCTCTCTCTGTCAATAACTCTCGCTTTCTTCATCATCACATGTAAACTTTGCTGACACAGTCGATTTATTCAAGATCCCGGATGTAGACGAGCCGTTTTGAAAGGGACACATTATAGAGGCAGGCCTTCAATACAATTTTTAAGTCTCTGGCCTGGTCAGAAATCAGCTTTAATTTTGCTCTCGCCGAATATGACTCTTACAAACTACTTTTTGAGGCCAGAGACTCGTCGCCGCCCACATCAAAGCTCGCAATATGATGCCTTTCCGTCTCACGTTTAGCCAAAATGAGACGAAATACGGTAACATATTGGACGATGGCAGACTTTGCCAGTCGTGAGACTTGTTCCTTCATAAGGCTTAATGATGCCTTCCGGGAAAACTTTGCAGCAGGCGGCCAAAAAGAAATCTAGAAAATTAACCGACCACGGAAAACAACTTCTAACGCGCGCGCTGATTTCAAATGTTTTAAGGAGGATGGTCAGCGCTATATAGGCAATTTATTTAAACTCCGGATAACTCCTTACAGTCTTAGAAATAATGGGGTAAACGTGGAACAAAGCCCTTATAATAGCAAGTTCCTCAATGGTTCGTTTTCTTTTATTATATCCCGTATATGGAACCGACTACCAGCATCCGTAAAGAATGCACAGACTGTTGCATCCTTTCGTAGCCTTTTAAAGAAACAAAATTTTATTGAATGTCAATGCAATAACTGCATTTGATATTTCTTCTCAATTAATTATTTATGTGCCGTACATTTTTTCGTTTTTAGTATTTTAAACACAGTTTAGGGATTTTTCTATTTGTATTTTTCAATTAGCTCTCCATTTTTATTTACCTTATCTATGCATCAATATGCGGCAATCTATTTTGGATCTTTAGCCTTCTTAATTCATAGTTTTTTAATTGTCAATCACTTTTAACATGAGCCTCCGGCTCGGGAGACTGGGTGACCACTCCCTGTGTATTTGACATAACATAAATTATCTAAAATAAATTATCTATGTCAGAGTGTTTTATGACAAGGAGAGAATTATGGGAAATGACAGCTAGGGGAGAGGAGAGGGAGGGGAATATGTGCTAACGTGTTTAATGGCGAAACGAGCCTGATGCGGCATTTTTCTACCAAACTGGGGAGGCGGGGGGGATGCTCAGCAAAATTTTACATGTACATTAATTTTCAAGGAGTTATAATAACTCCACTAGTGGGGTTAATTTAACTCCCTTCAGTGGAGTTATTTTTTGGGGAGTTATTTTAACTCCAAAAAGGAGTTTAAAGAACTCTTTTTCAGGAGTAAAAATGAGGAGTAAAATTGATGAGATAAAATAACCCAAAAAATGAGTTATCCTGTACCTAAAATTTTTACTCCACTTTCAGAGTTAAAGTAAGTCCAAAAAGAGCCGAAAAACAACCCATGTAAGGAGTAAAAATAAGCCCATTTTCAGAGTTATTTTAACTCCAGACTGGGAGTAAAAAGAACTCTTTTTCAGGAGAAAAATGACCCCAAATTCGGAGTTAAATTAGGAGTTAAAGTAACCCCAAAAAAGAGGTTATCCTGTACCTAAAATATTTACTCCATTTTTGGAGTTATAATAACTCCCTAAAAATTACTGTGCAGGTAGGCTCCGCCCCGAGATCCAACTCCTTAGCCTTTATTTACCCTTTTTAACAGAAAAAAGAACCTTTTTCGTATATCTATTTGCTGACGAATGGTATCCCTTTCACATACTAGTTTAGAACGCTGTATTCCTTTTAACTGCTGTGAATGCATCGTCCTTTAAATATGGCACAGCCCGTGTTAGCCCTTTTGGGTCCTTTCACAGTCCGCAATGACACGTATTCCAACCTTTTCATATACTTCAACTTGTGAAACTCCTAACGTTTGAGTTAACTTAAGCCTGAAAAAGCCTCCCTGTATAGGCTATCATAAGGAGTACCCCCCTTCCCAACGCCGGGGGGCGTCATCCAGTTTAGTTAGGAGTTTCAAATTTTCATTTAATTTTCTCAAAACAGCAACATGTTCTTACCAGGCAATATTTTAAGTGAATTACTTTTTGTCTTTTAATAAACGATTTGCTATGAAGGAAATGAAAGTAAGACTCGAGGGAAAAGCAAGGGTGAGGGCGCCACTTACAACGCGTTCCCATAATCGTATTCTGGAATAAGAATACGCAAACGCTTTGTGACAAATCTCTTGTACCGCAATTTTTAATTGAACGACTTACTTGAAATGCTACGTACATCTCCAGCAGATTTCTGGCAATGAATGCCAAACCAAGAGATTTCTGAAGTTCATTCCATTTATTCTTGCCTTTCTTATATTCCGAAATACGGTCAATCGAACCAACGCTCTTAATCTTCTCACCAAGATTTCGATGCCTTGGCTTCCTTCTTGCCTCTAGCCTGCGGACAAGACGTATTGCTTCTCTCCATCCGGGTAGAGAGAGAAGCGTTGACCGGAAATTTGTCATCTTTTGTCCGTGTGTCACGGGACGTATCTCCCCGATTTATGAAAAATGTTATAACTTAATGGAAGTTCTATGTATCTTCCCAATGATCTTTGAAATGAAACCGATATCTGACTCGATTTAGCTAAATGTGTCCTTTGCGGAATAAGTAAAATGTGACGCCAATGAACAGTGTTTGAAATATGAAAAGACAAAGCATGAAGCATGAAATCTGATTGATTCTGACAATTGTAGCTACAATGGCATGTGCGGATGATAAGCCAAAACTGACCTCTCCACGCCTTTCCACGCGCTGTAATACTCCTAGTACTAGCCAGGGTAACGGAAACTACTTGTTGCTTATCCTAGAAATTTGCAAAGAAAAAGAAGAAGGAAAGAGACGCAGCTTCCAGGTTGTCTTGCCGAAAACGAGAGGCGGTGAACAATTGTAACAATTAAAAGTTTTAAAGTTGGCTTCGTTCAAGAAAGCATTAGTATAACTGCATAGTTAATGAAGATAATATAGTCAACGCATTACCTCCAAAAAAAACATCTTACCTCTGTCAGTTGTGTGCACGTGTTCGCTCGGTGAGATCCTCAAAAAGTAACTCATAGAGAAAGTTGCGTAGCTGTGCGTTAATACTAAGGTGTGTATTATGGTGGATTAACTTTGAACAGGGACTCCCAACCTCGCTAATCCTTAAAATTTGCTTTGCGTAGGAGAGAGAGAAACGAAAAAGCTAGGACGACACGATAGGAAATTAGGCGGAAGAAAAGAAGAAAGGGATCACAAGGGGGAAGGGGTTCAAAGAGGAAGACGTTCTCGCCCGCAGCTTCTGGTTACGTTCTAGATTTGAACTCCGACCTGTTTTGTCAATTGCAACGATCATTGCGAAAAAAAAACCTGCAACGTGTGATTGGCCAAAATTTTACAGGAGATAGTTTTGGTTAATTCCTTGGCTCTAACTGCTTCATTAATTTGCTGGCTCGTTTGTCTTCAAATTGTCGATCATGATAAACACAGTGATGCATTTGAATACATTTCCCGACTCTAGTTTAAAGCCGTGCAAACCCCATTCATTAGATCGCGAGCTTAAAACGGATATTGGGTACAAGAAATTCTTGGGCGGCTTCCCACGTTCTTACCAAGTCAAAAAGTCAAAGCTAGCTACAATCGGCGACAAAATGAGTCTAGACACTTACCCCTAAACTGGGCTTTTTTTTACGTTTTACTGACTTCCAAAGGGGGGAAGTAATATAGCCTTTCCTCCCACATCCCCCCCATGCAATGTTGTGCCGCTGTTCGAGTTACCTATAGAAAACAACAAACACCCCTCGCCAGCTTTGAATGGAGGGAACCGGGGAGGTGTTTAGATTCTTTTGTTCTCTGAAGTTACCCTATTTGAGTAAAATATCTCAACAATTTTATCGCCGATTGTAGCACAGCAGGGAATTAAGAATATTATGCGCATTTGTAGTTTGAGTGTGGATTTCTTCTTAAATGATTGGGGAAATATATTTTTCTCAACTCGACAAACAGCTCAGTGTGGTGTGGCTGTATATTTTCTGCTTTCGTTTGCAAAATAACTTGCCACTTACCAATATATCTTTCAAAACAGCTTGTATTGCCTGAGGAGAAAATCGAAAAATGGAAAATGGCCGCTCACCAGTTATTCGATGTAAAGCAAAGATGACCCGACTTGAGAATAGTGACACGAACTGCAATCTCTAGCTTCAGACTCTACTTTCTGTAAAGGATATTAGATTTACTCCCGGTACAGCTCCACATATTCACTTTGTTGGCGTATAATGTTAATGACTACTAAAACTGTAACAATATTGTATAGTGCGGTGAGGTTGCGGTTTCACCGGCGAAAAATGTCTATGCATGCTCTGCAAAAAATGGCACGTGATCGATTTCGGGCAATGTCATTGGCTCCGAGGCAAAAATGCCCGCGAAATGTTGTTGAGATGAAAGAAGCGATGGCAGCTTTTTTTGGCAGTGACAACGTTGCAATTTCTTGCCACTGTAAGAGATCAAAAATTATTTTGGTCGAAGTTTTGACGGAGATGTGTTCTCTAGAGAATATAGCGTCCTGGAACTGGCGAAAAATCGCAGTAGCATGGTCTGATTCAGATTTGTTGAAATTGAAATCGCGGGTTTGCATGTGGAAGACAGGCCGAAAAAGTGGGTAATTTTTACTCTCTTTGTTTACTGCATGTTCCGTGCCACTCGGTGCAAAAAGAAATTATAAAGCAGTGGAAGAAAGATTATTGGGCTTTGTTTTGGTATATAAATAAGCTTGTACCGAGTGGCACGGAAGCGACAGTTTTGTTAAATGTGTATCCCGTTTTTGTGTCAAAATTCAACTTTAACATTCGACAACATTCGACTGTTGATCGAAGAGCGTATTACAACGCTACCAAAAATGTTTTTGGTGTTTAGTTCGAGTTTCCTATCACGGATTCAACAAAAAAAAGTAGAGGGAGAGACATTTTTTGGCTTTGTTTTGTTAATATGACTTAGCTTGTACTTTGTTGCTCGAAAAACTATATTTAGATGCTAAATCTCCGTGTGTTTACTCTGTTTATGGCAGAAAAATAAGCTTACACTTGGTTCAACTTAATCTCGTGTCACTCGGTACAAAAGAAATATTCTTAGCCATTGTCTTGCTGTGTAAATTGTCTTGTGGCTAGTGGATCGAAAGCGGCTGGGTTGCGGCAGTTTTCTAAATGCGTAGTTCGTAACGTGATTTTGTCGATCGGTGCACATTTCATTGTTGTTGCACATTATTACAGCTTTGTATGTTACAGAAATTTGAGTTTTAATTTATCCGCACTGTCGAATGAGAAAATGTGAGAGTGTTTTCATTAAAATGCTTAGACCGTCTTAGAGCTACAGTTCGATAGGTCCAGCAACAGTTTGATTTGTAAAAAAAATTCTGTTTACAATGTCCACAACTGCTTGCAATTTTATAATTGAAGGATCGAAGTTTATTAAGAATTTGTTCATGCTTAGCGTGCGTATATCGAGTTATGGATGCACTTGGAAGTTTGGAGAGCACGAAAGATGCGTAAGAGTTGCACGAGGCGATAGCCGAGTGCAACTCTAGCTTCTTGAGTGCTCTCCAAACTTCCCAAGTGCATCCATAACTCGATATACGCACAGCTAAAAGCATGAGCAAATTCTTTTATAACATAGCTGACAAAAATGCTTGCTCTTTGATTAACTGTAAAATTCTTGTAACGCGCGCCACAGAAAAACAAACGCTTCTACTGGCTGGTTACAAACACGCCACAATCGCCTAGTTTGAAAGAAAATTCTTTCTGTAAAACTGAGAACGAAAATTTGCTTATTTATTCGTTAACGATCAATTGAAACTAAGTAGAAACAAAGACAAAAGTGTCTTAAAGTCCACCTAAAGTTAAAATACTCGCATGTTCGTAACACGTCGTGGAGCATGGTTTGGATCCGGCGCTGAGAGGATGTTTTTGTTTTGCTCGGCGAAATCCAGAAAACTTGTATTTTTGGCGAAGACGACTGTCATTCTACTTTACATTCATTTACGACAATGGCTGGTCATTACGGCTACTTGAGAAGACCTGCCAGCAGTTGTTTTTATGAGCAAAAAAATTGCTATGTCTTCTTGTGTAATTTGTCTTGTTATTGCAAGAGAAATTTTCCTGATTTAGTCGGAATGTTCGGCGACAACAAAAGTGCATAACAAATTTAAAAACAACAATAAAAACGTAAATTTTACCTTTAATTGTTGTTAATGACCAATTGCTGTCTTTTCTGTTCCCATGCAGTGAATAGGGAACTTAAGATGGAGACGTTTTCGGGGCGACGGCAACTTCAACCGGACGTGGCGCCATGATTTGTGCAAAACTGCGCATGCTCTTACTCACCACATTGCCGTCTTGCTCCCGTCGGCGACGCGAAACTGGTCTGTTTGGCGTTGTGGCGAGAACGTGAGTATTTAACTCTCATTTCAATCAGGTTTGCTGCATTTAGCAACCAGAATTTTGCAGATTATCGTCCTTAAATTGTCCTTGTTTTCTTTGAGTTACATTTCAAGCTTGATTTCCGACCTCTGTCATCTAAACTTACATGTTTATAATGTTTCTATGTTTCATGTCACAGAGTCAAGATGCAATCTGATCCAATATGGCAAACAGCAAACCGTAAGTGAGCTTTACATGGACAAAATTGTCCTACGAGCCAAATGAAAGCATCCGGACAAAAAATATGAACTCAGATATTTTAATTGTGTGTTTTTAGCTCACTTTTGTTGTTAGAGTACCGTATGAATGAAACGTATGTATTGAAAATTGTTTAGAATACTTGGTAATACCACGTACTAACGTGGGGATACTGAAATAAAGTTGTTGTTGTTAAATGCAAGCAATTAAGCATTAATTCTCTTAGTTCTTTATGTGAAGCTATATTTTCCTCTTCGGTAGTCTTCCACGGCGCCGTCCTCCTGAGTTCACTGCGATCTTAATGTTCGAATTTTGGAGGGAAGCAACGGCTACCTCTGTTCCAGGATTGCTCTGCCAGTCCGGTCGCCGTCGCCCCGAAAACGTTTCTATCTTAAGTTCCCTAATGTCTCTCGGCCAAAATTTGCTGCAGATGGTCTTCCGAAAAATTTGCGAAACGCACAACTTGCGAGTTTTTTTGAATTCGGCTTTATTTTTGCAGCCGCTCTTGGATCAGGACGTAAAAGGACAATGCCGATTGAAAAATTAGGCAGTTCTTCGCTGGTTTCTTCCATATTTTAAAGAGAAGGAAAACTGCACTGCAGCTTAAAAGACGACAACTTTGCAGCCAGGTTAAAAAGCAAATGCTTACGTCATCTATGAACAAATTCTTTATTTACGCACGCCCGTGCGTAAATAAAGATTTTGTTCATAGCGGCTCAATAGGACTTATATAGGGCAAGCACGCGCGCTATGTTATAAGATTATTTTGCTCATAAATTTGGCTTGGGATTATACACACAACAGAAACCCATAAGGGGTTGAAACGTGTAACTCTCATATGTTTGCTTTGTCCGATGCTCGTGATTATTCATTTTAGAAAGTACCATATTTGGAACGAGAAGAAGAGATAACTGACCAATCAAACTGCGTAAACAACGTGACGTAATTTTCCTTCAGGTTCCCGCTCCTGCTTAAAAAAATGGCCGACAAACGGGGGAAAAACTCCCGAAAGCCTTCAAAGGTTGAAACCAGGAATATTACCGAAACACTGAACAGGATATTATTGCCTTACCACCCGGGCCAAACGTAACATTATGAAACCCATTGACGGCCTCGCAACTTCTTGAAGTTGTCACTTCATAAACCGATGCCTCGTTGACCCTCAGCACAGTAAACTTATACTGCAAATAGGCTTTTAAAATTCTTATGTTAAAAGTCTAGAATAAACAGTGAAAAATATTTTCGAATAAAATTCATTAGCTGCGTATCGAAAGTGTCCAAAACCTGAACCTGACATCTTCGCAAAAAGTGATGCTTGTAATGAATGTGAGAAGCATTTTAAAAGCGTAAATTAATATAAACTTAGATGTTGTAGTCACGATCGTGTTTTGAGCTAATTTTATGAATGAACAAACTAAAAACAATAGACAGAGAAACCGTTTCTTGAAAATTTTTATTTAAAGTCCAAAAAGTTTATCCTTTAAAGCAATTCGGAAAACACTATCTGGATAGTGGATCCGTTCACGCAAGTGACATCGGCTAAGCACATGGCAAAATTCAACGCAAAATCCATCTCAAATCAGGGCACATTTTGTAATTTTTCTTTAGCGCCGAACAGAAAAATTTATAAAACGTCTATGAAACATTTAAAAATACATAAATTCCCTTTCAAAAACGTAATTGTCTTGGCCATAGAGTGCAAAATGTACCTGAAAATTCAGCCTAAGCTTCGCTGACTTGGTTGCATTTCAAAACAGACCATGGGCTCCGCGTGAAGAAAACAAGGTTGAATTCCTCGAAGGACGATTTCTTGATGAAAAGCTTCCCTTTCTCGACAAAAAGAAAGCTGAGCATTCTTTTGAACTTTCTCTTTTCATTTTTTGTCCTTTAACGGTGTATTTTTAACCTTGAAATGCAGAACTCTTGTCTTAAAACATCTGCATGGTGATCGTGCAGCAGCCATTTTGTTGAAAATGGATATCCGTCACCAAGATTTCCAAATATGGTCAAAATGAATGTTCACGAGCATTGAACGCGAGTTACACGTTTCAACCCCTTATGGGTTTCTGACACACAACCAGTTACTTGTTACTTTCCTTGTTAGGAACCGTACTCACGGACATGATTTCCCCCGTGTACAATTTTTGAGTACTAAATTTTTACACACAAGGCTTTCAGTGGGGGGTGCTTCTTTGCTTGAAAATTGGATCCTGGAAGGAGAAGAACAGGGTAATTTTTTCTGTGAATGTTTTTGTTTTTATATGCATCGTTTTTGGCTTAAATTTTTGGGAGTCAAGTTATAAAATGAATGACAGAGTTAACATGCTACTAAGTATTCAAAAGTTCTTTCCAAGAAAAAAAATAAAATAACAAATTAAACTTACAGGAGTTTAAAGATTGGAGTAAACTTTGAGTCTTAATGAAATTTTCGTTGGATCATGTTGATGAATGCAGTTGTGTAGGATGTGCAGTTTCCAATTTTGATCTTCTGTCAGAATTATGAGAGGACACTCACAGATCTCATTCAAAAATTATAGTTTCATTGTAATTATCGTTTGTTTCTATTCCTATGAACTTCTCAGCAAGTCTACATTTTGTATGAATTTAATGTGATATATATGTGAAGTGGTTTTTGTTTCACAGTGAAGTAGTTTTCACTTTGTTTTTTGATTTGAAGTTTAGTTTCTTCTTAGTTGTTGGCTAAGGCAGTGTTGAAGTATCTGACATGTTAACATACTTTACTTTTCATTTCTCTTCAGAAAAGATTGATTGATCCTGCATCAAACAAAGTGCAGCCTCACAAACAAGATTTTTTAACGAAAAATTGTGTACTCAAGGAAAGCACATGTCCCTGACAGTGTCAATAAAATTTATTTATGGAAAGATCTGGGTTTTTACTCCTTTGTAGCACTTTAGACTATATGCATCACTTTTTTAACCTTCATACACTAAAAAAATATAATCAGTATTTTTTCCAACTAACACTTGAATCAAAGTTCTCTTCTTTTAAAGTATAGTATTTAGTATTGCCCTTATTTTAAAAATTTCATTATCTTTTGCAGATCAAGCACAATAGCCATTGAAAAGAAAAAAAGCCTTGCTCGGTCAAAGACGGCTTTAAAGTTTTGATATTAAAATTGCACCCGTTCTCAATGAAAAGACTGAATGCAGACACTAAAGTTCATTTAGCTCATGTTCAAGCTTTTTTTGTAAATTGGAAAGTGTTGCTGGAGAAAAAGTATTTTTGCTTTACCTTTTTAGGGGAAAAAAAAATAACTACCAGGTGTCTAAGCAATTTCAAAGGACCCATAGTGTCTTATTTATCTGCTGCATTGAGCTGTGAACAAAGGCCGTTCTTTCTGGTGACCCTGCTTTTTTCAGAAACATTGTTGTCCTTCGTGATCCGATCGAGTTGAATCCCGAAAACCGGCCAAATCACGAGCATCGCAGGAAGCGAATCCCATAAGAATAGGTGAAAAGGATAATAAAAAGTCTAGGCTATTCTAAAAATATCCGATGTGCATTGGCAACTCATATTAAGCCGCAATTAACCTTCTTTCCTCTGGAATAAACAAAGTATGGAGGTATTGCCGCCATTTTGAATTTGGCAATGTCACGTGGTCGCGCGACGACCAATCAGACATTTTTCGCCGGTGAACTGTTGCGTAAGCACTGGGGTCGAGAATGTTGCGGTGAGGTGTTACAAGAAATGAAACGAAAATGAACAACTTAATAAAACTTATCTCTAGTTTGGTCATTTCAGGTTTGAGTGGCTCATCGATAGATCGTCAATATTTTCTACTCTCAACTTGGTGGACACCCTCGGAAAAATGAGTATTAAGTTTGAGAGACTTGCCGAGTTACTCAGGTAAGTTATGCTCGGTTTGTTGAAACGACCACAGCTTGTGAAAGAAAGTCTGAAACAAAGCAAATGCAAAAAAGGGCAAACTGAATGAGTGAAACAAAAATAAACAGCTAAAATAAAGAACATCGTATCTAAAGTTTGATCATTTCAGTTTTAGGTGTCTCATCGATAAGCATTTCTACTGATGTTGCTACTAAAACTACCCTAGCTGTTGAAAATGGTTATATCATGAGATAATCTTCTTAATACCTCCTTTTCAGAAACCGAAGGTAACTCGGCAAGTCTCTCGAACGCTTATTTTCAGGGGGTGACCACTAACAATTAAAATAAAGTTAAAGTTTCGTGACTAGCAGTCATCTACGTGATTGCCTTAAAACCGGGTGATCACCTTCAAAACCCACATTCCAAGTGTTTTTGTATTCTGATTGCTCCCTACTTTTCTCAAGCGTCGAGAGCCAGAAATAAGTTGATACTCTGTGAACAGGTTGTCTAAGGGGGCTTGGGCAGAGAAACAGCGAGAAAAGTGCGTTAAAGGGGATTGGAAAGAGAACTTCACGTGCCCACACCTTTCCCTCTAAATCAAACTCGCATGAGAAGTCTACCAGGCATCCAAGCAAACTGCTTCCTTCTTTAGTTTTCTCATGACCGGTGTAGGAACCTGAGGCGAGATAGCCTGAGGACACGTGATACGGGAACTTAACCGCTTGATGCGAGTGAAAGGATTCTCACCAACAAATAATCTTTAAGGTTATATGCTTTATTATGGGAAGACTTACTCTTTCACTTCTTCTTCTATTTAACTTCACAACTTCTAAACTTCTGTCTTCAACTAGACCTTGCTCTTCGGTAGTTCTCTTTCTTTCTTCTCTATATCTATAACTGCATGCACTTACTTCCTTAGCAGCTCGCTATTTATTTGTTTGTTGGTCGTCGACCATATGTTTAAGTTGACAATATATTTATGTTCTCATTATCATTCATTAAGCTGTTACGCAAAATTCCTTTCAAAAGTCTTTCTTTGGTTCTGAAGGAGAATAACTAGTAAAGGAAACTAACTAGGCAAAGTTCAGCAAAAGGAACACACTTTCATGCAGCTACTTTTAAGTTACTTAGTTCTTTGAAGCTAAAAAACCAAAAGAGTAAACTTCGTTAATGACAAACAAAGGACAACTCCCATATTAATAAATGTGAGAATAAGATAAATAGAGGGAAAACTTTACCAACAAAATCGAGCTGCAAAACCTTAACTAGCTAAGTTAATCACTCACAAGTTGCCTGGCAAAGGTATTAGAAGGTTTTACTAACAAAAGGCTTTTGGGTCAGGTGTCAGACACTATTGACCCACGCCAATACGCACGCCATGGACACTCAACTGTGTACGCACTCATCTACTTAAGGCAAGCAATACATGAGGCTATCGATTCGGGAAACTGCTCAGTCCGAATCTTTTTTGCAGACTTTACTAAAGGTTTTGACCTCATAGACCATTCAGTATTATTAGATGAGCTGAAATCGTTTAATATCGATCAAACTTTGTTTTTCTGGGTACGGTCCTTTTTAACCAATCGAATTCAAGCTGTGCGCGTTGGTTCGTCCCTGTCACCATGGAAACAGGTCAACGGAGGTGTGCCACAAGGGACAAAACTAGGATTAACACTCTTTGCTGTCATGATAAACAAGTTGCTCAAGAACTGGCATATGCGTACTAAGTATGTTGATGACACTACTGCATTCGAGATTAACCCAAGGAACTCCATTAGTGTACTAGATATAGTTGTCCGAGAAATTCATGATTATTGTATTGAACATAAGATGAAGCTTAATCCAAAGAAATGCAAAGAGATGTATATAGATTTCATGAAAAATTCAATCACAACTTTACGAGCTATATCTATTGGAAACAAAGAAGTAGAACGTGTACGAACATATAAGCTTTTAGGAGTTATAATTAGTGATGACCTTAAATGGAATGCGCATGCTGAATACGTAATTGCCAAAGCAGCTAAGAGATTGTATGCACTTAGATTATTGAAGCGCGCAGGAGTAATGCCAAAAGACATACTAGAAGTATACCTATGTAATGTTAGGTCAGTATTAGAATACGCTGTGCAGGTGTGGCAAGATATCTCTGCATACTTGTCTGACGCTATTGAATCAATACAAAGAAGAGCCTTGGGAATAATATTTCCTAACTCTAGCTACCAGCAAGCGCTGCATCAGGCTAATCTTACATCTTTAGCCAGTCGTAGGGAACTTTTATGTCAAAAGCTAATGGCTGATATGAGGGATGTGAGCGACCCAATATCTTTCCTGGCTCCGCAAGAGACAATAAGAACAATACCATATCAATTAAGATCAGGGAATACAATACCAAGAAGAACAATGAAAAAGACTAAGAGAGCGAATGACTTTTTTACATTTAGATTAGGATCAATTATACAATTACTGTATTATTGATCATTGGGCTTGTAAATGGTTATTAGTATTATCTTGTAAATTTTTGTAAATTTCACTGTTTATTCAGTTATATTATCTGCTAGAAGTGTCAATAAACTATTATTATTATTATATTAATATTATTATTATTATTATAAAAATGTCGAAATGTCCACTAAAAGGATAAGCATCTTCGAAGGGACGTCAAGTTTAGCTAAGTTTGGAGACAAGATGTCCCGCTCAAAAACCTCATTCCTTGAACACACGAAAGGAGAAATTCTTAACTTAGTCAGAACATTCCTAAAGAGTCATAAAATGCACAGAGAATAACCTGAAAATACATGATGGTACAGACGGGGGTTGTCCTTGGTCAATAACTAAGAAGTTATGTACGTGATCTGATTTCGCGCGTGGTGCAAGAAGGCACACTTTTAATCTTTAACCTCTTAAATAAGAAATTCATTAGCAAATGTTATTTATCTTCTTTGTTACTTATCAATAAACAGTTAAAATGTTCCAGAACCTCTGAGAAAGCTTCCTACAACGATATACATCAGTATTCATGTCAAATCAATCAGATATAATTAGCTATTCATCATCAAAGTTCATATGGGCTGTAGCGCCATAATTTTTAATGCATTTTTCCGCTCTATCACTGATCATTGTAAGAACAAAAAGAAAGCCGAGTTGACTTGTTTACCTTAAAAAATGAAGAGACTATTACACACTTTCATGAACTTTTGTTGAGCAGAAATTTCATACAAATTTCAAGTACAGACCCCGTATAAATAGAAAAGACAATTAGGTGTACTGGTCCCGTACAAATAGCCACTGACTTTCATGTACTTTAAAAATTAACCTCATTCACTGCATGCTTACACATCAGCGGTTTGTTCATTCGACGGCAACCAGCAGCTATCATTCGATTTTCACAATTGAACGTATCCATAATGTATTGAAAACTTGTCTTACCTTAAGTAAAAAGATCTTGAATCACACGAGGGAAGGTGAAACCAAGAACCAGAGGAGGAGTGAACGTCTTCCCACAATGAATAGAGTGCCGAAGCGCTGACGTCACGTTACAAGGGAAGCATTTCGGCCATTTCTAAACAAAAGATCAATATGATGTCTCTCTTCGTGTAACGCCCGGGGGGCACTTGGGTATTTTTTGGGTGGGTATGTGCCGCCCGGGACTCCAAATTGGCACCCCGTTCTAAAAAAAATTTCCCTAAAATTGATACCTCGTTCTAGAAATGGGCCAATTTCTTATACCCCGTTCTAAAATTCGCCCTAAACTGACACCCCGTTGTAGAAGTGTGCCAATTTTTTATACTCAGTTCTAGAAAGTTTGTAATTAACAATTATTCCTCGAGCCCGAATGGGCTCTGAGTCAATAGCCCACGACTCCAAAGGCCGAATGGGCTATTGACTCAGAGGCCATGAGGGCAAGAGGAATAATTGTTTTAGTAAAATCCAACTAGTTGGTCAAAAATATCGACAATAAAAGAACTTTAGCTAGTTAAAGCTAGACCTTAATCCTTTTTTGTCGCCAAAAAGCCCGCTCTTCTCGCTACTAGTGGGCTATAACATATAGCCTAGTAGTAGCTCAACCAATCAGAACGCAGCATTGATGATAGACCACTAGTTGGATTTTACTAAATTGAAATAGCCCTGTTTTTTAAAAAGATATTTCTTTATTTGTTCGACTTATACATCAAATTAATGCTTCTTCATAATCAGCAACAATTTTAAGCAGAATATAAAGCCGTGATCCACAATTTTTTCATTTCCCATCTTACTAAATATTATACCCCGTTCTAGAAAACGCCTCTGAAATGGATATCCCGTTCTAAACCAGGAGCTTCAAAATCACGACCCCGTTGGGCGGCACATACCCGTATAGGTAATGTATGGGAGTATCCCCCCCCCTTCCGGGTGTAACGTAACGTGGATAAGGTAAAGATGGTTCACTGTTTTGCCCCAGATTGTAATCATCAATCAGAAAGGAAGAAATGTAAATTTTCCAGGTTTCCGAATCGAAGGAACCTAGCGAGTTCAATTGGTGGAAGAAGCTCCTAAGGTAAGGCCCAACACGCTAGGAACACGCTAGGTAGTAGCGTGACGACTGGAACAACTGAACTTTGACTCTTTGAATTCTTCTTATTGTTCTTAATCTTCAATAGCCCTCATCAGTTATTCTTTACAATAGCGGTTTTTAATATATATTAGTTTTAAAAAACGAGCATGAGTGTATTATCAGGCTTAAAAACTGGAGGTAAAGCCAAGATTTTTTAAACCTGATAATACACGGCTGCAATTTTTTTTTTTATCTACTTCAAAATCTATCATATTGATCAACGCATTCTTGCCCTAATAACTAGATGGCTGTCAGAGTGGAAATTAACACCGACTACAGACAGCTCAGAATTCCCAGCCCCACAACACTTAGCATAGACTCACGAGTAGTCCCCCATTTTTCCTCAGGGATGGAAGAGCGAGAGAAACGCGAGCGCGCGTGAAAATCACCCCACGCGAGAAAAGGCGCCTTTTTGTCGCGTGCCGGTGATTTTCACGCGCGCTCGCGTTTCGCTCGCTCTACCGTATCCCTGAGGAAAAATGGGGGACTACTCGTAGTCTACACTTAGCACAAATTTTTAGACTAAACCATATGTTTTTTATCGGTTTAATTTACGGAGTAATTCGGGTCGTAATTTTATTGCTGGTTTTCAGTGTCACGCCATTCAAAATAGATCAAAATAAAAATCAAAACCGTCCTATAGATAAAGTCCAGAATCAGGGAAACGAAAGGAGGTATATATACAAAGACCCTCGCCAAGATTCAGGTTAGAGGAATATTTCGTATACGAGATATCCGAAGAAATGTTTTACTCAAATTTATAGAGATTTGTATGGAGACGCCATGCTGGTGCCCACCTCACTTAAGAAAGCACGGAAACCAACAGAAACATCTGTTACCGAGTTTTGCTACAAAAGCATGAATTTATTCCTCGAGAAACTCATAAACGTTAAAGTAATACTTTTTCTAATACATGAACTGTTTAAATAGCAAAATTTCCTGAAATAAGTCATTTTTTTAACGTACATTACAGCTCTCTTGGCCGTCATGTAAATGCCGCGTCACGCAAAAACTTAGAAATTCAAGCGTCCTCTATCACAAAACCAAGACTGAACCAAGAACCCTTTTGAAGCGAAAATTTGTATGAAAATTAGTTTTCAGCTGCTCTAATGCATCGTGAAAGTAAAATCTCGGTAGGATCGATAGATTTTTAGTTTGAATTTTAGTGACGTCATGTGAAAACCAACAATACTAGCCGGCAATGGTCTAATTTCGGGTTGTACCGATTTAATCTGTCGTTTTGAACCAGCCTGATTTTTAAGTTGTGGAAATAAAGGATGGTACGTTAGTATCAGATTTATAACTTGGTGCTGTCTTAGGGCATAACAGCAAATTTAGCAGCTTTCATCTTTATCACTTCATTTTTGAGCTCAGCCAACGTAAACGTGTCAAGAGCCTTTCTTAATTTCATAATTTCAGGATCCATATATACATATATGTACGGTGGATAAAAATAATTGCTATATTTGGGCCCTAAGGCCAAAATACAATGTCAAATCCGTGGCACGTGTGGCAAAGACGCGATACTATATACAATATGTTAGAAAAAAAATATTAGTTATGGCACACTTGTTCATACATACAGATGTCGCATAAAAAATAATCATCTAAAACTTCGAGACATGGTTCTTTATATTGTCATATTTAGTTTGGGTTAAAACGCTAAAAAAAAACGCTTAAAACGCTCAAAACGAAACAAGCGCATTTGATCATATTCACATGTATTTTGCGCAATATAAATGTTAAATTATTATTACTATTATTATTATTATTATTATTATTGAGGGTGCCCTCGACGAACTGCATCCTTTTCAGTTTATTTCGTCCAGGAATGCAGACGCTCCACTCTTGAGTCCTTTTTCCATACCTTTGTACATTGTGACCGAATACCTGAACGCTTATGAACAAATGAGAATGCTTATTTGATTCCAGGAAAACGTTACTCTTAACTACTTATTTGTAACGGAACTGTCATGTG
The DNA here is from genome assembly GCA_038088405.1 of Porites divaricata. NCBI lineage: Eukaryota > Metazoa > Cnidaria > Anthozoa > Scleractinia > Poritidae > Porites > Porites divaricata. Next base: position 5,073,935 of record JBBMOI010000004.1, read on the forward strand.
CCGTCAGTAATATTTATTAATATAAGTGCTACGTAAGTATATTCATAAGTTTATAGAGATGATTGAGAGTGTTTTCCACTCCTGTTTGGCTTGTAATTTCTCAGCATCATCATAATAAGAAGCAACCGTTCGTGCACGTCTTTGTGGTTACAATGCAGCGACTGTGACACCCTGGGCATTACTGAGCATATTAAATTCTGCAAGCAGAATACTGCAATGCTGATCGTACTACGTGAAATTAAACTCTGCAAGACATCAACAAGACACCGAAAGAACTCAAAACAGAGCGGGATTGTAGCCATAGACAGCTGTTTCGCCCTTTTGGGGGCTCGTCAGTATGGCGCAACAACAGAGAAAGCTCTGATGCAAAATATCCGCGCACTCTTATTTTAAGCCCTGACCCAGAACTCGCAGCACCCACAGAATCACGCCACACCACGTGCCCTCTGGGGGCAAGAGTCCAAGTGTCAAGTTGATGTCTCGCAGAGAAAATAAAATAATTGGCCAAAACCAACCTGAACCATGCAAGAATAACAGCATATCGGATCTATAAAAGATCTACGGTCCAAAAATTAATAAAGTACATTACTGAGCATGTCACTTGAGACCGACCATTATTTAGGCTGGAAGGAACGGCTATGGTAAAAAGGAGGGCAATGCTTTTTATGCAAGGGAGGAGAGGGAGGGCTCATACACTTATGCATGCTTATCAGCCAACCTTAATTTCAGAGCTCACAAGCTCCCTACCCCCACCCTCTGGCTGTTTTTCTTGAGCACATCTCTAAGCCGTCCCCCACATGTCGCAATCGGAACGACTAGAACAGACTAATTTAGCGGGGAGCTGTGTTAAAACAGGGTCAAACAAGACTGCATTGACTGAATTTCAGTTGAACAATATATAGCAATAAACGTTCTAATATCCGCCTGAGCAGGGATTTTATTAGACTTGCCACAAGTCAGAGTCGACCTAGTTCTTATCCCGAGTGAAAAAAAAGCCAGCGACGAAGTCGCGAGGTCCCCCTTTAAAAAGGCTTAACCAACTGGGAAAAAAATTTTAAAGGACTTTTAGAAAGTATAGGATTTTATCCAATATTGCACAATTTTGCGTCCAGTAATTGACATCTAGCTCTTGTAAAACAAGTAGCTACCATCACCTCTGCAGCAGATTGGATCTAGAAAGCAAGAAGTGTTTCAGCGAGTTCCGTACGTACTGTATGTCGAGTCTATTGATCCGACTATGACAGACGAGCTATTTATTTGTCATTAATGAGAGATGTCCGCGTTGTTACAGACAATAAGTACATACCACCTTGAGTCTTTCAGAAAGAGGTATCGTATTGAGACTAGCGATTCCAAATCGCTAAATCAGTGCAGTTTTAATGAGCCGATTGTATCAACGCTAAACATTCATTTTTTTCTCCAACCAGAGTCACTACCAAAAAAAATTGCTCATAAATAATCAGGTTTGTTTAGAATATTTAGTTGCTAATCTCTCTCCAGATGCACTTGGGTAACCATCCAACTCCCCTCCCTTCCCCTCCTCCAAAAGTGAGATGGTCAGCCCCAGACCCTGTTTGCCAAAAGCGGTTATGCATTTGTATTGCGCCAACTGAAAGGCGGAAGTGGTGTTGGCAGTAAAGTTGTGCTTTTAAAAAGTATTTACACTCATCATATTTACTTCTTTGCTTCTCTAAAGGTATGTAACGCTGATAACGTAAAGTACGCGTAGCTTTAAAAAGCTTAGAAGGAGTTTATAATGTGTAGATCTCTTAAATTTAGCCATCGCTCGATATGTAAATAAGTGACACTCCGCAGTATACTGTCGTTGTGTTTATCTTGTAAAACTATTTCACGTCCAGAGTCGAATTTAGGACGTCAAATGTAGTTCAAACTTCCGCTTTGTGGCCATTTGAATATCTCTTCAGGTGTACTTGATTTTTTAGCACAAAAATGACAGATTAAATTGAAATATTTCTTTAAGTCAGCATGCATTTTGGTTATTCCAAGTTGGGGAACTTTTCGTGATGTACTGTCCCAGATAATTTCAGTAGATCGCCTCGTGTTACGAATCGATCAATAACCCGGTCTGTTTTCACCTTAGTACTTTCATACGTACAGTGGTGAATAGTTACCTTACCGCTTCGCCAGACGAAGTTATCCACCTCTTTCACCAAGAAGGAGGTGAATCAGAATGATCGTTTTAGCATACACCACACAAACTGAATAAGTAGTGCATCAAAAAATGTTTTAGTTTTGTCGATTGTGGGCAAATTTTAAAATCTCGCTCGCCGCGCAATACATCGTAACGCTCACAAAGTTTATTGGTAACGAAGTCCGACTAGGATTTGAATGGAAATGACGGCCGAAATGACGTAACCGAACAAACGACTTTAAACGCTTGACGATCTTGAGTAGTAACATTCCATTGTTTTTGGGTCTGACACTGGAAGCAACGAAAAAATTGCAGTCTAAGTCTTCAATGTGTTTCACTTATTTGGCTGCTCGGAGGTGTATCATAGCCAATTTAACTATGATACAATCTCAACATTATGCGTGGATTATGTTGAGCCTGCGGTATTCTCGTCCCCAAAGCCACTCGGCATAATTTGTAACGAGCCTCGTGACCAAGAAACGACGGGCTCTGGGGACCAGAATAGGCCTGCGGTGTTAACTGCGGTACGAGAAATGATTTCTCGCGTATGCTTTGGGCCGTCGGCCGAAGACGAAAGGCCGAACCAACAAGCGGCAATTCTAGCTTGAACGAAAAAGTGTAACTTTGCTTTTGTCTATATTTTCCTTTATTCTTTTCAGACCGCAATGGCATCTGCTGCAGCACCCGAATGTTCTATCTGTTATGAGCTTTACGATCATGAAAATCGTTTTCCTCGTCTTCTCAGTTGCGGTCACACCTTCTGTTCCAGCTGCCTAGAGAACTTATTCGACAATAATTCCATTTCTTGCCCAAACTGCAGAAAAACAGCGTCTGTTCCCACTGGTGTCGCAGGATTGACAAAAAATTATGATTTATTAAAACTGGGTAACACCACACCCCAAGACGTAAAAGGCTTGCATAATTGCGAAGCTTGTGATGTCAAGCATCCTGCAATCTCTTGGTGCCTAGACTGCGATTATGATATGTGCAAGACTGCAACTCGCTTTCACACTCGTAGCAAGGCGAGTTGTGCTCACAAAGTTGTTTCCTTGGAACAGTTTGCTGTGTCCGTTTTCTGCACCGAACATAGAGAACAATTCCGCTTATTCGATGAGGAATGCAATCACATGGTTTGTAGGAGCTGTGTTACTCTGACGCATAAGAACCACAGCCTTCTGTCTTTAGCTGAGGCTGGTTCAAAGTGTAAACAGGAGATGGAAGCGCTTGCAACTCAAGCAAGCGCTCAAGCAGAGGTGATTAAAGATGCAGAAAATCGAGTTGTAAATGCGAGTAGTGACATGGAAAAAGCTTACAAAGAACAGCGTGCTGAAATTCAAAGTGTATTTAAAAAGGTGAGTTTGTCTTTGTTTCAGTGAACGTTTTATTACTTCTTTTTATGTAATATGAATCAGTCAATTAGATTACATTCAGTTGATATGGATCTTAACTCAAACGTTGAGAGTCTAAAGCACCACAAAGTCTTATCACCCCTTGACCCAACTAATCTACTTGATATCCACCTGCATAATTATTGATCGTTTCTTAGTCACTCTAGTATTAACTATCAACTATTAACTGTCTTCAATTGCCAGCACCTTTAACTACCGCTTATAAGCGGAATCCCCACCTGTAATACTACCCATGGGTCCATCTAACTGCAATAAACTGAAGTACATCCAATTATAAGAAAGCCCCCTGGATATAAGCCTCCCTCTAGCTGACTTTGAAATGAATTCGATTATATATATTATGGCGTTTTGAAGCTTAATTAAAAACCAGTAAAATGCAAAACGTATTTTGATCATCACTGCTAGAGCTTGTTTGCTCCCTTGGATATAAGCCATTTCGTTAATAAGCCCTCCTATAGCCCCTTACGTGATGTATAAGCTCAGGGCTTATACTCGACAGTTTACAGCGTATTTCAGGTTATAAGCCTCCCTCAGATATAAGCCATTTCGTTAATAAGCCTTCCTAAAAGCCCTTACGAAGATGTATAAGCCCAGGGCTTATTAGCGACAGTTTACAGCATATTTCCGGTTATAAGCCTCCCTCAGATATAAGTCCCTCCGTTAATAACCCTTCCTAAAACCCCTTAAGAAGATGGTGGAACAGGTCCACCTTTTTGTTGTCTTTTTATTTATTCCTTGTCTTTGATTTGTTATAGTTTCATGACGCAATAACCACCAGAGAACAAGATTTGATAAATGAGTTGGAAAAGCTACATAGCAAAAAGGCAGCCATCCTCACAGATCAACGAGCCCTCTTGGCTAACTGTCAAGACTGTATAAAAGCTACCGTTCAAAGCGTTTTATCGACGATCCAATCCTCTGATAATGCTAATATTCTTTACGTCAATTCCGCTATACAGTCTACACTCGAAGCCGCCACCGAAAACCAATATCTAGTTCTTGAGCCAGAAGCCCAGTTTGTACCAGAGTTTAAACGCTGTGACGAAAGGAGATTACAGCGAGTGGTAGATGCACTCAATAATGTGGGTGTGGTCATGGACAAGTCTATCTGTGCAGAAACAACCACCGCTGCTGGTTCGGGTCTTGAACGCGCAAATCCGGGGGAGATGGCGTCTTTCAACATCACTGCTCGTGATGCTCAAAGGTTCCCGCGTACCGTGGGTGGCGACACTTTTGCAGTGGAGCTTAAAAACGAATCTGATGAATCAGAGGATAAAGTTACAGCTGAAGTTCAGGACAAAGGACATGGAAATTATTTGGTAACTTACACTATCCCTAGAAGTGCTAAGCGGGTTGATTACACATTGAGCGTGCGCTTACGAGGTGCTCACATTCAAGGAAGTCCTTTCACTGTACGCATGGCAAAATCACTAAGCCGCATGACTTACAAAGTGTTGTCCGATGTAGCCAGTAAAATAACTCAACGTTAGTAAGAGCATTCGACTTCTGTGCGTCAATTCAGTATGTTAACGAAAGCGTGAGTTCCCAGATCCTAAGTTTTGTCGAACTGAGAAGCTGTTAGTTTTTTTTTCATATTTCTGCTTACAGGCACTTATAGGCTCTTAATCTGTACTTTAAAAAGAAAAAAAAACTGAATCTATACCAAGAGCCATAATGGGACACAATGGCCCTTGTCTTTACATAAAAAAAGCAGAATTCAATCTCTTTTTTTTTTTAAAAAAGGACTCAACCTTTTCCTTTTTGTTTTTGGTTAAAAAAAGGGACTGAATCTAAGTTTAAAAGAATGAAATAACTCATTGTTAAGCAATTCGCGTGATGCATTAGTGTCGGTAACCTCGCTTCCTTTTTCTCACTTTTAATTCTCTCCCTTCTCTTTAAACTTCACTATTATTCATTCATAGACGAAAAATGTTTCTCAAAACTCTCTTAAAACGTGGAAATTGGCACTTGGCAACACCCGTGTTTAATATCTGCCAGAAACGTTCGCTTTTTTTTCAGCTTCTTAGCTGTACCACAGGCTTATTTCGCACAATCGCCTCATCTGGGAATGTCCTAAAAAATATTTTAGCTTCCCAACTTGTTCATAAAAGAACAGTGTATAGTGACGCCAAAGGCGTCAGGAGCAGAGGACATTAAGGTCCTATTGGAGATTTCTGACAATTTAACAGTAGTTTGAGAACCTGCTTTTCCTCTAGCTAATAAAGAAAATTGCGATGAGCTATTTACATTGAGGTCATGTCGGCATGTTTTATAAGGGGCCAACCATTTGACTTTTGAGGGGGGGGGGGGGGTGGGTATCGGTGATTTCGGAAAAAAAATATCCTGCAGACTTACCTGCAGACTGATTTCGAACGAGAAAAAAATTGAACCCCCCCCCCCCCTCCCTCAAAAGTTAAATGGCCGTCCCCAAAGGCAGCAAGCTATCTGCACTGGTGGCACCCAGAAAGCGTTCAAATCAAAAACCTCGCGCGGACCTGGGCCATAGTTAAAAGATTCCCTACCGTCCCCTTACATGCAAAAGTAAAATGTTTGTTTCACGACGAGTGTAGTTCTCGTCAAGAGGGCGGATCAAAGTGTTGTCGGTGGAGATATCGTGTTGAAAGAAGTTCTTGCATTCGCTCTATTGAGTTGTTTGCGTCACTTAAGGTAGCCGTATAGTCTAGAAAGGCTTGTTTTCTATCTAAAACGGCACCAAATATTCTTTTTTAGCCTATTTTCCCAAAAACGAAAGGATCAAAAACATTTTCACCAAAACAAAGGAAAAACCTCTTTGGTAAAATGTCAGTTTTGCAACTTCTTAAATTGATGTTTTTTAGTCTAGAATGGCTTCTTTACTTTACACATATCCCTAGTGATAAGTGTTCCCCCACCTGGGAAACACATATTCCTAATGATATGTGCTCCCCCACCAGGGAAACACATATCCCTTGTGATTTGTGTTCTCCCACCTGGGAAACTTGGCTCGTTCTTGGGGCTTTTTCGATTAAAGGAAAAAATCCTGGGAACGAGGTTCAATTTTGCGACTTTTTTAAATTGATATTTTTATAGTTTAGAATGGCTTATTTTTAGTCTAGAACAGCGCCAAACACTTTTTCTTTGCGCATTTTGGGTAAAAAGAAAGAGTCAAGAAAGTTCAAATTTTTCACCAAAACCATTCACTAACCCCATTGGAAAAATGTCACTTTTGGAGCTTTCTTAAATTGATGTTTTTATAGTCTAGAAAAGAGAGAATTTATCCACTCTTGTCTAGAATAGTTTGTTTTCTACCTGAAACGGCACCAAACCCTTTTTCTAAGCTTATTTGGCCAAAAAAGAAAGGATAAAGAAATTTCAAACTTTAGACCAAAACCATGGACTAACAACTCTGAAAAAGTGTCAGTTTTGCGACTTTCTCAAATTGATGTCTTTGTAGCGTAGAAGGCTTATTTTCTATCAAGAACGGAACCAAACACTTTTTTTAGGCTTCAGTCTCCTAGAAAGAAAGAATCAGTGGCTTTCAATATTTTTACCGAAACCATGGATTAACCCCTTTGATTAAATGTCAGTTTTGCGACCTCTTAAATTGATGTTTTTTTAGTCTAGAATGGCTTGTTTTCTTTCTAGAACGGGGCAAAGCACTTTGTTTAAGTCTATTTTGCCTAAAAGGAAAGTGTCAAGAAATTTCAAATTTTTGAACAAAACCATTGGCATATTAGACCATAATTAAACTGATGTTTTTATAGTCTAGAATGGCTTCGTTTCTATCTAGGTCGGCGCCAAAAAACGTTTTCTAAGCCTATTTTTCCTAAATAGAAAGGAAGAAGAAATTTAACATTTTAGACTAGAACCATGGACTAACCCCTTTTGAAAATGTCAGTTTTGCGACTTTCATAAAATTGATGTTTTTAAAGTCCAGACAGGATTGTTTTCTATCTAGGACAGCGCAAAACACTTTTTTTTAGCCCATTTTGCCCAAAAAGAAAGAGTTAAGAAATTATAATTTTTTTGACCAAAACCATTCGCTAACCCCTTTGGGAAAAAGTCAATTCTGCACACTTTCTTAAATTGATATTTATGTAGTCTAGAATGGCTTGTTTTCTATCTAGAGCGTCGCCAAACACTTTTTCTAAGCCTATTTTGCCCAAAAAAGGAATTAACAAATGTGAAATTTTTCACCAACACCATGGACCAACCTCTTTAGAAAAATGTCAATTTTTAAATTGATGTTTTTATAGTCCAGAATGGCTCGTTTTCTATGTAGAACGTCGCCAAACACTTTTTCTTAGCTTATTTCACCCAAAAAGAGAGGATGAAGATATTTAACATTTTTGACCAAAACCATAGACTAACCCCTTTGGAAAAATGTCGATTTTACGACGTTCATAAATTGATGTTTTATAGTCTAGAATGCTCTGTTTTCTATCTAGAACGGCACCAAACACTTTTCTAAGCCTATTTGGCCAAAAAAGAAGCCACACGTGTATTCGAAGAAAGCCTAGGAAGATTAAATTAAGAGCTCTAAAGAAACGTGTCGGTCGACGAATTCTATCGATTGAAAGCGTTGATTACTTTGGAACAAGTGAACACTACTGGGTGGTAATCAGCAAAACTGCGATGGTCGGTGTAAACTTTCATTGTATGCAAATGAGTCTTGTAATGAGAATGCAGTTTATTTTCGGCGATGATTAAAATGACGTGCCGTGTAAATCACTTTTTGATCTCTTGTGATGTAATTTCTCTGGAATCGAGGCCCTTGAATTTTCTTGTATTTATACAGGCGCATAGCCTGCGACCGCACACGTATTTTCGGTCGTCGACAACACGCGTACTAAATCAATTCACACACAAATAAAAAGTAAATATCCTGACGAATGCTTGGCGTCGCTTAAGTAGGAAGCAACTAAAAAACCTTAAGTGAGTAAATTCTGTTTCGTGTAGAATTAACCGCCACCTCTTTTCTCGATCTAATCTCCAAGCAAACAAGACTGACCCGCTCTAAGAGCGTTCTTGTTTTCTATCTAGAAAGACACCAAACATTCTTTTTTCCATGGTTTTGGCCAAAACAGAAAGGATGAAGAAATTTCAAACATTTGACCAAAACCATGGACAAACCCCTTAAGATTAATGTCAGATTTTCGCCTTTCTCAAATTGATGTTTTTATAGTCTAGAATGGCTTGTTTTTGACCAAAACCATGGACCAAGAGAGAATCTCTCTTGCATGGACTCACTCCTTTGAAAAAATGTCCTATTTTTGACTTTCTTAATTGCTGTTTTTAAAGGCTAGAATGGCTTGTTTTCTATCTAGAAAGGCACCAAAAACGTTTTCCGAGACTATTTGGCCAAACAAAGGATGAAGAAATTTCCAAATTTTTGACCAAAAGAAGTGACTTTGGAACAATGTCAGATTTTCGAATTTCTCAAATTGCTGTTTTTATAGTAAAGAAAGGCTTGTTTTCTATCCAAAACAGCACCAAATACTTTTTAGGCCTATTTTGGCAAAAACGAAAGGATCAAGAACATTGTCAAAATACCAAGGACCAAACCCTTTGGTAAAATGTCAGTTTTGCTACTTTCGTAAATTGATGTCAGTTTTTCTATACTAGAATGGCTTCTTTTATATCTAGAACGGCGCACAACACTTTTTTATTGTGTATATTGAAAAAAACGAAAGGATGAAGAAATTTGAAATTTTTTCACACAAATTATGAACTAACCCCTTTAAGGAAAAATGTCAATTTTGCGAAACTTCGTTCTCGGGGCTTTTTAAAAACTCCTGGAAATATTCTGGAACGGAAAGACAACTTTCTAGGCTATAAAAACAATAAGATAAAAAAGACGAAAAATTGATATTTTTCCAAAGGGGTTACTCCATGGTTTTGGTCTAAAATTGGCCATTTTTCCAGCTTTTTTAAAGGAAATTTGAGCCAGGAAAATGTGTTTTATGATATTCTAGAACGAAAAAACAACTTTTTAGGCTATAAAAAAAAAAGTTCAAAACGTTGAAAACTTGACATTTTTCCAAAGGAGTTATATAGTCTATATTATTGGTCCAAAATTGGCCATTTTTCGAAAATTTATTTTATGGAATATCGGCCAGGAAAATGTGTTTTATGATATTCTGCAACGAGAAAACAACTTTCTAGGAAATAAAAACAAGAAGTTCAAAAATTCGAAAAATTAAAATTTTCCAAAGGGATTAGTCCATGGTTTTGGTCCAAAATAAACCATTTTTCAAACTTTTCCCTTTCAGACAATAAAGGCCAGGAAAATGTGTTTTATGTTATTCTAGAACGAAAAAACAACTTTCTACGCTATAAAAAAAAAAGTTCAAAAAGTCGAAAAACTGACATGTTTACAAAGGGTTAGTCCACGGTTTTCCTTTAAAATTGGCCATTTTCCAACTTTTGTTTTAGGCAATATAGGCCAGGAAAATGTGTTTTATGATATTCTAAAACGAAATAAAAACTTTCTAGGCTATGAAAACAAGAATTGAAAATTTTCCAAACAGGTTAGTTCATGGTTTTGGTCCAAAAATGGCCATTTTTCCATCTTTTGTTTTATTTCTACAGTGTAGACCAGGAGAAAGTGTTTCCCCGGTGGGGGGAACACATGTAACTAGGCATATGTGTTTTTACGTGAAGGAACACATATCACTAGGGATAAGTGTTTCCTTGGCGGGGGAACACATATTACTAGGGATATGTGTTTCCCTGCTTTGGTAACACATATCTCTATGCATATGTGTTTCCCTGCTGGGGGAACACATATCACTAGGGATAAGAGTTTCCTGGGTAGGGGAACACATATCACTAGGGATATGTGTTTCCTAGGTGGGGGAACACATATCTCTAGGGATATGTTTTTCCTGGGTAGGGGAACATATCACTAGAAATGCGTGTTTCCTACGAGGGGTAGACATATCACTAGGGATATGTTTTGCCCTAGTAGGAGAACACATATCAAAAGGGATAAGTGTTTCCCTTGCAAGAAAACACCTATCACTAGGCCAGTTTTTCAAGTTTTTTTGCAATATAGGCCAGGAAAATGCGTTTTATGATATTCTAGAACGAAAAAACAACTTTCTAGGGTAAAAACAAGAAGTTCAAAAAGTCGAAAAATTGACATTTTTCGAAAGGGGTTAGTCCACGGTTCTCGTCCAAAATTAGCCACTTTTCCAACTTTCTTTTTAGGCAATATAGGCCTGGAAAATGTGTTTTATGATATTCTAGAACGAAAAATAACTTTCTAGGCTATAAAAACAATACCTTCAAAAAGTCCAAAAATTGACATTTTTCCAAAGGGGTTAGTCGCATTTGACAGTAAATTTGAAAAAGCTCGAACGTACTTCCTAATCTGAGATTACTACTAGTATATAGATTTATCCAGGGCTAAAGCGAAACTCGTGATAATATTTATAGTATAATGCTAAGCGGTGAAGGCAACGAGAGCGATGAAAAAACAACGATAGGTCTAATTAGTAAAAGATCAACTTTGCACATGCAGCACACTATACTTGTACATTTCTTTGCTTTTGTTTTGTACGATTACAACGTAAAACTCCCGGAAAGTTCTTAGTTACACGTTTTATAGAGCAAATGTCGTACGAGGTTTGCTCACGTTTTTTTTTCACTGCTGCGAGTGGAGCTCCGCTAGGAAGTAACTAAAAAACCTTTACCGAGTAAATTCTGTTTTGTGTAGAATTAATCACCTTCTCATTTCTCGAACTAATGTCCAAGCAAGCGAGACTGAACGCCGCAGTTAGAGTGTTCTTGTCTTCTATCTAGAACGACACCAAACCCTTTTTTTCATGGTTTTGGCCAAAACAGAAAGGATAAAGAAATTTCCCCAATTTCATTTACTTTTGACCAAAACCGTGGACAAACTCCTTAAGAAAAATGTCAGATTTTCGACTTTCTCAAATTGATGTCTTTATTGTTGGTTTTCACATGACGTCACAAAAATTCAAACTAAAAAACTATCCATCCTACCGAGATTTTACTTTCACGATGCATTAGAGTAGCTAAAAACTAATTGTCAAACAAATTTTCGCTTCAAAAGGGTTCTTAGTTTTGTGATAGAGTACGCTTGAATTTCTAAGCTTTTGCGTGACACGGCATTTACATGACGGCCAAGAGAGCTGCCTTGTAGGTTAAAAAAATGACTTATTTCAGGAAACTTTGCCATCTAAACAGTTCATATACTGGAAAAAGTGTTATTTTAATGTCTGTGAGCTTCTCGAAGAATAAATTCACGCTTTTGTAGGCAAACCCGGTAACAGATGTTTATGTTGGTTTCCGTCCGCCATGTTGGAGCTCATCCAGGTGAGCACCAGCATGGCGTCTCCATACAAATCTCTATAAATTTGGGTAAAACATTTCTTCGGATATCTCGTATACGAAATATTCCTCTGACCTGAATCTTGGCGAGGGTCTTTGGATATGTACCTCCTTTCATTTCCCAGATTCTGGACTTTATCTATTGAAGGGTTTTTATTTTTATTTTCATCTATTTTGAATGGCGTGACACTGAAAACCAACAATATAGAATGGCTTGTTTTCTACACAGAACGGCACCAAACACTTCTTCTGAGCCTATTCGGCCAAAAAAGAAAAGGTGAAGAAATTTCAAATTTTTGACCAAAACTATGGACTAACTCTTTTGAAAAAATGTCAGACTTTCGACTTTCTCAAATTGCCGTTTTTAAAGGCTTGTATGGCCTGTTTTCTATCTAGAACGGCACCAAATATTTTTTTAGTATATTTGGCAAAAAAAGAAAGGATCAAAAACATTTTCACCAAAAACAAGGACTAACATCTTTGGTAAAATGACAGTTTCGGGACTTCTTAAATTGACGTTTTTTCCAGGTGATCTGTGACGTCACTGCGGGGGCCTGGGGAAAGAAATTTTAATGCCGTATCCCATAAACCAAAGCTGACGGGAACAGATTGAATAGGCCATTTCCGAGTTCCAAAAAGTTTCACTTTCAAAACGAGGCTAGGTGCGAAACCTTTGTTGTGGAAATGAGTTTTATTTGCATCATAATTAAAACTCATTTCCACAACAAAGGTTTCGCACTTAGCCTCGTTTTGAAAGTGAAACTTTTTGGAACTCGGAAATGGCCTATTGAATTGAATTGGTGCGCGCGTTGGTTTATGGGATACGGCATTAAAATTTCTTTCCCCAGGCCCCCGCAGTGACGTCACAGATCACCTGATTAGTCTAGAATGGCTTGTTTTCTTTTTAGAACGGCGTAAAGCACTTTTTAAGTCTATTTTGCCTAAAAAGAAACAGTCAAGAAATTTCAAATTTTTGACCAAACCACTGGCTAACCACTTTGGAAAAATGTCAGATCAATTGTGCAACATTGGACACTTTTTCTTATCCTATTTTGCATAAAAAAGAGATAAAGAAATTTGAAATTTTTCACCAAAAACATGGACCAGCCTCTTTTGATTTTCTTAAATTGGTGTTTTATAGCCCAGAATTGTTGGTTTTCAGTGTCACGCCATTCAAAATAGATGAAAATAAAAATAAAAACCCTTCAATAGATAAAGTCCAGAATCTGGGAAATGAAAGGAGGTACATATCCAAAGACCCTCGCCAAGATTCAGGTCAGAGGAATATTTCGTATACGAGATATCCGAAGAAATGTTTTACCCAAATTTATAGAGATTTGTATGGAGACGCCATGCTGGTGCTCACCTGGATGAGCTCCAACACGGCGGACGGAAACCAACATAAACATCTGTTACCGAGTTTGCCTACAAAAGCGTGAATTTATTCTTCGAGAAGCTCACAGACATTAAAATAACACTTTTTCCAGTATATGAACTGTTTAGATGGCAAAATTTCCTGAAATAAGTCATTTTTTTAACCTACATGGCAGCTCTCTTGGCCGTCATGTAAATGCCGTGTCACGCAAAAGCTTAGAAATTCAAGCGTACTCTATCACAAAACTAAGAACCCTTTTGAAGCGAAAATTTGTTTGACAATTAGTTTTTAGCTACTCTAATGCATCGTGAAAGTAAAATCTCGGTAGGATGGATAGTTTTTTAGTTTGAATTTTTGTGACGTCATGTGAAAACCAACAATACGGCCATTTGCACTGAAAGGTCATGTGACCAATGCTTCCTTTAAACAATGAGTTGGAATCTTGCTGATGCCACAAATTGATAGAGCACATAAAAATTATCTTACAGCCGAAATTTGAGAGGAAAAGCATTTAAGGAAGATATTTTATGTCACTTTGATTTTTCAACAAAGTATTATGATTTTTCGCCATGTTGAAGGGCGTACTCTTCTCCTAAAACCTGGCGGCCTTTTGCTTATATCTTTTTAAACGTTTGATAGTTACACTCAGATGTGCTTTGAACGTTACCGCATCATCTTGTCAACATTTTTCTTGAAGTTTAAGTACAAAATCTGTGTTCTGAAGAAAGTAATTCATAATTTTAAAACTCACATTTTGGTCACGTGACCTTCATGGTGCGGGTTTGAAAAACTAAATCACTATTATTTTGTTTAAGATACGATCCACTAATCGTTTTTCGAAGGCAAAATCATATAACTTTCATTTTCATAAAAACGATGTCACCTGACCTCTTAGTGCAAATGGCCTTTTGCTTTGTTTTCAATCTAAAACGGCACCAAACACTTTTTCTTAGCCTATTTCTCCTAAAAAGAAAGGATGAAGAAATTTTACATTTTGACCAAAACCATGGACCAACCCCTTTGGAAAAATGTCAGTTTTGTGACCATTTTAAGTTGATGTTTTTATAGTCTAGTAGGGTTTGTTGTCTATCTAGAACGGCGCCAAAAAACTTTTTTTAAAGCCTATTTTGCCTAAAAAGAAAGTAAAAAAAATTGACCAAAACTATTGGCTAACCCCTTTGGAAAAATGTCAATTGTGCAACTTTTTAATTACATTGATGTTTTTATAGTCTAGAATGGTTCCTTTCTATCTAGAACGGCAAAAAAGAAAGGATCAAGAATTTTCTAAATTTTTACCAAAAACAACCCTTATGGTAAGATGTCAGTTTTTCGACTTTCTTAAATCGATGTTTTAATAGTCTAGAATGACTTGTTTTCTATCTAGAATGGAGCAAAACACTATTTTTTAGTCTATTTTGCCTAAAAAGAAAGAGTGAAGAACTTTCTAAATTGATGTTTTTATATTCTAGAATGGTTTGTTTTCTATCAACAACGTCGCCAAACACTTTTTCTTAGCCTATTTTACCTAAAAAAGCTAGGGATGAAGAATTTGAAATTTTTCACCAAAACCATGAACCAACACCTCTGGAAAAATGCCAATTTTTGATGTTTTCATAGCAAAGCTATCGCGCGCGCGACGCGCGCGCAGCGGAGCACCATGGGTAAGAAAATTTAGTTACCTATACATCTAAGAAATTTGGGTTCTGAGAAAATCTTACGTACGTCCGTAAGTACGTCCACCTGTTCATGTAAGCCGGAATAAAATTTTTGCATTTTAAACACCCGTGTGTTTCGACGATAAATTATTGCACAGCCACTCGGACTTTTAGAGATAAACAACAACAACAAAGCGGATTATTTCTTTTGACGTAATCTCTACATTGACACGATCGACGATCGAAACAGAGGGAGGTAAAAAACAAAAGAAATCAATTTTATTGGAAGAAAAATATGAAAATTTTATAGCGGTGGTAAGAAATGAGACATGCTAGCGGCCAGCAAGGTGAAAGTGAGGGGTAGCGAAAAAAGAGTGAGCAGGAACACACACGCTGACATTTCCTCCGGAAAACGTGTAATTAGGAAGTTTCTGGAAGTTTCTAATTATAGTAGTGCTAAATAACGGCACAGAAATGTACATAAAAAGTGTGCTGCACGTGCAATGTTGTTGTTTTTTCGCTAATGAGACCTACCGATTTTTCTTGGCTGTTTTTGTTGCTGTCGCCGCTTAGCATTACACGATTTCATATTTTGTTTGAGTAAACTATAGATATTAACGAGAGCTTCGTTTTTATCCCTGGCTAAGTCTATATATTAGTCTAGTATGCTTTGCTTTTTATCTAGAACGGGACCAAACACTTTTTCTCAGCCTATTTAGAGCTATTTAGCGAAAAAGAAAGGATGAAAAAATGTCAGTTTTTTGACATTAGTTTTTAGCATTACA
The DNA here is from genome assembly GCA_038088405.1 of Porites divaricata. Lineage (NCBI taxonomy): Eukaryota > Metazoa > Cnidaria > Anthozoa > Scleractinia > Poritidae > Porites > Porites divaricata. The sequence continues at coordinate 5,089,648 of JBBMOI010000004.1, forward strand.
CGATTTCATATTTTGTTGGAGTAAACTGGCGAAGTCTATATATTAGTCTAGAAAAGCTTGTTTTCTATCTAGAACGTCTTCAAACACTTTATCTCAGCCTATTTTGCCTAAAAAAGGGATGAAGAAATTTGAAATTTTCTACCAAAAGCATGGACTAATTCCTTGATGATCAGGTTTATGCTTTTAAGCAATTCTTTCTAGGTGTTCTCAATTAACACGCACCTGTCAAGCAATCAATAATACGTGGTAATCAGGTGCCCTATATGACGGAACAATGGAGGATCGTAACAAACTGTGGAAAAAATTTACGCGTAATCGTACGGATGCAACTGATTAAGAGGCATACAAAACTCAGCGTAATACCTGCACTTCCCTAACGCTAAAAGCACTAAAACAACACTTCACAAGGAAAACAGCGACACCCGAAAACCCGCGCGAATTCTGGTCTACTTTCCGTCCGTTTTTTGCATACTAAAAGTGAGCAAGCCAATGACATTATCTTGAAAGGAACTGACAGGATTATTGGTGACAAAAAGGAAATTACCAATCTGCTTAATGACTACTTTGTTCACATTGCTGATAGCATGCCTGAAATTCGAGTAGAAAATTACGGTGAGGATTATGCTAATCATCCCAGCATCAAAGCAGTCCATGAACACATAGCGTAGCTGGCGCTTGGAAGTAGCGGACGCAAGAAAGAACCCTCCCGCTACTCAGGTTGCGAACACAGTGACGCTAGAGCTCCAGCTTGGTTCATTTTCCCGGGGGGGGGGGGGTACTCCCTTATATAAGCTATATTTAAGCAATAGAAAACGTTTTCCGTGTTTGCATAGCCTGATATAAACAATCGAGGGGTTGGGAGAATTCTCGACAGTTATGCAAACCCTCGACTTCGTCTCGGGTTTGCATAACTGTCTCGAATTCTCCCAACCCCTCTCGTGTTTATATCAGGATATGCAAACGCAGGAAAAAAGTTTTCTATTGCTTTTTTAAAATAACTTTCCCCAGAAAAAAAGCAAAACTACTTTGTTTAACACATTGATTAAAAGATAAATTCTTACCAGTCGCAAAGTCTTGTACACGAAGCTTTTACGCGTAATCAGTCTTTGTTTTGCAAAAAAGATGCTTTCCAAAATACGAGTTTTTCTCGCTTAGAATGTCAGTTTAAGCAAAAAAATTGGACACACCTTCTTTGTAACGATTTTCCAAGTTTCAGCCGACGAAGGAATGGATAAATAGAGTAAACTTGTCGAGTTTTGAACTCGAGAACTTTTTCAATTCGTGCTTGCGTGATTAGCGCGCGAAAAACAAAACATCTTGACGTCAAAACCATGTTTACATACTCTGATGCAAACACTCCTCTCGGCCAATCAGAGCGCGCGTACTATCTTAGTTATTTTATAAAGGTATGTGCTGCCCCATCTGGTAGGGTTTTTTTTTTTGCACCATTTTGGTCTAAAAACGGGTCACACTTTTCCTCTTTTTATCTGGAATCGGGTATGGTTTTTGATGCAACTACTGGAGTGTCTGAACGTATTTATCGCTTCAATTCCAAATGAGTAAGAAAGAAAGAGAAATATGCGAATTCGAAATGGATTTGAAGAATTGTTTTGTTTGCGCTCTAATCTAAGTAATGATGACATAATTTCTGCCTAAAGGCCAGGTCTGAAAAAGGGTGTGGATTGAAGGGGTCTGGTCTGAAAACGGGTGTGGAAAATTACATTTTTTTGGTCTGAAATAGGTCAGGATTTGAAGAACCGGGGAGCACAGCCCCACCAAGAATTCCCAGGAGTATCCCGCGGTCTTCAGTTTTCATCGCGCAAGTGAAGCACTGATTAAGCTATTACTGAAAGAGATCAATGTACGCAAGTCACTTGGTCACGATATGATCCCACCAAAGTTGATTAAAGAATCGGCAGTTGCTATTGCGCGGCCTATAAAAAGTATAATTAACTGTTATCCTGCTGGCCAGAAGATGGGCATGGTGACTCCATCCCTTGTACAAACAAGACGACGAGTTTTCTAAGATCAACTATATAACTGTGCTTCTTGTTCTAAACAATATTTTTGTAAGGCTTCTATCAGGGCAGATGTTTAAATGTTACGATGGACTCTTATCAGACTTCATATGCACCCATAGAAAGTTTCATAGTTGGGATACCTCTTTGCTTAGGTTGACGAAGGACTGGAGGTTGATGCGTGAATTGCGGGGGGGGGGGGGGGGGGGAATCGTTGCGGTAGTTTCTATGAAGCGATTGATGGTATTCAGTATCCACTCCTTCTTTCGAAACTGTGGGCCTATGGTATGGGCGTTGTGCCCTAATTAGGAACTGTCTCTCTGGCAGAACTCAGAGAGTTAAAGTTGGTGACACTTTTTCAACTTGGAAAGCATCAAGCGTAGGGTCCCGCAGGGGGAGTGTGCTAGGTCCTATACTATTCAACATTTTCATTAACGATCTTTTCTTCCATGTCGGGAGAGTCTCATGACTGCCAAGTTAAACGCTTATGCGGATGATCATCAGGCGGACTACTCCCACGTCGATCCGGTAACTCGAGAGGCATGCGTATCTCATGATTTTGGAGTGGCCGATCAGTGGTACCATGAAAATGGATGTTAGTTAATTAGAGCAAGCACGAGGGTCTAGTCCTAGGTGATACGGAGTATGATTTTCCTTCCCAGTAAAGGACACGTTAGAGATTTTTGGAATGGAAATAGTTAATAAAATGAATTTTCTAAACATATATCAAACGTATGCAAAAAGATTAAAAATCAATTTAATGTTATGTTGACTAATGTGCACGGAAATCTTATTAAACCTTTACAAAGCGTATATTTTACCTCATATATTTTGCCTATGTCTGGCACTTTTGTGGAGCCCGCGATGCCGACTAAGCTTGAAGCACTAAATAAAAGAATACTTAGATTTATACTTGGAGATTACTCGTCTCCACATACCACTCTTCTTTCAAAAGCCAACTCTAGTACTTTGTTGCGTAACAAGCGCTTTCAGAATTTTCTCATATTTTCATATGAGTTTGTTTTTCACTGATTTTCCTGCTTATATGAAGAATACGTTTCCTCTTCGGTCTTCGTTCTATGATCTTCGTAGCAACTATATTCTTTCACTCAGTAAACCTAAAACAACTACGGTTTTAAGTCCTTTTCTTTCTTTTCAACTAAGCAGCGGAATACACGGCCTGTCATTTTTCGTACTAGTATTTGTGCAGGCTTTAAGACATACAGGGCCGGGTTGTTCAAAGCTGGGTTAAGATAATCCAGGGTTAGTACGACATTTAAACTCAGATATAAAGAGCTTAAAAAAACAAATTCAGTCTTATTCTTTTCGTCTACAATTTGATGATTGGATACGCTAAAGAGAATAACAAACTTATCCGAGGAAATGTTTTTGAACAAAAGGAAAAGATACCCATATTAAAATTCGACCCCGGGTTAGCTTTAACCAGCCTTCGAACAACTGGGGTTGCCTTTATGTAGATTCTTTTTGCCTGTATATACTTGTACTTAGAATTGTGAATAATATTCTTTTACACGTGTATGTCAGTGTTTTTTAGTGTTATTTTATTATTATTCATAATAAATTTAAGGTATTTTTATGTGGTGTCAGCTCGAAGATGTATTAGCTCTCTTGCTTCTCTAAAATTCGAGTGTGTATGTCAGTGTTTTTTAATATTATTTTATTATTATTCATAATAAATTTAAGGTATTTTCATGTGGTGTCAGCTCGAAGATGTATTAGCTCTCTTGCTTCTCTAAAATTCGAGTGAAAATAAATTTTATGTTTTTCTTTTATGCCGGATTTTCGACTTCCTTAAAATGATGTTTTTATAGTCTAGAATGGCTTGTTTTCTGTCAAGAACGGCACCAAAGATTTTTTTAAGCCTATTTGGTTAAAAGAGAAAGGATGAAGAAATTTCAAATTTTTGATCAAAACCATGGACTAACCACTTTGGAAAAATTACAACTTTGCGACTTTCTTAAATTGATGCTTTTATAGTCTAGAATGGCTTGTGTTCTACCGAGAACATAGCCTGCGCGAAGACCAAATTAAACTCAGGTTAACTAATCAGAGTTTAGTTATCGTCTGGACGCAGGCTATCGAGAACAGCGCCAAACACTTTTTCTAAGCCTATTTGGCCAAAAAAGAAAGGATGAAGAAATTTCAAATTTTTGATCAAAACCATGGACTAATCCCTTTGGAAAAATGTTCATTTTGCGACTTTTTTAAATTGATGTTTTTATAGTCTAGAATTGCTTGTTTTCTATCTAGAACGTACGGCGCCAAACACTTTTTCTTAGCCTATTTTGCGGAAAAAGAAAGGATTAAGAAATTTCAAAATTTTTCAATAAGAAAAACCTTGCCTAGTTCATTATTCCGCGCGGTCAAAGCGTTTCGGGTCACGTGATCTAAGCGAAAATGTGAGGCGTTTCCCTCCCGTTCGGCTCGGATATGTTACCGAGGTGAATTGACCGAGAGGGACTGGGAAAACGCCGAACAGGGATTAGGCAAAGGTGCGTCATGACGTCTCAGACTCTCCCCTTAGAAAATGGGAGGGGCGCTCTTCCAGTTTTTTAAAGGAAAAGCCCTAGGGACAATGTTGAAGGGTAATCGGCTCTTGCCACTTCGCTTGGATCACAGACAGCCCAAGTTCGGTATGAGAGTATAATCATTAATACGTGTGCTATCATATTGCATAATCCTCAAAATGAAAAAAAAAAAAAAGGAAAAACATAGAATTTGAATGGAATTTCGGGTAATAGATTCAAGAAGTAAACACTCCCAGGAATTTTCAATAAAAAACGATTTACCTTATTTAATTGGTGTGTTCTTGCTTCCTGTGTGGTATTTACCCGATCCGTTGCGATATAAGCGATTTCCATTACCCCTTGTCAATGATGAAACTCTCATACTGAGCTTGGGCTGCCTGTGATTGGATGTGCGAGCAACTTAGTATTGGCTGCGTAATCAGAAAGTTGAGCGTGTAAGTCGAAAGGAGTAGGTTGTAATGTTTAATTAACAATGTAATCGGCATATTAAACTTGAACCAACTGGCAAATACATTGAGATACAGAGAAGATTTGCTACCATGGTAACGTGACGTCACACTTTTCCTCTTCATTCCGGCAGGTCAATAGCAATAGAGAGATTAAGATTCACTTTTACGCCAAACCGCAAACGTGAATTTGTACCACGTGACCAAGTTTCCCCCTTTTTTTCGTTTACTGTTTATTGCTTCTACACAAGAATAAGTAGTTTTATGCCAGTTTTATCCATAAGAATCGTTTTGGACTGTTTTTATCTGCTTATTTTCTATTTTGGGAAATTCTCAACTCACGTTTGCCGTTTGCCGTACGCCGCAAACGAGAACCTTAATCTCTCTAATGGCGGATCCAGACCTTCACATAAGGGAGGGTGGGGGAGTAGGTCGTCCAGGGTCTGAGATAATGAGGGGAGGGGGGGGGGGGAGGTTTCTTTGAAAAAAATTTTCGGCCCTTCGGGTCTCAGTTTGGTCTAAAAATAAGGGGAGGCCTTGGCCCCTCCACTGAATCTGCCACTGAATAGTTGTTCAAACAGTCATGATATTGTACCACAAAAGAGTTGTTTGAAATAATACCTTTATTGACTTGCATCATTATTGATTAAAATATGTTACAAGTTGACATTATATTGATGCAGTAACAAGATGAACATGCTTTGTTACTGTACTAAGTAATAATGACTGCAAATTCACTATAAAGCAAAAAGATTTTAGATTTGAATAACTGTACAGCATTTTCATAAAATTTCATATGATAAGTCTTTGCTGAAACCCACTTGAACACCCAAAGTTTACGTTAAAAGTCCACAAGTTAACTGTTCGATGTGAAAATACACAAAAGAATTGACGTTACTGATAAAGTTGGAATTAACATTAAAAAAAAAAGGCCATTTCCTCAATCTATAACGTGTCTCCGCTGTTGCTTTTGAAGCTGTGGGAGATTGCTTGTTATTTTATTTTTACGTATTTTAACTGACTTGTTGAAAGGCCTAACATCTTTGTGTGAGATGTTACACCGACCCCTCCCCCCCCCGCCTTCATCTAGGACCTTGTCTACAGGCACTGATTTTCCACTGAGAAGCTAGTTCCACACTGCTGTCAAATTTTAACTTGTTTGGGGGGGAGGGGAAGAAATCCAGTGAGAAGGGTGTTAACGCTACATGACACAAGATTCCACTACAAGCACAAAATAAATTTTCATTGAAAGATCTGCACATGGAAGGCATATATTTTCACAAAGCTGCTGGCAATCATCTCTCAAGTAGAAATTATTGTATCAGTATAGGATTTTGCAAAACTACCCACCTACCTCTCCCTTAAGGTGGCTCAATACAGTTTTTTAGGCCCAATACCTCCCAAGTTTGAGCATAACTACGTCGCCATTAACAACGTTTTGGAAAAATTGCCACCACAGTTGTATTAGGTAAAGATGAAAATTTGTTATGATTAGGGTTGTAATGACATCGGAGTTGTCATAGCAACGAAATGACGCTATTGCCTATTTTAATTACAGAAATATTTCTCGGCACTGGGAACTGTTCTTCAAAAATCATTCACGGGAGCTTTTTCCTCCATTAGTGGCCTTGATGTTCGTGAAGTTTAAGCGAAATTTGTAAGAGCGTTATCGAGATATTTTGGGATAAAAATTTTGTGGTTAAAAACACGATAAAAATGGACAATTTTGATGTTCGGCTGTTATCTATGAAAACGAAGCGCTTTTGACAAGTAATTTCACTTCATAGTAGTTTGAATCTTTTTAAAAACGTGTGTGAAAGATCATGGAGATAGCTTCAGCCGATTGTTAGAAAGATGGATTTGATTAGTACGTATCGAGGCGCTCTTCTTAGCGGTTTTTGAACATTTTGGTCTACTTTAACAAATTAGTGAATAATTTTTAAACCGCTCGATAGATTTTTTTTAAATTTTAGTTCTTGAGATTAACTCTCCTTTTATATGACCTTTTAGTTTCAAGATTATTGATATATTGTAAGGCAGTAAAATAAGGGCTACAATTCACTAACATTTTGGCAGAAATTTTTGTGTTTACAAGTGTGAGCCTCTCATTATTCAGGGTATTGTCTCTAAGTTTCATATTTTCGTGCACAACAAAAGCTAGCATTAAATGCATTGTTAGTTACAGCTGTTCACGTGAAACTGAAACTTGGAGACAATGCCTTGAATAATGAGAGGCTTTCAAGTGTAATGACGAAACTTCCAAAAAAAAGGAACGAGTTGTAGCCCTTATTTTACCACCTTACAATATATCAATAATCTTGAGACTAATTAACAATTAGTCGCCGAAGGCGACGTGAATATCGGCGAATAGTTAATGATTATTCAAGAAAATAAAATTATTGATCAATTTCCGTCCCCGAAACATCAAAAAATCTGGCTGCCATTTTGAAAACTGCTAGCCTTCAATGCTATGATCACCGCGCGGTGATTATAGCGGGATAAAGCGAAGCTCCTAGCCAATCACAGCGCTCTATTTTCGATAATCATCAATATAATTATACTAAAAGGTCATATAAAAGGAAGGTTAATCTCAACAATCTTAAATTTTAGAAAAAACTATTGAGCGGTTTAAAAACTATTTGCTTATTTGTTAAAGAAGACCAAAATGTTTACAAAACCGTTAACAAGAGCGATACATACTTATCAAATCCATCTATCTAGCAATCGGCTGGAGCTATCTCCATGACCTTTCACACAGGTTTTTAAAAAGATTCAAACTACTATGAGGTGAAATTACATGTCAAAAGCGCTTCACTTTCTACAGATAATGGCCAAACAACAATGTTGTCCATTTTTTACTGTGTTTTTAACCATAAAAACCTCATCCCAAAATATCCCAATAACGCTCTTACAGATTTCGCTTAAACTTTACGAACATCAAGGCCACTATTGGAGGTAAAAGCTCCCAAAAACAATTTTGAAAGAACAGTTCCCATTGCCGAGATATACTACTGCAAGTAAAATAGGTAATAGCGTCATTTCGTTGCTATGACAACTCCGATGCCGTTGCAACCCTGATCATAACAAATTTTCATCTTTATCTAATACAACTGTGGCAACGTATTTTATGCTCAAACTTGGGAGATAATGACCCTGAAAAACTGTATCGAGCCACCTTAACACAACATTTTGTTTTAAGTGAAAAGTTAGTGTTGGGGTTGGGTTAGGGAAGGGGAGGGTGGGTAGTTTGCTACCCTCCGCTGACCCAACCTTCCCTTGTCTAGTACAGTGATCCAAGGTACACCTCCCCTAACCCAACAATTTACCCCAAGTGAAAAGTTAGTGTTAGCATTGGGTTAGGGAAGGGGTGGGTGGGTAGTGTTACAAGATAACATACTGATCTCAACTATTCACTTCAACCCCTCCCCACCCCAGAGAAATTTTTTTGTTCAAATGCCCACAATACCCCTCTATAAATTCTAATTTGCTTTGTGTACTCTCCTTTAACAACTTATAGTTCTAAGACCTTATTCCCTGTAGAACTGTCTGTAATCTTTCTTTGGGTTAGTTCGGATAGTTTCTTAAACTGCTGTGCATTATCATAATTCATATTATAATATTCAAACAGCTCAAATATATTCAGTAAATTATAACTTATAGAAACCCTACATTATTTGCTGCCAACTCCTAACAGTCTTGTTTCTTTCTCTTTGTGACCAATCACTGTTAAATTGGCTTTGTAAAGTTTGCAGGGAAGACTCCTTTGATACCACTAAGCTCTAAGATACCCATTAGCCAACCTTCATCCTACAGAGATATGAAACAGCACATAGAAAGTTAGAAGAGTTATGAAAACACCATAGTGTTCAGATGTGCTATGAAAATAACATGACGCAATAAAACTCTAAGAATGCATTGCTTAGTAATAGGCCTTTTGCAATAATGCTGTTACATGACCAACTTTCTGTAAACATGAAAACAGTTAGCTTTGGAGAAAGGATTTTAGCAGAAACTGAAACAGCATATTAAAAATAGGTAACCTGTAAATTTGGACCATATATCTCAAAAGCAGGCATTGCAATGGCTACCAAAAAAATTAGAAGGATTTACATTTGAAAATCAACTCTTGCCACACAGTCATGGTTGACTGATTTTCCATACCAATCCTCGTAAATATTGAAATGCACAAACTGTCGAAGAATCTTTCCTTAAGCCTTATGGGGCCTCAAATTTTCATTTGTTCATAACAGAAAATTTGAGCCCTGTAATGCATAAGAGAAAGATAAAATGACAGTCTGAAGATTTCAACATTCACAATGATCTGAATGGAAAACCGCTCAACCAGGACTGGGTGGAAAAGTTGTTTTTCACATAGTGCCAAAGTTAAAAAGCTTCCTTATGGAACCCCTTGACCCTCATTGTATGCCGTAAATTCTCTTTGAACAAGTGACTGTGTCTGTGTAATGACCACCCTCCCTTCATTGATAACAGGCAATTTCTAATACAGTCAAACACCGCTTTACGGACACCTCATTATGACGGACATTTTTTCTTGTCACTAGAGAAAGCAAGCTCTCAAATTTTCTGTATACTCAACTACAATGAGGGACAAAAGTGTTGAGACACTTCCTTAAAATGGCCCCTTTTTGCATAGTGGGCATACCTATCCCCTTCCCCTGTCTACCCCAACCCCTTCCCCCTAGAATCAATGTTGTATTTTGGACCCTCAAGTCTTTCTTTTACTTCAGACAACATTGATTTGGGGGGTGAGGGGATTTACGGTGTTTAAAAGGAACGAAATAATAAATGAATTAAATGTTTGAGAAAAGCACCCATTTTCAACAAGTGTGTCAACTACTTTTGTCCCTGATTGTAGCTGAATATGGACACCTTGTTAAAACAGACACTTTTTATGGTCCCCTCAGTGTCCTTACTAACCCTTTAAGCCCTAAGAGTGATCAGCATCAAATTTCTCCTTGTAATATCAATGCTTTGTGAAACAGAGTGGTCGTGAGAATTACGGACATGATCACACAAGCTGAATTTGCTTGATATTTTATCAACTTCTCCCCACTACTTCTGTAGGAAATGAATAGGGACAACAAATGAGAATTCAAATTTTGATCTTCGGTGTAAAGGTTAACAGGGTTTGACTGTATACCTATTTTTTGGAATATTTTCAACTAAGTCCTCATTCTCCAATATTATTCAAAGCAACGTACCTGTTCTTCAGGATCATCAAACTCAACTACATTTATGATTTCCCCTTTCTCAAATGACAACTCATCATCATCCTCGGCTATGTATTTATAGGCTGCTCGAACCTGGAGAGAATGTTTT